>CM033626.1:7281975-7937380 GCA_019453435.1 Rhinogobius similis | reverse complement strand
AGGTATCATCTGAGAGGAGTGGACCGTAAGAACAACAACAAAAAAGTATTTGTGGGTGGCATAAAGCTATGAAACAGTTTTGGAGAACAGCACAAGCAAAACAAAATGATTCACAAAGTTAAAGAGTCATTACTATTTATATTTTGGTTTGTAAATTTAAGAAGAAAAATATTACTAGCAAATTATTATTGGGGGGGGGCCCAAGAGATTGTTGGTTTGAAATGGGGGCTGAGTCGCTGCAGAGATTGAGAACGCTTGTCGGAGTGACTATTCTGGGTGTGTAAACAGTATGACTTGTATAGTATATTAAAAGTATATTAAAAATGTATCTTACATGGACGCAATCGGGGTGGGATTTAAATAGTATATTAAACAGTATTCATTTTCGAGCAAAAATTAAAAATAAAACTTATAAATGTGACATTCAAGTATATAAGTGATCTCTTCTTGTCATGTGTAAATTATTTACATCTATATTACAACAAAATACAGTCTATGTAAAAAAAAAAAAAAAAATTATATGATTAAAATGATAATGAAAATTGCTGCTTTACAGCCCTGAACTAACCACCCATTGCATACGGCTTCAATTGTCACTTTACCATGACTTACCATCAAGCAGCCTGCCCTGAACAGAGTGACTTTACGTTGTAATTAACAAGTAATTTATGTTTGCACACAAGCACATATTGGCAGTAATAACCTTCTTGAAGTGGTGACTCCCATTTGCCCTCTGCTACAGTTACTATGTCCACAGAACGCATGCCAGCAGCGGTGGAAGAAGATGTGAAGTCAGTGTTTCCAGAGGAGTATCTAATCGGAGGTTCTTGATACAGTTTTGGGGGGGTAGATAACAAACAGCTGTGGGGTCTGGGAGGCATGTGAGGGCAGTCGGTGTGGATGTCCTCTCGCTGTGGAGGAGGTATACCTGCCAAAATCAGCCTGCTGTTCCGTGTGCGCGCTGGCCCGGATCCTAACGCTCAGCTCAGTCCACGGGAGATCAAGACTCGGAGCAGAGACAAACTAAACGCTGGCAGCTGCGCACCCGATGGACCACGAGGAAAACTTTAAAAACAATCAGTCATTCGCACTGGCTTTAATATCTATGTGGGATGGGCTTTGGAGCAGACAGAGGCCAAGCTGTTCTTGACTAAAGAAAGTCTTGGTCGACTAGACATGCCTAGTGCAGGGATAAAAGTCAAAAGTATTAACAAGATATGACCCTAACTGCACATTACAGATGACAGGGCTGATTACCCTTTACTACAACTAGGGATCGGGCTGCAACGGATGATTATTTTGGTAATCAATTAGTCTAGGAATTATTCCTATAGGGATGTCTAGATTATTCACTTATTCGATAATTGCGTATTATTCAGACTACAATATCTAAACCACAAGTCTGACCATTTTAGAACCAAAGTTAAGTCATTTCAATTCAGTTTATAAGTTTTTGGGGTTTTTTTATCATTCAGAAAGTTTGATTTCATGAAGCTGGTCACATTCTTGAGCTGATTAGTGATCTATCTGTAAAGATTTTACCTGGTGTCAATAAATGTGGCTAATCGTTGAATTGTGACGCTTCTTTTCACAATAAGTGCAACAATTGTGAAATCTGATATCCATGTTTACTACATTCTGTTGTTGCCATTTAAATTAATACAAATAAAAAGATTTATTGATCTATAAAAACGTGGTCAGCTAAATCAGGACTAGATCAGGACCAAATAGAGTCTACATCAGGACTAGACCAAACAATGAAAGCACACTAAAGACTCCACTGACATTAGTCGAGCAACCAAAGTCACACAGGCTTACCAAGATCAGAAAAGAGATTCACCAAGATCTATTTTACTATTACAGACAAGAATTGTGCCCAAATAATGATACCTGTCACAAGAGGCAAATTCATAAACCTACTCAAAACATGCGTAAAAACATGGCATAAATGTAGCCAGGATCCGAAAAGCATTTGCCTTTTCAATCATCCCAGTAAAGTCCGGTTTAAGTTCACAACTCCACACAACTTTTTCAGCCTTGGTTGAATAATTGTATGGAAAAATCAGAAAAAAATCTTCGAACAGTTTACTTGCTACTTTAAGAAAAGACATGGTCATAAACAAAAGGAAAACCTAGATCCCTGTCAATTGTAAATCTGCAATTGAGTATATTTTTGTAAATTTTTTGACGAATCAGCAGCAGTACTATATATATTAGTTGTGTTTTATTGTAAGCGTTTTGCATTATCCTGTGTTTTATTGTGATGTGCCTTTGCTTAAATATTTGTCGGTGTCTGTACACTAGAGAGACGATGGAGACTGACACTGATTTTAGTCTGTCACTATCAAACAAACATAAATAAAATCCAATCAATTTTACATTTATAAAATAATGTTGAGGAGATAATCATACTTGAAGCTCTCCAGCTGGCGGGCCGATGACACCGTGAGGAAGCTGTCGGTCCTGGGGTTGTAGATCAGAGGGCCTGGCAGCAGGAACCCTGGGAGGAACCGCCCAAAACTGTAGCTGTCCTGCTCGAAGAACATCAGCATCCCATCCATGGACTGGATACACAGTGAGTGGTGCCCTGCAACACAAGTCAAGTCTGAACCCAAACAAATCTTTTTATGTCCAAAGTAAAATGGAATGGTGAACATTTCCTCTTAAATGTGATCTGCCAAAGCTCATGGTGTAAGACCTATGATTCAATGCAATCACAATGTTTTCAAAAAATGTTTTAATATCAGTGTTTCTATTTAGATGACAATAAACTTAGATAAATAAATTAGAAAACATTTTAACATTCAGGGTCACAATGAGAACACTTCTTTTTTATTTCTGAAAACAGTTCTCTGATTGGCCTCACTTTGATGTATGAAAAAGCTGTGCACTCGCCTGAAAATTACAACAGATACAAAGAATTTGTGAGACCTATGGACAAGCTAGATAGATATAAATACCTCCTTCCTCCTTTCGGGGTTCGAAAATCAGTTACCCCAGCTTTAAACATGATAAATACTATTTACACTGTACATATAAATGCGCCCATAGGTTTGTACATTCTGGGTATGACTTGTATAAATAGAGAAGAGACTTGTATCTTCCTCTTCAAATTAATTAATGTCGTCACCTTAAAATTAAGATTTACTGCCAAGGCCTATCCAGGACATGTCTAATACGTAGCCAGAAAGCATGAGAAAATGCAGGCCGACTGACATGTTTAAAAGATTTATCTGTGTAAATGATGGGATGGGTGTGAGTTCTGGCGTTTTTACAGTAAACAAACTAATTTAAATATTTAAAGAATCCGAGGAGCAGAGAGCAAGAATGCTGCGCAGATGTGAGCTGTCAAAGATGAAATATTCTCATTTCCGTTTTCTGTGTACTCTAATTCAATCCCAATATGAGCGGCAAATGAATTTAATTTACAATGCCACTTTATGGTATTACTTGGACCAAAGACAATCATCATCTGACCATTTGAGTCATCAAACACATTGCTTTGTATGAAAAGTTGGGTCTTCTTATGAGTGGCATGTGGCAAAATGAAATCAGATAAATGTTTTTTGTTTAACAATTTTTGTTCTGGTTGGCTTATCATAGACAATAAGAGACTAGAATGAGTCCAACATGACCATACAGCTAAAACAGACATTACGTCTTAACCAGGTTAAAGCTGCACAGTGTATACATCTGCTTGTCTCACGCAGAGGTTACTGCTTTGCCTAAACATACTGTATCTATCTTGCATTTATTCGACACCACAGTAATAACACCTAGATAAGCAAGCAGTGGACATATTTTATGGTTAAGGTTAATATATTATTGAATTCTTGAAGATGTTTCCAAATAATAAAACATAATTTTAATCATAAAAAATCCTAAGTTGTTTATTTTATGCATTTATTTGTATTTTTGGCATTCATCAAACAATACCTCTGTCTTTGTCAACAAATTGTCATGTGTTTTAGTTAGTTAGTCTGTGCAGTCCAGATAACAATTAACTAGTATTCAAATAGTCAACAATTACTACTATGAAATAATTATAGCATTTGTAATTAATCATTTGTATCAATGTAAAGAGTACAGTAGGGCTGCACAATATATTGCAATTGAATCGAAATCACAATTTGAGTTGCCACAATTATCAAATCGCAAAAGCTGCAAATATTTACATAACTGAACACATTGTGAAAAAAAACAAAAAACGTTTTATAGAATAATCTTGTTTAACCTGTAGTTTAGACTTCTACATGTTCTGAAATGCATTTGATTTTTGCATTAGTTTATAAGTTCATATTTCAGTTTTCTCTCAAATGTCAATGCTCCTGGAAATTCCAAAATGTATTCACAATCGCAATACTACATTTTTCCCCGCAATTGTGCTTCCCCGCAGAGCACAGCAGTCAACATCCGTGTTATGTATCATTCTGGGAACTGTAAGGTCCCCATCTGAAGCAGCTGGAATCCTCAGTGACAGCCGTGGCATGTTCAGTTTGAGCTGTGACGCCATGTTGTGCTGAGGTGTGCTTTAATCTAACATATCCAGTGACACCTCCTCCACACACACTATAGGCCTGAAACTGAATAGGTGTTTGTTAGAAAAGGGGCTTAATGTGGGCCGCACTGGAGCACACGCGCTCATAAAGTGGGTCTGTGTGGGACCAGAAGACTATAATTAGGCCTCTACGTGCTATTAAAACTCACACAGCATCAGCTAGAGGTCAGGGATACAGCCACCTACAGCGCTCGGCATCCATCAACCAGAACCTGCCGAGCTAAGCACCTACTGAGGGTGTAGAATATGTGTACGTATGCATGTGTTCTGATGGATTTAGCACGAAGAGAGTCGTTCTGGTTTACTGAAGGAAATGTGACTCAAAGAAGTTAACATGTTGCCCGTAACAGTGTGACTGCGTTTTTTTTTGTTTTTTTGTTTCAGAGAATGTATTTCTTGTATCAGGGTGCATGAGACAGGTTTTTAATTTTTTTTTTTTTTTTTATCTCATTTGGTGGGATAATACATATTGGAAATATGAATTATATTTTTTACACTAATCAGGTGACTTAGTTGAAAATGTGACTCATTTACTAAAACGCAGTTGAGATAACTATTAACTAAGTTAATATTTTGCTACAAATTTTACACATTTTATCCCAGACATTTCCTTAGGTTTAAAATATCCCTTCCTGATTTCAATTAGAAATTCCATAAACATTCATAGACGTGAAATTGTCAATCTCGGACCGTTGCTCAGAGACGACCACTTTGCCAGTGCTTTCAGACTTTTGTCAAACTGAACGCTTCTTCACATGCAAATGAATGGTGAAGCCGATCCCCATATAAAAGAAACGCACCAGTTCAGAAATCTCAATTTAAAGTCAGTTAGCCTTTAGCTCAGGTGACTATCATGCTGTCGTACTATACATACTATATATATATTGTTTATAGGGCCAAAACGTTACTTATTTACACAGAAATTATTATTTGACAAGAAAAACATACACAAAACCCATTATATTTTTGTTGAATTAATGTTTAAATGTGTTGTGTGTAAGTTAATTAATTAATAAAATTCTAAGTCTCCAATGTGTGATGCCATCGATATGTTTTACAACTCTGCTCTACAATCTATCTATCTATCCTAATAGTTTAAACCATCATTTATATGTACAACAGGTATTCATTATAATAATGAAAAATGGCCGTATGCACTTTAAGAAGAGGAGAAGAACAATGTGGTGTGTACTTTCTGAAGCTGATCATTCCAAATACAGACACGAAAAAAAAAACACTGAACTTAAGCAAAGTCTCCTTTGTGGCTATTTGGGATATATCTGACAGTACAACAATCCCTCTCACATTCAAGGGCACTTTAAAGTCACCAAAGGAGAGGAAGGCTATACCATTCTCTCTTTTTTGCGCCTGAATTCTACAAGAAACTACCCCACCCCCCTTTCACAAATCTACACATTTATCTGTTAAAACCAAAGCTTAGAAACAGCTGCACAAGGAGGAATCCATTCTACAGGACACAAAGCAGATCTATAGGGTGGCCTCAGCGCAAACTTCTATTAGGGTCAAACCAACATGCACCCAGACATCCAGACAGCGGGCTGGAGCATCAATAGCACTGGTGCTTCATACGGAGAAGAACAGAGCAGGCTGTGTCAAAATGGCCAAATTGCTTGTGTAACCCAAGCCTCCCACGCCCGTGTAGAACAGAAGAAACAGGTCTTTAGAAGCGGTGCGGACACAGCAGAGGAAACAGGCCTATTAGTGTCATTAATAAGACATGTCCAGCCAGCACAGAGCAGACCGCTCACCCTGCATGGCTGCATCTCCAGTTGCAAATATATTTCTATTAACCTTAAAGTTCATATGAACCACTGGCTCTCTCTTGCTGTTCGCAGAGAGCAACATTGTTTATTATTTATTTATAAGGCCTTGTGGGGGAAGCCCCAAACGATTTGTCCTCACTCCTTACTTTCAATAGCTTGAATTATCGGCCTCGCTCACAATTCCGCTTTTATGCTGCAGACAACTGGAATCAGCTACAAAACTCTTTTAAACTGGAACAACTGGTTCCCTACCAAATATTTAGGTTTTTAATGGAATACATTTGTATTAATTTTAGATTTAATTGTACATGTTTAATGTAACTTTGTATATTTTTGTATTTACATTTACATTTGTATTTACAAAATGAGAGCTTGCTCCCTGTCCTCCCTGTATAAATAAAACTGATTTTGTGCTCTTGTCAATGTGACGCTGTTTTACTTGATCGCAGGCTAACTCACTCATGTCAATGTAATAAACACCTTACTTTGTAATTGTATTTATTTTCTATTATTTCATTTATTTTTATTCTTCAAACAACTCTCTCATGCTTAATTAATAGATTGTGAATTAACAGAATTGCATACACACAATCTCATTAAAGATTTTGAATTGTAATGAGACAAGGTTAACTCCTTTCCCAAATACATTTATAGCTATTAGTCTGTTTAGTTGCACAAACACTTCCCTTGTTGATAACGAGCTTTGTAAATCCGGTAATTATTCGGGATTATTTCTATCTCTAGGGCATATGCCACCTATTTGTTGCCATGAAATTATCACTTTGCCTGGAATGTTCCGCATTAAGCTTTTCATCATGTAGACAGGCAGGTGACACCTCAAGGCCAAGTCACAGGTCAGATCTATGGAGAGGTGACACCGTTTACAGTAACAATGCATGTTTTTCAAATAAATGTTGTCCATGAAAAAAGCTAATTGAATAGATGCAATAAATACATGTCCAACCTAACCACCAGGCAATCGCTCAGCTCAAGCCTATATCATTTTAATAAGAAGCAGAAAGACCTTTGGATTAATTTGTCTGACTGTTTCAGCTCTGTGTACAGACCTTCATTTCTAGAGTCACAGTGAGCTCCGGCCCAGTGTGGCCTGACACTGACCCAGGACCATAGGCAGTGAGCTATTAGAGGCGTATTAGTACAGAGCTGCTATTACAGCGCCTACAGCATGGCTAAATGGTTGCTATTATGGAGCCCAGCGCCTCTCCTCCTACTTTCCTCTTCTGCTCCTTCCAAAACCCAAATATGCATTTAAGCACCACAGACAGAGAACACATCTGGCTGTTTGGCTTAATCATGTGCACTTCTATTCATGAAAATGTTCTAGAAATTGTATATTTTTACAAATTTTGCTGTAAGTTCATACTCCTTATGCCATTTTCGTGTTAGGTTAGAGTTAGCTGTTTTGGCAAACTGTTAAGTTTCCAATGCTGATTTCATGGTCTGGTTACTTTGAAGAGAAAGGACATTCTTCATCTTTGCACAAACAATTTCTAGTTCAATATTCATGATGCTACTGTTATGAAAATGTACTTCGACCCCTGACCTTATTGCCGTGGTGAATGGAAAGATTTTCCCTTCAACAAAAGGTGAATTAAGGTTTCATGTCACAGGATGCCAATTACAGGGTCTCTTGCTCCATCTAGTGGTTTAGATGGAAGGTGCTGAGATAGAGACGACTGGATCAGCTAGAGAAGGATCATTATGTGGATCCAAGCTTTGAGCATTAATCATTTATAGGCTGCACACTTTGAGTGATTTTACAATTTTTTTTTTTTTTTTTTTAACAGCAACACTCTTCCCGGAAAGCCTCACATGGAACAGCACACACTATGTTCACTTTCAGCATGTGAATCCAGAACAAGCCAAGATACTGGTTTGAACAGGGCCATGCTGTTCTTTCTATCAATCACCATTAACATACAGTAAATTATAGGGCGGCCATGCCAGGCCGCAGAGTCCAGTCATCTCTCTGCTGACACAGGCGTCTTAACAATACAACCTCTATTTGCAACTGCCATCCACTCTTTTCTGCAGTTAAAAGGGGGTTCCCCGGGTGTGTGCGTGTTTATGTGCATGTGAGTTTTTCTTGGAAGTGCTCTAGTCAAGGGCTTTCCCCTTCTAGGTTTTTCCACAAGCCAAACAGACGGCGGCAGCAGCAGATACATGACCCCTCGCTTTTTTTTCTTTCTTTCCATCCACCACTTACCTCGCCTCGCACACATTTTTAAAAATAGTTTTCTCTATTAATGCAGCCCAGCCAAATATATCACCAGTGCAAGATATGGCAATGCTTCTTGCAAATTAATTGTGTTCATGTGACATCATAACATTGTAAACTGACAATGGTGTAAAACTAAAGCTAACTCAAGTAATTCCATGGTACAATTTGCCTTTTAACTGACAAAATGTAGATATTTTCACCAGGTTGGTTACGGTTACTTTGTAATTACTAGTTATTTTTTGTTTTCACTATAACTTCAAAAAGCGATGCAACCATTCAATCACACATGCCTGACTGCTATAATGCTATAAAATGAAAAGGACTAAGCCACAAGATTAATATGGCAAGTTTGTGGACAAACATCTAACAAAGAGAATATAAATTTCAACATAGAGCTGCATAAAATAAGTATCAATATCGCAATATTGGCTGATACAATAATCAATACAGCAGCAAACTAAATATGTCGTAATAACATTAAGATCCTTCATCTGACAGAAATTGACTTATTTTCTTTTATCTTGGTTTTGTCTCTGTTATACTTATATTTTGACAAAGTCTGATTACTGCATTAAGGGAGTTTTGCTTCATCCCACATCCATAATATTTATTATGTGTACAAATAAATAATAGTGGTGCATAAAGTTTTGTTTGTGAAGTTTGCTGTGCTGTTATGTTTGCGGCCATAAGAGATAATTTGTGAAAACTCAATATGACAACCAAGCTCAAAATAAAATAAAAAATAATAATTGAAGGCATGAATATTTTTAATATACTTGTATTGATACTACAGTAATACCACAATGCTTTCCAGTATTTGCCTTAGTTCAATGTTGTAGATTGTTTGTTTGGTTATTTTCTCTTTTGTTTTGGTCACATGCTGTCCTCACCTGTGACCCCTCCAAAGGGGCCGTAGGTCATGTTGCACGCAGTTCGTTGTAGGTTGTGTTCGTAAACTAGCTTCAGCTGGTACTGGTCGCCATGCTCCACATTTCCTGCCGTGCCTATAAAAGATTTGCACATGTTACCAAATTCTGCAAGTTCTAACCATTCAACTGTAACTGTAACTGAGATATTAACTTGGACAAAGTAACAAAATTGTAGTTTTGTTGATACTGACACTGCTCCACAAGTGCAGTTTGAATCAAATAAAATCACATTATTATCATATTAACGCAACAACTTCGAGCTTTTATACACACACATCTTATGGTTTTTCCACTATTCTCTCAAACCTACCTGACACAGAATATACTGACAGCTTCCTAGGGTGAAGAACAGCCAGGTGAAGAAGATCTGAACACCTGAACAATAAACACAAACATAAATTAGTAGAAGTAGGGTTGCAACAGTTAATCAGAATTATCGTTCCCAACTGACTATTGAAAAGATAATAATTGTTAATCATTACTCAAAATGTCATTAAAAAAACAAACAATCAATAACACTTTATTCTTAGCTATTCTCTATCTAGAAGTATTGTAAGCATATTTTACCTTCCATTAAAACTATGTATCTAGGACATAAAACACCAACAATAGATCAATAGATGGATACCTGTGGAATATACATTTGCAAAAAAAGAAATAATTTATTTATACAATTAGAACATAAATGTTGATGCATTTATGAAGGAAGTGTATGATAGGGACAGAACCAACTGTCAAGGATTGGACTGAAATAACTTTGGACATTAACAAAATGAAAACACTGACTAGCCGTGAATTTGAAAAATGACTAAATTAATAATAATGGGACATATGACAATGTGACTTTTTTTAGACTATCCTCGCTCTGTGTCTTGTTATATTTTATTTATATACACACATATATATATATATATATATATATATATATATATATATATATATATATATATATATATATATTCTGTTAAAAAACTTCCATATATGTAGATACAAAAAGATTACAAATGGTTTTGTGATTTTTGTTGCTTATGTTCATGTTTTTTTTGTTTTTTGTTTTTTTTTAAGAAATCAATAGTTGACTAGTTGGAAAAAAATTATCACTGATGACTAAAATAATTGTTAGTTGTAGCCCTAAATTATTGTATAGATCACTGTAACAAATTGGTACATGTGAATTTATATTAATGGAAAAGTAGCAATCAACCTTTCAAGACATGTTGTGAGGGAAGCAAACTGTTAAGAGCCACTGGTATAAGCCAATATACAGTTGCTACAAGCTAAGGTCTGTTTTTGCTTGCTCTCCAATGGTTTTTAAAGGAACTCTGTCCTGAAAACCACTGGGTAACTAAAGATGACATGTCCAAAACAGACAGTGGCATTCTGTTCCCAGTATGATGATGAGGTGGGACAAACCACCATGGCTGTTCCCAGAATCATACCCTATTATGGAAAAAGGCACATGTCTGCACTTTTTGTAGCGTTTTGTCAGTTCTGGCATTGTAAACGTGTTAATGTATCAGATCTGCAGATATGTTTTGCATGTTAAAAAAGAAGATAAATATAGGCTTGTGTGGGATGTTGGCCTCTTGATTGCTGTAAATCACAAGGAGCAGGAAAAACCATAGGAAATGACTGAATGTTAATCTGGTGGTAAGCAAAGGCAGGGATAGACTTCTATGAATGAAATGAGATGTGAATGGGTGTTACTGCCTGGAATTCTAATGCACTATTATGAGACAGAAAAAGCAAAGATTATGGGAAATGGACATTGTGAACATCATGATAGTAGCAGACACACATATTGAGGGATTAAAGATGTGAACGTCTGCATAGTCAAACACCATCTTTTGTTTTTTAGTTTGTTTTGTCGTTTTCCTATATAAAATTGTTTCAAAGTGAGCTCTGTAAACCTGAGTGGGCAACAGATGCCAAAGACAAAAGGTTTCTACATTTATTATGATGTTTCAAACATGTTATATGCAAGTTTTCTGAGAATGTAGGAGTTTCTGTCCCCTTTTCACTTAACAACAAATACAGCCAGCTAGCAAAGTTCTAATATGACATGCATGTTTACTATATGCAAAGGTAGAATTTGATTGATTATGGTCTTTTTAACACTTTAAGTGCAGATGACAGGTTCATGGTTTTCTTACTTAGTTTGGTAGGATAGTTCCAGTGATAAATATTGATTTATCACTCTTTATACATCAGTATAAATTACAGGAAGTAGGGCTGAATTCTAAAATGGAATCCCTGTCAATAAACTACCAATAAAAATAAAAATCAATAAATGACATGCCAGGTGTTATCAGGTATTATTTGTCAGATCATAATTATTATTATACTATTGTGTCATTTATATGGATTTTAGCACTTGTTTATAGTATAGTTACTAGGTAACAGTTATATCACATCTGCGGCCCATGTCCAACCAGGAAGTAAAATTATAAACTTCATCAAAATTGTCAAAGCGGGGAATATATGGTCTGTAATGGAATGCATTGTGGATAGAGATCAGGATCTAGGGCTGTAGTCGATTAAAGAAACTCTTGGTTTCTTTAATCGACATGTGCATTTGCAGTGACTGCACAGAGCATGTGCAGTGCACATTCTGCACATGCTCTGTGCAGTGATTAGTCCACTAAAAGTGATTATGTGGTGCTTGAAGAGCCTCTCAATGATCTAACCATGTTTTGACCTCTCAGTACTATCTATACACACAGAAAAGTAAAATGCTCATACGTTTTGGTAGTCAGCAGTCCGTATACTCAAGCAGGGATGTCACAATACCAAATTAGAACTTTTTTTTGTGCAATCTCAATTTTACAATTTTTCACAATCGTTGGCACTTTAACCAAACAACAATGAAATCCATAATTAATTTGCTTTCATTCACAACATTAAATATATCACCATTTCTCACTTTGTGAATGAAATGACATTGTCGTCACATGTACAGCCTGATAAAAAAGTTTTATAAAACTTTTTGGAAGTAAAGATTGAATTTAAATTACTTATTGTTGCTGCCTACAATTCTGACAATAATCAATATCGAATGATTATATCGTTGAAAAAATCCTGAAAAATCAAGATTATCGATTAACCAAATAATGTTAACAATCTTATACCCAAATCATTATACAAAGAGCCATGGAATAGCTCCTTTAAAGGGTGGGTCACAAGAGTCGTCAGAATACTTTTGACTGAACGATAACTTGAACTGTTGCAAACTAAAAACTAATTGCAAAGGATTTTTCTACTACACCATTTTTGTATGGAAGGCTATCGAAACTGTACTATAGAAACTTTACTCACGAGACAAATTTGCCCAGCTCCACTTGAATGATGGCATTGTGGAGGTTTACTTCCAACAGCTGAGACTCAGCCAGGCCCTGGGCTTCTTCACTGGGTTTGTTGGCATGAGGAGAGAAGATCCGCAGCATTCCCATGTAGCTGCCTACCACCACCTTATCTGCAGCAAGAGGAAATGTATGACTTTACATTCAAATTTGAAAAGAAATTTGCGATAATCTGTCAGATGGATAGCCAAGAGTAATGCATTAGTTTGTATCTTGTGATATGGATATTGCAATAGCTCAGTGGTTTTCAAAGTAAGGACTACAAAGCACTGAATTGGAGGTGATTTCAATATATCTTTTTCTATATTGTGACACTGCATTTAAATATTCTTTCGTTGAAAACAGTACCGGTTCGTGAAATATAGCCAAATAGCACAATTTACTAATGAAATAAATACAATTACAACCTGAATTCAAATGTTTTGTCACATGAATTTATTCTTGGCGTCAATTTCACTTTGCTGTGGAGGGCGCGGTTCGGTTGCAGCTTTATTTTAGATTCTGCCTGAAAATTTTGGGAACCCCTGCCATAACCAATTTCACAATTTCAGTCATTTTGCAATAATCTTAGTTTGGTAACAACATTTGTGTCAAGTAAGGCTGCAGTTAGTGATGTGTTAGTCGACCACATTTTCAATTAACTGACTAATTATTTTACAAAGATTGTAAGGATTTGCATGGTTGAACCACAGAAAGGACAAAGCATGGAGTGAGTGAGCTCAAGTTTCTCTGTGTATATATAGTAGCTTTTGTGTGAGAGCCTATTCATTTGGATAGTTTTCATTTTATTCAATAAACTGATGGAAGGGCAAGTCTATTTTTTTGTGTTTAAAGTATTTTTTGACCCGCAGGCTTTATTTGACAGAACAGTACAGTGTGAAATGGGGTTGAGACTGGGGAATGACATGCAGCAATGATCAGAGCCAGTATTCCACTATCCACTATAAAGCATTAGGGCAGGACGATACGCTTTTTACACAATACAAAGAGCCTGATACAATATGTATTGCAAGTACAATATTTACAATATTTACCCATAAAAAGAAAATAAGAAAATAAGTAAACAGTAAATCTAGTATTATGGTTAAATATTATAAGGAACTGCAATATCTGCCAACTGTACATTTCTGTATATAGTCTTAGTCTATCTATCTTAGTCTATTTTATTCTTAATTTTATGCATGCCTCTTTTATATATTTTATTATATTTTATTCATTGTTTTATGTTGCACCTTACGCCAAAGCAAGTTCCTACGTTTGTGAATTTTTGATCACTGACAATGGCAATAAACCGTTTCTGATTCTGAATAATTTTCCTTGAATGAATGAAGGAAGGTTTTCAAATATCAGAAGCTAAATGTAAATCAGTTTAGCATTGGCACTGTAACGGCTTGTGCTTTCTTCCCTTTTTAAATGAATCAGCACCAGAGCTGACATTAACAATACTGATGGCAACACTGGCTTTGTCTGTAACTTAGTCACAAACACATGTACAACATAAAACCACATGAAAGTAAGTTTTACAATATTTGATCATGTCATAATGTTTGGCAGATCAGTAGTTAGCGTAATCTCTCCTGTCCTGCAGAATTCAGGTCACTACAACACTATAGCTTTACTATGTACAAGCTGTCATTAAAGTAACACTGTGTGACATTATATTGCTAAGGATAAGGATAAGGATTTATTGTCTCAGCCCCATTATCATCTTTACAAACTTATAAAGTGAAACACAGACCATGTCCAGTCCCACTGTTGTCCACATCGCCAATACACAGACATCCTTGGTCGAACTCTTCCCCTTCACCCAGAGCAGATGACCACCAATCACGGGCTTTGAACAAAGACATGCTGCTGCTGCTGCTGCTGAATGATAAGAGAGAAAAAAAAAAAAGCACTTAGAAATATGGACATTTGTTATTTACAACATTTTCTCTTCCAACTCAACTTCAAAACAAGACAGTAAAAGTTGTCCTGTTAGTGGAATAGTATGAGAGTCATGTGACCAGGATTGATAGGAGGGGTGGAGTGGCAAGGAGAGGGGAAGGGAAGGGAGGCAGGGGCAAGCAGCTTTACTCCTTGCTAAGTGCTGAGCAGGTGGAACAGGCAGTTAATCCAGTCAGGAACTAGGTGCCCCTGAGTAAAAGCTCAATGACTATGGCAGAGAGTACAACATCGTCTTCCACTTAATATTTTGTCTTCCACTTATTCTTCTTTCCTTTCCTTTTACATTCCACTGTATCTTTTACAGAACACTGATTAGACTTTCTTTCATTGTGTCAAATATATTATGAAACAGCAAAATATATGATATGATGAAAATGTGCACTATAATTTAGTGGAAGTAAATATGTAGTTTAGTGTTTTGGTTTAGTTTTTTTAGAATGTTAAGCCAACGTATTGCTGCTGTACAAAGCAGTATTTATAATAAGTAACTGTTACACTGGACACATGCTATGTAACTGTTACATGTATGCAATATTCATTCATTCATTCATTCATTTTCTACCGCTTATTCCTGTTAGGGGTCGCGGGTGACTGGAGCCTATCCCAGTGACTTTGGGCCTTAGGCGGGGTACACCCTGGACAGTGGCCAACTCGTCGCAGGGCTATGTATGCAATATAACATATATAAAACTATAATGTAACGCTACTTTGGTTATAGCAGAACCTTTAGATGTCTGTTACAGCAAATATTCAATATTTAAATAGCTACTTCAAGTTGGAACAATCATAAACAGCTAACATAACGTAAAAAAGCAGTCGGGCACATGAAACTAACAGCCACGTTTATGTATTTTGACCGGGTAAACCCAAAATAAACCCAAAATAAGTCTGTGTTGCTATGCTATTCATGTTCTCAGTGCAGTAAACATTTGCCATAGACATCGACAGCTTGTTGATATCATGGCTCGTCTAACCTGGCTGAATAACTTTAGCTTAGCCTGCTAATTCCCTTATGATTCTTTTTCCTGTGACAACGTGCCTTACTAGCTTATCAAGAGCAAAACTGTAAAACACAGCCACGTTTTAAGTGTTTTCTCACCTTAAATATAGGAAGCCGCTCTCAAAAACGAGCTGGATAACACCAGAATGTTCACATGAAAATCACATTTCTGAGTTGATCCTTTTCGCTTGCAGCCATCGTCCCGTTGTCATGGCACTGACGCTCAGCGGAGAAGCCATGGTGTACTGCGCAGGCGCAAAAAGCAGAGAGGCTGCTGGGATTAGAAGTTTTCTGTGCCAATGGATCTATAATATTATTGTCATACTAGGCATATGGTGCGTGTAACATTTTAGGTCTAAAAAGTTGATCCGAGAACCTCTCGAACCAAGGCAGGAATCATACCCTAGCTGAGACAAACAAATACACTCCAATTGTATTTTTTATGTTCTCACATCCAATTTCCAATCATTTGTTTGGGATTTTGACACAAATTATACTTTGATGACCTCAGACCAGACAAATTTAATAATAATAATAATAATAATAATAATAATAATAATAATAACAGGTATTATTATTATTTTATTATATTATTATATTATATCATTGTATTAACCATGTGTAATACTACTACTATAACTAATAATAATAATAATTTATAATACATTATTGTTAATAATATTTATTATTTGTTATTGTTATTGTTATTTCTGGATTTCATATTAACCTATTTTTCACCAACATTGCCGAAAGCTATTGTTGCATCTCAAGTGGTAGAGCTGACTTTTTACTCATATTGCACTTTAGCTTTTAGACAGTTGCAACAATGCCACCCACTTTTGAAAGTGATAGGGAACCCAAAGTAATATTTACCCCGCTCAGTTAAGGTTACACAGGTTCAATCGGGCATTAAGAAATTGGACAGAGACAGAAAGAGAAAAATGTTATAATTTATTATCTTTCAAACGTTTTGGTCAAGACTTTAGTTAGTTTCTAATAAATGCATATTGAGGAAAAAGCAATTGCTGTACCCCATCCTCCTCATCATGTAGAATTATTCTGCACCATTTTGAAGTGAATGGGTCACAAAACGAAAAAGCTATTGAAGAAAAAACTAGTTTTGTAATGAAAATGTTTTTTAAAAAAACCCTGAAAATGCATATTCAGGAAAAGGCAATTGCTGTACTCCATCCTCATCATCATGTAGAATTATTCTGCATCATTTTGGAGTGAATGGGTCACAAAACGAAAAAGCTATTGAAGAAAAACCTTTATTTTGTAATGAGAATATTGTTTTTAAAACTGAAAATGCTTATTTAAGAAAAAGCAATTGCCGTATTCCATCCTCCTCATCATGTAGAATTATTCTGCACCATTTTGAAGTGAATTGGTCACAAAACAAAAAATCTATTGAAAAAAAACGTAATTTATATAATGAAAATGATTTTATTTATTTTTTTTTTTACTGAAAATGCATAATCAAGAAAAAGCAATTGCCATACCCGATCCTCCTCATCATGTGGAGTTATTCTGCATCATTATGGAGTGAATTGGTCACAAAACCTAAAAGCTACTGAAGAAAAACCCTAATTTTTGACACAGAAGGGATATCTCTCTCTCTTTTTTTTCTTTTTTCTTTTTTTTTTTAACTGAAAATGCATATTCAGGAAAAAGCAATTGCTGTATCCCATCCTCCTCATCATGTAGAATTTTGCTTAATTATTTTTGAATGGGTCACAAAACAAAAAAGCTCTTGAAGAAAAGCTAATAGTTTGTTTATTTGTTCATTGTTGTTCTCATTGTTGATGTTAAATATATTTTTAATAACCCCTATGTCATGTAGTATTGATTGAACAATGTATTTTCATTTAAAATAATAATAATAATAATGACACTTTTTTCTTTTTTATGTTTTGTCCACACACAGCACTTTATTGTCGGTCCCTAAATACCACCCGGAACATTTGCCGACATGTCCAGCGAACACAAGCCGCGTCCCATGCGTCACGTTCGGCCCGCTCATGTAGGGCTGCCCGTGTGAGCAAATGTGTCGAATATGTCGAGTATCCAATATCCAAACAACTTCACCACGATCCAACACCGGCTACTAGATCATCTGGCTTATGATGGAGCATGAACATTCAGTAAAAAATAAATAAATAAAAAAGTTACACTTTTACTTTAAACGCATACCAAAGGGTTGTGCTAACACGCATGAGGGTTGGGCAACTTCCTTTTTTCTTTTTCGCTCTGTGCGTCGTCTTGAAATGTAACATTAGATTACACTTTGTGCTATTTTAGACGCATTAGCTCCCAGGTAAGTCAGGACTTGACCTGTTTTAATTTCAGAATATCAGAAGTGTTGTGGTAGGCATATTGTGCTTTATAAAATGACATGATGAATTATGGATCTTTGTATTTTTTATTTGTGTATTAGGAAGCATGAGCATCAGAGAGGTTCTCCATGAAGTCCTGTCTGACTTTACTTCGTCATCATTACAAAATCTGAAATGGAGTGTCAACATTTCAGTGCACTGGATCATCAGCCAGCTGCAAAATGCAGATATTCATAAGGTCATAGAGTTTCTGCAACAAAGCTCAGAGGAATGCTCTGATCTGACTATGATGATTTTAGAATATAGAATAGTGGCGTCTGAGGTAACAAAAGGAAAGCATTACCTCCCAAAGAGCACAGGTAATTAAAACAAGTATTGAAACACAGCACAGATCTGTATCAATACAGAAAAATGATAGAATATCAGTAATTAACCTTCTATTATGTTTTATTGAATGTTGTATATTGTCTCAAAATGCTACATTCTGCTACTACCATTAGCCAGCTTTTATGTAAATGATCGTTTTATCAGGATACACCTGGAGACTGTTTTTGGAAACACAAAGACGTTTATCTAGTGAGGAATAATAGTGCTTTTCTATCCATGTTGGAAGATGAGTTAGCACACATTTGGAGACGGAAACTGGAGGAGGTCGACCAGTTACAAGTTGTGCAACTGCTGGAGAAACTGTTTGGTCAAGACCCTAGTGTATTGTCACTAATTCTAGAGGAGATGTCTTCACTAAATCTCATTCACGTTTCGTCAGACCCAAACGTATCAAAGGGAGGTAAGAAAATTGTAATTACTCTATAATGGAATTAAGGGGTTGGGTTGAGTAGCCAAAAATGTTCTCTCAAGTGAAAGTTTTCTTACTTAAAAATAGTAGAATTGAGAGTAAATTACAAGAAAGATTTATTGTTAAAGTACTATAATTATAATACTATAAATTAGAAACTTTAAAATGATAAATATTGTAATGTTTATAATTGGAAAAGAAAACATCAAATAATGCACAGATTTAGGTAATTCCAAAAAAACGACCATTATTAACCTTAACATAAAGTTAGTAATCAAAACTTAGGAGTACTATTGCTTCAAATACCTACGTAAAAGTTGTTCAGATGAGTACAATTTTTATTCAAGCAAATGTGTCTGTAAGTTCTACACCCTAAGGCTTATTGTGAGATTTGTTCTTTTTCTTTTAGGTGCAAGTGATGCATTTCGTAAACTGAGTCTGGAAGAATTTGAAAAACTAAAACCTCATTTTAAGTACTATTTGCCACACATCTCTTTACGTGAGCTTGAGAAGACTGGCAGAGATGGCATTGTTGGTCTGATGGAGACAAATTCCTATCGAAGTTGTGTAGAGCAGACTGAAAAAGTATTGAAACGAATGGAGAGGCCTGATCTTGTGAGCAAGTTGCAGCGGAGCTCAGCAGCCAGAGGTAGCATGTTAATTTAACACACTATCTGGTCTGCACTCTGTCTCATCGATTTTCAACAACTGTGCCGACTGTGGAACACTAGCTTCCCAAGAGGAACTGCCCGGTTCCCTATAAAAATCCAATTTGAGTTTACTAATTCACACAGTCATTTTCATAATTGACCACTTGGGACATGTTAAGCACACTTCTAAACCAGAAAAGTGTGACACATTATTTATGATGATTTACTGGAGGGTATACCGCGGCAGTTTTTTTAACAACAAAAATGTGCCGCAACCCAATAAAGGTTGAAAATCATTGCTCTATACTTTTATACTTCACACCCATATCATAAGCTTTTTCAATGTTCCAATGCAGCCCTAGAATGAGCCATTTGGATCTCATCATTCATTCATTTTCTACCGCTTATTCCCGATCCCGGGGTCACGGGTGATTGGAGCCTATCCCAGTGACTTTAGGCCTTTGGCGGGGTACACCCTGGACAGTGGCCAACTGGATGTTATGATGCATAAAAGTAATGTTTGATTAGTTCCCCAGTTTGTCCACTTACTTTCTCTCTAGTAGCTCCACCTTTACTGCTCCACAGGACCATGGCCTATACATTTTCAGGGCTCCAATCTGGCTCTCAGGGAAGGTCCTTTGGATATGAAGGGTGCAACTTGGGGAACGCCTTTTGGGCAATCTTTAACAGGTCAGTCCCGAGGATGCAATTTCCCATCAGCCTGTATAGTTTTAAGCATCCATTGTCACCTGTAGTATGTAGCCTTGATCCAAATATTTGTATGTATTTATTTTATTTATTTTTTACTGATGTGTTATTTATTAGGGCTGTAGTCGACTAAAGGAATTCTTGGTCGACTAAAGACCAGCCCTATTGACCAATTAATCGACTAAAAGAGGGTGTGGTCAAAATGTATCAAAACTGTAAAGTGTTTCCCTGTATCTAAAAATCCAATTTGAGTTTAGTAATTCACACAGTCATTTTCATAATTGGCCACTTGGGACATGTTAAGCACACTTCTAAACCAGAAAAAAAACAAAAATGACCAAATCCCTAGCGACACATTATTCACCTTATTCCGGAAGTTGCCTTACGCGCCGCTGTCTTGTGTCCGTTGTATTAGTTTACATGGAGCAGACGAGCTCAACAGAAAATAAGTTCTACATGGACTAAAAAGCCGTTTTCAGACTCCAGGAAATCGTTGCGTTGTTGACTTGTTGTTGCTCGTGTTCATTAAACATTTTACACAAATCAATTTACTTTATGTAACATTTTAGCGGCGAGACTTTTCCCTCGTTCGTCATTAGCTTTAACGGAGTTCTCGTCAAACGGAAGTGCATTTACAACAAAAGTGCAAAAAGTGCAACCCAGTAAAGGTTGAAAATCATTGCTCTGACTATCCAGATTCATAGAGCTGCACAAAAGTATACATATTACAATGTTGGCAAATGCTAAAAAAATGAAATATACACTTCAGTAACACTAAGGGCTTGTAATTCAAATGTAAAAATAAAATGTTATACTTCACACCCATACCATTAGCTTTTCCAATGTTCCAATGCAGCCCTAGAATTAGCCATTTGGATGTTATGATGCATAAAAGTAATTTTTTATTAGTTTCCCAGTTCCCCAGTGTCCACTTACTTTCTCTCTAGTAGCTCCACCTTTACTGCTCCACAGGACCACGGCGTCAAAATGCTCAGGGCTCCCTTTCGGCTCGCATGGAAGGTCCTTTGGATATGAAGGCTGCAACTAAGGGAACGTCTTTTGGGCAATCTTTAACAGGTCAGTCCCGAGGATTCAATATCCCATCAGCCTGTATAGTTTTAAGCATCCATCGTCTTAGTTTTAAGCATCCATTGTCACCTGTAGTATGTAGCCTTGATCCAAATATATATATATATATATATATATATATATATATATATATATATATATATATATATATATATATATATATATATATATATATATATATATATATTATTATTATTTTTTTAATTTTTTTTTTTTTAACTGATGTGTTATTTATTAGGGCTGTAGTTGACTAAAGGAATTCTTGGTCGACTAAAGACCAGCCCTATTGACAAATTAATCGACTAAAAGAGGGTGTGGTCAAAATGTATCAAAACTGTAAAGTGTTTCCCTGTATCTAAAAATCCAATTTGAGTTTACTAATTCACACAGTCATTTTCATAATTGGCCACCTGGGACATGTTAAGCACACTTCTAAACCAGAAAAAAACCCCAAAATGACCAAATCCCTAGCGACACAAAGTGACACATTATTTATGATGATTTACTGGAGGGTATACTGGGGCAGTTTTTTTTAACAACAAAAATGTGCCGCAACCCAATAAAGGTTGAAAATCATTGCTCTAACTATCCAGATTCATAGAGCTGCACAAAAGTATACATATTACAATGTTGGCAAATGCTAAAAAAATGAAATATACACTTCAGTAACACTAAGGGCTTGTAATTCAAATGTAAAAATAAAATGTTATACTTCACACCCATATCATAAGCTTTTCCAATGTTCCAATGCAGCCCTAGAATGAGCCATTTGGATGTTATGATGCATAAAAGTAATGTTTGATTAGTTGCCCAGTTTGTCCACTTACTTTCTCTCTAGTAGCTCCACCTTTACTGCTCCACAGGACCGTGGCCTGTATATCAGCAGGGCCCCCTTCTGGCTCACGAGGAAGATCCTTTGGCTATGAACACTGCAACTTGGGGAATGCATCGGGTGAAAACAATTAGATTTACCTCCACTTTTACAGGTCAGTCCCGAGGATGCAATTTTCCATCAGCCTGTATAGTTTTAAGCATCCATTTTCACCTGTAGTATGTAGCCTTGATCCAAATATTTGTATGTATTTATTTTATTTATTTTTTACTGATGTGTTATTTATTAGGGCTGTAGTCGACTAAAGGAATTCTTGGTCGGCTAAAGACCAGCCCTATTGACAAATTAATCGACTAAATGGGGTGTGGTCAAAATATATCAAAACTGTTAAGTGTTTCCCTGTATCTAAACCAAACTGCACTCAAAAGATCACAACTGTAGAAGAGTTCTTGCAAAATAACTATTTATACAGAAAAGTACAAGGAGACTGTGTATTTACATGTTAAGTCTCCAAAATCCTTAGCTAACTCACTTCATATCTTCTCATTTTTGCCACATAAATAATTTTATAATAATTTAATATAAATAAAACTATTAGTCAACTAATATAAATCTTGGTCGACTAAGATATCATCAACTAAACGACTAAAGGACTACAGCCCTATTATTGATACTCATGATAACATAAACATAATACATAAACCTTTTGTATCTGTGTAAATATTTTGACCATTTGTGCCTTGCACCTTATCTTCTTGTTATATGTGTAATTTTCTGTGATTAATTCATTTTGTTTAATTTCAGTCGAACCAGTCCATTATATGGTAAGCAAATATTGAAACTTAAAAGTCTACTAACTTTTTCAAATGGGAGATCTGCCACCTGTAGACAAACAGTGGCATGGGATGTTAAATAATACTACATTTCTAGACAGTAATAAATATTAGTCGGTTATATCCCTTGAATACAGTTAAGTATATAAAAGGCCATGTGATCTCTTCACAGGTGTAAACACTCATGCAATGCACACAATAATTCCTCAATTAATATTTCTCTTTCATTTTGCAGATGTGGTCAAACATCAAATTGTTGTCAAACTTATCAGAGGTGTCATGGCAGAATTTTCAGAAAACACTCCCTGATCTCTTACATGTGAGAAGAAGAGGTTTCCCTGTGGACCTGCTGCCACAAGAGGCTGTGCTCTGGGTGGTCCTGCAGCATGGCCTACAGTCCCTGTATAAGGTGGCTCATGTATTGGTCAACATGGGCCAGAGTGGACTGGCACAGGAGCTGATCCACTCTGATGCTGAAGATCGAGGTAGGTGCTTCATTCATATTCAAACATTAAAATGTGTCTTGCGTTCTTAATTCAATTGAAATCCCAAGAAAAATTATCTATGTCTGTAATATTCTATGTTGTGCCAAGGATTTCTTTGGGGCAGAGACATTCATGATTGGTATAAGGTAAGTAAGTCTGATTTCAGTTTCTCCAATATTTATATTTTTTGAAGGTGTTTATATATGTTCAGTTCATGAATAATAATACAGGATGTGCCACTGATAAAGTTACATGTTCAAATAAAAGGTATTACTATTTGTGAATCAAAATGTGACTAAAATGAATGATTCATATTAAAATAGACATATTATAGACAGATGATGCAATGAAAAACATGTATTTGTTTGAATTGTCAGATAATAAGCATCCTTGCTGACAGAGAAGTTTTCCTGGATACTACTGCCCATGAGCTGAGCTACAGAGAGATGAGCCACTTTGAGTGGTTTGTCCAGTTCACCTGCCTGGAGGAGGGCGTGTCATGGATAGACCTGGAGTGTGAAAGACAAAGTCAGGAGTTTGAGATGATGGCCTCTGCCTGCACCCCGCTAACAGCTAAAGAGGCTTGTGCTGCTCTGCTGAGGGCAGTGGTGGTGAAGCACGGCCAGGACGCTGCAGGTTTTATGGAGTGTGTTTTCAAGAATATGGACAGGGATGACCTCACAATAGACCTATACTACACAGGTAATTCACTTTGAACCCATTGAAGCCTGCAATGTAACTTCCAAATGCTGTTGTACACATATTTTTAGTTATTATATCCCTACAAATATAATTTTAAAACTTTTTTGCATTTAATTACATTAAATTATTATTATTATAAATGATTAATTGTGTGATTTAATGACACGGTGGATCAATTACATACATATAATTTAAACTGGAGTAATGAGATAACTCAGTCATTAGATCTCATTAATGTGTTTATACACATCAGAAACCATATCCAAATCACTCATTCATGGATTTTACTGTAACAGTGGTAATTGGAAGGTAAATCAACTTTTTTATATATTTTTGTGTACAAGAGGCTAATATATGCATTATCCTCTTAAAACACATGCACAGGTGAGAAAGATTAGACAGAAATACAATTACACACATCAGAAACAACTCCAGAAATCAAATAATCATCCTATTTCAGGGCATATGGTATTCCATGTCGAATCATTATTATTTGATGTATCGTGTAACCATGATGTATTTATACAACAATCTGTAATAGCTGTCCTTGTCACTGCTGCTCTCCCACACTTAATCGTCAAATTGAAATGGTATGAATTTTTCTTTTCTTCATTCAGTGAAAAAACAGTTTGAAATTGGCCGTGAATTGAATAAAAAAGTGAGTAGTATTTTGTGTTTATAGGTTTAAGAACAACTGTCCCAGAAGCTGTGTAACATTTGTCTTATTCAGATAGAACAAATGGAACTTGTGATCATTGGTCTTATGAACACTTTTGGAACTCTAAATACCTCTGAGCTCATGGACCTAAAGCATGCACTGGCCAGAGAAGAACAGTGCACCATACCGTGGTACAGGCTGTGCCACTATGAGTCGTCTCATCTGGTGTTTTCTATTGTTCAAACATACGGCCAGAGGTCTGTGGAGATAACCAAGAACTTACTAAAGTCAATTGGAAGGATAGATCGCCTGACATGGCAGGACCTACTATCATGTGGTAAGATTTCATTTTTTTACTTACTCTTTTTTTTTAAATAAATTTTGTTATTTTCTAAATCTGTCTTTTCAGACTATTCTTCTTATCATTGGTGGCGTGCTCTTATCAACAAAGTGAGTTCATACTTATTGAAACCCTTTTAGTCTTATTCTTTTAACAAATACAGAGAAGCTTGCTATTTAGTTTTTTTAAAACTTCCAAACAATCAAAGTGTTTTGAATCACATACATTTGTTGGATGCATATAGACTGATTAAAATGCAATGTCATTTTCAAATTTTCAAAACTCCAGAATTAACTTTTTTCTCTTTTTTCCCTCCAATTTTTAAATTTAAAACACAACAGAGAGAGAGAGAGAGAGAGAGAGAGGGAAAGTCCTATTTGGTCCAAAGTATGTCAAATTAAGTTCAGTGTACCTTTTGTTCCATTTTTTCGAATGTCAGTTATCAATTTGGTCCAGTCCTTGATTGATGTTTGTTTCAGTTTGTATCTTAATTTTATTTGTTATGGCCTTCTTCCTGTTGCCAGAAATATGCCCCATCCATTATATCCATTTATAGTGGCAGGAGTTTTGAATCATCTTCCATAAATTAGATTCTCTTGAAGCTAAAATACTTTTTTTTTTTTTTTTTGTCCATTGTTTGTTATAGAAAAGCAAACTGCCCTTTCTATCCTGGAAATTCAAATGTGTTGCTTTTTTTTCCAACACAAACACTTAAAACCAATAGAATTTAGATCTAATGTGAGCTAATCATTGAAAAATGTCCAGTCAACTTCAGTTTGCCTCCAGTCGCCTCTGTGAGTTATAATATTAGAATAACAATCTTTAACATGTTGTCAGAGACATCACCACAGCTCACTGTTCACTGCCTGATCTGTTAGTAGTTATTCATTTCAGACTGACTTTGCAAAAACCCCATAGAGATGAATTAAACAGGAAGTACTGAAGCTAACCTTGAGCTAACCATTTTAAAAATAAACAGATCAATTCCCCCTACAGAGCCAATTCATAACAAACTATCTATGTAGTTTACAGTTGATGACCAAGTGATCTAGATTTGTATGTGCCAGCAATTAGAGCTGGGGATCCGTCAGAAGTTGTTGCTTGTGACCAAAAGTGCAAAATGTATAGAGATACTTAAGCAAAGACAAACAAAAAAGTAAACAAAAGAGCCGTCTGTGGAACAACCCAATAAACTGCGGGGTCACTACTGGTAAATACCCTTATCACTCTGTAGTGTCAGAAAATGCTGTATTTGAATGAACGCTATGTTAAATATTTAGGATCTTAAACTGAAAATTCTATAATTTGTGAAGACACAATCCCAAATGTACTAGTTCTTCTTCTTCTTGACTTATTACCATTTGTGCTATCCATTGAGCTACAATAGACCCTTTAAAAGTTTGTGAACAAAAACATTCTAAATTCTCGAATGGAGGCAAAAGTGAAGTGCAACATAATGTGATTTCACTGGAGAAACGGGGATTAACCTCAGAATATCACAAAATATGAATGTTTTTGTCAAAGTAAAAGCACTCAGACACGTGTGACATCAGAGCTGCTTTATACACATTTATTATTGTATTTTACATTATGTCTTAGGAAATATGATGAACTTTTTGCATTTTTTATGAAGGAGTGGTAGGTTTTACTGGACAGATACTTACAGAAATGTTGACCCCTTAATCATTTTTAAAATTGTTTGTGTGTGTTTTGTCCATCCTTTGTAATAGAAAAGTAGAACCAACTTGATATTTCTACCCTGAGAATGCAAAAGTGTTGCTTGTTTTCCAACACAAAAAAAATTAAAACCATTAGAATTTAGCTCTAACATGAGCTAATCATTGGTCCTAATAATGCAGAGAACTTTATATGTGTCTGTCAGGAATTATTTTCTCTAGAAAAGTTATGAAAATTAATATTCAGTTTAAAAACACAGCATAGATATTTTATACAGAATTGAACTGTTTTTGTTGCAATACACCATATGGACACAACCACAGATAATTATTTAGAACCATTTCTAGAAAAATGATTTACTACCTAAAAATAATGTTTTTTCATGATTTTTTCATATTAGTTTTGTAAGTACAAATAAAAAAGTGCGATTGTTGTATTAAAGTTTTTTTGGGTTTTGTTTTTTTTTTTTTCTAAAAGTTTAACTTTCTATAAGTTTGTATGTGCACTTTTGTACAATTTGGCAAGACAAGATGACTGCTGGAGCTGGACATTGATTACTATGGGTTACCATGGCAACGTCCTCTCTAGCCCTTATTATAACTCGGTGGACGATTAGCATCTAACTCATCAGGTCCCTGCTCCTGTTCTAACCTGTAGGTGGCGACAGTGGCTACTGTTACAGAGCTGTTGGGAAAAACGCTAAGTCGACTGAGGTCTGAAGATCTTCAACGATTCAAGAAACTGTTAGTGCTGGAGACCCTCTTCCATCCCGCCCCACATGTGGACGTAAGACTGCTGGCCTGTGCTAAAGCTGAGCAAACAGGGGCTCTGCTTTTGCACACGTATGGCCAGAAGGCTATAAAGACAACCTACTGGATTTTACAGAAAATGAGATGCAGTAATGTAGCACACAGTCTACAATCTTTGAGGCCTTTATCCATGGGTAGGTTTAAGATAAATACACCTTCAAATAAGAAGAATATATATTGATTATTTATCAATACTTATATTGATATTTTTATTCTCCTCAGGGGAACCTTCCAAACCAAAAGTAAGTCCAGAATTTTGTTTGGTATTGTATGGTATGCTCTTATTTGTACAGGGACAGTGCACAACAATACATTACTAAGACAAAAGTCATGCTGGTGCCAAGTAATGACTAGAATGCTAATTTACACCTGTAGTCCCTGGGCAGGCTGGTAAAAAATAACGGAAATACAGATTAAATGTACATAGAAAACATAGGGTCACATCATTTAAATACTATTCTTAAATCACACTACATCCATTCATACGGAAGCGTAGAACTGTCAATGTTGTGGTTTTTTTTTTTGGGATAGTTATTCTGACTTTTTTTTGGGGGGGGGATAGTTATTCTGACTTTTTTTTTTTTTTTCGATGTTATTCTGACTTTTTTTGGGGGGATATTTATTCTTACTTTTTTTTTTTTTTTTTGGGATAGTTATTCTGACTTTTTTTTGGGGGGGATAGTTATTCTGACTTTTTTTTGGGGGGATAGTTATTCTGACTTTTTTTGGGGGGGATAGTTATTCTGACTTTTTTTTCGATAGTTATTCTGAATTTTTTTTTTTTCGATAGTTATTCTGACTTTTTTTTTTTTTTTTATAGTTATTTTGACTTTTTTTTTTCGATAGTTATTTTGACTTTTTTTTTCGATAGTTATTCTGACTTTTTTTTTTTTGGGATAGTTATTCTGACTTTTTTTTGGGGGATAGTTATTTTGACTTTTTTTTTTTTCGATAGTTATTCTGACTTTTTTTTGGGGGGGATAGTTATTTTGACTTTTTTTTTTTTTTTTCGATAGTTATTATGACTTTTTTTTGGGGGGATTTTTTTTTTTTTTTTTTTTTTTTTTGCAAAGCTTTATCTTAAAGCTTGAACAGGAAAATGACTACTTTACAACACCAGGAGGAATCAAGAGGGCGATATGCCGCTGGAAGAGGATCTGATCAAGTTTTACTTCAGCCTTGGTCTCAGACATTGCGAGATATTATTACTGCTGAACACTGTAGACAATATTGTCATGAGTATGAGCACCTTGAGACGTTTTTTGAAATGATTGAGATTATACAGGCGGAAGAATCAGTCAGATCCTAGGGTCACTATTTGTCGAATAGGCGTGAAGTCATATTATAACTCTGGAAAAGCCATCAATAGCACCATTTATACAAATACCATACGGTTTGAGTTTTGAGTTTGAGTCATATGATTGTGCCACGTGCCACATGTAATTGGGGCCTGGGTTAATGTATCTGCGCCTCTGAAGACGATTTCTTCGCCTCTGCTCCACACCATTTGGATCGAGAAACCTTAAAAGATGCCTCACAGTATTTTGGGTCACCACAAAGCCATCTTGGATACAGTTGAGATGATGTAACTTATATCCGTACATCTTTTTGTGTCCATTCAGTTGATCAATGAGAAATGCTGCTACCTCCAACGGATCGGACTGATTCTTCCGCCTGTATAATCTCAATCGTTTCAAAAAACGTCTCAAGGTGCTCATACTCATGACAATATTGTCTGCAGTGTTCAGCAGTAATAATATCTCGCCATGTCTGAGACCAAGGCTGAAGTAAAACTTGATCAGATCCTCTTCCAGCGACGCCATGCGCCCTCTTGATTCCTCCTGGTGTTGTAAAGTAGTCATTTCCTGTTCAAGCTTTAAGATAAAGCTTTGCAAAAAAAAAAAAAAAAGTCAGAATAACTATCCAAAAAAAAAAAGTCAGAATAACTATTGAAAAAAAAAAAAAAGTCAAAATAACTATCCCAAAAAAAAAAAAAGTCAAAATAACTATCCCAAAAAAAAAAAAGTCAGAATAACTATCGAAAAAAAAAAAGTCAGAATAACTATCCAAAAAAAAAAAGTCAGAATAACTATCCCACTGGCTCCCCATAAAACAACGGATTCACTTCAAAATTCTCCTAACCACTTTCAAAGCTATCCATAACCTGGCTCCACCGTACATCTCTGACCTCCTCCACATCTCCACTCCCTCTCGCCTCCCTCCGGTCCCTCCTCCCTCTCCCCAGCTCTCTGTCCCCTCTTTCCGTCTTGTTTCAATGGGGGGCAGAGCCTTCAGCCGCTCTGCTCCTCAGCTCTGGAACTCTCTCCTCCTGACCTCCGCATAACAGACACCCTTCCACTTTTCAAATCCAGACTCAAAACTCACCTGTTCAGACAATCCTACACCACATAACTCAGTCACTCCAACACCATCATCCAGTTCTGTTTGTGGGTTTTATTCTGTTGTTTTTATTTCTTGTTGTCCTGTACAGTGTCCTTGGGTGTTTTGAAAGGCGCTTATAAATAAAATGTATTATTATTATTATTATTATCCCAAAAAAAAAGTCAGAATAACTATCCCAAAAAAAGTCAGAATAACTATCGAAAAAAAAAGTCAGAATAACTACCCCCCCCCCAAAAAAAAAGTCAGAATAACTATCGAAAAAAAAAAAGTCAGAATAACTATCCCCCCCAAAAAAAGTCAGAATAACTATCCCAAAAAAAAAAACACAACATTGACAGTTCTACGCTTCCGTACATTCATAATCAGTCATTCTAACATTGCATTTCATATGATGTTCTTGAATAGAGCCACTGCAAAGGTTCTTTTTTTTTTTTTTTAACTTTTCCAGGTGGCAACAGTGAAATATCTTAGAAACATTCTGTTCAACTCACTAGCTCCTCTGTCCCATAAAGAGATGTATGAATTCAAGATGCTGCTGCAGCTGAGATACTGTAGAATGGACCATGCGTGGATCCAGGAGCGTGAGGCTGATGCAGACGGTCTGGTGGATCTCATCCTTGAGACCAGTGGGCAGTGTTGCCTGCAAGTCATAACCAATGTTTTGAAGCAAATGGGCAAAAGTGATCTGGTCATTGACTCATTGAAAGGTAGATTTGTCCAGCCAGTGATGTCAAGATGAATTAATTAATCCATTATCATATTTATATTTGATATAAAGTTATAGTTTTAAGATTGTTTTTAATGCATCATTTCTTAGTTAGGGCAAGCTGAATACCTACACTTAGGCTTGCAGGACAATGTCCGCCTCCTTTTTAATGCTTTTAGACACTATTATAGCTTACACATTATACACAATATAGGGCAGCATAGGATATGAAAGAAAATGTTCGGAGAGGGGGGAGAAAATGTTTAAACCATCATCAACAATAATAATGTTTAAATCAACAATAATAATGTTTAAATCATCTGTGCAATTGGTGTTGGATTTGAAGTGGGGCGACATCGGTGATGGTGATGGCCGGGAGGTGTGTCTGGGTGCTCGTTGTCCCTCTCTGGATGCGGCGGCCGTCCCTGTGTGGTCCTCTGGAGAATTTCCTGGGTGCTGGTGGTGGTCCGGTTTGCACTCTAGGTCTGGCCGGTTTCATTCCTTTGTGGCGCCTGGGGCGGGTCCTGGGGGTTTTCCGCTCGGGTGCGCTGGCTGCCTGATCAAATCCAGTGCATGGATGGGGGGCGGGCGGACGTCAGTGTGGGCTTGGCCTCCCTGGCAGAGGTGTGAACATTAAAAAAAAAAAAGAAATAAGTTGTGATGGTGATGCGGAGGGGGCAGTGGTGCAGACGGGGGAGGGGGTCACAGAAGGAGGGTTTGGGGGGGAGTGAGGGTGTGTGCCCTGTCTAGGCTACCCCACTTTGGTGGGACACAGCCCAGCTATATAGGTATATAGATAGATAGATATTTATACAGGTCAAAATGTAATGGTAAGAACTAAAAATAATAATTGTGTTGATTTTTGAAGCCAAAATACATTTCTAAATTTAACGTTCTTTTTTCTATTTGGCTTTTTATGCTACAGTAACTAGACTTAATCATGCATAAAGTTTTATTTCATTTTTCATAGATATAACATATCATATATTTGCGGTCTAGTACATGCTACTGTCACAATGACTTGTTTTTCTTGGTTAAAATAGGTACAGATTTAGCGTGGTTTCTGGACTACACTGATTGTTACACCGACATAGATAAAAGTCTTCTTAAAGAGGTTGGTGACTTAATATTTGCTTCTTGTGTATGGAGTAAATTTAAAGGATTGATGTATTAAATTGATGCATATATACTGTATGTGTGTTACATTTGCAGAATCCAAAAGCTACAGCAGATGTGGAGAAGTTCCAGGTTGTCCTACAAGAGCTGACTGACAAACAGGAAATGCAGGCTTTCAAAAAGCATCTACAGATTTATTGTGAAAGCAATTTATCCAAACGTTTTGTTTGGAACTATATCCGAATATTTTCAGATCCACAAGATCTAGTGGATCTGCTGGTGGCAGTTTACGGAGAGTTCAGTAGTGCTGGTATAATCCAAACAGTTCTGTCAGATATGAAAAGACAGGATCTGACGGCAAAAACGTCCAAGCTCAGCGTCACCTCTGAAGGTCCACTTTTTCTGAGATCACACTTTACTGTATGGAAATGGCATTGTAAGAGGATAGAAAAAACATAGTCATTTCATAGTAGTTAACCTCACTCTTAAGGTTAAGGTTCAGTTTAATCAAATTACCATTAAGTTTAAGCTTAATTAAGTTAAATGACCATAATTACACTTTTACCATGCTATTTCCACCATGTACTTTTTCTGTGCTTTATAAGTTAACAAAGCTTTTCTTTTTTAAGGACTGGAACAAAGTGTGGAGCCTGATTCTTGGATTAGTGCAAAGGTAATTACATGTATCATATTCAAAAGTAAAACTTAAGATTAAATAAATAATTATTTATTTAGGACATCTGGACCAAACTTGAGCCTAAAGTGCAAGAAATTTCCTGTCAATTTACATACAGGTAAAATGTGCTGTTGATGTTCTTGATTTGGAATATACATATTGTACATGTACAAGTGAATGATAATTATTGGAGTATATTGTATTCTGCTCAGCCTACAGTCCGGTGAGGGCCAGTATGAGTGCAGTGTGTCTGGGCTGCGCTGGAGCTGTGAGCAGAGTGTCAGTTTTCAGTACAGGTTTGTCTCCTGGGAGGAACACCTGGAGCGAGTGAAGGCGCTGCAGTACATGCCTGCTGGTCCACTCATTGACCTCACTGTCAGCTCAGGCAGACTGGACGTGGTCTATCTACCACACTGGCTCTGCGTAGGTAAGCAGCACCTTTGTGCAGACAGAATAAGGACGACTTTGTACACAACAGGCTGTTGTCCGTTCAGATAATCCTGACACAGAAGAGAGGGTGGCAGTGTTACACATTAATGATAGTGGAGACACTCTTGAAAAAGCAACAAAAGTCACCTCTTCTCATGTGGAGCTACTGGAGCCGATCTTCTCCCCCAGAGCAGTGCTGATCAAACTGGGGATTCCAGTGAAAATCTACTGCAGCCTTTTAATATATAAGACCAACACAGCATTTCTGACTCTCCATGTGTACCTGATCCCACGTGATCCTGGTCTCAAAGAGGTACCAGCACACATTTAAAGATAATAAATATGCCTTTGTAAGAACTATCTTTCAAAGTAGTTTTGTCTGTTAAGTCAATGGACAGGAGTAAACAACATCATGGATATAGTATTATCCCAAAGCCTCATCCGGACAGATCTCTAAAAATCAGTGACCGTTTTGTCTTAAAATCACACCAGGAGACATTGGAAATCACCCCCCAGGTAACCTTTTTGCATGTGCTTTTGAATTAGGTTTTACTGTAAAGAGGAGCAAAATGAACAAAAAAGTGATTGTGTTTTGATCTATCCAGAAATTAACACTCAGATACCAAATCCCACCAAACTTCTATGAAGTGTATACAAAAAACCCTGACTTTGACTTCAACCTGGAACTTGCACAACATAATGATTGTGCACCTGTGTGGAGCTGTACAGTTCGACAAGGTTTGGCATTGATTCAACTGTGTCTAAAGTTTTAAGTTTTACATTTTTATTCTGGAATAAATATGAAACATTTTTCTTTTAGGCGAATACACAGAAAGAACACTAGGTAGGGATAGAAGGCTGTCTTATTTCTTGTAAAAATGTAAAGTATTTGCAGTATTATTTGTATTACCTGATCTTACATTTATGCCCATTTCTATTTTAGCTGTTCCCCGCCCAGAAGGTAATATTTTGTGTTCATTGGAGCTAACCATGATCATTGTAAATGTTTCGAGTGACTGTTCTCTCTCCTGTCCTAAGGAATTCATTTTGTAGACAAATTTGAACTACAGCTCATTCAAAGAGTGAGCAACATTGCAGAAATCTTAGATCATCTTCTCAGTGCTGGAGTGGTTAGTCCAGAAGCCCGTGACACCATAAGCGTACTATCCACCTCTCAACAGAAGATGAGGCAACTGTTTAGAGGAGCACTAAAGTCCAGTGGAGAAAAAGGCAAAGACATCTTCTACAGAATACTCAAGGATAAAGAGCCATATTTATGTGCTGAGCTAGAGGGGTTATAGATACACGAACACTCTCATCATGATGCATTGCTGATAATAAGAATATAATATAAAAAGAAAGTCTAATAATCTTGATAGCGACTGTAAATGATTCATTTTGAATGTTTAAACCAAAATGTGGTGCACACCCTCAGTTTATTCTTCACATAGTCCTATTTGAGGCCTTATTTAATTAGCTTTGGTTCTTGTCTAGTTGTTTTTTTCTCTGGTCTGAAGCCTGGTTTAGTTTTTGTACAATATTTTTTTCAGTTCAGTTTCTATAATAAATGTCTCATAATCAGGTTTTGTTTCCTTACATTTTATTTTTCTGAGGTGCTAATTAAAATGCTTTAATATAAACAAACTCATTTTGATTCTTTGAATATTAAATGGCTAAAATGCCTGTGTTTTTTTGCATATTTCCAAAGTCACTCTCCTCGTCGTAAAGTCGATTTACATACACTTGTGCATAATTTGATTCCGGCGTTTAACTTTGATTTACATTAATATTGGCTCATGATTAATTCTCCGCACATTTTGTAGACAAAACGGCCCATGAATCTTAAATTGCTGCAGAAATCAGATGTGTTTCGTCTGACATGTTTGAAGTTGTTCACAGTGTTTAGTCTATAATTTTGAACTACTCTGCCTCCATAAAACACACTCTTATCTCACATTTGAAAAGGTCAGACGCTTCACAGACGCAAGAAGCCCTGGTTTATTCCTGATCAAGTCCTGGTTTAGTTTTGGTTTAGTCCTGGTTTAGTTTTGGTTTAGTCCTGATTAAGTCCTGGTGTAGTCTTGGTTTAGTCCTGGGTTAGTCCTGATTAAGTCCTGGTTTAGTCTTGATTTAGTCCTGGTTTAGCACTGATTAAGTCCTGGTTTAGTTTTGGTTTAGTCCTGGTTTAGTCCCGATTAAGTCCTGGTTTAGTTTTGGTTTAGTCCTGGTTTATTCCTGATTAAGTTCTGGTTTAGTCTTGGTTTAGTCCTGGTTTACTCCTGGTTTCGTTTTGGTTTAGTCCTGGTTTAGTCCTGATTAAGTCCTGGTTTAGTCCTGGTTTAGTCCTGGTTTATTCCTGATTAAGTCCTGGTTTAGTTTTGGTTTAGTCCTGGTTGATTCCTGATTAAGTCCTGGTTTAGTCTTGGTTTAGTCCTGGTTTAGTTTTGGTTTAGTCCTGGTTTAGTCCTGATTAAGTCCTGGTTTAGTCTTGGTTTAGTCCTGATTAAGTCCTGGTTTATTCCTGATTAAGTCCTGGTTTAGTCTTGGTTTAGTCCTGGTTTATTCCTGATTAAGTCCTGGTTTAGTTTTGGTTTAGTCCTGATTAAGTCCTGGTTTAGTCCTGCTTTATTCCTGATTAAGTCCTGGTTTAGTCCTGGTTTAGTCCTGGTTTAGTCCTGGTTTAGTCCTGGTTAAGTCCTGGTTTAGTTTTGGTTTAGTCCTGGTTTAGTCTTGGTTTAGCCCTGGTTTATTCCTGATTAAGTCCTGGTTTAGTTTTAGTCCTGGTTTAGTCCTGATTAAGTCCTGGTTTATTTTTGGTTTAGTCCTGATTAAGTCCTGGTTTAGTTTTGGTTTAGTCCTGGTTTAGTCCTGGTTTAGTCCTGATTAAGTCCTGGTGTAGTCTTGGTTTAGTCCTGGTTTCGTCCTGGTTTATTCCTGATTAAGTCCTGGTTTAGTCCTGGTTTAGTCCTGGTTTATTCCTGATTAAGTCCTGGTTTAGTCTTGGTTTAGTCCTGGTTTAGTCCTGGTTTAGTTTTGGTTTATTCCTGATTAAGTCCTGGTTTAGTCTTGGTTTAATCCTGGTTTAGTCCTGGTTTAGTCCTGGTTTAGTTTTGGTTTAGTCCTGATTAAGTCCTGGTTTAGTCTTGGTTTAGTCCTGGTTTAGTTGTGGTTTAGTCCTGGTTTAGTCCTGATTAAGTCCTGGTTTAGTCTTGGTTTAGTCTTGGTTTAGTCCTGGTTTAGTCCTGGTTTATTCCTGATTAAATCCTGGTTTAGTTTTGGATTAGTCCTGGTTAAGTCCTGGTTTAGTTTTGGTTTAGTCCTGGTTTAGTCTTGGTTTAGTCCTGGTTTAGTCTTGGTTTAGTCCTGGTTTATTCCTGATTAAGTCCTGGTTTAGTTTTGGTTTAGTCCTGGTTTAGTCCTGGTTAAGTCCTGGTTTAGTTTTGGTTTAGTCCTGGTTTAGTCCTGGTTTATTCCTGATTAAGTCCTGGTTTAGTCTTGGTTTAGTCCTGGTTTAGTCCTGGTTTATTCCTGATTAAGTCCTGGTTTAGTTTAGGTTTAGTCCTGGTTTAGTCCTGATTAAGTCCTGGTGTAGTCTTGGTTTAGTCCTGGTTTAGTCCTGATTAAGTCCTGGTTTAGTTTTGGTTTAGTGCTGGTTTAGCCCTGGTTTATTCCTGATTAAGTCCTGGTTTAGTCTTGGTTTAGTCCTGGTTTAGTCCTGGTTTAGCCCTGATTAAGTCCTGGTTTAGTCCTGGTTTAGCCCTGATTAAGTCCTGGTTTAGTCCTGGTTTAGTCCTGGTGTAGTCCGGGTTTAGTCTTGGTTTAGCCCTGGTTTATTCCTGATCAAGTCCTGGTTTAATTTTGGTTTAGTCCTGGTTTAGTTTTGGTTTAGTCCTGGTTTAGTCCTGATTAAGTCCTGGTGTAGTCTTGGTTTAGCCCTGGTTTATTCCTGATTAACTCCTGGTTTAGTTTTGGTTTAGTCCTGGTTTATTCCTGATTAAGTCCTGGTTTAGTCTTGGTTTAGTCCTGGTTTAGTCCTGGTTTAGTCCTGGTTTAGTCCTGGTTTAGCCCTGATTAAGTCCTGGTTTAGTCCTGGTGTAGTCCGGGTTTAGTCTTGGTTTAGCCCTGGTTTATTCCTGATCAAGTCCTGGTTTAGTTTTGGTTTAGTCCTGGTTTAGTTTTGGTTTAGTCCTGGTTTAGTCCTGATTAAGTCCTGGTGTAGTCTTGGTTTAGTCCTGGTTTAGTCCTGGTTTATTCCCGATTAAGTCCTGGTTTAGTCCTGGTGTAGTCCGGGTTTAGTCTTGGTTTAGCCCTGGTTTATTCCTGATCAAGTCCTGGTTTAGTTTTGGTTTAGTCCTGGTTTAGTTTTGGTTTAGTCCTGGTTTAGTCCTGATTAAGTCCTGGTGTAGTCTTGGTTTAGTCCTGGTTTAGTCCTGGTTTATTCCTGATTAAGTCCTGGTTTAGTCTTGGTTTAGTCCTGGTTTAGTCCTGATTAAGTCCTGGTGTAGTCTTGGTTTAGTCCTGGTTTAGTCCTGTTTATTCCTGATTAAGTCCTGGTTTAGTTTTGGTTTAGTCCTGGTTTATTCCTGATTAAGTCCTGGTTTAGTCCTGTTTATTCCTGATTAAGTCCTGGTTTAGTTTTGGTTTAGTCCTGGTTTATTCCTGATTAAGTCCTTGTTTAGTCCTGTTTATTCCTGATTAAGTCCTGGTTTAGTTTTGGTTTAGTCCTGGTTTATTCCTGATTAAGTCCTGGTTTAGTCTTGGTTTAGTCCTGGTTTAGTCCTGGTTTAGTCCTGGTTTAGTCCTGGTTTAGCCCTGATTAAGTCCTGGTTTAGTCCTGGTGTAGTCCGGGTTTAGTCTTGGTTTAGCCCTGGTTTATTCCTGAACAAGTCCTGGATTATTTTTGGTTTAGTACAGGTTTAGTTTTGGTTTAGTCCTGGTTTAGTCCTGATTAAGTCCTGGTGTAGTCTTGGTTTAGTCCTGGTTTAGTCCTGGTTTATTCCCGATTAAGTCCTGGTTTAGTCCTGGTGTAGTCCGGGTTTAGTCTTGGTTTAGCCCTGGTTTATTCCTGATCAAGTCCTGGTTTAGTTTTGGTTTAGTCCTGGTTTAGTTTTGGTTTAGTCCTGGTTTAGTCCTGATTAAGTCCTGGTGTAGTCTTGGTTTAGTCCTGGTTTAGTCCTGGTTTATTCCTGATTAAGTCCTGGTTTAGTCTTGGTTTAGTCCTGGTTTAGTCCTGATTAAGTCCTGGTGTAGTCTTGGTTTAGTCCTGGTTTAGTCCTGGTTTATTCCTGATTAAGTCCTGGTTTAGTTTTGGTTTAGTCCTGGTTTATTCCTGATTAAGTCCTGGTTTAGTCCTGTTTATTCCTGATTAAGTCCTGGTTTAGTTTTGGTTTAGTCCTGGTTTATTCCTGGTTTAGTCCTGGTTTAGTCCTGGTTTATTCCTGATTAAGTCCTGGTTTAGTTTTGGTTTAGTCCTGGTTTATTCCTGATTAAGTCCTGGTTTATTCCTGATTAAGTCCTGGTTTAGTCTTGCTTTATTCCTTGTTTAGTCTTGATTAAACTTGCTTTATTCCTGACTCATTTCTTGTTGAGATTATTTGCTTAATCGATAATTGAGTAACACTTTGTAATAACTCCACTTATTCATGACTTAATAAAGCATGAACAAAGACTTCATTCATAATCTACAAATAGTTTACTAAGAATGATTCAGGCTTAATAACTATTTAACAAATATTCTAACCCTAATTTCTAAACCTTAATTAAGTAGTTACTAATCCTGAATTTTATTTATTTTTATTTATTTTTGTTAATGCTTTATTAAGGCAAAATAAGATGCAGTTATTATAAAGTGGTACGGAAAATTGTGATTATTCTGGACACAATATTATCGCAAGAACTAAAAAGTTAATAATAATGCTGTTTTTAGACGCAAAATGAAGTTAAAGCTGCTCTAAAAAAGTACACTTGAATGTAAAACGCTTTCAAATCTGGCTGTTTATGCCACATTAACTTTACTTAATCATTCAGAAAGTTTGATTTCATAAGGCTTCTGACATTGTTTGATTTTACTGCTTTTTGGTCGTAGGGCTGAGCGATGTTGACAGAAATGAATAGCTTGATATTGTTTTGGAGTCTCACTTTAACATGAACAGAAATGTGCTAAAACATGCCGTGAAACGTATTAGTTGAGGTTAAAATAGCAGTCCAATGTGAAATGTGTGTAAAACTAAAACAAACAAAACACAAAAGTGCAGAAATATCACCATGTACTGTAGCTTGATTTGAAAGTTTTCCACATTGGTGCCACTTTGTAAGAACTACACCTTAATCAGCCTCAATAAAGTATGACCGAAGACTTAATTCATAGTGAACAAAGAGTTTATTAAGAACGATTCATTAAAGTTAGGGGTAAGGGTTGGAGTATTTTAAGCAGGAATCATTCTTTGTCAATTATTTGTTTATTAAAAATGTTCCAGCTTTACTAAGGCAGGAATAAGTAGTTATTATAAAATGTTATCACTTTTTTTACATTTTTATTTTTAATCTGCTCTTTTTAGCTTTCGCAACAATGATGGCATTGTTGCAACGTTCTCTGCGCTCGAAAGTCTCTGCGCTCGAAAGTTTGGCGTCCCAAACATTGACAGGGAACTGTGCCACTCTCCTGGCATCAAGCCCTCCTCAGTAACCGTATACTTGTTCCTGCTAAAAGACATGGAAACCAATGGGGAGCCCATGCGTAGGCCCGACTCGGGGGTGAATGGCATTAGTCACATTTGACCCCATGGTGACGTGGCCAAGGGTCAGAGCTTTCAAAAAATGTATAATATGTCGTTCTCAGAGCCCGAGCCCCAACAGGGCATAGGGCCTATTGCCTATTGCGCACAGCGCGAAAGTTTGGCAACCCCGCCGGTTCTATGGTCGGGCAGTGAAAGAGCCCATGCTGAAGGGCTTTGTTTTTTATAGGTGTCATGTTTGGGGGAAAAAAATGGTGTGACAGCGCCACCAACAAAAATTAAAATACATTGCGCCTATGGGAGGCGTCCCGCCATCAACTTTGTCATACAGTCACGAAATTTGGAACACGCATTCCTCTCCTAAGGACAAAAAAAAAAAGATTATTATGGCCGCCATATTAGATTTAAAGTTCCGAAACGCTGAGTCAGCGTTTTCGCTCACGTCGAATTTGAACGAACTCCTCCGTGCTCAAAATTACTGTACATACTCTAGACAAGTGGGGCATCTAAAGTTATCCAAATTGTCAAAATAAGTTTTACGATCTCTGTGCGGCGCAGCCGCAAAGTTGACTTGAAAAAGTTGATTTGAAAAAATGCTCCCATTTTGGCATAACGAGTCCGATTATGCCGAAATTTTAATAGGTTGTTTAACTTTCTTGCCTGGACCTACTTTAGGTGGAATTTCTTCATTTGGCACAATAACGCCCCCTACAGAGTGAAAACTTTTTGTATGGGGAGCAAAAAATTTTGTTTTTTAGAATTTTTTGAAATTTTGCACAAAATTCCATTTTGGCCTACCAATCAAAAAAGCTAATCAGACCCATGTCATATTTTGTACGGTGAAGCCGTACCAACAACCAAAACATCCCATGTTATTCCTATGGGAAAATCGAAAAATGTCTCAAATTTGCATATTTTTTTACTACGTATTTTAACGAACTCAGACGTAAGCCCCACTAACCTGAAATTTGGTGGACATCACTCAAATGAAACATTGTTCTTTAATGAACTCCTCCTCGGGCGTAAGCCCGACCAAGGTGAAATTTGGTGTATTGACCCTTTGCATGTGACGTCATGGAACGCCCACTTTGCCATGACGGACGGCGGAAGCGCTGTTTGTGCGAGGTAAAATGATCGAAATTTGCCCTAAACCTAACTATTAGTAAGCTAACATTGATCAATTTTACACGTAAAATGGTGATATCCTGTTGTGCGGTTGGCTGCACTAACAGGCAAAGCCGTAAGTCCAATGTAGCCTTTTATCGTTTACCTGTTTATGAAGACAGAAGACGGCGATGGGTAGCAGCAATAAATCCAAAGAACTGGAAGCCCTCCAAGTACTCACGGATTTGCAGTGAGCATTTTTTACAAGTTAAGTCAATGCCAATGTTACAAGTGTATGACATTTTACACGAAAACATATCTGAATATGTGAAACAGTCAAAGTTATGCGGGGCACGGCGTTAGTTATCCAGCCAAGAAATTAACTTGTATGTATGCATGTATGTATATAGACTCAAGCCTGCAAAATGGATAATACATATTACATCCACAAAATTATTATTTGTGAATAAAATATATTGATTATGATGATATTGACACAGAGAGACAGAGACATTGACAGACAACCATTCACTCTCACATTCATTCACTAGGGACAATTTAGAGTTCTCAGTTACCCTACACAGTCATGTCTTTGGACGGTGGGAGAACCCGGAGAACCCACGGTGTACCCCGCCTAAGGCCAAAAGTCACTGGGATAGGCTCCAGTCACCCGCGACCCCTAACGGGAATAAGCGGTAGAAAATGAATGATATTGACGTTTTGATTAAATCGGTGAGCATGGCAGGAGGAAACAGGTAAGGGTCCGTTTCTAAGCTAGCGATCTTCACTTTCTCAAAATACCGCGCTTTGTGAGCGCGTAAAAGTTGTCCTGCTTCCACTGACAACTGAACTGAACATGAGTTAGAAGTAGCCATCGCTTAAGTGACAAAAATAATTGCAATCACTGTGAGTTTGTTACTTTTGCGCTCCCCGTAATTCTGCGCTCGCATACTCTTGCCGTCCATTATGGTGCACCCACGTGATCGTGTGACGTAGGTGCAAAGGGTCAATATCATCTTTAGGAGTGGGGTATCTAAAGGTATCCCAATTTTCGAGACAAGTGTTACGGTATCCATGCGGCAGAGCCGCAACAATTGGCCACATTTTTTCTCATTCATAACAACAGCAGTTTTCGATGCCGCTTGCAGCTTTAATATTGTTCTTATTTATTTATTTTTAAGGCTTATGGTTTCTATTATTAAGAATGAGTAGCAAAAAAATTTTAAAGCATATTTTGTTTTGTTTTTGGATAAATTTCACCTCTTTCCTTTTTATTCTAAAGCTTCTACAACAATGTAATTTCCCCATTGAAGGACTAATAAAGAAATTCAAGTTTTGTGTCAGAATATGATGCATCAAACAGAATAACTATATTATTTGTGCACTTCTATATACATTTCTGTAAAGCTGAGTTGAATAAACGAAAACATTAAGAATCCACGATTTTCAGAATGAGGAAAATCTAGCACTGTTGCCATTACAATCAACAATTCGAAACTAAATCTTATGTATTTTAAAATCAAAGCGGGTGGGTGAATTTGAGACCAATGAATAGAATAATAAAGTACAAGATGCGATTTTGATTTTCTTTGCTTCCAAACACTAGAGGGCAGTATAATCTTAGACGAGAAGAAACACTTCCTGTGTGTAACCAAAACATCCGGTCCCCTCTGAGAGTTATGAGAGCACCCTTCTTCGTCTCTCTAATGTATTTATAACAGGTTTGCGATCTTAAATGTTTTCTTACTATGGTTACCGATTATTCATCCTTACTAGGGCTGGACATCAACACTAGATCACGGCCAAATGTGGCTAGATTTGGGCACGGAGCACGTTCACTTCATTAACATCAAGGGTTGATTGTTTTATTTTGACTCTAGTTGCTGGCTTAAAAAACAAAACAAAACCATGTATAGATTCTTTAAAAGTTTGCAAACGAAACATCCTAAATTTCAGAATGGAAGTTACTGAAGGCTAAAATTAAAAGTAAATTGTGTAATGTCAGTGGGGAAACGATGATTACTAATGAATCAAGGTGGTTTTGGCAAAAGAAATTCTATGTATGATATATGAATAATATGATGAATGATGATGTGATGTCAAAGCCTGGTTTAAATTTATTTACTATTGTATTTTACATTGTTATTATATAGACACTTGTACAATTATTATATTGACACAAAGTTTTCTGGACAAATATTTTCAGAACAATAGTTTTTCCTTTAATCTACAGATATATTACATACTTAAACAACTTGTGAAGCTCAAATGAATGCTACAATGCTGAGATTAAAAATAATATTTTATTTAATTTTTTTGTCATAGATAAACTTATTAACTTCTACAAAATTCAAAATGGGTGCTTATTTTTTGTTATAAGCTTACAACCATTCCAACCAGCTTATGATCTGATGTTAGTAATTATAGATATGTCTTATGGTTGACTTCCATTCGCCTCCATTCCAGAATTTTGCGTTAGCGTTTTAAAGGAGTATATACATGGTTCATTAAAATATCTGAGAGATAGTAATTCTGTTTACTGAACAGTCTTCTCTCCTTGACCACCTAACTTTATCAATGAGATGAGTCATTTATTCACTTATTTTCATGTTTGTTTGCAGCTTTGCATATTATAGAACTCTATGATGTTTGAATTAAAGAGCTGAAAATTGTAGTCACTGTAAATAGAAATAAGATTTTCATGGAGACAAGCAGGTGACGGACTCTCCACTAGAAAAGTTAGATAGTGCACCTATAAAATTGCATATTTTGCACATATTTATATTCTATCATTCCTCATAGGGGTGTGCCAGCGATGACATGCACTTTCCACCTCTTGCTTTCCCACCTGAACATCTACCATGGCCGATCCCTGCTCATCTCTCCTCAACATTTCGCGCTATTCCGATGGCTCAGCGCTGGCCCGCAGATCAGCCGCAGCCTGCAGGAGAGCTACAGACTCCTGGAGCTGCCTGACCAGGCTCAGAGCAGCCCTGCCCAGGTTAAAGAAGCCTACCTCCGACTGGCCAAGCTGTACCACCCTGACTCCGGCTCACCCACTGCTGACCCTGTACTGTTCTCCAGAGTGGAAGAGGCATACCGCGCTGTTCTGGCACATCAGAGCAAGAAACAGCACCCGCATAAAGGCACAGAGGAGGAGGAGGAAAAATCAAGAGGTGTCGCCCTTCCACACAGACACTACCTCAGCTACGAAGGATTAGGGTCAGGAACGCCAAGTCAAAGGGAACGCCAGTACAGGCAAATTCGTGTGGACAGAGCGTCTGACGAGGTGCTAAACTACCGGCAAAAAGAACATGAAAAGGCTGCGGCAGAGGAGGGTGCACTTGTGGAGCGAGACATGCGTCAGCGCAGCCGGAAAATCAAAATAACCCAAGCAGTGGAAAGGCTAGTAGAAGATCTCATTCAAGAATCAATGGCCCGTGGGGACTTTAGGAACTTAAGTGGAGCTGGAAAACCACTCAACAAATTTCAGTACAATCCGTATGCCGACCCCATGACTCATAATCTCAACCGAATCCTCATTGACAATGGTTACCAGCCCCCATGGGTGGTCACACAAAGAGATATTCGTGAAATGTCGACCAGCGTACGTAATAGGTTGTTGGATGCTAGGACCAGATTTGGCGACTCTATGACTTGTCAGGAAAAGAAGGCCTGGGAAGAGCTGTGTGCGTCTGTGGGAGCAGACATCATTAAGCTGAATAAACAAGTGGACAACTACAATCTGATAGTTCCAATGATCAAGATGCAAATGGTGCACTTTAATTTGTCTCGAGAGGTTGAGCGGGTGGAGAAAATGGCCCAGCAGCAAAGACTGGAGCAGCAGAGGGAGAAGGGAGAGGATCGAGAGAGGAGAAAAGAGGAGAGGAAAAGAGCCAATGCACAAAAGAAACCTCAAACTACTACTAAACCAGGACTAATGAAATGGATGCAGAGTTTTCTCAAATGATTTTTTTTTTCCATTCTGTATATTAACTAACAAAATATATGCACAAGATTTATTTATTTCACTACAATGCTAACAAATTGTCTTGACATTGTGTCATACTCAAAATCTGAATATATACAGTATGATTTTGCTCTGAACGTGTCATAGCCATATATACAGCTAGTTAGCTATTTGAATATGGCAATGTTTGTTAGTTGTTTCTGTGAAATAATTTAAAAATCTATAATTGATTTGATTGTTGCCATGTGACATGTAAATAAACTGAAAATAAATGTAATAGATCCTGTAGTCCATTGTTTTCTAGTATAAACACGGTTAAACCCTGACCATAAGTTTTATTAGTTATTGTCACAGTTTATCTGCATTTCAATAAAGATCACATTTTAGTATCCCCTGCCCCTTAATCCATTCAAAAGTGGGACCTTTCATGCAGCTAAAAATCAAACCATATGAAGGTTCTATATTAGAAAAACAACAGCCATGATTCCTGAAATGTCCTATACAGAGACATTTGGACTGTATGGAAGCTTTTGTTGTCAATGGTGACGTCTAGGACCAATAATGTGGATACTAGTTTACAGTATAGATTAAATCTGCACAATAAATCCATTAATTCATTCAAAATATAATAAAATACGGTTTAGCATAAAAGTTGGTGTATTCAGTTTTATTTTAGGACTATAATGGTAAAAAAACAAAACAAAAAACAACAACTTCATAAATAATGTCTGAAAATCATCACTGGAGGAAAGTCGGTTGTTTTGGGATGCAACTTTTTTCATCACTGAAAACAGATTAAGTGGAGGGTCAAAAACTGGTGGTCAGTACAGCAGAATCACACAAATGTTGCATCTTTGTTCAGACGTAGAACCTTGTATGTAATATATTTGATACTGGAACACAATCAAGTGTTTTCATTCTTGTATCTGTTCTCGAGTTGCAGGGTTGCAGATGATGGTGGAGTCCTTGTTGCTGGTGCCGTTGCCCCCGGTGACCCCTCTGAGAAGCTGAGCCACAGCCCTGGTTGGACTCACCACCTTGGACCAGTCGAAGGCAATGTACTGATGGTAAGGATCATTGGAACTCTCCAGCTTTTTAGAGCGGATGTAGCTGAGCATAATTCCAAAAGTGAAGAAGCTGAACATGCCAACCACGACAAGAATGTACATGAAGCCTGAAGACTGTGCTCTCTCTGCAGCCTGCCGGTGCAAGGCCTGCTGGGTAGTGTAGTTCTGGGGTTGGTTTGAGGTGTTGTTCAGGCAATGGTGCAAAAAGGACAGCAACAGGGACTTCAGCTCTGTGGTGTTGATGGATGACATTGTTGCTGACATCTGGTGGATTTTGAAAGAACTGCAACTGGGAGAAAGTTAATTAGAGTTGTGAAAGTTGTGGACATAATACTAACTTTTCTAATGTGTGTGGACTAAAATTAATTTAGGCAAAACACTAGAACTGTAGACAGATTTTTTTATTTATTTATTTTTTTTATTTAACCTTTATTTAACCAGGAAAGTCCCATTGAGATTAAAAACCTCTTTTACAAGGGAGTCCTGGCCAAGAGGCAGCAAAAAGTTACAGACATAGACAACAAATAAAATTACATACAATTATAAAAAACAGTTACAATTAAACGAGTTGACCTCAAGTGCTCTCAGTCTGGCTTTAAAATCATTTAAAGAGATAAGTTCAGGGAGCTTCCAGCTTTTTTGCAGTGTGTTCCATGAAGTGGGAGCAGCGTGAGAAAAAGATCTTTTTCCCAGTTCTGTGCGGACATATGGAACACAGAGCAACAGTTGTTCATTTGAACGCAAAGAATAAGAATCAACACTTCTCCTCGTTAGTAAATCACCGATGTAGGAGGGAAGCAGACCAAGCATGGCCTTATAAATAAAAGTGTACCAATGTCCCGCCTCCTTGTGGACAAAGATGACCAACCAACACGAGAGTACAGTTCACAGTGATGGGTTAACGCTCTACAGTTGGTGATAAACCTCAGAGCAGCATGATACACGGTGTCCAAACTGTAAAGACATTGAGCTGAGGCGTTCATGTACAAAAGGTCCCTGTAGTCTAAAACAGATAAAAATGTTGCTGTCACAAGCCGTTTTTTTACCTCAAAAGAGAAACAACGCTTATTTCTAAAAAGAAAACCCAATTTCAGTTTTAGTTTCTTCACAACATTTTTGATGTGGGGCTGGAATGTCAAAAATCATCAACTAAGACCCCAAGATACTTGTACTCATGTACTTGCTCTATAGCATCTCCGTGAAGAGTGAGAATCTTAGGAGATCTACTTGCACCTTTTGGTATTAGAAAAGAACATGAATTTAGTCTTTTCAGCGTTTAGAACAAGTTTCAGCTGCAGAAGTGTGAGCTGCACATTATCAAAAGCTTTCTGCAAAGATTCAACTGCTTTTGCTGGAGTAGGTCCAAAGCAATAGATAATTGTGTCGTCAGCATAAAGATGAATATTAGCATCTGGGAGATTTTGTCCTAGTTCATTAATATACAAAATGAAAAGAAGGGGTCCTAATATTGAACCCTGTGGCACCCCCTTGTGGACATTCAAAAATTCAGAGGACAAGCCATCACATTTAACACACTGAGTCCTTTCATTCAGGTAATTTCTAAACCAGGAAAGCACAGTATTGGAGAATCCAAAACAATTAATCCGATGCATTAAAACAGCATGGTCCACAGTATCAAAAGCTTTTGACAAATCTATAAAGAGCGAAGCACAATGTTGCTTTTTGTCAAGAGCAATAAGTATGTCATTGATGACTTTTGTAGCTGCTGTGATTGTGCTGTGTTTCTTCCTGAAACCTGATTGCAACTTTGAAAGAAGTTCATTAAACGTTAGATAGTCTTTTAGTTGATCACAAACAAGAGATTCAAGAATTTTTGACAATACACACAAATTTGATATTGGTCTATAGTTGGATAAGACTGCTGGGTCACCTCCCTTTAATACAGGACAAACAAAGGCAGATTTCCAAATGGCAGGAATTTCTCCACTTTGGGTTGAGAGGTTAAAAAGTATTGTAAGAGGCTGTGCCACAAAATCAGCTGCTGCTTTCAGAAAAAAGGGTTCCATCAAATCTGGACCAGGAGGTTTCCTGGGATCGAGCGTTCTGAGTGCCTTGTGCACTTGCTGCACCGTAAAAGGAGCAAAGTTGAAGGGATCCCCAGAGAACTGTGGAGGATCTGTGCAGGAAGTTGTGAGTGCTGCACCTTTTTGATTAAACAAATATCCACTTGAAATAAAATGTTTGTTAAAGCAATTCAACATATCACCTTTGTCTTGGACTGGAACTGAGTCCTTAAGAACAAATTTTGGAAGAGTTTGAGGAGATTTAATAAGAAATAGAGACTTAATCACCTTCCAAAATTTGGATGGATTATTAAGATTGTCAGTTGTGACAGATAAGTAATAGTCTGATTTGGCTTTTTTGATCAAAGAGGTACATTTGTTTCGTAATTGTCTGAAAGCAGTCCAATCAGCTGAGGAATCACTTTTTCTGGCCTTAGCCCATGCTAAGTTGCGCAGGTGGATAGTATCTGACAGCTCTGGAGAGAACCAGGGGTTATCCCGTCCCTTCACTCTGAATCTTCTAATTGGGGCATGTTTGTTTACAATGTTGGCAAAAAGTTTCTTTAAAGAATGCCCAAGCAAGCTCAACATTTGGTAAATGGTCTATCTGCTCCCAATCTATAAGAGATAGATCATGGTGAAAAGCCTGCTCATTGAATAATTTTAAGTTCCTCTTGTAGATAATCCTTGGTTTGCTTTTGGGGATTTTAGTGTTCCTGCAAGCAGCAACAACACAATGATCACTCATGTCAGCACAGAAAACTCCCATTGCGGAGAATTTATGAGGAACATTTGTGAGAATTAAATCAATTAAAGTGGATTTCTCTGGACGTTTAGGATTTGGCCTTGTGGGTACATTAACCAATTGGCTAAGATTAATAGAATCACAGAAGGTTTTAAATTCATCAGAAACTGAAGTTAGCCAGTCCCAATTCAAATCTCCCGCCAGTAAAAGCTCATTAAGTGGAACCTTGGACAGAAGATGTTTCAAAGATGACAAAGCCTCTTTAGTGGCAGAGGGAGGCCTATAACAGCCAACAACTGTTATACAGATGGATTTAGCAATTTCGACTTTTAAAGCTAAGAACTCCAATTGCTTACAGATCGATTCGGATAATAGAATTGAAGTCTCAAATCTTGATTTCACATAAATTGCTATGCCACCGCCTTTCTTTGGCTCTATCTGTACGAAAAATATTGTATCCATGAATGTTAATTCTTTCATTAACAATAGATTTAGACAGCCAAGTTTCAGAAATTATTACAATGTCAGCATTTGTTGATTTAACCCAGATTCTGACCTTGTCAATCTTGGGTAATATGCTGCAAACATTAAAGTGGATACATTTAAGTCCAGCTATTGATTTGAAATCTTCGGGAGTCTGAATACATTGCAGCTCAGGGCCAGGATTTGGATGTACATTTCCAGACAAAAACAAGAGTAGGATAATAATTAATCTTTGTTTCACATTTTGCATTGACACAGACTCACCATGTGTTAAGGACAAGCAGTGACTTTTATCAAGCAATAGAGTAAGTTTATATAAGGCAATAAAACTTACATGAAGAGGGCTCTCCAATGGCTGAGGGAACCACAAGTTTAAAGCCCAAGCCAAGTGAGTTTGTGTTTGTTCAGGATACCTAGTAGTGCTAAAGCAGGTGCCACTGTAATATGTATCCCATATGTCTAGTACATTACTAGTAGGGGTATTCGTCCAGGATACATTTCTTGATCTTAAGTCCCAAACAGTCAACAAGCAAAATAAAGTGATGAAAAAGGCCTTCATCTTCTAGCTCAGGCTAGCAGACCCAGGGCAGGTGTAGCAGGCTCCAGGAGGGGGCTCAGGCAAGCAGGCCCAGGGCAGGTGTAGCAGGCTCCAGGAGGGGGCTCAGGCAAGCAGGGCCAGGGCAGGTGTAGCAGGCTCCAGGAGGGGGCTCAGATTAGCAGGCCCAGGGCAGGCTAGCAGGCTCCAGGAGGGGGCTCAGGCTAGCAGGCCAAGGGCAGGTGTAGCAGGCTCCAGGAGGGGGCTCAGGCTAGCAGGTCCAGGGCAGGTGTAGCAGGCTCCAGGAGGGGGCTCAGGCTAGCAGGTCCAGGGCAGGTGTAGCAGGCTCCAGGAGGGGGCTCAGGCTAGCAGGCCCAGGGCAGGTGTAGCAGGCTCCAGGAGGGGGCTCAGATTAGCAGGCCCAGGGCAGGCTAGCAGGCTCCAGGAGGGGGTTCAGGCTAGCAGGCCCAGGGCAGGTGTAGCAGGCTCCAGGAGGGGGCTCAGGTTAGCAGGCCCAGGGCAGGCTAGCAGGCTCCAGGAGGGGGTTCAGGCTAGCAGGCCCAGGGCAGGTGTAGCAGGCTCCAGGAGGGGGCTCAGGTTAGCAGGCCCAGAGCAGATGTAGCTGACTTATGCTAGCAGGCTTAGGCTAAATAAGCCAGTCCAAAGCAAACATAATAAAAAAGTGCACACCTTTCTAAATAAGGTTGTGAAGGGCTTCAGTAAAAAATGTCAAACTGCGATGTTCAGAGTGGTAAAAATTAAGTAAAATCAATTAAAAACCAGATTTACACTGAGAGGCACTGAGCAGACAATAGACATGCTGCCATCTTGGATTATACCATTAAAGCTCACTGGTTGGACTGTGATCATTTATTTATTCACTTAAGATGCCTTGCCATAAATGCATGTCCCAAAGTCCCAAAATAAATATAACACTTTAACATTTACCTTTGTTTCCATTGCATTATTTCTTTTTATACTTGCAATATATCAAGAATTTCGATAATATTGGCAATGTTGTTTTGAAGATATGAAAAATGTAAGCATATTGTTCATGGTAGAACGAGCTGAAAAATAAAAAGTAAAAAAAATATGTTGTAAACGTTCAAATAAGGATATAATGTGATATTTCTGCACTAATACAATACCGATAATTTAAGTAAAGACATGTTTTAACACATCTATTTTCTGATTTTTCAAATAGTCCAAAAAAGAAAATCAAATCAGGATTAATTTTGTCAATACGTGCATGAGTATAGCTCACAAGGCTCATATAGTTAAAGTTTTGGTTGAAAATATACTGTATTTTTAAAAGTAAAAAAGTGTACTTCTTTTTTTTCTTTCTTTTTTTAAGGGCGGACGTTTTTGTTTTGTTTTTGTCACACCTAGAAATTACTACGAGCTCCTTTTGAGTTTTGTGAAATCCTTAAATACAAACATCTCCTGCTTGTATTCTTCAAAATTAGAAATACACGTTATGTTATGTTCAAAACGTACATTAAACGTAAAGATTGCTCCAATATAAGGTTTACATAGCAACTTATAAATCACATATACATTTCTGTAATTCTCAAAAAACAATAGAATACTTACAGAACTGGTAGAAACAAAGTCTACTGTTGTATCCTTTCTCACTTTTGCTCTTCTCTGTCAGGTCCTCAAGATGGCTGTGTCTCCTCCGTCTGGGGGCAACGTCCTCACCACGTCAACACATTTAATGAAGCCAGAAGGTCACAAGACAAGGTCAACAGAACACGACCAAATGTAGCATGATGTGGGCGGAAGGAGAACTTTTTCATTAAGTGGCAAAGACAAAGCAGCTTTCAGACTCCAAGTAGTGTGGACGGATTGGAACACGCAAAGTAAAGATTTAGTTACACAACACAATAACCTCTAAATGTCCCAAAAATGTCTAAAGTTGTCTAAAGTTTTTTCACATTTACCTAATTAAAATATAGCAACCACAAATTTAAATGTTAAATGGGATCATGCTGTGGATGTAATGTAAATATCTTTTTAACATAAATGCATAAACAGAAAAGAGCACTTGAGTACTTTTTCCAGATATCGTGCTTTTAATCATGGAAAATAACAAATTATAAAAGTAAAAGCACTGTACTGTTAAAAAAAGTAACAAGTAATTTTGACAGTGAGGTACTTTTTTACTTTACTTCCTTTGAAGACATGTTTGCTTATTTGAGTAAAGGTTGACTGTAATTAAGTGATAAAAGCTTTATGTTGTCAATATTAAATGTCAACATAAAAACATTTAATACTGTGTGGCTTCTCTCTCGGAGACAAGCGCAAAATAGAAAGAAAATCAGAAGGCTATTATATATTTGCATCTATTGACAAGGCAAGGTCAGTTTATTTGTAGGGCACAATTTGTAAACAAGGCAATTGAATTGAATTGAATTTATTTTAAAAGGGGACCATGTACAATTAGAACATAAATGTGACCATTTGATGCATTATACCAGAGTTAGCCTTAGGCTAATTTACATCTGCAGTCCCCTGACAAGGAGAAGCACAACCCAAAACATTGAACAATTACAAACATAACAATGGGCTGAATACAAAACATACGCTCAATTACATACACTCAAGCACATACACCATTTACTCATAAAATATAATCTATTACACTCTTCCATAAAGGGCACACAGACATACATTTGCATATGCACCCGCACACACACACGCACAGATACACGCACACACACACACACACACACAGGTACACGCACACACACACGCGCGCACAGATACACGCACACACATACACACGCAGATACACGCGCACACACACACGCGCGCACACACGCAGATACACGCACACACACACACACACACACACACACACACACACACACACACACACACACACACACACACACACACACACACAGATACAATCACATACAGAGCCAGGATCATTGGAGCATGGAAAGGAACCTCCTGATTCTAATGGTTGCAGCTCTGGGTGCTCTTAAGGTGTTTTTTTAGTTCATTTTTAAATCCGTGGATTGACACACGTTCTTTTAGAATCAGAGAGTATTCCACTGTGTTGTGGCCTTCACTGAAAAAGCGGATTGTCCAAATACAGAATGATGAAAGGGTGTGACGCAGTCATGTGGAGATGATATTCTTGTGCTCCTTATAGAGTTAGGAGCACGATAATCCACAAAATCCTTTCAACAGCCAGGAGCCAAGCCATTTAGAATTTTGAACACAAGGCACAATTTGAAATTCAAAATGCTTTACACAACAGAATAAAATTACATTAAAATCACAAAACAGATTAAGACAAACAAAATTATAAAAATATTTAAAAAAAAAGAAGAGTACAGATAAATCAAGGTGTCTTGAAATGGTCTAAAAACCTTTACGTCTAAATTAGTGCGATTTATCTATTTTCACATTCTATTTCCTTCAGCTGCTTTTTACCACATTTCTGAACATTCAAAATGCCTTTTTATTTCAGTCTCTTTGGACAGAATTCTTTCTTCTTCTTTCATTATTCTGTTTCTCAATGCCACTAGACTGCTGTCAATCATCTTTCCATTAAATCCCTTCACTTTCCACTCATCAGTTTTATTCATAAAAATGCAATTTTTTTTCACTAAAATCCTTTGCATGACTATTTTGATTTTCAGATGTCACTAAATTAATTTGGAAATAAAATGAATTGTGATTTAAATAGACTATTTTTTAGCGTTTTAGGAAATCCTTCCCAGGAGTTTTCTATCTAGAAAACCCTTTTCAGAGACTCATAATGGCAACCATGGAAAGTCACTGAAACTTGATAGATCTAGGGTACATTTCATTTAAAAAAAATAAAATAAAACAAGACGCACAGACCAAAGAGCACTTTCCCTTCCCCAGTGCCCCAAAACTTCTTGACTGTCCAAACATCTTTGTGTTTATATCGTTAGACAAGTGGTTTTCAACCTTTTTCAATTGTAAACCTTATACAATACTGTCATCGTATGCTTTCTATGTAAAAGTGAAAAAGTTTAATAAAAGAAAGCCATGGAAATCTTGGAATTGTCATGGAGTTGAACAGAAAGTGCCTTTGAGTGAGGATTCTTTTCTATGACAATTATGTTCTACCTACCTATCTATTTCAAGTCAGGAACTCATTACCAATCAAGACACTGACAAAGACATACACTCTTTCCAAAAACAGATAGGGAAAAAGAAAAAAAAAAGTTATTGATATTTGATTCTTTATTCTTTTCCTTTTTCTTATGGGGCGTCCCCCACAGTGCACTTGGAACACAGTAGAAGGCAATGCTTTTCCTATTTCTTCACTCATGATGATGTCAGGATGGTATTTGCTCTGGTTCTTGAATCTATGAGCAGAAATTCAATATTAATATGTCAGGAATGAACACAACATTATTGAGTAAAAGAGCTACTCAACAAACCCTGTGTCTTCTCTTGTGGAGGTATTTCACTCTTCTGTCCATAACCTGCCTCATTTGAACTGCACTGAAAAACAACAATTATTAGAAGTGCTAAGTCGTTAGGGTATTGGTTTTATTTGCCATTCTTAAACTTCAGGTCGCTTTTTTAACCTATTCTATCAGGTGCGAATTGCTCTGGTCCATCTCTCTCATCGTTCATCTTGCACAGACTTCTTAATTGACATCTTAAGGATTTTCTCTTCATTATGGGCACTTAGATCTGCCATGGTGGTTAAAGCTGAAAAAACAACAATTGTTTAAAATGTAGTCGTTAAATGAAAAAGATTTACATTTAGCAATTTGTGTCAGCATGTCAGAATGCTGCCAGCACATCCAAGTCTAATATAATTATCGGCATGTTGGGTGCAGCATGTGTTTGGCTTGGGTTTACAACACTGTAAAAAATATAACTGAAAATTACTTACGATCACTTGTAAATAGTATTCATTTCTGTTTCTCTTGCCAGAACAGAAAAGTATCTGCTGAAGAAAAAAAAAAGTATTCTATTAAAACATATTACTGCACAAATGGAAAAAGACACAGCTGTGGTTGTTGTTGGTTTTTTTATGGTTGTAAAACCGCTAACATGTTGCGGCAGTACGACTTCACTTAAACCTACCAGCAAGAATGTCAAGAAGGCTTGATTCCTGGGCCTTTTTGCGTGTAATTTGCAGGCTTCTCCCATGTCCGGGTGAGTTTCCTCCGGTTTCCCCCATCATGCCTAAACATGCACAACAGGTCAAATCCTCTGACTTGAGGTCCTGAACAAGCTGAGGTCAAGATCTGGAGATGAGTCCCTAAGTGCTGTACTGCAGCAGCTCACTGTTCCAGACACGTTTCCCCTGCAGCACAGGTTGAAGAATGAGTCAAATGCAGAGAATGAATTTGCCTCAAAGAATGAATAATGAGCGATTGGTGAAAAAGGTATATGAGTCTGATGTGAGTAGAGTGAGAATGAGAGGAAGACCACGAATGGGATGGACAGAGGGTGTAAGAAGAGCGTTGAATACAAGAGGGATGACTGTGGTGCAAGGGAGAGAGGCTGCTCGGGACAGAGATGGATGGAGAGAGTTTGTGTATGAATGAATGGATGGGTGTGGTAGAGGACTGGTCTTGGTATGAAGTGGCAGGGGGAAACCAGCTTTGGCTGAGGCCCTGCTGTGGAAGTCGCCTGGAGGGGGGCGATGTTATCTAGGTGCACCTTTAGTTATTACTGTTATTGTTGTTGTGGGATGATTGTAAATAATCTGAACCTGGACCCTCTCCCAATGTTTTAATTAATGCATCATTTCTTAGTTAGGGCAAGCTGAATACCTACACTTAGGCTTGCAGGACAATGTCCTCCTTCCTTTAATGCTTTTAGACACTATATATATAGCATACACATTATACATAATATAGGGCAACACAGGATATGAAAAAATGTTCAGAGAAGGGGGGAGAAATAAAGCAATTACATGGGATTTTGTTTAAATCATCTGTGCAATTTGTGTTGGATTTAAAGTGGAGTGACAGTGGTGATGGTGATGGAGGGGAGGTGTGTTTGGGTGCTCGTTGTCCCTCTCTGGGTGCGGCGGCTGTCCCTGTGTGGTCCTCTGGAGGATTCCTGGGTGCTGGTGGTGGTCCAGTTTGCGCTCTGGGTCTGGCCGGTTCATTCCTTTGTGTCGCCTGGGGCGGGTCCTGGGGGTCTTCCGCTCGGGTACGCTGGCTGCCTTCTAGTTTTATCCAGTGCATAGATGGGGGGCGGGCAGACGCCAGTGTGGGCTTGGCAACAATAAAAAAAAAAAGAGTGGTGATGGTGATGTGGAGGGGGCGCTGGTGCAGACGGGAGAGGGGGGTCACGGAAGGGGGGTGGGGGGGGGCATTATGCTCGTAAGACAGAGATGATCTGCACCAGATTTTAGCTAAACAGCTAATTTCCATCTGCAGTCCCTAGGGTACAAAAATAAGTTACACAGTGCAAAGTAATATAAAACATTATTCATATTTCAATAGCAGTCACAAAGGGCCTGTACGAATGAAAATGAGACCACAAGTTTTACTCTGCATCTATTTATATAGCGTTTTATCCTACGAGAAAAGCAGGAAGTGAGCTGTTAGCATGCTAATGTTTGTTAGCTTTACCTGTGAAGGTATGTGACGCTCTGGGCTCAGGGACTCAAGAAAAGTGTATAGAAACTCATTGCGGTGAATCTTTAGGATGCTGGGACTGCATTGGGTAAGTGAGAGATACATGTCATTGCCGTAAAGACTTTAACATGAGTTAGTCCTGTTTTTCACATTTCAAAACACTAAAACTCACAGGGTCTTTAACCTCCATAACCTTACCTTCCACCAGGTTTCTCCAGCAGGTGGCGGTATAGTCCCCTTGTACGTAAACTATGGAGTAGAACAAAAAAGAAAAAAAAACAGTATGTATTCAATGCATATGAATAAATGTAGGAGCACTACTCACCTGAGACCACAATACTCACCTGCACCTGTCCCTATAAAACAACATTTAATAAGGTTAGACCCACAGCTTAGGGACTTACAGTTCGCTGCTGTAGGGTGAGTGGCTAAAACTGGTAGCCATGTTCTCCTCAATCTCACGGATGGTGGAGGCGGACACCCAAGGCGAAGTCACCAGCGTGAAGCCGGAGCCAGAGATGTACAGCCAAATCTCCTGGTCCATGTGGTGCAGGTTGGGCAGCATAGGCCAAAGGCTGAAAGAGATCAGAGTCACTATAGTATTTTGTCTGTTTTACAAGAAAAAAACAAACAAAAACATACATAACAATGGACATAAATTACAAAACACTGAAAGTACACAAAAACATTTGAAAAGATTAAATTACAAAAAACTTGATCAAAGTTCAAAGTGCATTGTTCAAGCTTGCGGAAAAGGGTGTTTAACACCATGAGGTGTTTTACATTTATTAGAGCATTGACTTTAACGTTGCAGTGATAAAGGGTAAACAAGATCTTCAAGAGCTTTTTTTTTCTTCTTTTTCACAATTAAAGAAGAAAAGTCTTCTTTAATTGTGTTTCTGTTTCAGCTCAAATCATCTGACAACGTCAGACAAAGAAATTTACACTTCCATTATTTGCACTTCAGTCAGCAAATACAAAAGGCAGGTAACAGTTGTTAGTGCCATAATCCAGTCATAACATGTGACACACATTACAGTGTTCTAGTGTGGGGTCATGTTTGCCAGAGTGGGAGCGAGGAGGGCAGCTGCACGCCTTCAGGCAGGACCCGCGAGCCCAAGGTGGAGGGCCGAGGGTCCTGGCTCCTGGAGGGCTGATGAAAACAAACAAAACACAAATGTTACCTTCAAGTTAAGAACAATGACAAAGCAGTAGCTTTGCACAAACTGACAGAGAAACATAACTGACCTGAGCACCAGGGCCAGGGGGCACGGAGGAGCCAGAGGAAGACGGCCCAGGGCTGCGGCTCTCAACAGGCTGGGAATCATGAAAAAGAGCATGTGTGAAAAGTGGCAGACTTTCATAAGTGACACCAGTAAAAATGTGGGATAAACAATTAAAAAAACATCTTGTTAAAGTCTTTTATCTCCAGACTGTTCTACTGTTGATCTGTAGTTAAAAACAAAGTAAAAAAAAAGAAGAAAAAGAGCATGTGTGGTTTGCAATTTCATACAATAAAATAGTGTCACTGAACATTTAGAATCTAAAGCGGTGTCTAATCAAGACCAATCCACATTCTGCCAATGCCACTGGTTCAGAATGCTTTTATACTGCATGCAGAGGGTACAGGTGCCCAGGAAAAGGCATCTGACACAAAGGTGATGCAGAGAGGATATATCTAAAGCCTGAATATGCAAACATCATACAAAATGGCTGGCTCTCTAGTCTCCCTCATCAGTGGCAGCAGCCCCAGTTGAAGTGGTGTGCTTTTCCAAAAGTGTCCAGACAACCACATCTGAAACCTTTTTGTGGCATGAGGGATAAGGGCTTCAGCAAATTATCACTAACGGTTGTCAACAACGCCACCCGGTGGGGAGCCGGGACCCGCATGCAACACACAGGTTTGTTTAGACCAATATTGGGACAGAGACAGAAATGCAACTAAAAAGTATTAAAGGTACATTCCTTTTATTTTACAAGACTATTTAACGGGGCGAAGGAGGAGGTGGAGGAGGAGGATGGATACGATGTCTGCTGGCCCCTCACGATGTTGATGATAGGCTGGGGAATTGGCTGTGCAGAGGAGGAGGATGAGACAGATACTGGCCCCTGTTGCTGGTGATGGTAGGCTGGGGCACTGACGGTGCGGAGGAGGAGGTGCAGGAGGAGGATGGATGGCGATGTCTACTGGCCCCTGACGATGTTGATAGTAGGCTGGGGAATTGGCTGTGCAGAGGAGGATGAGACAGATACTGGCCCCTGTTGCTGGTGATGGTAGGCTGGAGCGCTGACGGTGCGGAGGAGAGGAGGTGGAGGAGGTGGAGGAGGTGCAGGAGGAGGATGGATGGCGATGTCTGCTGGCCCCTGACGATGTTGATGATAGGCTGGGGAATTGGCTGTGCAGAGGAGGAGGATGAGACAGATACTGGCCCCTGTTGCTGGTGATGGTAGGCTGGAGCACTGACGGTGCGGAGGAGGAGGTGGAGGAGGTGCAGGAGGAGGATGGATGGCGATGTCTGCTGGCCCCTGACGATGTTGATAATAGGCTGGGGAATTGGCTGTGCAGAGGAGGAGGATGAGACAGATACTGGCCCCTGTTGCTGGTGATGGTAGGCTGGAGCGCTGACGGTGCGGAGGAGAGGAGGTGGAGGAGGTGCAGGAGGAGGATGGATGACGATGTCTGCTGGCCCCTGACGATGTTGATAATAGGCTGGGGAATTGGCTGTGCAGAGGAGGAGGATGAGACAGATAATGGACCCTGTTGCTGGTGATGGTAGGCTGGGGCATTGAGAAGGTGGAGGAGGTGCAGGAGGAGGATGGATGGCGATGTCTGCTGGCCCCTGACGATGTTGATAATAGGCTGGGGAATTGGCTGTGCAGAGGAGGATGAGACAGATACTGGCCCCTGTTGCTGGTGATGGTAGGCTGGGGCACTGACGGTGCGGAGGAGGAGGTGGAGGAGGTGCAGGAGGAGGATGGATGGCGATGTCTGCTGGCCCCTGACGATGTTGATGATAGGCTGGGGAATTGGTTGTGCGGAGGAGGAGGATGAGACAGATACTGGCCCCTGTTGCTGGTGATGGTAGGCTGGGGCATTGACGGTGCAGAGGAGGAGGTGAAGGAGGTGCAGGAGGTGGATGGATGGCGATGTCTGCTGGCCCCTGACGATGCTGATGGTAGGCTGGGGCACTGACGGTGCGGAGGAGGAGGTGCAGGAGGAGGATGGATGCCGATGTTGATAATAGGCTGGGGAATTGGCTGTGCAGAGGAGGAGGATGAGACAGATACTGGCCCCTGTTGCTGGTGATGGTAAGCTGGGAAACTGACGGTGCGGAGGAGGAGGTGCAGGAGAAGGATGGATGGCGATGTCTGCTGGCCCCTGACGATGTTGATAATAGGCTGGGGAATTGGCTGTGCAGAGGAGGATGAGACAGATACTGGCCCCTGTTGCTGGTAGGCTGGAGCACTGACGGTGCGGAGGAGGAGGTGGAGGAGGTGCAGGAGGAGGATGGATGGCGATGTCTGCTGGCCCCTGACGATGGTGATGGTAGGCTGGGGCACTGACGGTGCAGAGGGGGAGGTGCAGGAGGAGGATGGATGGCATTGTCTGCTGGCCCCTGACGATGTTGATAATAGGCTGGGGAATTGGCTGTGCAGAGGAGGAGGATGAGACAGATACTGGCCCCTGTTGCTGGTGATGGTAGGCTGGGACACTGACTGTGCGGAGGAGGAGGTGGAGGAGGTGAAGGAGGAGGATGGATGGCGATGTCTGCTGGCCCCTGACACTTTGATGATAGGCTGGGGAATTGGCTGTGCAGAGGAGGAGGATGAGACAGATACTGGCCCCTGTTGCTGGTGATGGTAGGCTGGGGCACTGACGGTGCGGAGGAGGAGGTGGAGGAGGTGCAGGAGGAGGATGGATGGCGATGTCTGCTGGCCCCTGACGATGTTGATGATAGGCTGGGGCATTGGCTGTGCAGAGGAGGAGGATGAGACAGATACTGGCCCCTGTTGCTGGTGATGGTAGGCTGGGGCACTGACGGTGCGGAGGAGGAGGTGGAGGAGGTGCAGGAGGAGGATGGATGGCATTGTCTGCTGGCCCCTGATGATGTTGATAATAGGCTGGGGAATTGGCTGTGCAGAGGAGGATGAGACAGATACTGGCCCCTGTTGCTGGTAGGCTGGAGCACTGACGGTGCGGAGGAGAAGAGGTGGAGGAGGTGCAGGAGGAGGATGGATGGCGATGTCTGCTGGCCCCTGACGATGTTGATGATAGGCTGGGGCATTGGCTGTGCAGAGGAGGAGGATGAGACAGATACTGGCTCCTGTTGCTGGTGATGATAGGCTGGGGCACTGACGGTGCGGAGGAGGAGGTGCAGGAGGAGGATGGATGGCGATGTCTGCTGGCCCCTGACGATGTTGATAATAGGCTGGGGAATTGGCTGTGCAGAGGAGGAGGATGAGACAGATACTGGCCCCTGTTGCTGGTGATGGTAGGCTGGGGCACTGACGGTGCGGAGGAGGAGGTGGAGGAGGTGCAGGAGGAGGATGGATGGCGATGTCTGCTGGCCCCTGACGATGTTGATGATAGGCTGGGGAATTGGCTGTGCAGAGGAGGAGGATGAGACAGATACTGGCCCCTGTTGCTGGTGATGGTAGGCTGGGGCACTGACGGTGCGGAGGAGGAGGTGGAGGAGGTGCAGGAGGAGGATGGATGGCGATGTCTGCTGGCCCCTGACGATGTTGATGATAGGCTGGGGAATTGGCTGTGCAGAGGAGGATGAGACAGATACTGGCCCCTGTTGCTGGTGATGGTAGGCTGGGGCACTGACGGTGCGGAGGAGGAGGTGGAGGAGGTGCAGGAGGAGGATGGATGGCGATGTCTGCTGGCCCCTGACGATGTTGATGATAGGCTGGGGAATTGGTTGTGCGGAGGAGGAGGATGAGACAGATACTGGCCCCTGTTGCTGGTAATGGTAGGCTGGGGCATTGACGGTGCGGAGGAGGAGGTGAAGGAGGTGCAGGAGGTGGATGGATGGCGATGTCTGCTGGCCCCTGACGATGCTGATGGTAGGCTGGGGCACTGACGGTGCGGAGGAGGAGGTGCAGGAGGAGGATGGATGCCGATGTTGATAATAGGCTGGGGAATTGGCTGTGCAGAGGAGGAGGATGAGACAGATACTGGCCCCTGTTGCTGGTGATGGTAGGCTGGGGCACTGACGGTGCGGAGGAGGAGGTGGAGGAGGTGCAGGAGGAGGATGGATGGCGATGTCTGCTGGCCCCTGACGATGTTGATGATAGGCTGGGGAATTGGTTGTGCAGAGGAGGAGGATGAGACAGATACTGGCCCCTGTTGCTGGTGATGGTAGGCTGGGGCACTGACGGTGCGGAGGAGGAGGTGCAGGAGGAGGATGGATGGCGATGTTTGCTGGCCCCTGACGATGTTGATGATAGGCTGGGGAATTGGCTGTGCAGAGGAGGATGAGACAGATACTGGCCCCTGTTGCTGGTGATGGTAGGCTGGGGCATTGACGGTGCGGAGGAGGAGGTGGAGGAGGTGCAGGAGGAGGATGGATGGCGATGTCTGCTGGCCCCTGACGATGTTGATGATAGGCTGGGGAATTGGTTGTGCGGAGGAGGAGGATGAGACAGATACTGGCCCCTGTTGCTGGTAATGGTAGGCTGGGGCATTGACGGTGCGGAGGAGGAGGTGAAAGAGGTGCAGGAGGTGGATGGATGGCGATGTCTGCTGGCCCCTGACGATGCTGATGGTAGGTTGGGGGATTGGTTGTGCGGAGGAGGAGGATGAGACAGATACTGGCCCCTGTTGCTGGTAATGGTAGGCTGGGGCATTGACGGTGCGGAGGAGGAGGTGAAGGAGGTGCAGGAGGTGGATGGATGGCGATGTCTGCTGGCCCCTGACGATGCTGATGGTAGGCTGGGGCACTGACGGTGCAGAGGAGGAGGTGCAGGAGGAGGATGGATGCCGATGTTGATAATAGGCTGGGGAATTGGCTGTGCAGAGGAGGAGGATGAGACAGATACTGGCCCCTGTTGCTGGTAGGCTGGAGCACTGACGGTGCGGAGGAGGAGGAGGTGCAGGAGGAGGATGGATGGCGATGTCTGCTGGCCCCTGACGATGTTGATGGTAGGCAGGGGCATTGACGGTGCGGAGGAGGAGGTGGAGGAGATGCAGGAGGAGGATGGATGGCGATGTCTGCTGGCCCCTGACGATGTTGATGGTAGGCAGGGGCATTGACGGTGCGGAGGAGGAGGTGGAGGAGATGCAGGAGGAGGATGGATGGCAATGTCTGCTGGCCCCAGCAACAGTGGACAGTATCTGTCTCATCCTCCTACTCTGCACTGCCAATTCCCCAGCCTATCATCAACATCGTCAGGGGCCAGCAGACATCGTCATCCATCCTCCTCCTGCACCTCCTGCACCTCCTCCACCTCCTCTCCTCCGCACCATCAGTGCTCCAGCCTACCATCACCAGCAACAGGGGCAAGTATCTGTCTCATCCTCCTCTGCACAGCCAATTCCCCAGCCTATCATCAGCATCGTCAGGGGCCAGCAGACATCGCCATCTATCCTCCTCCTGCACCTCCTCCACCTCCTCCTCCGCACCGTCAATGCCCCAGCCTAACATTACCTGCAACAGGGGCCAGTATCTGTCTCATCCTCCTCCTCTGCACAGCCAATTCCCCAGCCTATCATCAACATCGATCCTCCGCACCGTCAATGCCCCAGCCTACCATCACCAGCAACAGGGGCCAGTATCTGTCTCATCCTCCTCCTCTGCACAACCAATTCCCCAGCCTATCATCAACATCGTCAGGGGCCAGCAAACATCGCCATCCATCCACCTCTTCCTCCGCACCGTCAGTGCCCCAGCCTACCATCACCAGCAACAGGGGCCAGTATCTGTCTCATCCTCCTCCTCTGCACAGCCAATTCCCCATCCTATCATCAACATCATCGTCAGGGGCCAGCAGACATTGTCATCCATCCTCCTCCTGCACCTCCTCCACTTCCTCCTCCGCACCGTCAGTGCTCCAGCCTACCATCACCAGCAACAGGGGACAGTATCTGTCTCATCCTCCTCTGCACAGCTAATTCCCCAGTCTATTATCAACATCGTCAGGGGCCAGCAGACAATGCCATCCATCCTCCTCCTGCACCTCCTGGGGGGGGGGGGGGGTCTCAACTGCAACTGCAACTGCACCTGTCTCTATAAAACAACATTCATTTAATACCGTTAGACCCACAGCTTAGGAACTTACAGTTCGCTGCTGAAGGGTGAGTGGCTAGAACTGGTAGCCATGGTAGTCTCTTCAATCTCAAGGATTTTCTCCTCAACCTTACGGATGGTGGAGGCGGACACCCAAGGCGAGGTCACCAGCGTGAAGCCAGAGCCAGCGATGTACACCCAAATCTCCTGGTCCATGTGGTGCATGTTGGGCAGCATAGGCCCAATAAGCTGAAAGAGATCAGAGTCACTATAGTATTTTGTTTGTTTTACAAAAAAAAAAAAAAAAAACATTTTAACTGAGAAATATGCAAGCTGAAAAGATTTGAAAAGACACAAAAACCTGATCAAAGTTAAAAGTGCATTGTTCAAGCTTGTAAGAGCTTGTAGCATGACAAGGTGTTCTACAATTATTAGAGCGATATCTTGGAGGAAGCTCGAACACGACTGCCAGCGTGACCGGAGTGATTGTTTATGATTTGATGATATCGGTTTAAAAGTCTACATTTGTAAAAAGCCACAAGAACATGTAGGCCACGCATTGTTGTTGTTTTTTAGCTGACGGACAACATTATTTAAAGCTTTCTTCTCTTTGGCTGTAATGTTACTGAACCACACAGTGATAGAGCAAACACAAAAAACTTTAAATGCTGCAGCGATAAAGATTAAACAAGATCTTGGAGTTTTTTTCAATTATTAAATGTTCCGCAGAAAGAAACACTGATGAGTCTTCTTTACTTCTTTACTACTCAACTTAAATCATTTGACAGGGTCAGACCAAGAAATTTACACTCTTCCACAATTTGCACTTCAGTCAGCAATTACAAAAGGCAGGTGACAGTTGTTAGTGCCATAATCCAGTCGTAACATGTGACACACATTACAGTGTTCTAGTGTAGGGTCATGTTTACCTCCCAGAACAGGAGCTCGTCCCACACATGGAGCCAGAGAGGGAGCGAGGTCAACTGCACGCCTTCAGGCTGATACAACAACAGACAGACACGTTAAACCTAAAGCACACTACACCGTCATGGGTAAATGAGGACACTCACCAGGTCCACATGGACCCGGGAGCCCGAGGTGGAGGGCCGAGGGTCCTGGCTCGTGGAGGGCTGATGAAAACAGACAAAACACAAATGTTACCTTAAAGTTAAGAACAATGACAAAGTAGTAGCTTTGCACAGATTGACAGATAAACATAAGACTGACCTGAGCACCAGGGCCAGGGGGCACGAAGGAACCAGAGGAAGACGGCCCAGGGCTGCGGCTCTCAACAGGCTGGAAATCATGAAAAAGAGCATGTGTGAAAAGTGGCAGACTTTCATAAGTGACACCAGTAAAAATGTGGGATAAACAATTAAAAAAACATCTTGTTAAAGTCTTTCATCTCCAGACTGTTCTGTTGATCTGTAGTGTATTGTTACTATCTGTTATTATATGTGAGTTTAATGTTGTTAAAATCAAAGTAAAAAGAAAAAAGAAAAAGAGCATGTGTGGTTTGCAATTTCATACATTAAAATAGTGTCACTGAACATTTAGGACAGGTCAAACTCACTTGCACATGAGCAGAAGGGCCAGACTGCCAAGGCAGAGGGCTTCTGCGCCTGGCAGCCTTCAAAAGTTCAAGTTTGGTTTAGAATAAATACAAAGGGTACTGATTAGGGCTGTCAACGTTATGCCGCTATTTTTGTTTTATCGCATTTTAATGATGAAAATGTTTTTTTGACGCAGATTAATGGCATGTTTACTTTTGGTTGTCCACATGCTCCAGCTTATGTTCATTTTGGTGAGACGTGTCTCGATGTTAAAATCACAATCAACGCTCATCTCTTTCAAAATATCAGCTATATCAAATATCAAACTTGTACAAGCTCTGCTGTTTACCATGTCGCTATAACTTCTAAGTTATGCTTCCGGTGGCTCTGTACATTTCCACTACAGAAAAAGCCTTCTTGTGAACGCCTGGTGAGAGGCAGAGCAGAGTAATGAATGCTGATAATGAATATAACATCTCACTGTTCTACATTATTACAGTTAGATGAGATGTAAGATATTTTTTTCTAGTTGGTATTAGTGTCTACAATAAAGGCATAATTGAAGTAAGCGATAAGCAAAAGAGAGAAAAAAGCTAAATAAGTTGTTAAAATGCAAGTACTTGAAATTAAAATTAATTGGGAGTCGCTTGACAGCCACGGTTAAAACTTCAAACCTACAATACAAGCAACAGGAGACAGGTTTTAGTTTAGTGTGTCAGGTTTACCTGCTGAGGAGCCGCGGGTGTCCCAGTGGTGCGGGGCGCTGGGCTGGGCTCTCTCTGGAACTGCAATATCAGGAACACACAGATCAGCACAACCGTTTTTACAACAACATTGTCAATAGACTAAAGAGCAAGTGTGAACAGATTTACCGGAGCGGAAGAGGAAGGAAGAGAGCTGCCCCTCGTTGAAGGACCATCGCGCCGGGTTCGGATGGTCCTCGGAGCAGGCGCCGGAGACCTCTTCCTCTTCCTGCCGCCCTGTTGGACACAAAATGAATGAAATCAAATGTGGGCTCAGAAATAGTATCTACTTAGAGTCTTCTTCCAAAATGTGACTACAGTAGTCTGTAGCTGGAAAGTGGATAGATGTCAATTGGAAAAAATAAATTCCTTCTTTTTTTGGAAAGACATAAGCTATCACGATTAGTTTTCAAATGTTGGAAGTCAGGAACTAGAAACAAAAGAGGCGGACAAAATGAGCCCTGGGCCTTCTCTACTCTCAATGAAAGTGACTTTTGTGACTGATGTGTTGCCATCTTTCAGGATTTTAAAATCATGTCGCGCCAACACCATATGTAGCATTGCATTACAACATGTTTATTGAAATGTCTAATCTAACTTTATATACTTATGTTGGGAGAATCTTGCAATGGATACACACTTTTAGTCTCGAACATATTTAGTCCACAGTCATTTGGAAAGAGCAAAATAAAGTAAGGGAAAACATAGCCTTCAGTAAAATGTGACCTTTAAGTTCAGTAACATTAAAATACTGTAATGATTCATTTACAAGACAGACCCCATTAAATTATTAAAAACATGCACGTAAGCTGAGAATAAAGAACTTTTGTACAAATATAATTGGTATAAAGTCAAGAAAAACATTTCACAAATATGGCCATGTCAAACACAGATTTAGACACAAAACATTTTGCTAAATGTTATCAAACCACATTCAAAGTTTACTCCTTTTAATATTTAAAAGTCTATGGCTCTTATATAAAAACATGATGGAAGTGTAAATGTATATTTTCATGGAGTTGGCTTTAGTTTAGAAATTACTTTTAAGTTGAGCTAATTCGCTGTCACCGGGGGGAGGTAAACGTTGAAACAAACACTGCAATGTTTTCGTTGTGCGTAATAATCATTGTAAATGCTTTTGAAAAACAGAAAAGTACAGTACCATGCTGTAGTTAAACTTGAAGCCTGAGGTTCAAGTGCTGCAAGGAGCAAAATCAAGGTGTTGGTGTGAATGCTGCTTTGCCGCTAGGCTAAGTGCTATATTAGCCGTTAGCTTCGCTTGTGGAGCTCTGAGTCGTGTGGGTTCTTTCTCGAAAACAAGAGTGAAATGGACAGAAATTCACCACGTCGGGCTATTTATCTGCATCTATTGGCAACAGTGGAACGTCACCAAAACTTGTTTTTTTTTAAAAAAAATAAGACATCAGGCTGTATATCTGCATCTATTGGCAACCGTGGAACGTCACCAAAACTTGTTTTTTTTTAAAAATAAGACACCAGGCTGTATATCTGCATCTATTGGCAACCGTGGAACGTCACCGAAACTTGTTTTTTTTTAAATAAACCGCATAGACCAAAGAGCAGACTGACAAGGGGCACAGGGGGAGGGAAACTTCTGGACTGTCCAAACATATTCGCGTTTATATATTAGACAATGAGGTACATCATGTGAACATAAACACATTAAAATTCTGCATGAATGCTCAAATTGGCCATATAAACTTCCCACTCCAAATAAAACCTTTCACAAATATGGCCATGTAAAACACAGATTTAGACATAAAACATGTTGCTAAATGTTATCAAACCACATTCAAAGTTTACTCCTTTTAATATTTAAAAGTCTATGGCTCTTATATAAAAACATGATGGAAGTGTAAATGTATATTTTCACGGAGTTGGCTTTAGTTTAGAAATTACTTTTAAGTTGAGCTAATTCGCTGTCACGGGGGGAGGTAAACGTTGAAACAAGCACTGCGATGTTTTTGTTGTGCCTAATAATCATTGTAAATGCTTTTGAAAAACAGAAAAGTACAGTACCATGCTGTAGTTAAACTTGAAGCCTGAGGTTCAAGTGCTGCAAGGAGCAAAATCAAGGTGTTGGTGTGAATGCTGCTTTGCCGCTAGGATAAGTGCTATATTAGCCGTTAGATTAGCTTGTGGAGCGCTTAGTCGTGTGGGTTCTTTCTCGAAAACAAGAGCGAAATGGACAGAAATTCACCACGTCAGGCTATTTATCTGCATCTATTGGCAACCGTGGAACGTCACCAAAACTTGTTTTTTTTTAAAATAAGACACCAGGCTGTATATCTGCATCTATTGGCAACCGTGGAACGTCACTGAAACGTGTTTTTTTTTTAAATAAGCCGCATAGACCAAAGAGCAGACTGACAAGGGGCACAGGGGGAGGGAAACTTCTGGACTGTCCAAATATCTTCGCGTTTATATATTAGACAGTAAGGTACATCATGAGAACATAAACACATTAAAATTCTGCGTGAATGCTCATATTAGCTATATAAACTTCCTACTCCCAATAAAACATACCAAAGTAGTGGCAAGTTTGGCAACAATGTTAATATTTTAGAAATTTCTCCCAAGGAAGTAAATATGCATAGGTCCACAAACACACAACGCAATACTCTTTCACCTCTTTCAAGCTTAGAGGGTGTCTTCCTTGTGGAGGATAATATATTACATTATAAAAGTTTCTGCAAAAAAAAACAACAAAAAACTATCAAAACTTATTGGCGGAGGATCCTTCTATATATATATATATATATATATATATATATATATATATATATATATATATATATATATATATATATATATATATATATATATATATATATATATATATATATATATATATATATATATATATATATATATATATATATATATATATATATATATATATATATATATTTATATATATATATATAAGGATCCTATATAGAATACTCATATTACCAATATAAACTTCCCACTCCAAATAAAACATACCAAAGTAGTGGCAAGTTTGGCAACAATGTCAATATTTTAGAAATTTCTCCCAAGGAAGATGAATATGCAAAGGTCCACAAACACACAAAGCAATTCTCAGAATGTGTTGGTTGGTTCATGGTGCAAAGTGCAGCAGTGTGATAGTCTTAGTTGTTATAATATTTGTGTGATACAATTTGAAAAAAGGGTTCAAATTTCTTTGATCATTTGGACAATGCACTTTATACACATTCTTATGTAATACCCGTCTCTTTCACACAGTATTTCTGCTGTGGACACAGCACATTTACAATATGATCTAATGTATGAATATGAATGTAAGAATACCCTGTGACTGTGTTGAGTCTCGCTCTGATTTCAGGGTCGGGGCTCCCTCTGGTGGTGCTTCACTCTGTGTGTGTGTGGATGATACCACGGACTCAGAAAACACACCTCATTGTGGAAATGATTCATTATTCAAGTGAACTTGACTTACTCGGACATTATGGATCCGTGCTGACTCCAGCCACAGACAGGAACACTTTTCTGGACACATATGGAATAAGATATATTTCATGATGAGTCAGCTTCTATAATAAATATGTATCACAGAGACTATTGTGATTTAAAGTGTATGGTATGCAGGTTTGAAACAAACAAACAAACACAGAGATTGTTTACAGAAAAATAAAATTACACTGATACAATTATCAATTATCATTTGTGTAGCTCTAAATGTCATGTTTGTGCTATTACTACATTTGAATCTTAAATTCATGTAGTGTAAAGTACAACTGAGGCTCAATCACACATTTTGAAAAATATCACAATAAACACTTTTATGTCACTGACACAAAGTGGTTAGCGTCCATAATGAGTCATTGAAGTGATTTATGTGACGCTCTACAGCTAAAATCTTATTGTACTACAAAAAAGAAAAAAGGTACACACCATGAAATTATCAGATAAAAAATATTGTTCCAGATTTCATATATTAAATGAAAAGTCAATAAAATAAGTATTTTGACAAGCTTCCAATTCCTGACTAAAGATAGTTAACAAGAGGGCAAATCAGCAAAATTGCACCAAAAAAAGAAAAGCTAGGATTGACAGATTTCATCCCCCAAACCCCCCATCAGTTGTGTATAATACAGTTAGAACCTTGAAGGCACAAGAATGCACATCCTCTCTTTAATAATTATAATTTAACTCTTTCTCTGGTCATAAACATTTCCATCTTCAAATAAAATGTTGCAGAACTACATATAATCAAATCTCATTCGCTCTGAGTGCATTAAAGGGCATTTTGTATCAGGACTTTCTCAGGACAAGAGCTAATTTGACATAATAAGTCCCTGATAACCTGGATGGAGCTGATATTTCGATGATTGAAGGGAGCTGTAATAAAGTTATAGCCTGTTACTGTTGTCCTAAACATGACTAAATGTCCGACTGATGACAAGTTATTCTGCAGACACTAGACTTTGAGTATCCTTCAATATCTTTGTGGTTTAAAGACTGTAACATTTCTGGTCTCTAAAGGGATGTTATTGCTTATCATGGACTTATTCTGACTTGTATTTCGTTTGATGCATGCATGTTTGAGTAATCTGGTGTATTGTGATGCATTTGTAACTGAAAATGTGCTGCTTGCTGAGGTAAAGTTCCACTAGAGTAGAGTTATTCACCTTTCCTGAGGGCCAGATTTTTTGGAGGACCGTGGCAAAATTGCACAAAATATCCCCAACACTACATATGTTTCACTAATGATAAGATTGCTTTCCAAAATTAGCAATCCAGAATTTAACTAGGACAAGACAAGATACCAACCTGGTCTGAACCGGGATTATCCCAAATCAAACCGGGGTAAAGCAGACACAAACCACATCTAAACTTGCACTAAGCCAGAATTAAACCAGTAAACAAAAAATATATACATTTTAATATTTGGAAAATGTGTCGCGGGCTGGATCCGATCATTCCGAGTTCATTTCTGCAGTCTTGAACAGGTATTCAATGGATCCGTTTATGCAGTTTTAGATCAATATTGTGGTTTAAAATAAACAAAATGTAAAATTATTGTCTACGTACTATGTGTTATAGTTTAATACAATATTTACGAACAAACCCACAAGGTCTTCAAATGGTGGACATGGTTTATCTTCTCTGAGGTTCACCTCTGTGATTTGTACACATGGGTGCGATGGCCTTCTCTGGCCACTAGGGGGCAGGGACATTGGTACATTTTTATTTACAAAGCTATGCTTAGATAACTACGTCCCTATATTTGTCTTTAATCACACAGCATTTCACATACTGACATGTTGTAACTGTGTGTTAAACTCTACTGCCTCTTGGCCAGGACTCCCTTTGAAAACTGGTTTTTAATCTCAATTTGTCTTGCCTGGTTAAATAAAGGTTAAATAAATTAAATTAAATTGTTTCTATTTAAACAAGGAGGTGATGCCTCCAGACCAACAGAGAGCATTAATAATAATATTAATTATTATTATCATCAATAAGCAGACCTACAGGAGCACAGTACTGGATTGTGACAAGTAGAAACAGCTCTTATCTCTCCTGTACAATTCTTTCCAAAGACACATTTCCCGTGGTTATAAATCAGCCACAGGTCAGTGAGGGGGACTGAGGACACCCAGAGGACACTGCAGTATTCTGTCCAGCTCACGTCCCAATGAAGACAAATCACCCGCTGCACCCATGGGAGACAGGGACGTTAAACAGTCACATGTCCCCACACTCTGCAGATAGGCAGAGTTCCTTTTTTGTCAGCAAGAGAATCTCTAAAGACACTCTGCAACATAAGTAAGTTAAAAATGTACTTGTAACACCCAACTTTTTTCTCATAATTAGTAGATTTTGTTTGCCTCCCCAGAATGAGGATTGTAAAACTAAGTGAAAAAATCAGACGGGTAAACACAGTCTTCATCTAATAATTAAACATTTTCTCTTGTCAGACTTGTAAGAAAGAGCCATGCGAGTCACTCTATGACTCTTTGGGATGAGAGCTGATTGGCTGAGCAGCACTTCTGAGACTGAAAAAGCTCCTTCTAGAACTGTGCTAGCCAAAACAACACTCTTGAAAAGGTTTGAGAGAGCAAAGAATGAGTAAAAAAAAAAGGTTTACCTACTTTTTTATTTCACTGTTTGCAAATTAGGTCCAGCTGTAAGTGCATTATTATTTTGTGTCCTCAACTGAATAACTTCTACTTGACACATATATACTGCATTTTAGTATTATTTTATTTATTTACTGTATTTATATTTGTACATATTCTAAAAAAAAACAAAAGGACACAAAACGTTTTTAATGATAATCTCCAATTACAGAAATACTAAAACAGTTAAAAATATAAAGCTCATAATATTTGGAATGCGTTTTTAAAAGTTATATCAGTGTCAAGAAGAAGAAGTAGTTCTAGATGCATTTGAGTTTATAAGTACGTAAAGAAAAAAATATAAACGTATGATGATTTTCTAGATTCCATTGATTTTTCTGGCTGCTATTATATTCCAGTGCGAAATTCAAACGCCCTCAGGTCCTGGCTCTGACCCTGCACGGTCTGCATTACATAAGAAATCCGATGTTACCTCAATTCAACCTTTTCAATCTGCACTTTTCACATCGGCCAATTCTCTATGGACGATGGGCAGCGTAAACAAGTGGCACTCAAAAGACTCAAGCACAACAACTCAAACAAAGATTGTAATCATGCATGCGGTAAATACAAGGCATCTTTATATTTGTGTCATATAAAGGACAACTCACTCACAGCTTTTCATCTGTTCAAAGAAATATCACCAGTCTTTGATGAGGAGATACAGAAAATGGAAGATGAATGAAGTCAGTCAACAACAGCTACTGGTGTCAGGTCAGGACAAACAACAACAACAGCACAGATTCAAGTTCAAATCTAGACTTTTAGGTTGAAGGGTAAACGCTCTAAAACTGCCACTACCACCCAAAAGTATTTCATTACAAGCTAATTTTGTGGGTAATAATAATAACACTTGTAATTGTACTTCAATCCACTACAAACACAGAAAACGACATCGCCTGCTCTGATTGGCCAAAGCTCAGAGAATGTGCAGATTGCGGTTTACTTAATTCACCTTTAAACAGTTTGTAAAAAAGACTGATCAAAAATGCATTTACAGTTGCGTTGAAAATAAGTCTACATTGAGTGGTGTTTTTCATTTCATACATTTTTAGCCGTGTAACTACTTTTACTTGATTACACATTTTCAGTTGTCAAAAATAATATTGCAAAACTAAACTAAATGAAAAGTAGGCTCACATTGTACAATACACCATTTTGAATATTTTGTCATATAATTATTATATTTTAAGTGCATATGAAAGATTTGCATGTTTTTCTAATTAGTATCTGTTTGGTGGGATGACATCTGTAGTAAATATTATTTATCATAGTTTTACATTTTGTGGAAAAACTGTAAAAGAAAAGTACAAACATACAGGAAGTAAAGCTGAGTTCTAAGTTAAATAAAGGAAATTCCTCTATATGTCTGTATGTATGTCCACAAATTTCCCATAATACTACAATTCAATCTATTTTGCTCATATTACTGCCAATTTTTTCATTTCTTTTATATTTTCAAAAACATAATCACATTTTATTGTAGTTTGCCTGTATGTTTGTTTTCTGAACAGTTGTAACACCAATGACATGAAACTCTAGTTGTTAGCGCCAACAAAAAATTTAGTTTAATTATGAAATAAAGGACAATATTTAGTTAGTTGTGTTGGTCAAATAACCAGAATGTATTCTGCAAAATCTATGTTTAGATGAATAGGAAAAGTTATTTATTTATGATTTATGAAATTTAAAGATATCAGTTTGAAACTTCTCACATAAATATAAGAAAAAATGCATTACAAGTTTTTTTTTTTTTTTTTTAAATCATGTTATGTTTTCATATAGAAATAAGGGTTTTCATGTGTAAAAACGGCCAAAATTGCACATATTTGACAGATTTAAATCTGAAAAATGGACAGAACCAGGTTTAAATTTCGTAGTTCATTTTTTACACATTAGTTACAAAAAACTTTACAGGGGGATTTTGGATTTCTTATTTAGTTTCTGAAAAAATAGATATGACTGAAAATAATTAATAATAATTAATAATTAAATAATAATTTTTCTGACTTAAAATTGAATATACCATGCTTTGAATTAGAAATCAACAAATCCTTTTGTACGTTCCATCAAAATCTTGTTAAGTACAAGATTGTAAAGTTTGTTGTGTGTTGTGCTGCATTGAATGGTGATCTTTATGTGGGAGGAAAATGCATTTTAAGAAAACGGTCTTTGAAGTTATAATGTCCCAGAAATTTATGGATGAAGTGGATGAAAAAAACTGTTGAGAGAGTTTTACCCTTATCTCACCTTATTTTTTATTTTTTCCCTCAGTCAGAAAAATCCCTTATTTTGAAATTGTCCCAGTTCCAGTCTGTTCCGGGCTTGTCCACGTGGAGGCACTGCTCTCCTCCCATGCACTCCCCTCTCTCGCTCTCTCCAGGAGGCGTTCCCTGCACGTTCCCTCGTCCGTGCGATCCGCTCTTCACCCCGGTAGGTCTGCCTCTCAGTGCGGACGGTACCGGGTCTGGAGCAGGGCAGCGGGAGCCGACAGTGGAGCCGACTGTGCGCACCTCCTCTCCGCACCGCACGCACTGCCCATGACCGAGGCGCAACCAGCCGCAGACCGCACGTAGACCACCGCGGCCGGGCGAGCAGTGCAGACCGTGACCAAGGCGTCTTTGTTCACGTTCACGTCCGTCCTTGTGCTGCAGCCGAGCATGGAGCCCTCAGACCGGGGACAGCGCTCCGAGGACGAGGCGGAGTACGAGGAAGAGGAGGTGGACCCCAGAATACAGGTCAGAATCGATTAGAAACTGGATTTTATTTTTTGTTTTAAGGAGATTTTTGTTAACCAGGTCTTGTGGTCAGGGAGGGGGAGCAACAATGGGACTTTATGGGTGACAATTAAGAAGTGCATTGCAGCGTGTGACTCAGTTTATGTATTTTCTTGTTTAGGTGGAGAATAATACGTTGTAAAACACTTATAAGGATGTGTCATGCACTGAAATTCTTAATATAGACGCCTGCAGCCAAACTCCACTCACTGATGCTGAAGGACACACAGCAGTGCACCAAAGAGAGTAGTCTGACTAGTCTGAGGTGTACTCTATCATAAGCAGGCTACTCATATCTGAACTGTTGATTAAGGTACCACTAGTGGAGCATAAAGACGTGTTTATTTTACAAAGGTGACCTGCTACCTGCCTGAAGTAGCAGACATTATCAAAAGATTAACCACAGCAAACATTTAATTAATGTTATGACATGGTACAGCCTTCACATCTGTTTGGTAATCTGATTAGATTTTGATAATCTTGTTTACGGACATTTAAATGACGTTTGTGAATAATGCGTTGTGCTGCACAGTTCATTTCAATCGATCACAGTTTTAGTGTCTGCAAAGGTAACATTTATTTAAGCAGTAGACTTTTCTAGTCTTTTCTCTGCAAACAACAAAACATCCAACGTTAGACCCCTACAATTATTATATTTCACTCTTCTTTAAAAATAATTCTCTTGGACATGTTTAAATTTGCACTCTAAACTGAATTCTCGAAAGTCTCTCAATTAAATAAATCACATGTCAGAAAAATTAGAGTTTATGCAGGCCTAATGTGAAAAGGATTTGCTATGTGCCAAGTTTCCAAAATGTTATAGTTGTAAGATGAACAACTATTACAATTGTAGGCTACTTGTTGGACCAATATGTCTGTATATCTGAGAAATAACATAGTAGCCACATTTTAAGGTCATTTTACTCTCTGCCTCACTCTAAATGTGTTCCCTGTGTTTAGGGCGAGCTGGAGAAACTCAACCAGTCCACTGACGACATCAACAGATGTGAGACAGAGCTGGAGGTCAGTCTGTGCACACGCGCTCTCACACAAACACACACACAAACACGCACACACCATTGTCACAGTGTAATGTCCACCATTATGTCATGAACTTGCATGTTGCAGAAGAATGCCTGTTGAAATAAGAAGTCTTCTCTATGCGCAACTGTTGTAACTGTTGTTATTTTTGAAGTCCAGAACATGGCTTCATTAGCTTGAATAGATCCTGCACAGTATGGAGGGAAAATATCAAAGCGTTTTCAGCTTCAGAAGGAAATGGCCCCAGCATGCAGAACTCTAGCATTATATGGAGATTAAAAGATCAAAAAAGTGAACAAAAAGTCAACATGGAACCGCTAACATCATTAGCCCTGTTTCATAAGTTTCAGCAAATGGTTCCTTCCTGATATGAAGGACCTTGAGGTCTTTTTCCCATTGAAAAGATATAAAATTTTTTATTTACAAAGTGTAATCGCTATAAAAACACAGTACCGTGGCCATAGTTTGAAACCCCTGAATAGGTAAATTTCTCAACTGCTTAAGACCACGATAGGGCTATAGACTTTAATGATCTATTTATTTATTTTAATTTCATTTGGATCTCCATTCGTTATTTCCTCAGCAATAACTATCCTTCCTTCTTTTCGACCTTTAGCCTTTAAAAAAAAGAAATAGTAGGTCGAGTAATTATATAATTTTAAAGGATTTGCATCAACAGCAGATGAGAAGGCATGGAGTGAGTTATCTTGAGTATTGGGTGTGAATTGTGAGTTTAATTTACAGATGAATATATTAATTCGTGTTTTCTATTAGTTTTCTTCATAAATACTTGTAATTGGGTGATCTCCTGAGATCTTGGAGCCTTGTCAGTGCACCTTGGTTACAGATACATAGCCAAATCACAGAGATATTTAATAGTTGCTTTTGCCCTTCGATTATATTTAGTCTACTTCAGTCCAAGCAAAGTCTAGTACACAGCTGGAGGATTAGTTTATTGTTTTAGCGTGCAACCCCTCGAGGAGACAACACATCATCTTCAAATATCTACCAATAGATTTTCCAACTGCTGCACGTCAATCCATGGTCTCTGCACGCTTCATTAGTTACAGTTCTTAGCTGTAACTGTACATGTAAATGTGCATGGGTTGGTAAATTATAAGTTTATCTTCCTCCTACTCCATTTTGAACTAATATGGGAAAATGATTTGAAATACATTATAAACTTGGACAATACATACAGTATGCAGGTAAATAGGGCTGCGCGGTATTGGAAAATTATTGCGATTCAAGAGATGGTTGTTAATTTAATTACTGCGATATTTATATTATTGTGATGTTTAATATACTTTCATTAATACAGTAATTTCAGTTAAATAAGCTTACAACTTAACAGAGACAAAACTGAGAGTTAATCAATGCTAAAAATAGGCCTGCAACGATTAAACCACTAATTGTGACTAGTCAACTATAAAAATCAGCTGTAATAATTGATCATCGTAATCATTAACTGGATTATACAGACTCTAAAACACATGTCAAAAGACCTTTTATTTGTTCAAAGTTCACATTTTAAATGCAGGAAAATTGACAAAAAGACGTGTTGCCCTATTTTGTCACGTTTGTGTTGCTATGGTCACATTTTTGTCACTTGTAGACGCGTTTTTGTCACTTTCACTTATGTGTTTGTCACTTTTTGTCGCTTTTATTAACATTTTTGTAGCTGGAAACAGAACATGTTTTAACAAATCTAAACTGCAGGGAGAAGAATAAAACAGGATCTTTTGTTGTTTATGGAGGTAATTATTGCACTTCAAAAATTGCAGCCTTTGCGATTTGTTAATTGCATCCGTTCAAAGTTCTATTTTAATTAGATTATGATTAATTGTGCAGCCCTTCCTTGGTGTTATTGCAATTTATTTAGTTTGTTACCATATGGATCAATATAGCGATATCGATACTTTGGTGATGTATTGTGCTGCTCTACAGTTAAACAATGGCACATTTACTTACGTTTTGTAAGTCATTTTTCGGCCATAAAATATCAATCAATTCTTGCCTGCTTTACCAGTGAGTAGTAATGGAGTGCATTAATGGGTCCTGACTTGACAGATAACATTAGGTTCTGTAGCTGCTCAATCACCTCTGTTCTCTTAAGTCTTGTGAACCTACAGAGGCCCTTTCCCTCCAGCTGTTGTCCTTTGACTTCTCCTTTTGTGCAGATAAAGCAATTTAGAAGAATTAGACCGAGACCTTTGCTCTGCCTTCAGGCCAAACTGTTTGGATTCAGCTCACTCAGCGTCCAATAAAGCAGGCTTCACAACAGCTCTGAGATAGGATTTCCCCGACAGACCTTGCGTTGCGTTAAGCTAAACTTGATTTTCCATTTAATGTAGTTGTTTACAAATGGCTCGGACGCAGCAGTGTTGTTGAAGGGACACTCAGGGTAGACAAAAAGTACACAGTTGGACCCATCAGATCGAAATGTCATAAAGGCAGCACTTTTTTATAGGTCAAGTTTTATTGTTGTTACATATTAGGCAAAGTCATGCGCTCTGTAGTGATAAAATGTCCTGAGGCCTTTGGTGAAGTTGGTATTTCAAATGGGAATACTCTAAAAGTGACAATTTGCTACAATATTGTATTTATTAATTTATTTTTATCTAGTTGTAGTGTTTTGCCAGAGTAATAAAATGTATGTGATTATGTATATAAATCTAGTTCACTAGAAATGGAAGATATGGAACATTTGAATATTGAGGATATGATTCTGCATGAAACCTGCTAACCCTTTGGCAAAAATGTGTCAAAAAGCATCAGAAACGTTACTAAAAGCAACAAAAATGCTCAGAACCACAAAAGATTTTTTATAATCTTTTATTTGTTTGTTGGTTAATTTTTGTCTATTCTCCTTGTTGTGTTTAAAATGTGAACTTTGAACAGAATCCCACTGTTAAAACATAAATCGCAAATATAATCGCAGTCGCAATACTGGTCAGAAAAATAGAAATTATTTTAGCAATACTTTCCCCAAATCGTGCAGCTTTAGTTTATAGTAAAAGCTGCTTCAAAAAGAGCTGATGATTTCAAAAAATAAATGAATAAATAAAGGAATAAAAGGGATCTTATATAGGGACCTATAATGGTAGTTTGTGATTTCTGCACTTCTGTGATTAATTTTACAGACAATAAACAATAAACATTGACCACATTTCTGTTGGATTGACATTGGATTGACATCGTTATCGGGACTTTTGGGCGATTCCTGCATCAATATCGCCCACCCTATGTTGACCAAAAGAAATGCCACATTATGTTTATATGATTATCCTGATGAGTATGATGATATTTTGGAACTTTTGCAATCCATCTGAAAAGTTTTCAAATGTGTCTCTAAATTAAATAAAATGCACTGAAACTCGCTGACTATGAACAATTTTACCAATATCAAAAATGATGCTTGAACTAATATGAAATGTGCAGAAAACCTGAAACATAAACAAAAACTTAAACATAATTTATTAGATTATTGATGTTTTTGCACAAGTGTTGATACTTTTCGATACCCGTCATTATCGTTATATTGATATTCGGTATCGATCTGTCCATCACAGTGACTGAAATAAGATGAGAGCTGGGAATGACGTGCAGCAAATAAATGAAGCCGTGTGTGAACTCCCGACTCTTGGCAGGCATGTCATGTTGTTTTTATTTCACGCAAAGGAGAACGTTAGCTATGACAAAAATGTTCCATTGGGTTGAAACATTGACCGATTGATTTCTTAATAATAATGTCTTAAATAATTTGTAATGTCTTAGTTCCATCAATCCATCAATTATTTTCTTTTCTTTCTTTCTTTTCTCACGTCATTTGTAATTGTCACTGTTTTGATGGACCAGATTGATTGACAGATGATGACCACGCTTTGCTGAATTGAGAGCAGTAACCCCACCCAACCCAAGAGACTGACTAAATGCCTGGTCCTTACATTGAAATTGACCAAAAGCTCTTTTTAGTTTCACTTTCACGTTGACATCATTTCGCAGACATCTTGCATTGTTGCACTTTGCTTTGTTTGGTGAAGCCCACAAAGTAGGTATGTTTAATTTAGAAAAAAAATAAATTGTGCTTTGGTTGCAATAAAAGTGAGTAATAATATCCCCAGAAAATTACAGTTCAAAAGCAGATTATATCAGAGAAATGAATACATTCAAATGACAAATACTGTGTGTCTAATCAAAACGTAAAAAAAAATATGATTTATGCAGCCCTGAATGAATAGTCCTGAATAGAGCGTCTGATGCACACCCTTTGAGCGTGATGGTGGTGGGTGTTGTTTTCAACCAGGGTTTTTTATTAGCTGAGATTGTTGTCAGACAAACTCGATTGTCCTTAACATACTGTCATTTTAGAACACTTTGAAGTTCAACACATTTAGCCCAACTGGTCCAACAGGGTTAGGGACCAGAATTTGATTTACAAAAGTGATTTTTTACGAAGTTTAAGCCTTCAAAGCAAAGTCTTACATGTCAAATAATTGCTTGCCTTGGAATATTTTAAGGAAATACTAAAGCTAAGGTGTCTAAGAAAGCTGGGGTAATTTTCCCGCAGCAAAACGAGAAGTAGATGTTTAAATGTGTCTAAAGATCCTAGCTCTCACAAACTCTTAATACATCGTTAATATCCACAAGCATTAGCTTTCAGGCATGGGCTCAGCTTTTTTCAGATGACAAAATCAAACTCGTATGGACTGCCCCAAGCACACCCAATCCATGACACACTTTATAAGATTCAGCAGAAAACTGTCTAAGTTTTGTCACAAATTCTGCTTTTGCAATATGCCAACACAAAATGTACTCATTTACAAAAAAAAGCGGGGTACCCCAGCTTTGAAGGACTAATAGTTTGCTGAATTGCTATTTTTTGAGCTTTTAACCATGTTAACAGTTTCCATCATCAAAAATATACCAGGAGTTGTATTTAATATCTCCATTTCATGACATGATGGGTAGAGCTCCAAGATCTTCAGCGCTGTTTTCAAGTTATATACATAAATCATTGGCTGACTCCTGACGCCATCAAATTGCATTAATTACAACTGTATGTACTCCTTGAACCGCCACCTTAACGTGGTGGAGGGGTTTGAGTACCCGAATGATCCTGGGAGCTATGTTGTCGGGGGCTTCATGCCCCTGGTAGGGTCACCCATGGCAAACAGGTCCTGGGTGACGGGTCAGACGAAGAGCGGTTCAGAAGCCCTTATGAATTGTTTAATAACGAGGCCAGTTACGTCGCCCGGATCGGCGTCACCGGGGCCCCACCCTGGAGCCAGGCCTGGGGTGGGTGCTCAACGGCGAGCGCCTGGTGGCCGGGCCTTTCCCACGGGCGCCGGCCCAGCCCGAACGAGCGATGTGGGGCCGTCCTCCCGTGGACCCACCACCCGCAGGAGGATCCATAAGGGGGCGGTGCGGGAGATCTGGAGGCAGTCGAAGGCGGGGACACTCGACGACCAGATCTCCTGGACACAGAAACTAGCTCTGGGGACATGGAATGTCACCTCGCTGGGGGAAGGAGCCTGAGCTTGTGCGGAGGTCGAACAGCTCGACCAGATATAGTCGGCCTCACCTCCACGCACAGCCTGGGCTCTGGAACCCGCCTCCTGAGAGGGGCTGGACGCTCCATTTTCTCTGGCGCGTTCAAGCGGGGAGAGGCGGCGGCTGGTGTGGGCTTGCTCATAGCCCCACAGCTCAGCCGCCACGCAGCTGAGTTTACCCCAGTGAATCAGAGGGTCGCTGGCCCCTCCGCCTTCGGTGGGGGACAGGTCTCTCATCGCGTTGTCGGCCTACGGGCCGAGCAGCGGTGCAGAGTACCAGACCTTCTTGGAGTCCCTGGGAGGGTACTGACAGTGCACCGCCTGGGGACTCCGCTGTTCTACTGGGGACTTCAACGCCCACGCAAACCCACAGTGACACCTGGAGAGGGGTAATCGGGAGGAACGGCCCCCGATCTGAACCCGAGCGGTGTTCAGTTATTGGACTTCTGTGCTGGTCACGGCTTGTCCATAATCTAACACCATGTTCAGCCACACAAGGTGTCCATCAGTGCACGTGGCACCAGGACACCCTAGGCCGAGGTCGATGATCGACTTTGTTGTCGCGGTCATCTGGATCTTCGGCCGCTGTCTTGGACACTCGGGTGAAGAGAGGGGCGAGCTGTCAACCCGATCACCACCTGGTGGTGAGTTGGATCCGCTGGCGGGAGGAAGCCGGACAGACTCGCAGGCCCAAGCCATCGTGAGGGTCTGCTGGGAACGGCTGGCAGAGCCCTCTGTCGGCAGGGTCTTTAACTCACACCTCCGGAGAACTTCTCCCAGATCCCGGGAGTGTTAGAGACATTGAGTCCGAGTGGACCATGTTCTCCACCTCCATTGTCGATCGCGGCGGCTCGTAGCTGTGGTCGCAAGGTCTCTGGTGCCTGTCAGCGGCGGCAATCTCGAACCCGGTGGTGGACACCGGAAGTAAGGGATGCCGTCAGGCTGAAGAAGGAGTCCTACCGGGCCTTGCTGGCTGTGGGACTCCTGAAGCAGCTGACAGGTACCGCAGGCCAAGCTGCATTGCAGCCCGGGCTGTCGCCCAGAGAGGCAAAAACTCGGGATTGGGAGGAGTTCGGGAGGCCATGGAGGAGGACTATCGGTCGGCCCCAAAGAAATTCTGGCAAACCATCCGACGCCTCAGGAGGGGGAAGCAGTGCTTACCAACACCGCTACGGTGCGGGTGGAGAGCTGTTGACCTCGACTGGGGATGTTGTCGGAAGGTGGAAGGAATACTTTGAGGATCTCTCAATCCCACTGTCACGCTTTCCGAGGAGGAAGCAGAGGCTGAGATCTTGGAGGCGGACTCGCCCATCACCCTGGCTGAAGTCACTGAGGTGGTTGGCAAGCTCCTTGGTGGCAAGGCTCCGGGTGATGAGATCCGCCTGAGTATCTTAAGTCTCTGGATGTTGTGGGACTGTCTTGGCTGACACGCGTCTCTGCAACATCGCGTGGCGATGGGACGGTACCTCTGGACTGGCAGACCGGGTGGTGGTCCCTCTGTATAAGAAGGGGACCGGAGGGTGTGTTCCAACCATAGGGGATCATACTTCAGCCTCCGGTAAGGTCTATTCCAGGGTACTGAGAGGAGAATCTACCGATAGTCGAACCTCGGATTCAGGAGGCAGTGTGGTTTTTAGCCCTGGTCGTGGAACACTGGACCAGCTCTATACTCTCCATCGGGTGCTCGAGGGTTCTTGGGAGTTTGCCCAACCAGTCCACATGTGCTTTGTGGATCTGGAGAAGGCATTCGACCGCGTGCCCCGGGCGCCCTGTGGGGAGTGCTCCGGGAGTATGGGGTCCGGGGCCCTTTGCTAAGGGCTGTCCGGTCCTGTATGCGACCGAGCAGGAGCTGTGTTCGCATTGCCGGCAGTAAGTCAGACCTGGTCCCAGTGCATGTTGGACTCCCTTGGCTGCCCTTTGTCACCGGTTCTGTTCATCATTTTTATGGACAGAATTTCTAGGCGCAGTCAGGGCGTGGAGGGTGTCCGGTTTGGGAACCACAGGATCTCATCTCTGCTGTTTGCGGATGATGTCGTCCTGATGGCTTCTCAAATCAGGACCTGCAACATGCACTGGGATCGGTTTGCAGCCGAGTGTGAAGCGGCTGGGATGAGGATCAGCACCTCCAAATCCGAGGCCATGGTTCTCGACCGGAAAAAGGTGGCTTGCCCTCTCCGGGTGGGTGGAGAGTCCTTGCCTCAAGTGGAGGAGTTCAAGTATCTCGGGGTCTTGTTCACGAGTGAGGGAAGGATGGAGCGTGAGATTGACAGGCGGATCGGTGCAGCGCCTGCAGTGATGCGGCGCTGTATCGAGCCGTTGTGGTAAAGAAAGAGCTGAGTCGAAGACGAAGCTCTCGACACGTCAATCGTTCCTACCCTCACCTATGGTCATGAGCTTTGGGTAATGACCGAAAGGACAAGATCGCGGATACAAGCGGTCGAAATGAGCTTCCTCCGTCGGGTGGCTGGGCGCTCCCTTAGAGATAGGGTGAGGAGCTCAGTCACACGGGGGGAGCTCGGAGTAGAGCCGCTGCTCCTCCACGTCGAGAGGAGCCAGCTGAGGTGGCTCGGGCATCTGTTCCGGATGCCTCCTGGACGCCTCCCTCGAGGTGTTCTGGGCATGTCCCATCGAGGCGGCCCGGGTAGACCCAGGACACGCTGGAGGGACTATGTCTCTCGGCTGGCCTGGGAACGCCTCGGGATCCCCCCGGAGGAGCTGGAGGAAGTGTCTGGGGTGAAGGAAGTCTGGGAGTCCCTGCTTAGACTGCTGCCCCCGCGACCCGGCCCCGGATAAGCGGAAGAAGATGGATGGATGGACAACTGTATGCTGGCATTAGCATGTTGGAGGCAAGCTAGGTTTTGTTTGACATGGAAAAGCCTTTTGTGACTGTGAAGCAACGTTGGATTTTTGTTGACCTTTTTGTTGGTACTCAAGATCATGTTTAAAGGACAATAACTGGACAAATAATGCAGAATATGTGTGAAATAAAGGTGCACTATGCCATGTAATTAAATGAATGAATAAGATACTTTTAATGCCATGCTGTTGAACATTCAAGCCGAAGCAATAACATCTCTATGGAGACAAGCAGGTGGCGGACCCAGTAAAGTTCCTTGGTGCACCTTTTAATTTAATGGTCTAATTTGAGGTTATTCCGGACACTGAACTTAAAAAGCCTAGGCACGTTCTTAAACCTCCACTCACCCTCCCAATCCACATGTTTTGAAAATGGACAAGTGGAACCAAATCCATCCCTAACAGGTGTAACAGCCAGACTACTGCCGTAATCTGCTTTTCAACAGAAAACTCATGAAAAGCCAACAGGGTCAAATCACGAATGAACTGTAGGCCAAGGCATATCAGAAAGACATTTGAGGTCACACTGAAATATACTGAGTATGCGAGCCATACTCAATATATTTGAATGTGCACCAACAAATGGGCCAAAACCTGATGGGCATTTATCCCTCAAAACATAGTTAATGTATCACAAAGTGGATTCAGTTGGGTTGTGTAACTGTTATTTATCCCACGTTCTGGGCTAAAGCCAACCAGTACATCTTACATATAATTAAAGATTCAACTGGAAAATCAAAACCCTGACACTATTTTTTATATTTCCTTAGTATCAAGACAGTTTGAATGGTCCCTGTTAAAAAAACAATAAACTAAACTCTCATTTTTTCCCCCTCAACTTTCATTGCAAAGACAAAGAATGTGTGAGGATAGGTGAATCTAACTGGCCCCATGAATGAATGAATGCAAGAGTGGTTTGCAGGTACAGTGTTAGGTTGAAGTGGCTGGTGATGAAATGTGTAAGAAAAGGGGCAGTCAATATATGGTCAGAAATATTGTACAATTATATAAGTAGGTTTCCTAGACCACATGAATCAAAATATGTCAAAGATTGTATAATTTGATTATGATAGTCAGACTGGAACCGATACGGACATTCAAGAATTGGTCATAACCTAGTTTTATTTTCCAAAAGCTCCATTATTCAAAGTCATCAAACAAATAAATGTGTCCTCAAATGTTCTCAGACAGAGCTGTCAATAAATGTATATTCCAGTTTTCCATGGAAATAGAAAGTATAAACCATATTTCAGAACACTCTCCAAAGATATGTTTTATCCCACAGTGTATAATATTATAAAGCCAAATTATAGCCAAGGGATCAACATCGCTATGGGAACAGGCTCCTCCGGGCCACATGCGAGTCTAAGTCAATTTTGTAGAGATGCAAGCCATGACACAGTTTTATTAAGAGCTTTTTTGGTGCAATAAAAATATCCAAAACAAAAATGCTGTTTACAAACAGGCAGGCAGAAAGGCAGAAAAAGTGCATTTTCCTCATAATCCAGTTAATTTAACAAAGTGGATCAAATTGTGTTATGGAACTGTTCTTTTTCCAGAAAGTAACTATAATGGCTTTGTATGAATAAATATTCAAAAGTTATGAAACCAAAATCAACCATTAACCAATTAAAAGCTCAACCAGGATATGGTATGAGACAATATCATGAAACAGATCATTTATCAAGCTAATTTTTCTGGATTGGTGCCGACATGTTGGCCTATCAATTTAGCCCCAAAATGTCACTTTTATTCTCACCCACTAATATGGTTGAATTTGGAAACTTTTAAAATCTTAGATGCATTTTGATGAGCTAATCTTAAACCATGTCAGAGTCATAGGCCTAAAACCGAAGGACGGTGAGGTCAGTGCCAGTCTGGGCCAGCTACATGGTCGATTCAGACAATGCACACTCCTGTTTTTCTATTACAGAGATAATCCAATGGTGTGCTAATGATTCAAGGAACTATGCGCTGACTTCAGTCCCTGTTTAAATAACAGACTCTCAAGGAAACTAGGCCTGAAAGAGCTGCAGACTGCAATAGAGCAAAGGCTACAGATAGTAAAGAACACTTTAATAGTGCATTGACAGTGCTATTGAAAGAAAGAAGGATGTGACTGTATTATGGCCATAGTGTAAAGTCCACCCAAACTGTAGAAATGTCATTTCAAAAATGTCACACATTCAAAAACCATTGTGGTTTGCTACAACACAAGGGTCAATGTAATTTTTGTACAATAGAATGTCATTTTCGTTATTATTACCATGGACTTTTTCACCAGTTCTGTCCTGTTGCTTAACCTTTAACCACCGTTAACAATTTACTAAAATTATGTTTTAATGCAACAGTCAGCAAGTTAATAAGTATATAGCTAGGCAATTTATAATGAATTTATATTGTTTAGAAGTATTATAATAAGCATCTCTGTATTGATACACGTATGGTCAAGAATGTCACAATATCTTGCTGTATTGATATTTGGAGTACAGCCCTATTAGATATTACATGCTTTTTCATGGTTTCAAATACCAAGGGAGCTGACATGTTTATTCACTAATGACATTTTGAGGCTTTTAATTCCTTTCAGTTGTGCACCGATATCAATACTGCTATTGGATATTAGCACTAATCCAGAAAAATTTGCTAGATTGGGTATCGACCCCATGAAATTGATTCAGATAAACCTGGTTGTGTTTTTAATTGGTTGTAATAACACTATTTACTGGCTGATTTTGGTCCAGAACATCTCATCATGTTTGAACGTTTATTCATACAAAGCTGTTGGATTTATTCATACAAAGCTGTTGGATCAATTGTTGTGTATTGGGTTTTGAGAAAAAAAACAACACACTTAACTTGTCCCTACTGTGGTATTGGCAGATACTTAAAGCCAAAGTATTGTTATCGTTATCAGATCTGAAAAAGCTGGAGCGATGTATCCCTAGAATAGATTGTAGCACTGTTTCCTACTGTTTCATTGTGTGGCCTTGATTTGGATAGTTTCCTTTTCTCTGACTATAAGTAAGGTACAAGTAGTTCCAGACATGAAAGAAAAGAAAAATGCCCTTTGATCTCACACAAAATCAAATAAAACCACACAATTTTCTGTTTATATAAGGTGGCATTAAAATGTAATTCTTATTGGTTATGCAGATGCTTTTATTGCCTCCCACTATTGTATTGTTATGTTTAACCAATACTACCATATCTAAGTAGCACATTTTGATGATGCATATTTGTCCAGGATGCCCGTCAGAAGTTCCGCTCGGTGCTGGTGGATGCCACAGTGAAGCTGGATGAGCTGGTGAAGAAGATTGGGAAGGCCGTGGAGGAGTCCAAGCCCTACTGGGAGGCCCGCAGACACGCCAGACAGGTACCAGCTATACCAAGCTAGCTAACAGTGCTTCTCTGGAAACACTCAGATGTCATTTGTTTTTTATGTGCACTACGTCACTTTTTTGGTAAGGGGTTGCCACCTGCTTTTCTCCATTGAGATATTTTTGCTTTCTCAAGAATGTTTCATAATATTAAACTTGCCTATTTTGAATTTATTCAATTAAAAGTGTTACATAATTGCTAAAAAAACATTTATCTCTATATTCTAGGCAAAGCAATAACATCTCCATGGGGACGATCATGTGGCAGACCCTCCTCTAGCAAAGTTACGTAGTGCACTTTCAAGGTTTTTGTGTTGTGTTGTGATGAAACTTGAACAGTATAAATTATTTCTCATTGTAATTGGCTTGAGACCATTAATCATTTTGCTATTTAGTTTATTCATTTATATCTGTTTTTGGTGTCATTTCTTGAAGTTGCCGTTGCTTGTCTTTCACATCCACCTATGTCACATCAGCTGACGTCTTTCTGATTGTGATAAAATGAACTCATTGGTTTCCTGTTTAAACCTACAAGTATTTCAGTCGGCCTCAGTTCCTCCTTTGTTCTGTGGTAAATAAAGGGGAAGTCGCCACCTGTGCGTCCAGATAAAGTCGTGCAGCTGCAGCCTTTGTGCCGGTCTTGGCACCTGCTGGGGACATGTCACGGTTATTAATGCTGTTTGGAGGTTGCGTTGTGAAGAAAAAAATGCAGCTATAAATCTTGCTTGACTTTTGGGACGGGAAAAAGTTAGTTTGAGATGACTGCTGTGGGACTTCCCCTTTAAAACTTTGCTAAACAAAGGTTGCATTGAAAAATAATTTTCCTGTATGTTGAAGTTGAAACAATGGGTTTTATGTTGTAAAACGAAACAGATAGAAATTCATTATGTAGTTTACAATGTATTTATAGTATTTTAATATATTCACAAAAATATTGCATAATATCTGTTAAGCATCTCTTCTACTCCCTGAGAAAAAATAAAATATTGTGTAGTAACCTTCAAGACTCTTTTACAGCTTAGTTTTGATAGCTTCGGTTGTAAAATGATGGGGATTGATCCGTCTTTGTATAAGTGCTGTAAGGGGCTATATAACAATATGTATTTTTGACTTTAAAGGAACTGAAAAAATAAAATACACTAAATATACTTCTCAAAACTCCTGCATGCGCAAAGTACAGCCTACCTATTTGGCTGCCTTTAACATTTCCATGGACAACTGACATTAAAACATATCAGCTGGATTTAGCTTTTAAACCATTTTGTTGATCTGTGATAGGGGTGGTGCAGGACTGACAAAAATCAAACATGGCGGCACCGACAGATGTACTCTTCAGCCTATTTTAGGAGAAATACAGACTTTTTTGTGTTTCAGAAACATGCACATTGAGGCGCTTTGTGCATTTGTGGATGGGAAAGATGACTTTGAATTTCTCTCCTGGATTTAACACTGTTTTGATTTATCTGCTTTTCCTGTTGCTGTTACACTTCAACCAATGTTGAATGTTTTGATCTCATCTGCTTTCTTTCCTTGGATGTTCATAGTTAATTATTTTGAACTTATTTTTCTGTAGTTTTTCTGTAAGCTTGTGCACTATCAGCACAAAATGTTGCATCTTTCTCTTCAACAAAAGTCCCTGTGGCAACTATAACCATCAAGCTAGCATTGTTCCTTTGTGCTATGCTAATCACACAGCTGTCTTTCTGTCATTGCTTTTGTGTTAGCATTATCAGATGTGTGCAGAAGCCTGGATTTAACCGCTGCTCTCAGTTGAGACGCTTTGAAGAAATGGAGGAGTAAATCTTTTTTGGAGAGCATCACATAACCATGTAACCATGGCCACTGTCATCGTGATGCGCAGCAGCCAAATCAGTACAGCGTCTTATCAGAAAGTACAGCGTCTTATCTGCGTAGTAGTTATACATTTTAGAACACAAATGGTTTGGTTGCAAAACATTTCTCATTTTATATAGCCTATATAGAGCATTGTTATTAGGGACCTTGCTTTACTTTACTTTCAGTGATACCTCTTTTATTTACAAAGCACTAGCTGAATACATTCTCTGGAACTGTTCAGAAGGAAAAAAAAAAAAGTAAAATGCCCATTTCAAATCCAAATGGGAGACAGATTCATTACTTTTTAATGCAGAATTCTGTTGGTCGACAGGAATTATAGATTCTTTACCCACGTTGGCACACAGTCTCCTTGGTCCTGCATTGATCTTTTAAAATGTTGGATCTTTCTCATCCAAACTTCAAAAAGACAAGATAAGAGAACGCTTATTTGTCCCACAGAGGAGAAGTTTCAGTGTTGCTATGCACAGTTCAGGAACAGCAGGAAAACAGAAATATGCAATAAAAAAATCAAGACAAATAACTCCTAAAATTGACTTAAATCTAACACACATTGTGCAGTAGAGTTCTGGCTTTTTCAATGTCTGTGTTTCTTAATGTTCTGCCATAGACTGTAAGTAGTTTCTCTTTTCCTTAACACAAATGCTGCTTATGGAGGTTACTTCATTTGGAAAATAGCCTCCATAAGAAGCACATGTTTTTCAGTGTCTTATACCAGCTGACTTCAGAAAGGGTGAAATTGCATGTTGTTAGAGCCGTGACACTTCTATTTTGAACTTAATTAGAGTCTGAGAACGTGACAAAGCCAACATGATTATTGTTTAGAGCTGTACTGTGTATTTAGAGCGGCTGTGCAGATTATATTTTTTGTTTTTAAGATATAGTGGTTGTACTTTTCAACCTGCCATAGCCATATTAGCCCTGAGTTCTTTTTACCTTCCTATCGCATCCATTGGCATATGAAACTGTAGTTGGAGTTGGCGATATGCACATGGGCAAGATTTCAACTGATTACCCTGTCGTTGGTGTGTGTGCACTGCCCCAATGACGCCCCAAATCATTTATGATGATGACAGTAGTATGTATTGAATTAGGAATTAAGTTAGCCTATCTTCTTTGACAACATATTTATCATGGGCCTGTCACTTTGAACATTCAATTCTTGTTGTTTCTCATTAACTACAAAAAGCCTATTGTACACTCACTGATGATTCACGCCTCATCAGTGGATATAGACCTGCAGCATATGCTAACGTCTTTTCTTCACACTCTGCTCTCACTGCTGAACTCAAGGCCAGAGACCACCCACCGGCTCTGTGCTCTTGTCTGCTCCCGCTAATGTGTTTGTTATTCTCCTTATTCCGGAAGTTGCCTTACGTGCCGCTGTCTTGTTTCCGTTGTATTAGTTTACATGGAGCAGACGAGCTCAACAGAAAATAAGTTCTATAAGTTCTAAAAAGCCGTTTTCAGGCCGCCCAGGAGATCGGTGCGTTGTCGACTTGTTGTTGCTCGTGTTCATTAAACATTTTACACAAATTACCCTACTTTATGTAACATTTTAGCGGCAAGACTTTTCCCTCGTTCGTCATCAGCTTTAACGGAGTTCTCGTCAAACGGAAGTGCGTTTATAACAAAAGTGCGGATCTGTGGCAAAAAAAAACTGCAAAAGTGGGCGGGGCAGAATAAGGTGAATAGGGCTGAACGATATTGGAAATGAGTGCGATATGCGATATGGGTGTCAAGTATTGCGATAACTATATAATCGTGATATTTTTTCCCCATTTGCATATCTTTTCTTTTCTTTTCCAGGTATAAAGGATAACAATTAAGTACTCAACTCTTACTTTAAATATATAGTTGCTTTGGTACAAATATACACTGGATTGGAGACCTTTAGAGTGTTGTGTATGAAACTGTGAAAAAAATGGATGAGGATTTTGAAGCAAGAGCTCTAACAAGAGCTCTGTTGTTTTTAATCTTGTTGTCATGTACAGTGAACTTGGGTGTTTTTAAAGGTGCTTACAAATAAAATGTATTACTATTATTACTATTATTATTATTATTATTATTATTATTATTATTAACAAAACACTTAAACGTTCACTTGGTGTTTCTGTACTTAGCAAAACAGCGCTTTTGGGGGTGAATGTTTGAGGCTGCATCTGAGTGGCCAGAAGTAAAAAGAGGCTATGGATCACAAGAAACGCAAGATTAATGCATTTAACCATTAGAAATAATTACGCATCTTTGTGATACGCATATCACGATAATATGTAATATTATATGATAAAGTGCAATAATGATATTTTTTCGATATGAGGAGAGGAAGTTGTTCACAAAGACTATAATGGGGAGTTTCTTGCAAGTTGCACATGTTCATTTATTTCAAGTAAGAAAACATATGCACAATTGAGATCATCAAATGATCAAATCAGCTGTGTTTATGAAGCACTTTCTATACATTGCATGTAACCTGCATGTAAGTCCTTCATACACGGTTAAAATCATTCCCTCACATCCACCCACAATCACCCCAGCCTGCAACCAGCCTACAGACAACTCGTTTATTCTTTTTTGATATATTTTGTTATAGAAAGGTCTTTTTTGTATGTGTTTTAGAGACTGTATGGTGCGGATAATGATTACGATGATCAAAAAAAACAGAACAACTAATAATTTTTTTAAATGGTTTTCATGATTGATTGTTACAAGTGTGTGTATGTATATATATATATATATATATATATATATATATATATATATATATATATATAATATATATATACTGTCTCTCATCGCAAATGTGGAAGTATGTTGTTACAGTTTAGAATCTGAAAACCACATTTGAAGAAGTTGCCCTTTAACTGTCAAAGTGCAGACGTTTGACTCCAACTCTGTAAATAACGACTCAAAACTGGTACAATTCTGTTCCTTTTATGTGTTAATTCTTTTTGTCCATTTGTGCATCAAGGAATAAGTTCAACATTTGTGTATTTTCTGTTTAGATGATTCTTTCAAAAATAAATCTCCCATGGTTATGTTGTTGTTGTTAAAATAATGTTGATGACGATGAAGTGTGAGTGAATGATTGAGTGTCAGAGGATGTATGAAAACTGTTGCACTGTAAATAATGCACGTTGTACTCCCCCTGTCCCTGATCCAGGACTGCAGATGGAAATTAGCTTGCATAGCTATAATCTGGTGCAATCATCTTTGCCCTCGAGCATAATGTCATTGTACATGGTCCTGCTCAAATAAATAAATAAATAAATAAAATAAAATGGTTATAAAGACCTCTGCCCTCCCCTGAACTTACCACTGTATGTTTCTAAATTATGTGAAGGTGCCAAATATCTTGATAACTGCTACACAGCTGCAATTACAGAATTACACAAAAACCTATATGTTATGTGAAATGTTTGTTGTAATCTGTGAGGCGTTCCCAAAGCCACTTGTACTTGGTTGAGATGATTACTTGCAAAGTCAATATAAAACTGAAAGGTTGTCAAGTGCCTATGTCAGACACTCTACACAACCTTGCAATAATAGGTGGAATCAGTGAAGAGAAGGAAACCTTATTTGTCGAGCACAATATGTACACAAAGTAATTCAGTGCTTTACAGAATAAAGATATGTAAAAAAAAAAAAAAAAAAAGAGAAGAGCACAGAAATAATCCTGTCAGTTCTGCAGAGTTAAACAGAACTGGCAAACATGGACTGTAATTCTTTATAAATAGGATGCTTGTAATATGAATGTGATGTCAATGGAATTTTGACATGATTTCAAACATTTATAAACCATGCCATGTTATGGGGCAGCAAGCTAATTAGTGAAGCCCTGACTTCCCTCTCCCCTGGCACTTCCTCTAGTTCTCCAAGGGAATGCGCCAACCACAAAAGTTGGCCTAGTAATTTGTCCGACCCTTCAAGATTGCTGAGAAACTTCACATTGTAAGTTGAAGTGATGAATAGAAGATTATAGGAAATATAGCTGTTTGTGAGTTTGTTTTGGAACATAATTGAAGGATTGATCCAATGCAGTAAATAAACTTTCCTTTGGGAACAATAAATTATATTAAAAAACACACCTTACAAGGCAAGGACTAAGGACAAGCAGAATTTTTGCAAGATTTTCTACCAATATTGTCTGTTTTTGTGCAAGCGTTGTTATGTAAGCCAAGCACATATTGTGTTAGCTGGTCTCTTGTTTGTTGATAGAAACTTGTCCCTCTGCTGTGTCCCTCCAGTCTGGACACTCAGCTGGTTCTGTCTCTTGGACCACAATCAAAAACACAATGGACGCCATCTGTGACCTTTTGCTTCAAACATTTACCACATAATTCAATCGCTCTTTGGCAAAAGCTATTTTTCATTTCTTTTTCTTTTTTTTGGAATAATGTTGCATAAAAGTGGTTTAGCTAATTCCAGCAGTCTAAATGGATTTTGTTTATCTCCAGTGGAAACGTTTCTTTGGCAGATCTTTCGTGATTGAAACAATGGTGATTTGGAAATTACAGAGTATGAACATATAGGGTTTGCTCTATCCCAGGGGTGTCCACCACTTAAATTATTGAACCATATTTGAAGCAGAGTGCCACATGACCAGTGATGGCCAATACAGTGAGAGAGAGTGCGATATTTTCCCTTAGCATTGACGGAGCCACCATACCTTTTTAATAAGGCTTGGAACATTGCTTTTAGGTCTATTTCACAGTGCAATGTTGCTTATTGTAATTGTAGTGCTAGAAGTACTTGTATTTGCTATAAACAGTTCTGCAAATGATCATTAGGGCCAATTCAGCAGGAGACCTGAGGGCCAACAAAAACTGGTTATATCTTGGACAGCGCTTTACAGACAGTATGTGGGGCATTCTCCTTTGGTTCTCCTGTTTTCATGGAGTAAACAGTCTCTGCAGCATACACTGTAGACCTGATCAGAGCACGTCATATTAATGACATTTCCTTGTAAATTGGTAGAATCAGGTCAGTCCCATGTGCCCATGAAGGAAAAGTATGTGGAATGTGCTGGTCAGTCTTTTTGGCACAGTTTCACATTAGTTAGTTTGATGTAAAAGCGTGACAAAATTATACTTTCTTGTTACTGTACTATGACAAAATAACAGCATTTACAGAACCTTGATTTGAGTTGGCATGTGATAAACCTGTCCGCTTAATATGTGCTGATCTTTTTGGCATTCACACGTTGAGTCTGTACACTTTTACCTCTAAATAACAGCCTGTGGAAATTTTATTTTCTGAGATGAAAACTAGGCACCTCCTCTCACAAATGAACTTTACAAACATAATGACCAATACCTAAATGGTCCACATTAACATGTCTTTCTGAATAACTGTGTAACAAAGACATTGAACTGTTAGCTGTTAGCATGAGGCCATATTATCTGCCCCGGGAGTTTTCACATATTATCGTGATAGCAGTGTATGTGGCCCCCTCTGCTAATGCTGACAATGCTTGTGAAGCTCTGCTCTCCTGCACCAGCAGGTTACAAACACAGCACCCACAGGCCCTCTTCCTCATCTCTGGTGACTTCAACCACGCTTCTCCCTCATCTGTTCTGCCAACATACACCCAGTATGTCACCTGCCCCACCAGAGACAAGAAAACCCTGGACTTGTTCTTTGCAAACACCAAGGACGCTTATTCTTCTTCTCCTCTTCCCCCCCTGGGCAAATCGGACCACAACCTTGTACACCTGCGGCCTGTGTATGAACCCATCGTACACAGGCAGCCAGTGGTGCCCCGTGTGGTGAGGAGGTGGTCTGCTGAGAGCGAGGAGGCTCTGAGGGACTGCTTCAGCACCACTGTGTGGGCAGAACTTTATGACCCACATGGGGAGGACATCAACTCCATCACAGAGTGCATCACGGACTACATCAACTTCTGTTATGAAAACACTGTACCCTCCCGGACGGTGCGGTGTTTTCCAAACAACAAGCCGTGGATTAACCGTGACATTAAGGCTCTGCTGAAGGAGAAGAAGAGAGCGTTCAGGTCAGGGAACAAGGAGGAGCTGAGGACTGTGCAGAAGAAGCTGAGGAGGAAGATCAGGCAAGGGGAAGCCAGCTACAGGAGGAAGATGGAAGAGCAGCTGCAGCAGCAGAACATCCAGGGAGTGTGGAGGAGCCTGAAAACCATCTCAGGTTTCAAGCCCCCCCCTGTCCAGGCAGAGGGGGACCTTCAGTGGGTTAACGATCTGAATTCTCACTTTCTGAGATTTGATCAATCACCCACCCCTCCCCCCGCACAGCTGCAAACCCACACCCCCACGGCTGGACAATGGCCCACACCGATCCCTCTTCACACCTCTGCTTCAGTCCATCAGCTCACCACCAATCCCCCAGCGCACAGTCACCCCACCCACCCCTGTCCTTCACAGCAGCACAGGTGAGAGAGAGCTGAGGAGGATTAAAACCAGGAAGGCAGCAGGACCAGACGGCATCAGCTCCAGGCTCCTTAAGTCCTGCGCAGATGAACTGTGTGGAGTTATGGAGCATGTCTTCAACATGAGCCTAAAGCTGAGGGTGGTACCACAGATTTGGAAGACCTCCTGTGTGGTACCAGTGCCAAAGACACCACGCTAAAGACCTCAGCAGCTTCAGGCCGGTGGCTCTCACGTCCCATCTGATGAAGACACTGGAGAGGCTGGTCCTGGACCACCTCCGCCCACCGTGAGCTCAGCCATGGATCCGCTGCAGTTTGCGTGCATCGGCCTGCCATTGGAGTGGAGGATGCCGTCATCTTCCTGCTGCACCGCACTCTCTCTCACCTCGAGAACCCTGGCAGCGCTGTGAGAATTCTTTTCTTTGATTTCTCCAGCGCCTTCAACACCATCCAGCCGCTGCTGCTGAGGGACAAGCTGGAGTCGGCTGGTGTGAACTGTGACCTGGCAGAGTGGATCCTGGACTACCTCACGAACAGACCCCAGTTTGTGAGAGCCCGGGATTGTGTGTCTGACACTCTGACCTGCAGTGTGGGGCGCCAGGGCACTGTCCTCGCGCCCTTCCTCTTCACCCTCTACACCTCGGACTTCAGACACAACACGGACAGCTGTGTTCTGCAGAAGTTCTCTGGCGACTTCTGCCATCATCGGACTCATCACGGACGGCGATGACGCGGAGTACAGAGGAGTAACGCAGACTTTGTGGACTGGTGTCAGCAGAACCACCTCCTCATCAAGCAGGAAAGACCAAGGAGATGCTGGTGGACTTCGCAGACGCCACTCCACTGCCCCCTCACCAGTGAACATCCAGGGAAGGGACATTGAGAGAGTGGACTCATACAAAGTACCTGGGTGTTCATCTGAACCACAAACTGGACTGGACTCATAACACAGACAGGCACTGTACAGGAAGAGTCAGAGTGGCTCTACCTCCTGAGGAGACTCAGGTCTTTTTGGAGTGTCAGGGCCTCTCCTGAGGACCTTCTCTACGACTCTGTGGTGGCATCAGCCGCCCTGTACGGTGTGGTCTGCTGGAGCAGCAGCATCACAGAGAGGAGAGGAAGAAGCTGGACAAGGTCATCAAGAAGTCCAGCTCCGTCCTGGGCTGTGCTCTGGACTCAGTGAGCGAAGTGGGGGACAGAAGGGTCCTGGCTAAACTCACGTCTATGCTGGACCATGAGTCCCACCCCCTGCAGGACGCTCTGTCTGCCCTGGAGAGCAGCTTCAGTGACAGACTGATTCACCCTCGCTGTGTGAAGGAGAGGTTTCGCAGGTCTTTCCTTCCTGCTGCTGTCAGACTCTACAATGAACACTGTTAGCCCTGAACATGTGCCATTCACCCGCTACAATCATGTGCAATATAATTTAACATACTATTAATAGACTTTTACCTCACCATAGTCACTTACTGTATATAACAATACACTTAAGCCACTTTAGCTACCATTTTTACTGTAAATAAGAGTGTGCACTTTATACTTTTTATTGTATTTTTTATGACCATGTTTATTTATCCTATTTTTATTGCATGCGCCTATTTCATTCATTTCTGTCCTAAACTGTGTGTTGCAACAGTGGAATTTCCCCATTGTGGGACAAATAAAGGATCTCTTATCTTATCTTATCTTATATAAACCATCCTGTAGAGTGATGCCACTTTGAGACAGAACATTACATCTTTGTTGTTTTGCAAAATTGTTTGAAAGAACCGTTTATCTTGCATGACTCTGATATGAAGATATACCACCATCCTAACCAAGTGCACCGTTTAGAGCCTGCTGAGGAGCTGGTATGGGAACTGCTCCAATCAGTCACAAGGCTCTAAAGAAGGCCTACTGAATAAATAAATAAATAAAATGTACAAAATTATTAAGGACCACTCTCACCCAGCAAATAATCTTTTTAACTGTTGCCATAGCAGGCGCTACAGGGGTCTACTTGCAAGTGCAAAAAAAAAACATCAGTCTGTCAAACTTGATATCAGACTTGTATATGACAAATAAATCAAAATCTATCACAGTGATCAATCTTTGTTTGTGTTATCAGCTGAGTGCTGCTGCTTTTCCTGTCTGTGCCGCTTGAAAAAGTGACGAGATTAAAGTGAGCTTTTGGTGAAAACATGCTTAGAATCTGGAGTGTTGATGATGTGGTTCACAATGACAAAAATATATTCGTATATGTTCTGTTTTCACTTTGTTTTTTGAATTCCATCCTCACCAAACTCCTTCCGATCATTCCAGTGCTCTAATTGCCTTTATTGAAATGCATTGCTCTGGAATCAACAAGTGAGCAGTTAGCGTTTTTAGCCTTCTTTGAGATGTATCAGAGGAGTCCTTGCACCCCCTAACACTCCCTCATATTAAAATAAACCCTATTAATCAATATCCACAACCACAGAACATCAAAAGCCCCATACTGCGTTTTGCTGTAGCCACATAGTGCTTTTTATCATTTCGTAGCACTAACACGATGAGGCACGTGTCTCTGAAGAAGCTGCTTGTAAATAATTAAAGTGGCTGCCAAGCCAGCGTTCTGAACTTTCTCTCCCCTCCCCCGGGACCTTGAAAGTTTCATATGCTGCTGCAGTGTTTTAAACATGCCACTGGGTAAGGGGCAGAGTGAGGCATATTATGGGCTGTAGCTGCTTATGGGGGAAACAGATGGAGGGAGGATGTCAAGAATGAGGGATAAAATGGATACAGATAAAGTAAGATTATCAAAAATGGGGCAAAAGAGTAAATGGTTGCATGTGCAGGACTGAAAATGTCTAAAATCTGTTGGTGAAATTAAAGGGGGTAGACTCATGTGATTTGGATTAGAGAGCCACATATAGTGCAATCAAATGAATCGCAAAGACTGCTATTATTTGGGTAATAGAATGTCCACTAGAAAAAGACAAAATATCCAGTTATTGGGAAAAAAAACAAAAAACAATTTAGTTTATTAACCTCTACAAGTTCATATTCTAAATGTTGATGCTCCTGGACATGTTTGAAATGAGCACTCTGAACTGAAAGCTACTTTTTCATACAGAAATGGCAAATCTAATACTTGAAAAAAAAAGTCATGCAGTCCTGTGTGTAGCAGATTATATTGCATGGCACTAAACTAGGTCAGAGATAAGGCGAAGAGCTGAGGATCCTTTCAGACCAGTTTAAAACCACAATGAAGCAGTCTCTCTGCTGTAGCTGCAATAATACCTCAAACTAAACTAAAACGTGTACTATATGTTGATCAATGAAAATACAACACATCTTTTACAACTATGATATCAGCAAACAAGATTTTACTGTGCACTATATGTTAGAAATGTTGCAATTGTGCGACCTCGACTAGACCACAACCATTTGCTGATTGTCTATACCCTCTCTCCCCATTTCATGCTACAACTGTCCAGTGAAATAAATAATAATAAAAAAAAGTTAATAAAAAATCTACAATTGCAAAATGAATAAAAATGTTGACAAAAAAGACTAAAATGTTTTTAGTAGCATTACCATTTTTGGCTAATTTAGCTTTGTTTAGCATTTTAATTTAAATAGTTTGTGTTTTTACATATTTATTGTTGTTTTCTGAAAACCCCTGCTATGTTTATGACAATAATTGAACTGACATAATTGTATTGTCCTTATAAATACAATAAATAAAACAAAATAATAAATTTCCTAGGAGGCTGCAAAAGCCAACTTTGAAAAGCTTTTTAATAGGAGTTGTAATTGTATTTTATTTCAGGCGATTCATGCACGTTTGAGTAATCTTTATTCTCCTAGACGTTAGTGCTTGCATTTACATCCTCAGATGTACGTAGGATTCAGCTTCTAGAACCGTAGTTAACTTCGAAGTGGGTGGGACTGGTGAGCTTCACTGGCGGGGCTGTCAGCATGATCTGGGAGTGAGGCTCTTTGTTATCATGACGTTTACAGTTTCTTCATATTAAGTTGTTTTAGATCAATGCTGTGATTTAAGATGTTTAACATACAATGCAGACAAAAGCATATGTCTTCTTTAAAGGATTCTGCTACAGTTTGAGGTTTTAACCATGTTCTAACAATGTTCCGTCATCAAAAACATACCTTGAGTTGCATTCAGCAGCATTCACGCTATTTTGACGAATGTTGGTGTGAAAATCCTCTCCTCTGTGAACGTCAAAAGCACTTCCTGCGGAGCTCTCTCGATCAGTGACTTTATTCTAATTATATAAGTCACTTTTCCGACAATCTTCTGCTGTTTTAAGTCCTTAAATCATCGCCAGACTGAGCGTTTCTGCCTTCTAAACACGTTCACTGCTACTGCTAAACTAATCATCCCATCTCACGGAGTCTCTTAAAATGATAACATAACTAAATTGTGTATTGCACAAGGCGCCATCTTTTGGCTGCATACACTCAGTGTCAGCTCAGACAGCAGAGAAATGTGTTCATTTGGTGCATAATAAACTTTTTTTGTTTCAAAAGATGAGATGGCAAATTTAAGGTACTCAAGAGCATGTTTAAAGGATTATAAGAATATGAAAAATGCACAATATTTTTCCTTTAAGCATTTTTCAGTATTTGTTTTTGACATCTTTGTATGAGTATTTTTGCATTTTGAAGTTAAAAAGCTGTAAAAGAAGTTTATTAATTACTGAGTATACAAAATACCCAGTTATGCATAAATTACTGTAGTATTTAGATGTATCTTGCTGCAAGTAATTTGAAATAATCGGGAAGGTGTATATACTTAAATACCACAGAAAAACACTTCCTTAATTATACCACTTAATGACATCACAAGGTGGAATGAAACATTTTGAAGGTGAAATAGTCATAAGTGTGACTGATTATGCAAACCTAAATAAAACAAACCACAGAACAGCTGCACAAAGTTCATTTCACATAATACAAGAGCCTTTAGCTCTTTGGGTGCCTGTTAGGAGGAAAAGCGCTCTATAAATAAAAATTCTTCTTCTTCTTCTTCTTTAGATGAAAACTGCTTATACTAAATTTACTAGGAATGCATTTTCTAGTACCCTGTATTTTTGCCCCTGCAGAGAAGCCATATTCACATAACTAGGCTAATGAGTTTACAAGGTTCAAACAGTAGAGGAGTAGCAGTAAGTAGGTTAGCTTTGTTAGCAGATGCATTTACTCTTGTTTGAAGTAAATGGTTGACTGGGTGTTACTAGAATAGCTATAGGCCAATTGTAATTACTGTAAAACCATATTTTGTGTTTCTAGCCGCAATAACACCCATCCCTACCTTGAGTACTGTGCTAAAATGTAAACATAAGCAACAGAATACCGAATACTTGCATTCAAATGTATTTGTGATGTATTCTGTTACATGGTCGAATCAGAGTACTGTGTTCTTAATCGATTCCTGGCAGACACGTGACCTGTACATCACCCGCAGCAATCTTGATTCAGATTGCTAATGTAAACAAATGTAAACTCCAAAGAAAATCTGCATTATGATTAGCATACAGGTCAAATATCCACTTCAAGAAATCTTCTAACAATATGCCATACTAAATATGCATTAAGTTTGGATGTGGTTTTAGCTTTTAGCACATACTTTGATTAAGGTCTTTGCCAGCTAAAAGTCAGCATAAAGTTGTGAAAAAGCCATTATAAAGCCCCGATATCTGTCCTGACTGCTCTGTGTTACATTTGTTTGCAAAAAAGCGCACCCTTCAGGCAACATTTGTGACCCAATTTTGTGGAAAGTACAAAAAGTAAACACTTGTTGCTTCCCTTGGAAACAAAATGTCCATGACCAGCTGCAGTTTAATTCAACTCAGCACTGTTTTGAAAACCACGTCCAGTTGACTACCTTTAAAACCTTTTCTACAATGGAAAACTCTGGATGAATGAGGGATTACACCGACTTGTATTCTGAGTTCTTTCACTTTAGTTACATAACATGGCGTAAAAAAACAAAGCATGGCAACAGCTCAGTTTACTGCACCATTTGTAATGCATTCATTTTCATTCATTCTCTACTGCTTGTTCCCGTTAGGGGTCGCGGATGACTGGAGCCTATCCCAGTGACTGTGGGCCTTAGGCAGGGTACACCCTGGACAGTGGCCAACTCGTCGCAGGGCTAACACAGAGACATGGTGACAGACAACCATTCACCCTCACATTCATCCACTACGGGCAATTTAGAGTTGCCAGTTAACCTGAACACATGCATGTCTTTGGACGGTGAGAGGAAGCCGGGGAACCTATGGTAACACGGGGAGGACATGCAGACTCCAGCCAGAGAGATTGTGTGATGTTGGTCTTCGAATCCACGATCTCTTTATTGGGAGGCAGGAGCTCTAGCTGCTCTGCCACCGCTCACCCGTGCATTTATTTTATCAATCAAATTGCGTGACCAAGTAACATTACCAAAGTGTGTTTGTTTTGATTTGAGGAACGTAAGTGTACAGTATTCGGAATCATATGAAAGCATAACTCAAAATTTGTATTCTGAATGTGTATTTGCTGCACATGTATTGAATTACTTCCCCACACTGCCCCCGCCTGCTAATGTCATGTATGGAGATAAATAAGAGCCGTCTGACCACCACTCGTCCACATGTGTAGCAGAGCGGGGGAGGAAAGGAGGGCCACATGATGCTAACAAGGCCAGGCTTGTGTAGACTCTGCAAACGCGGCACTGAGACGACCATAGATAATGACATTACACCAAACATGTGCTGATGACTACAGGAGCAAGCTCTAAGCAGGACCAGAATGTAGAATATGTCTGCTAGGGCTGCAGATATACCCTGAATGTAAAGATGATCTCATATGTTTTTCTTGTATTCATCAGAAGTGCAGCAAGTGTGGAAAAACAGAAATGTATGGTGGTCCAAATGGCTCGAAACTACATGAGAATAAAAACAAGAAATTCCTTAACATAGAAAACAGTGTGTCACTCTTGAGTTCAGAAGTCATTTTTCTCCCTATTCAATGGTGAGATGCTGTTAACATTAATACCAATCTTTTTTTTTTTTTCTAAATGGGTTTTATGAAAATTACATGCATTTATTGCATTGTTTATTTGCCAATTATTCGAAATTGTTTAATCAGTGTTATATAAAAATGATACTAATGAAAATACTTGATACCCTACACCAGGGGTGGCCAACCCAGGCTCGCGAGCCGCATGCGGCTCCTGGCCTGGTTTCATGCAGCCCTTACGTTCGTGTTTCCTCTACCATTGAGTACAGCTCCTCCAGCACCCCCTACAGTTCTCCCACCACGTCAATCACATTATGCAGAGCTAATCATCGATTGTAAAAAAAAGAGTCTCATTACCGCTGCAATAAGAAACGATTGTTTTTATAGCCATTATTTTCTCTTATGTTTCTGTTATGTAAATCAACCCTAGACTAAATAAGATAAACTGGGAGTTTGCGTCTTTCTGTCGCTCCTCTCTCTCTCGCCCCTGTGTCGAAGCAGACACAGGTCTCAGGCCTGAGCTCACACAGCACTGACTCGTTCTCTGTGTGTTAAGCTACAAAAACGCTGCGTGCTTTATTAAAGTCAGTTTCAACGAGCCCAACCAGGAAATGAATTTAGACGCGCAAAATGTAAGAGGCACGTGGAGCGCACTGCGCACGTGCGAGACACGATCAGCATTTTCTAACCTGCTCCAACAAGGGCCGCAATTTAGTGATGATTTATTGTCCCAAACAAATCCGCGGATGAAAAGACACCCTGCGCATCCAGCAACGATGAACACGACTTAAACCACGTTAAACCACACTGTCCCCGCTCAAACTGTGTGTGTGTGAATGGTAAAAATGTGTATGTTTATTCCTGCTTATTGGCATTTGAAGTTGACAAAAGGCAAATGAACCCTGCCAGTTTAAAGCTATTATTGGGTCCCCCCCACAGGTAAATTGAGTTGTGCAGGGAGAGAGAGAGAGTCATGCAAAATATGACATTATATAAAACAAACTAAAAGTTACCAAAGCCCAGATTACCTAAAATGTGTTTATCTGGCTTTTTAAAGACATTGAATCACTTTAAATAACCTGGACATTTAAAAAAGCTATGTAATTATGATTACTAAGAAATATAAACGTGTAGGCCAATATTTCTCCATACAGCGCACGTGAGCATCCGCGTCCGCGTGCACGTACGGTCAACACCTGCCTCCCCAAACAGGTAAACCTGGGGGAAACATTGTACATGAATACAGGATGTGCGTCCTGTGTGTGTGTGGAAGGGATGGGATGATGTTCTTGTGTGCCGTATGTATGATGTGGCTCTTTGCGGTAACCAGTCTCTGACTGGTTGGCCACCCCTGCCCTACACCTTTCGATATCACAGTGATATCACAGTGACAAAAACACTCATTTAGTTTGATAATAAAACGTAATTTTTACATTGAAGAAAAATTGCAGTTTCACTACCATTCTAAAACTATTTAGGAAAGGTCAGATTTTGTCTTATTTAGGTGAATTTTATTCATTATCTACTTGCTCAAATGAGAATCTAGTTTAGTTGTATTTGCTAGTTTTGATTTGCAGATTTTACGTATGAATATGCAAATCAAACATTTAACACATTTCTTCATGGCAAATTAGTCTGTCAGTTGTTTTTTTCACGTATTTTGATCCAGTTATTACCTAGTCTAGATGTGTTTTTCCAGTGAGAAAGTAGGGCACTGCTCGAGAAATGCTAAAAATGCCTCATATTTTTGATCTGTCAGCTTCTGCCCAGATTAAGCACAGGTAGGATCTCCTTTGTACTTAAGCATCCACATAGACGTCCACTCTGCTAAAACTGTGCTGAAATGCTGCTTCAGAAACGGCCGGAGTCTTTGTCCTGTCTTTGCACATGCTTCAATAGGATTCACTTCAATAGGATGCCTCTATGCAGCAGAAACCTCTTTTATTATAGTGCTTTTTATAGGCCTGCGGTGAAATGCACTAAGCTAATGCTCCTATGTTATGAAGAGGGTCTTTCATAATCAGTAAGGAGAGGGACCAAGGATGTACACAGACATGCACCAAGACTATATTATGAATCTGAAAGAAGAAAAACATGACTATTTTAGCCCACGAGTGAAACATTTTACATGCTTCTTTCCCATTTTCACCCCTTCTCCTCCAAACCTTCTGTCTGTCTTTCTGTTACTGTTTTTGCATTGCTTTCTTAGTATATTTAGTCCCTCGTTTAGGGTTAAGACTCGAAGCCTCCTTTCCTTCCTTCCACCCGGCATCCTTACTTCCTTTCTTCTTCACTTCTTATTATTTCCTATTTCCGTTTACTTCTTTGTGTCCTTCCTCTTCTTTTTATGTATCTTATGTTTCTTTTTACTTCCTTTTTTTCTTTTATCCTTCATCGCTTAAACCGGTTTGAATTAAAGTGTACTGTTCAAACTCAAATGTCTTTAACTAACTTGAGACAATGACATCATTAGTGTAAATTTAAGTTCACTTTACAAATATACATTATTTTTTCATCAGATCAAGACTAAAGTAGATGAAGGCAAGATTTTCAGTCCTGCAGTGTTCTTCAGGATTTGTAATGCCCGTTGAAATCACCAGTGTTATGTAACACAATTTAGCACAAAGAGCTCTATTTTTACACCTAAGTCTTTTATTTTGACCCAACGTCATTCTGGGCCATGAGCTTGAAACAAGATGGATTAATGCGTTTCCTGAAATAAACATAATGCTTTTTATTCTACAATAGGCTTTGAAAGTGTAAAAACTTGAGTGGGTTGGTGTAATCCCTCATTCGTCGAGTGTTCCATCGCCGAAAAGGGCAGTCATCTGGACACTGTTTTGAAAATCCAGACATTTCGACTTCCATCAAAACAGTGTCCGGATAACAACCCCTGAAACCTTTTTGACGAAAAAGCCCAAATGCATAAATTGTGGTAACATGTGACTATATAAACTAAATACATGAAAGCAATCAGAAGCATCAAGTAAGCATTTCTCAATTTGAAAATCAGCTAATGAGGCTTTAATGTAAAGAGCACGAGTACCCATGTAATTTGTCGGCAGCAAATATGGTGAAAAAGAATTTCATAATATTTAATACATTAATTCATTTTCAACTGTTCCTGTTTGCTTGTGTGCAGGCCCAGCTGGAGGCTCAGAAGGCCACCCAGGACTTTCAGAGGGCGACAGAGGTGCTGAGGGCTGCTAAAGAGACAATCTCCCTGGCCGAGCAGAGGCTGCTGGAGGAGGACAACCGGCAGTTCGACTCGGCCTGGCAGGAGATGCTCAACCACGCCACACAGAGGGTACCAACCCAAAATATATACTATTATGAAGAGGCAGGTTTATGGAATGGTGAACGTGAACTTGAATCCGTCTTGTTTCAGGTGATGGAGGCGGAGCACACAAAGACGAGGAGTGAGCTGGTGCACAAAGAGACTGCAGCCAAATACACAGCAGCCATTGGACGGATGAAACAGCTTGAAAAGAAACTCAAACGCACTATCAGCAAGTCAAAGTAAGGATCGTGTACCATCTTACACAGGTTTGGGATTATGTGTAGGCCGTATGTGTGTAGTAGTAAATTGCATGTACTTTTTTGTATCTATCAAACTCAGATTTTTTACTTAAAGTATACATTTAGATGACATTTTAGTGTGTACCCAATTTCTTTCCATGTACTTGTGCTAAATCTGTTTTGTTGTAAAAGCAGCTCGTAGGATCGAAATAGGCCTGCTGAGTGCATTCTATAATCAAAACAGCTAAAAATGACTGAAAAAAGAGACCAAAACATGTAATCTTCTAAACAATCTTCTAATATTTCTGCCTTTTTGTGGTAGATTCAGGTTTTGTGGGATACTTTAACCTCCACAAGAAATGTACAGGCACATTTTAGTACATTTCTAAATCATTTGTATATAGTTATTGAGATATTGCAAAGAAATATTGAGATATTTATTTTTGTCATTATTTTTATCACCCACCCTGTTATAGAGCTTATTATCTGGAAGTACGCTGTTAACATGCTAGTTACGGTTAGCTTTACCATGATTGCAAAACTCGCCCTTGTGAAAGTAGTGAAACGTTCTTATAAACTCATTGAGGGAAAGTATTTTTCCAGTTTTTTAAGACTGTAAAAAGCTGTTTTTGACCTTTGAAATCATGATTTTCCCACTCCATATCACAAATGCAGTCTGTAGATAAACTTGTTGCTGTTGTTTTGAGAGAGCAAGCTAGCAGCATATGTCTTTTAGAGTTCAGCACTGGGCAAAGTGATTCACAGCATGAGTCAGCACTAGATATGAGCAACACGTCAGCTCTAAATTAAAAGCAGGATTTCCTACAAAACTTTCTAAAAACCCTCATCAAAATGGAGCTAAATGCCAACTAAAATGATATGAAGAATGATTCAGTAGGTTTAAAATTTGCTCTTTGTACAGTCCCTGCGTCATTGTAAGGCAAATAATGAGTTATTTTTTTAAAATTATTCAAGTGATGCTTCTTCTTTCACGGGAAACTAAAATGTCACTGTGAGATCTGGTCACGCAGATGAGCTTTATTTAATTAGTCAGGTGTTAAAGGGGAAGTCTGTGAGTTGGCTTCCTATTTTTCAATGTTATGGTTTCGGAAACTACCCTCTTTCAAACACGGAAGGACACTGTGTTTTTAGTAGATAGTAGAAAAATATAGATAATTACATTTTATTACATCTAAAAGTAGGGCTATTAATTGGATTTTAATCAGTCGAGATTCGCCCATATCTAATTGCCAGTGATTAGCTTTAGGTTTTTTAATCCTCTTTCAGTAAAAGCATGTGGTTTGTGTGGAATTTGGTCTATGTTTTGTGTTTGAACAGAAATTATTAAGCCTGTATTGTTTACGCATAAAATCAATACTGAAGAGAACTAAAAAATGTAATGGAAAATCGAGATCAGTCAATACAAATCTTTAATACAGATCTTTTAGCCACTTGACATGATCAGTGTCGGCAAAAAATAAAATAAGAGGATGTCTAAATAAAAGTTTTTTGTTCTATATAGGCCTGCAAAAATGATCATGAAAAATCTCCTTGAATTAATTTGTTGTTTTAAAATAATGTATCATCACTGGTACAAATATAAAACCATGTATTTCGGGGTTATCAAGTTTTAGTTTTTAGTGCAGTCCTGTGCACAGTATTTATGCCCGCGTGTGTTGCCTTGGCATGAAACTAATCCGTTGTGCCTCATTTCCCCTTCCCACATCACACCCTTTCCTCTTATCTCCCTCTATCCCATCATCCATCCTGCCGTTGCCATGGTGACGCCTCTGGTTCACCTCCCTCTCCCCTCTCTCTTCATCATGTTGGGTATAACGTTATGTCTCTACTCCTCCGCAGGCCCTACTTTGAGATGAAGGCCAAGTTCTATCTACAGTTAGAGGTAAGAATGCATTGTAATTGACCTGCTTTATATCAGACAAGTTCAGTTTTGTTTTATTTTTTGACAAATATTACCCCTGTGATAGGATTTGCAATTTATGTTTTAAAAAAAATAAAGACTTATTTGCCAGAAAATAATATGAAGTGCTAAACTAATACATCCTATGCATTGTTTGAGGTTGTCGTTTGCAGATTTATTTAGCAATTACATTCTTATTGCTTAGCAACCCTTTTCCGACCTAACGCGCTGGTGAGCTGGTACAGCTCTAAGTAAATCTATAAACCTGTAACACCCAGTGCATGTTGCTGACCCACATTTTAAAGTGTTTTGTCATAATCCACCACTGCATTACTTTGCATTATACTTTTTTCATCCCCTTTACTGCCAAGTCGGAACATTCAGATTAAGGGTATTTACAGTCAGCAAAACTTACACAAAATGGTGTGTAAGATTTATTTAATCACAAGAGTAGGTTCTATGCTCAGAAAATATTGAGCTGAAAAGATGTAATTTCTCAAAATGTGGAGTGTTTGAAATGAAAAGATGTAACTTTTACTGTAGTAAATGGTTGTACTGTGGTGGTTGAGATGGTGAGGAGGGAATTTGTAGCTAAACTTGCAGGATGACAGAGAGGTGAGTGTGAAAAAACAAACTAAATCAATAATGAACCTTCTTATACATTTGGTGGATATGTTTTAATAATGGACTCTGATGTACCACACATTTTGGTGAATTATAATCTTTTAAAAAATCTACAGCGTCCACTCCACGTTCTCGTTTCTGTTGTAGAACCTGAAGAAGACGGTGGACGAGCGGCAGGCCAAGCTGTCCCAGGCCAAAGCCGACTACAAGAGCGCCCTGAGGAACCTGGAGAAGATTTCGGATGAGATCCACGAGAGAAGGCGCAGCTCTACCATCGGGCCCCGCGGCAGAGGGGTGGGGGCCGAGGGGGACAGCGTCTCCGGGGACGACCTCTCTGGATTCAAGATGGAGTCTGATGGCATTTCCAGTAAGTGTGAGAGACTCGTACATTGAGAACATTTTTTTTTTTTTTTTTGGCCAGTAAAGTGTGTGTCGATTTGTATTCCTTTCTAGACTTGTGGCAGTTACATTTTGAAAAGGAGGTGGAAAAAAAAAGTGTAATTTATTATTATTTTTCTGTCACAAACAGGTCCAAGGGAACATCCACTAACACACCCTCGGTTTACGTTGTATAAAATGCATACACAAAGGCATTTTGGAGAATGTGGTCCAATAATCCAAATTTGTATAAATATCCAAGAATGTTGCTGGTAGCTAGTGGAAATATTCTTCTGCGATACTCACACTGCCTGCCATATTTTACCATCAACAGAACAATCCATTTACATTTCTGAGATAAAGCATTGTCAACAACCTTCATTAAGACCTTGACTTGACTTTCGCCAGGAAGCATCTTTTAAATAAAAGAAAAGGTTGTGTTTCCCATTGAAACAACTGAGGGCTTTCACCCACACCAGAGCTTGACCTCCACTGTAACGTGCTGCCAACACTATCTATAGCAGACTCCTCCTTCCTATCTCCAGCCATACACATGGTCACCAAAACCAAATTATACGTAAAAGGACTCCTAAATCATTGTGTTAGTAGCCAAGAGCTTGCCTCAGAGCACATAGCTACATGATGGTAATCTACAATTTAATATATAGATCTGTTAATGTTGTATTTGTTCAAATGAGTTTAAGTACATTAGTAAAGGTCATCTCCTCTGATCAGAGCTGTTATTTAGACTGCCTTGGAATGCAAGGGTCCAAAGCAAGCCTTGTGTTTGTATAAGTTCACGCTGAGGATTGGTGAAACAGCTGCGGATTAGTTTCAGTAAACACACCCCTACTTCCTGTGTATCACATCTTTTTGTGCAAAACTTCTATTGATCCTCATTTTATGACATAAGAACACTGTTTTGACTTGTAGCTACACAAGTGCAATGCTTTTACCGTTTGCAATACAGTCTCAAAGTGAGTCACTTTACTTTACACGGGAAATTACTGACGCTACGCTAGCTTTGTTGCTGTTACCGTGCAGTCTCTTCTCTCGGAGGATCATAAGATATAAGATCTTATATGATTTTTCTAATGTCTGCGGTCTGTGCTTTTTGTCTCAAATTTTAAAAATGTTAAAGACTCCAAAAAACAACAGACAAGTCTAAAGTGCCTCTAAAGGCCAGCTCACACTACAGGAGTCTTTTTACTAAAACCAAATGATTTCTAAACAAATTTGTAAATGCATGTTTTTTAAGCCAATATTCACCCTTTTGTTCTGTTCTAATCATTTTTTGTTAGGGTGATCATTTCAATTTCTCCTATTTCATTTTCATATTTGATCATCTTGCTTTTCCACAGTTATAAGAGTTACTCTTGCATGTAAATTTGGTTGTTTGATCAACCGTCTCTCGCTCCCTCTGCAGTGACGTCAGACTGCTTTGACGACGAGCCCTGTGCAAGTGGCTCCATCGCATCTGAGGAGGACTCCGCCTCCACCTGCAGCCTGGGCTCCTCCCCCAGCAGCAGCCCCCAGGACCTGCTGCTGTCTCCGTGCCCATTCACCAGCGTGTCCCTGCCCTCGTCGGACTGCTCCTCCTCAGACTCTAGCGCCTCCTCCCCGGCCCCGCCCTCCCGGCCCTGCAGTTTGGACCTCCCGAGCTCCGTGTCTCTGTCGGACTTTGGGTTCATCTCTCCAGTGTTGGGGCCACGTAGTGAATGCAGCGGCGCGTCCTCTCCAGAGTGTGACCTGGAAAGAGGTGAGACTCTTAGTTATATTTGGCTTCATTAATGCTAGTTTGATGAGTCCTGTTTTGTAAGTCCTCTCCTCTTTGAGCCTCAAAAAACTCTTAAGATGTCATAGGTCGAGCTTCAAGATCTTCTATGCTGTTTTTTAAGTCCATAAATCTTCGCCAGACTCGTTTTGAGCATTTCTGCAGTCATATCGTGTAAGCATGTCGGGGGCAAGTTAGTTTAGTTGTTTATCTTTCTAATCATCTCTGCTGCCAGTAGATGGAGCTCTAACTCAATTCCTGATGTGACTCAGGTAATGTTATTTGTGGTTTTAGTAGATGCATTATTTTAAGTCTAAAACATGAAATGCCAAAGCAGAGGTACTCAACAGCATGTTTAAAGGACACTACGAATACAAATAATGCATTATATTTATCCTTTAATACAGCTTTTCTGGCCTGGGATCTCATTATAAAGCGTTGCATAGAAAAGCTTCCCAGAGTCCAGTCCAAAAACTCTTCTTCTGCCTTATCTCTGAAAGCCCTGATGCTCAAAGTTCAAAGAGATTTGTGGAAGTTTGTGTTTTGGCTGTTCGTACACTCAACATAAAGTTTAATAAAGGAGACCCTTGGAAACCAAACCCAGGACCTTCTTGTTCTGTGGAACGGACGGTGATGAAGTGAAAGCAATGTGCCAATAATACATCTGTAGGTCTTTAATATGGCATTGTATTTACTAAAGTGTTCTCTCGCGAGATCTTGAGACAGGAGATCTCATTCCACCCCTATTATGTAACAAACTGTGAAGTCCAAGGTTGACGCTGAAATCCTGTGGTTGACTGTACTGTTTTATTTTATTGGTAAGCTACAGTAAGAACATTTTGCATAATTTTGATCCCCCATGGCTTTACTTAAACGTTTTGCTGATCATCTGACTCATAGCCTAATGACCTAAGTCATTTTAGTCCAGTCAGTTTTGTGTCTCATTCTACTGTCCAGACCCTGCTTCATATATGTATCTGTATTACTGGCTTGGTTAATCATAAAGATTTTTACAGCCAAAAAACACTTCCACTCCGTAAGTCATCTATATTATACTGTAGTAACTGTCTTCTCTGTTTTCCTGAAAACCTTAAAAAATTACTTTGGCCATTAGGCCACGAGGCTAGGAACTGGAAAAACGTTTTACTTTTGTTTGTTTTACTTTAGAGGCACAGCAACATTTGTGGATGGTTTTATTGCACTAAAAATATATATTAAAAAAAAACTCTGTCCTTATCGTGAGGGACTTGTATCTTCATAAGTCTCTTATATGGCCTGGAGGAGCATTTCTATGGAATTATACAGGTGACATTCCAACTCCAGAAAGTTGTATACTGTGCCTTTAACTCGAACTCTCAGTGATTGTGAACAGAGGAAACTCCTGTCTCCTGATGTTAGAGTTGTGGATAAGTGAAGGAGACTGGAGCTCAGGTGGCCTGTATTCACAAACGATACAAAGAAGCGACACATCTATTTCTAACCTGACAGGAGCCAGATAGATGTAGTGTTAGAATCTATTCTGGGATTATGTGCTGATATGTGTTCTGCTCCCACCTGCTCCTCTGAACATGCCATTAGTCACACAGACACAGAGGAGGAGCTCACCTGGGATCTACACGTGGGTGGGTGCAACTCAAGAGAAGCTGGCCCTGTAATGAGTCCAACCCAGGTGTATGTGTTCACCGCCTGCTTTTGCCATAAATAAAACATCCTCTAGCTTCTTGAGCATAGCAGATTTTGGCAAAACATTTGGTTAAAAATTATGACTTTAAACTTCTTAGTTGGATTCATTTTTTGCACAAGTTGTTCTTCTGTCCTTCCTTGGGCACATGGGCACTTTGCCTCTAGTGCCCATCTGCGCATGAATGTAATAAGCACTTAAGGATGGGTCTGTTGTTCAGTAAATGTATAGCTATGTCAAGGAGGCATTACTTAAATGAAAGGAAGAGAAATAAACTTAATTTTTAAGAGGATTAAAAAAATTATGCAAGATCAGATCAGAATATTCATCCCCAGGTGGGAATTTTTGTTACAGACATGCAACCAATCAGCAGCAAATCAAGTTATTGAAGAAGAATAAAAAAATAAGAAGCCAAGTTAAAATAAAATTCAATGAGCGCTCTTAACCTTGTTGCAACACTGTTTCCTCATCATTAGTTTACTTAAAGATGTATTTTCTTGTATTTTACAGCAACTGGAGTGTCTGGAGTGCTCAGAAAATGTCTATATCCCCTACCTCTTATCCCCTCACATCCCTGCTCTTAGTTGAGATTATTTCAAAAATTCAGACTCCAAGTGATACATGTCGATTTCTAAAATATCATAGTCACAATCACATAAACGACAATCCACAGCTTGTTATGGTGAAATGTAAGGGCAGGGCTTATCACTTCTGTTTTGAACAGGGAGTCAATGAATGACACGGGTCCAACATTATGGTTTACAGTGAACAAAATTTCAATGATGTTCTACATATGTTCATATGTACATCTCCTTTACTTAAGTTATTGTATTAGTGTGTTCTTGTAAAAAAAAAATCAAAAGACAGTACTGAATTTTTTTTCTCTTGCAGGTGACCGTGCCGAAGGTGCAGAGGGCGATTTGGACAACGCTCCGGTCAGCAACAACAACATTGTGACTCCCAGCACCAGGAAAACATTTAGCCTAGAGTCACGCTTTAGCTTCCTCAACCTACGGAGGCCCCGCGGGGACAAAAGTGCAGACAACTGCTCCCAGAAAAATGCACCTGGACAAACCGTAGTCTTGGTCAAAGGAGTCTAACAGATCTTGCACTTAGTGACTGGGCTTTGATTCAAACTGTGATGATTTTTGTCCTCTTTGGCACGCCATACAAATGGACGTAGTTCTCTTTATGATGCCCTTGGATATTAACAAGGACAAGATGGGTTGTTCACTGTTGCATTGTACACTTATGAAACTACTGGAACTGCAGATTCTACAAAACTTCAATGTTTTATGAAATACTATTATGTCTCCACTTAAAAGATTGCCACAAATTGTATTATGTTCAAAGTGGTGAAGGGTATTTGGAATTTAGGCACATGATGGTGGTTTGAAATAAGCACTTGAGATACAGTATTATGCATAAGTTCCACAATGTTCTTTCTTTTATTAGGACTTTTTCTCATCGAGATGCCAATAAGTTCTAAGGTGGGAGTTGCTACAAAATCTTGAAAGTTCATCCCTTATGTCTTGAAATAAAATGACATTTAAAAGAAAATAAGGGGTGATGTGGTATCACTGTTTAACCATGTCTATTACTGGCTACCAACAGAATTTGTTGTCACCAGATAGAAGCAAACATTAACAATTAATTGGATTTACAAAATGCTAAATATAACTATGAAATGTACAAATTGGAGTTATTTTGCCCAGACCAATGTCGTTTTGATGGTCAGACATTTGCTCCATATCAGTTCATCTTCTACTTTTTGACTTCACTGCTAATAAGTTTCAACAGAAAGAATAATACATTTCAGTTCCATTAAACACACTGAACTCTTTTTACATCAGTACTTAATGTAGCAACCATTGGAACACATTACTTGTCCATGACCACCTTGAAGAGTGAGTATGTGGATATGTTGTTTAACGTGGTTGTTTAATGTGGTACTTTCACATCAAGCAAACCATTGATGTTCCATGTCATGTTATTTGTTTTTTCTACTTTGAACAGAACGTCTGAGTTTGTTGAATGAATGAAATAAAATGTGTAACTATTGCAAAAGCTTTTTCTTATTTACAGTACCACTGAAGCAGCTAAAACGGGGGTGAATAATCCCTTCAAATGTTATCTGGTCTTAAATTTTAGATGGAAGACGTCTTTTGAAACCTGTGTTATGGAAAATCAGGTTTGAACCAGAATTGCTGCGAGCCCTTTTGCGTAACTTGACAGTTCTGTATATATTGATTTATGCCTCTCCTCTATTCACAATTGACAACTTAAGAACATTTTTACTTAACTTTTAACGTTATTTTTCAGAAAACTTCTTACTTTATATGATCATGGCGTACTTCGACTAGCAAATGTCACCGCCAAGTTATGCTCTCTTGGATATAATTGTAAAACCAGCCTATACACCTATATTTGTATGAATGGAGGTAATGTATATGCTGAATTATGCTCCCTCATTACTTAAAACAGCTTAAAACATGTCCTTTAATTGGCTACGTTTAAACAGGAAAGTATATGTCGAGATATTTCACATGCAAAGTGTGTCGAGTTACTTTTCCTCAAATATTTTATAGCTTAATTAATTTATAATGATGGTATTTTGTGTCTATGTTGAGTTTTTGCTCCTCCTCCCTCCCTCTTGTATGACCAGATTCAATTCATATAGTGCTCTTTTAGCTTAAAGGCACTTGAAGCACATTACACAACCCAGCGCTCACCCATTCACACACACAATCACACACCGGTTTACACTGACACAGGTTCAGTGCCTTGCCCAAGGACACAACAGCAGTATTCAACTCCGCCAACCTCTGAACCAATGGATCTGACCAGCAGGAGTCTTAACTTTCGTGTCGGAGCACAAGCACAGATGTTCAGCTTGACACAAAAATAGTTACTTTCCTTTTATGGACCGTCTTGTATAACCGAATTTAGTTAGTTTTAGAGTTTTTGTCAAGTTACGTTTTTTGTCACACGGATATTTGGATTGAAAATGTTTAAATCTAACTCAATTTTGGTATTCACGCTTTAATGAACAAAACAGACAACATTTTAAGCGTGAACCTTATCCTCGACATGCACAAGACTGAAACAAATAAAAATAAATAACTGAGATTGTATGAGGAGCCGAGGGTAGAGTCCCATCATTGTAAGGAGCTGGTGGAGGTGGGCGTATCCAAGATGGCATGGGCGGAGCTGGAAGAAACTTGAAAAAGTGTCTGGTAAGGGTTAGGAAAATACTGCACACATTATACTGTCAATGGATGAACAAAATGAACCAAACAAACAAAAACAAGTGAACATTTCCTTCTGTATTACAAGTCTGAACAACTGAATTCCTTTTAGACAAGAGTATAATAGTGCAAGTACTGCAGAACAACCGTGTTTAGACAGTCATTCAATATCAACAGCTAGAACATTCTTATGCCTGAAAACGAACATACAAAAAGTGAAACAGATGAAGAAATGGATAAATGACTATTTGGCAAATACACTTGGCAATAACTAGTTTTCTCTGCAGAACATTCCAACCGCATGAACAACATATTTGACATCCCAACTCGTTTCACTGCTGTAATGTACAAATGTGCTAAAACACAATATTTCATTAAAATGCATTTAAATTTTAAGTATTGTATCTGTATTAAAAGGGAGAATAAAAGATAAAGTAAAGACCATAAACATGATGGAGTACCCAAGTTTCTTCTTGTTCATGAGTACAATAAGTTTTTGCCTCATAAGATTACATTTTATAATCAGACTGCATCTAATTCTGTAAAAAAAAAAAAAAGCTCTCAATTGTGAACCTGGAAGAAAACAGCCAGTGCATTGCGGTTCTTTTGGAATCAGAATGTGTTGCTGTGCACTGGTGATCTACACAGCTACACTTCGTCATCTGAAAAAGCTGTTCAAAAGCTTGAGCCTGAAATTTGTGCATGTAAGGTGTAGTAATTTGCCTAAAAGTTAGAGAGAGCCAGGAACAAGTTAGAGAGATTTAAATACATACTTTATCCTTTTTCAGTTTGAAAATCAGGTACCCCAGCTTTAATGTAATTATCATAATCATACTTGCTGCGGGAATCATAATTATTCCCGCAGCAAGTATTTTATCAGAAAATTAAAGAAATCAGAAAATAATATGTACCAACTATTTGTTTTGCTTTTCTGAAAACAAAATACAACTGTAATCAGCTCATTACAACACACAAGTCATTAGATTGTTAGACCAGTAACAATTCTGGGCCAATGTCAGTCAATAGAAAAAAGTGAAATAAAGTGTCTATGGATTCCCTGTAGGGCTGCACAATATATAGCAAAAGTATCCGTATGCAATATTGACTGATGGAATAATCAATATCACGACAAATTAAAGTATTTCACAATAGCTTCAAGGTCCTCCAATTTACATGTATGTTTTTTAAATTAAAAAGTTGAAACAGGTGTCTCTTATTCATGACTTCCCTTATTTTCGTCTAAATTTGCCTTGATTTAGTCTTGTTTTTTATTTTAGAGTTTGACTAATGCATGCTTAAGGCATCCACATATTTGTTTTAATATAACTGAAATAATTGAGTCAAAAAGCATTTTCAAATATTTCAATAATATCAATATTTCAGTTTCTATCTAGTCATATCGCGATCATTTCCAATATCATGCAGCCCTGATTCCCTGTGATGCTGACCATCTGCTCCTGAGAATAAAAGTTTAAATCTTTTTAAACTTAAATTTAAATCAAATGAACGATTACTGAAAGTGGTTTGTGCTGATGTCATGGACAAAGTGATTCGAATTTGGCAACAAGAAAAAAAAAATAAAAAAACAACATGCCATGCAGTGCCAACATAACTCACAATACATGTTTTGATTGGTGGTGACTGGAGAGGCCATTGGCACAGTATAGCAGCCACATCTGTCAAGCCCCATGGCAGCTGTGGCTTCCCTTCCAGGAGTGATGTGTTTAGAACAGTTGCACACACAGCCTGGTACTGAAACAAACGTTCTATCCCAATTATCTTATTTGGACAGCAAACTAAAAACATGAATTTTGCACACAAAAATGTTGTCTAAATTCCAATGAGTAATAACTATCAATATCTAACTTGAACCTATTATACATTTATCAATTAATGTATGATATGTGTCGCTTGGTAAAACAAAACAAACAATTTCTAGCCAAACCCTTTCGTCTTGCAACGTTTTTGGTGCGATTTGCCCAGAATCATGTTAGACTTAAGAAACGTTTATGATGTGTTCATTAGCATTTATACAACATTCGACGTTAATGTTTTCTAACGAGGCCCGGGTGTTACTCGTATGTGGGCGAGTGGTTGTTTGTCGTCAAAAAAAGCTCATAGTTTGTGATGTTTGGAGGCTAATTCTAATTCTGCCATTGAAAATGCACTGGAGCTTATGTATGGATCAGTACCAGGCTTTAGAATGCAGAATAAATACAGTCGGCAACCGAGGGAACGCCCACTGACAGACCTCTGTAAGGGAAACAATCCATTCGTTTTAATGTAGAAGAGCAGCCCACTCTTCAAGAATTAAAAGCAAACACCAAATTTAGTATATAGATTGTGCCAGATACAAACTCGAAGACATGGAGAAGAATAAAGTGGTTGAACGGCCAAAATTTGTCTAGTTACCCAAGAATGCTAACCTTAGCTGCAAGATAAATGCTACCATGATGCATTGGCAAAACAATCCGTTACTTTGCTGAGGTAATGCCAGGTCAACAACATTCATCAAGTCTCAGCTGTGACTCAAATTAAATTAGTTGTGCTTAAAATACACATAATTTGCAAGGAAAAGTATCAAAAGAGAGTTGCATTTCTAATTAAATCAACAGGAAGTTTCCCCCCAGCAGACCACGCCCCCTAACATGACACACTGCCGACTGTATCTATGGAGGCATTCTGTTTACAAACATAGGAAGGGTCTATAAGCCCAATATGGTTAGATTTAAATTCTTATGTAAAAGACCTGTATTTAAAAAACATCCAACTTTTAAAGGCCTGCTTGAAGTGTGTTACTTTTACTTAAGCAAGGAGACTTACAAAGAGAAATAATCTACAAAGCTCAAATAAAATTAAAATATTTTTGACATGATTCCGTTCTACCAACTGTACCACTGTGATTTATTGGATTGTATAATAATAATAATAATAATAGAATTTTGCTTTGATCTTGTGATTCACTGTCCAGTCTATGGCGAGTGAGAAGTTCCTCATTGAAGCTGTGACACTTTAGCGGGTGACGTGGTGCTAAAGTCCAGGAAAAAGGGTCCTTCTTGTTTGGGCAGAAACGTGGTGGGGATGACGTTGTAGATGCCGGCGGGGACGTGATCCAGCTCCATGTAACAGAAGCCACATCTGAAAGAGGTGACACGCACAAGCCTTAGTTCAAGTTTGAAAGCTTTGTAGACAACTAAAAATAACTCGCTTCTGAGGATACAAAACACCAGGCACACAAAGGAGAAGTGCATGAAATGAGGCTAAAATACAATGGTGGCATGTTTCAAAGTGGACTGTAGACATTTGAATCGCTAAATGATCAATGAACAACTCTGGTGAAAGTGCATGGGCTTTAAAAACACAATCTAATAATTATCTGTATAGTATGTGCAATAAACCATTCAATTTAGTGTTTTATTTTTGTTCTGTGAAACGTCTTTGAGTGCTCTGAGAAGTGCTATATTAATAAAATATATTAATATTATATTATAATATTATCACAGAGGAGCATTTCCTGGATTATCAGCTAATGATATCATTAGCATAAAGCCTTTTGACCTCTGTTTGTGGGGAGGTATTTTAAAACCTCAATAAAGTTTAACATTAAGCTTTTAAACTCGCATGAACATATGGATGAGGTCCAGAGCGGCATAATTTGGAAAAAATCAAATTGCGATTCTTCTGACCTGTATTGTCATTGCGATTAGATTTGGGATTTTGTCTTAATAATGGAATTCTGTTCAAAGTATACATTTTAAGTGCAACCAGGAAAATTGGCAAGAAAAACTGAAACTTGAACAAATTATAACAAAAAATTAAAACAAATATATAAAAATAATCACGTGTTACAGAACATTTTTGTTGCTTTTTGTCACATTTTTGTTGCTTTTAGTAGTGTTTTTGTAACTTTAAAGTCACGTTGGGGCACTTAGTTCCGTTTTTCTCACTTTTAGCTGCCGTAATAAATTTGGTCCATTTTTTTTGTGTTTTTGTTGCTTCTTCTTCTTCTTGTTGCTTCTTGTCGCTCTTCGTTGCTTTTAGATGCGTTCTTTTGCTTTTGGTCACGTTTTTGAAGCTTATTTTAGAGAAATCAAACTTGTTTAACAAATCTAAACTACAGGGTTAGGAAATGTATGCAGAATAAAATAAAAAAGATATTTTATGGTTGTGGAGGAAATTACTGCACTTCAAAAATTCATTCAAATTGCGATTACGATTCGATTTCAATTCATTGTGCTGCCCTTGTGAGGTCTGTGCTGTGATGCAAGTGATGTTTTCTCAAAATTGTCAAAACTCCCCAACTCTGACATTTCTGTAAACATGATTTCTATGATAATCATTAAAAAAAAAAAACTCTAGAAAGCCAAATATTGTATAACGCAGTTCCAATAAAAGCTGGGCCTGTACTTAGAAAACCTCTGACAAGTTCGTGGTATTTTTCCTTGGCACCAAAACAATAAATCTTCTGCGTTTTTGTGTGTTAGACTGTGACATTCATTACTGGACAGAAAAACAGCCAGGCTTATGAAACAGCAACTCTGTGCCCCTTTGTCATAAATTCCAATCTGTGTTTTTTGGTGAAGTTCAATCAAGTTTTACTGTACGGACATGATATGTTTGGGTCATATTTAAATATAATCTCAACCTGTTGGATTCTGCTATTTAAAAGTTAGTTTGCTTTAAGTGTTAGTTACTTAATGCACATAATATAGACTTTTTCCTAAAAACTACTCCAGCAACTCAATAATAACATTACTTATAACCACAGGATTCAGCTAAAACTACTTTTCAGAGATTCCATGGTATAATGTTCCAAGGGAAGAACAAGAATAAACCTTTTTTCTAACCAAGGGGAAATGGGCAAGATTAAATGCCATATAATGATATTGATTGTACTTAATTGAAAGTATTATTATTAAGTGAGATGTTAAAGTGTCCAAATGCCTGAATAATGGATGATATATAATACTTAACAACATGTTAGGCTGCTCTACCCACTTCTATGATATGTAGCTTGAATCTCCTTATATAAATGTAGCAGCTGGCGATTTTAAAGGGTAAAAAAGCTCTCTTGCATTGAAAAACCCAAACTATTGTTGTGTGTTGTACCATAACAACTTGACTGGGGCCTGTACCTGTAGTCTCCACTGTTCCTCTTGTTAACCCCCGCTGCTCCAGGCTCAGTGGAGGTGGACACAGTGACCATCTCAAAGCCCACGCTGTATTGTCTGCACAACGCATCACATTCATCACATTTACATAACCTTAACAGAACATGACACGTTCCTGACCTCTGTTACAGCTTTATGCTTGTTATAAGACTTTTAACGGTCATTTACTGTGGTTAGCAGCTACTGTGAAGATAAATAAACAGCTTAAAGGAGTTTTATATCCATGTGTAAAGTAACTTTGTAATAATAAAAAACAAACAGAACTAATGAAAGAAAGGTTGATTTGAATAATGTATTTATGAGGTAAATTAATGAAAGCATATTTCAGATCTAATTACCACTGACTTGTATTATAGACTGAATTGCTTTACTTCTACAACCCTACATTATTTTAAATGACTGATAGTCGATAATGAATGTAAACTAGTTACAATGTCACAAAATATTTGAGGTAAAAGATTTGCGTATGTTAAAAAAATTCCCCTTGTCGCAGCGGTGTTTAATTATTCAAACAAAGTCTAATCCAATTCGACAAGGGGCGCTAAGGAGAGCCACATGAGAATCACTAACCTGAAAGTGTGCTTGTCAGTGCAGTAACACTTCACCTACCTGGAGCCTCTGAGCTCGATGAGCAGAGGCCCGGAGCGCTCCAGGTTGATCTGGTAGATGGGGTTGTGTTTGTACGAATCCTTGTAGTTCCCACAGCCTCCTGCACTCGCGCCCTTCCACTGACCGTTTATCTGTTCAAACATAACACCATAGGCCATAGACAACGAGTTAGAACTATTTAGACATGCTACGCTTCTGTTACACCAATGCTATATGTCCTACAGGGCTGTCCAGACAAACACCACAACAATGGTGAGAACTATTTTGTAGTTTTTAGTTCAAGAAAAGGAACTGAAAACATATGATGCGTTTGTCTGCCGTAAAGATCTTATCTATGACACCCGTAGATAATTCATTTATATACTGGGCAATTTAAATCACAATATTGATCAAAAACGACACCTGCTAACTTCCAGTTGAAAACTACGGCACTGATTTCCGCCTGCCAGACTTTAGTTTCATTGCCATATTTTTAGTGTCATACTATGTGGATGCTGAGTTATGCTGATTATAAAGCAATTATTACTAATATTTGTTTAGCTCAGTAACTTTTTATTACCCATTATCCAGTTTTATCTCAACTCACAATAGTTTCCTAATTGTGCAGAATAAAATGTTTGCTTTCGTCTTTTTGTTTTATTTGTTCCATAACGTTGTTTAAGCGACACAATTCTTACAAACATGAGTGAAACGGTCTGGAAAACTTTTAGAAGAAGAAGTAAAGTAACAACGTACCCGTCTGACATGTGTGAATGGATTGGGGATCTTGGAGAAGTTGAATTTGCAGACAGAGTAGACCTGAACACAAAGTGTGCAACCACTTTTATTATTAACACATTCAAGACGTGTTAAGCGTTTTCAAATACTATGTTTTGTCATTTTAAAAAATGATGTATGGAAAAACCAAAAACCTACATCTCTCCATGGAAATCGTAGAAAGGGTTTCAGAGGTTGTCATCCGGACGCTGTTTAAAGATCGAGACGTTTCGACTTTTATCCCAAAGTCATTGTCAATCAGAGAGCTGGTATGGGAACTTGGGCTTAAATGCTACTCTAAGTACTGGGAGTCCTGCCCCCAGGGAGGAGTCACTGAAACCTGTCTTGTAAGAAAATTGTTTGTTTGTCACCTGGGACTTGATTAATAGGTCTATCTTGTTGATTAATGGTTGGCCTCACCTAGTTTCACCTGTGACTAAGGTCTATTGTTATTGATAGTTGGCTGTAGCTCCCTCCTCACTGCTGATTACCTCATTAGCATTAGACTGGTCTATTGATCTAGACCAAGGTGTCAGGATGCTGTCATAAATTTTGGCTAAATTAAATCTTAAGCCCCCATTCCTGTTTAGAGAAGGATTTTCTCTTTTTACAAAAATGGCTTCCTTAACTCCTCTTTCAAACCAGTTCTTCTCTCTGCTCAAAATTTACATCGACGTCTCCATGGAAATGTTTTTTGCATTGACAGGAATGCTACTCAGTATGGCATTAAATGTATCTGTCTCCATGGAGAGAAGATGTTTATATAAGAAAGTGTTTTTCAATGTATTACTGAGCGATAAAAACACCTGTAATTAAATAAATGAAAGACAGATCAGTTCAATGTCATAGTGTGAACATTACCTACAAATCAATAACATCTCCACGGAGACAAGAAAGTAACAGACCCCAACCAGAAAAGTAACTTAATGCAGCTTAAGCACTGAAATGACTTTGAGAATGATTCTGGTGAAGGTGTATGGGCTTTAAAAACACGGAGGAACAATTTGTAGTTAGCGATGTGCAAATTGAAATCAGATCAACCTTCTGAATTTCTATATTTTGAAGATACAAGGTCCATTGAAAGCTCATCAATCAATAGTTGATTTATATTATATCTATTCTGTTCTGCTGAACAAAATGTATGTAAAATGAGCAGTGTGAGCAAAACAAACATGTCACAAGTTAGCTCTTTGATGACTTAAATCAATTCCTCTATCTGCAGACGTTTCAAATGAGGATACCATTGGATTGCTTTCATGGATGGAGAGTTCTGAGAGGAGGAGCAGGAGATAACGACAGGCACGCATATGCGTTCATAGGCATCACACAATCACTTGCACCCAAGGACTTGGTCCCAATGTTTCCGTTCAAACTGTGAAAACCAGTCTAGTTCATTTACACTGCTAACAGCAGTTTTAAAGGAGATATATTATGTTAAATCATCTTTTACAAGCTTTTCACCATGTTATAATGGCTTTTACTCATCATTTGCTTACTCAAAGTTGTATTTTGACTTCAATGCTTAAACATTTTCAGGTAAACATGTAAGGTTCAAAAATATCACATGTCATTTCTCAACAATGAAAATACATAAATGAAAGTCTTTGCTCAAAGACATTATTTTATTCATTCCCAATTGTTGTTGTTTTTTTTTGAGGGGGGCACAGTTGGATAATTTCAACAAAGTCGAATCCAAAGTAACAGCAAAATAAAATAGCTGTTGATGTTTACTAATGTTTAAAGTCTTGAAATGAAAACATGTGGATGTATGGCTGGACATTATGGTGATAAAAATCAAATTGTGAACTAATTCCAGGAACAATCTGCCATTTTGGTAAATCGACATATCATAATTAAGTAATTTTCTTTTAAATATGCTAAAAAGTGTCTATAAATGTGTTGGTGAGGTTCAAGTATCACAAAGAATGTGAATAGACCATAAAACTGACCCCAAAAGTGCAGAATTATTGCTTTACCCTTGTTGGGAAAATTACACTAGATGTTTCTGTCTTTTTAATTTTAATTATAGAAGATACACTCCATATTTTAATTTAGCATATTTCCAAAACAACAACTGCAATATGATCCATTGTTGGATATATCCGGACTTACCCTTAGCGTGTAGTTGATGGTGTTCTGTTTCTCGTACTGTGACACCACCAAAGTGAAGGTGTGGGTGCCGGAGGATGTCAGCTTGATCTTGGTCAGATAGTGAGGGCTGTTGATACGGATGCCATCGATGTAGGGAGGGGGGTCGGCTGGAAACAAAAAGTAAACAAACAAATACGGCAACTAAACTCTACATCGCATTTTAGCATATAGCACATTTTGTATACGAAGAGGAAAGCTAGAATTTTACCTGGATAATACACCTTCTTTCCATCATTTTTGTAAACGACAAGAGTGATGAATTCTCGGTTTTGTGCAAAATCGTCCTGAAAGAAACAGTCAGTTTTAAAGGGGACTAATTATGCAAAATCAACTTCACTGAGCTTTGATCGTTGATACAACAGTGTTTCCTCATCATTAGTTTAGTCAAAGTTGTATACAATTGATTCCGAGTTTTCCTATACTGCTCTGCAATTGATGCACAAAAATTCCTGTTTTCACATACCCCTATCCCCACCCATATCCTGTATTTAGTGTGATTATTTGAAAAATGAAGACTTGGGTGATACATTTCGGGTTCTAAAATGTCACGTAGCCACTTTTCAAAAGTAAAAACACGTAAATGACAATTCAGTGCTTGTTACGGAGGAAGAGGCGGTGCTTATCAGCAGTGCTAATCGGTTGCAGTTTTGAACAGGAAGTTAATGGACCTGTTTCTATTACTAAGGCGTTTTAGATTAATATTGCTGTTTACAGAGAACGAAATGTAAAATTATTATCTGCTTGTTTTACAGTTAAACTCTAAGTACCTGAAAGAATGCATAATATGTCTTTAACTTTAAACTTCCAAATAACAAGAATAACAAGCATTTTGTTTATTATGTCCATGTGTATTTTGACTGTTTGGAATTTTACATATGAGTAGCATGATATATTATTTGTACACATATGAAAAGAACCTACCTTGTCAGTGATGTGTCTTGTGAGGAGCACCCACACAGCGGCGCCCCCTGTTGGACACTGCACCTCCAGTCTGTACTGAGGGTTGTTGGCCAGACTGTACACGTCCTTTACAGGGCCTTGCTTTCCATCCCAACTACTACATTAGGTAATACATAAACACACTTTAGAAACTCTGCTTGAACTTTAACTCTGGGCAGTGTAATTCAACACAACAATATGCAGATAAAAAGACCACGTGTACTGACCTGTGTATGCAGAAGGACTCTTTAAAAAGGGCAGGGTTCCAGCTCAGGTAGATGACGTCATAGTACTGGCACAGGTCCTCCCACGCGATCCAGAACACACCTGCAAGACAAAATCAAACGAAGGATTAAAACTGGGGTACTTGATTTCCACACAGAAAAAAAAAACAAGTAAATATTCAAGTCTATCTAACTAGATCCTAGCGTATGAAACCTTTTGGCACATTGTCAATATTGATATGAATATATTTTAAGCAGCAAGACCCTTACTTCTGGGTAGACAAGAAATAAAATGCTTTGCTGCACTCTTCTGCACACTTCTTTTAAAGCTTTTTTTAAATGAGTCTGTATGCCTTTATGTGTTTTGTGATTTTAATGCATTTTTTTCTGTTCTGTAAAGCACTTTGAATTGTGTACAAATTGTGCTCTACAAATAAACTTGCCTTGCCAATATTAGCCAAGGACAAAGAGGAGTGATATCATTTTATCACTAAGTGCTACTTTTACAAGATACTCTTTGGTGGAAAACACACTAAAAAGTCAGGTGCCCCAGCTTTAAAGAAGACGTAAAAGATAGGATACCGATACCCACCTTTTTTTCTAAATTAGTAAATTGTGTTTTCCCCCAAAAGGGAATATTAAAAAAAATAAAAAAATTAAGCTGCCAACACTTTGTAAAAGTGAGACTAGTGCGCACGAATGAGTTAAATACATACGTCCTACTTTACGTAAAATACATAACCTAAATGCGCTTTAATTTTGGGGTTGTTTTTTGTGTGTGATAGGTTCCATTCTCGTTCTAGAATTTAAACATGTCACAGTTTCAGATGGAAGGGAGAGGCCTATGAAATGAGAAAAGGGAAACATTCTGTTTTTGAAAGAAATATTTAAACTTGCATCATAAATGTTGAATATTATTATTCGTTATCAACGGGCTCCACAACTGACAACAATAACGCCTTTGCAGTTGAATAATGGCATAATTTTCTGAAGCTATGTTGAAAAAAGCATTTCCCTTTGTTCATTTGTGCTGACAGAGAAGACGTTGAACTTTGTGGCCATTTTTGTTTCATGTGGTTTGATGAGTGAATTTCAGAGATATAACATTAACCATAAAACAACAAACAATTCTACCACGCTCAATTTTAACCTACATGGATTCTAGAAATGTTGTGATGTCACATGAATGTACCTAATGGTATTGGTTGGTAAAATTATAAGTGATATTGTAGCATCTACAAATTGTAAAAGTAGCATCTACAAATATTCAACCTAATCATTCATATAAATGACAGTGTCTAAAATCTCAGAACAAACAAACAGAAAATAACTAGAAACAAATTATAACAAAAAATATATACAAAATCTACATCTATCTTTATATCTGTAATAGTAATAATCTCAGATGCCATAAACATAAAATTGAAAGGCTTATATAAAATGTTGACATAATCTGATACCATTATCAAACTTCTGAGCCGTCTTGGGGTCAAAGTTGAGGTATTTGAGCAGCTCTGGGGTCCAGTTCTTCTCGTCCCTCTCACTGTAACGTCCTTTCCACCTCAAGTGACTCCACGGATTCTTCAGTTGCAGGAAACGCATTCCCTGCACAAACACGACGGCACAGTTACAGAACCACTTACCACCACCATTAGAGGAGTAGATTGACCTTACCTTGTGCTCCCTTATGTCCAGGACAGCATAGGCGTGTGTGGGCACCAGGCCCCACCTCTCCCCTTCCTCCTCAGTCATCACTCCTGTCGCCGTGGTGATCAGGACATCTCCTCTGTGAAATCTAAAAGAAAACAGAAGAAATACAGTATGTACATGCATTTCTATGGGTTTTAGAGTCATGTGCATATGTATATACTATTTGAACAACTTTGGCTCTATTAGAGAACATTATGAACATTATAAAGTAATAACTTAAACCACAGTGCCCTCTACTGGATGACTATACCAAGTTTGTCTATTGAGGTAAATAATCAGTCCTGTTTTATGAATGTGATGTACAATATTTCTATCATGGAATATGTATCAGACATTCACCTCTGGTACAGCATGCGGAAGGTGCCATCCTTACTGAAGGACTGATTGTCTGAATGCATAGCGATGCGCTCAGGGATCCAGCCTGTGAGCGCATGGAGGTCGATATTCTGGAAAAAAGGGGAAATATATTGTTGATTTGCATGTCAAACAGGGCAGCTCAGGCTTACTTTCAGAGCTGGCGAAATAGTCCGTACAACTCATATGCTCCAAAGAGTCTTGTTTTACTGCTCATCACAGTGACATTTTCGGGCACAGCTCAATGAGGATTTTGATCATTTTTGTAACGTGTCCATTGCTGTTGTCTCTGTGTTGATGGTGATTAGTATTTTGCAGAGCTGCACCGTTGTAGTTGTTGTTGTTGTTTGTTATTATCGACCTCTCTACCTTGTCCTCTATGATAAATGTGTAACATTTCATTTCCCTTTCCTCACTTAAATTCTTAAAGTCTTGTGAACCACTTAAATGTTCAACACAAACATTTAGTCCCATTAACATGAACACACTCATATCTGTTCAAAAGCTGAACATGTGTGCATTCTGAAGCTAAGACTCACAGAGTTGGATCCGGGGAAGTCGTAGCCCCCCATCACCTTCATGTAGGCCTTCTCTATGAGCGACACCCACAGCTCGTTTCTGTTACTGGAGTAAGAGCACAGCAGCTCTCCATTCCGGTCTACAGGCAGGTAGTCATCAATGATCACCTACAACACAAACACTCTCTTATTCATGTGGACACTTTTGACAAATATTAGGCTGAATCCTGTACCTTCCTGGACACTCCGTTGATGTGCAGTTTGACCATGTACTTCCCACAGGGATTATACTCGGGCTCTCCTTTTCTGTTCTGAGGGTAGATGATGCTGATGCACAAAAAGACAAAAAACATTTAAACAAATGCTATTCATTTACAAAATAAGTTTACTAATGTGTATAACAATGTTTGATACCTGGTGATAAGTTTCTTATTGTAGCGCCGCTCATAGGCCGCGCTTATTGCAAGTGATGCAACGAACGAACAGTCAGAGACCACGGTCTGAAAGAATAAAGACATTTACTGCTTGTGAAAGAAAATCAAGGACATGAAAACAAATCTACATTACATTAAGTTAATCCAAATACATAAACTTAAGTAGAATATTCTGTTTTTAATAAAATGGTTCGTAATTGTGTTTGCACCCATTAAAACATTGCAGATTTCCCATATTGTGGCCAGTCTGCTCTGTCGTGACACTAATCCTGCAGAGGGTGCACTACACACAGTTTGGTTTGGCTTTGTTAGTGGGCCCTTTCCCTGTTATTTAGCTGTTTGTTGCATACTTTTTTAGTCATGTACAAAAGTTAGCAGGTTGTTTAAACTGTAATAATGCTACAGATACTTTTTACCACCAAGCAAAAGATCGCTGTCTCTCTAAGTACTGCACTGAAGATGAAAAGATTGATGAAAGAAGTCCCATGACCAAAGCAGAAGCGAAAAATGTCTCCTCGCATGATGGTTAGACAGCAAATGTATATCTGGACTATAGGTAGGTGATATATTGAAAATTGATAATATAGCAAATACTGTTCTGGAAATATGGACGATAGACTCAATAGAATCATTTTGCATAATTAAAACAATTAAAAATGACAGAAAACATCTAGTGTATCTTCCAGTATAAAGTGATTTTCTGGACTTTTATGGATCATTTAATGGTCCATGCAATTTTTGCGAGATACATGAACCTCAAGGCACTCTTTAGTACATTCCTGATGCTTTGTGAAAAAACTGTGGCAATATTGTGGCCAAGATGTTGCAAAAAAACCCAGAAACTTAATACATTTACATTTTTGTCATTATTGCAAACTTACTACATCATAAGGAATTATCGAGACTAGGCAACATTCTGATAACAGCTCATATTTACCATGAGCCAGTTCCATTTTGTATCTATTGTATCCAGCCCCCACAGCAGCAGAGTCTCACCTGCTTGATGCTGAAGCTGGACACAGACATGATCATGGTGGGGTTGGTGCAGAACTCATCCGGTCGAACCCAGCGTGAGAAGATGGCTTTCTGTTTAGGCGACAGGGCCAGCTTACCCACTTTATCTCTGCGAGGAGAACAGATCAGGTCACGATCATGATCATCGCACACGTTTATGTTTGAGGCAGGAGTGTAGCACCAAATTCTGGGCCCCAGGTACAAATCTTCTCGGTGGGCTCCAAATAATTTTCTATATGATTTATTTATCCCAGCAAATTCAGTTGGTATTGTTATTTTTATTCCCTATTACTAGAATATACACCCTATGGTTTCTACATACACTTAACAATAACTCGCTAATTTAGAGACATCTTGTGTAACTACGGGCGCATATTATGATACAGTACTGTTGTTTGATCTCAAAACGGAAGAACATACATTCAAATTATAATCACTGTTTTTGGTTCATATGTGAGCAGTGATTTTCCTCTTTTTCAAATTTTGATGGGGCCCCCGATGTCATGCACATTTAGTCTCTCAACGACTTTACTCACCCACATTGTATTTTATTACAACAGAAAAAAGATTAAAGTGTAGAAAGATGCAACAGAGAAAAAAAAAAAAAAAAAAAGCTTTTGAGGGCCCCTTCCTGCTCTGGGCCCCGGGGAAACTAGTACCCTTTACCCCCCCCACGACCAACGCCCCTGGTTTGAGGTAATACTCACGAGAAGGGCACGGGGAAGGCAAAGCGCTCCTTCAGGTCCACACTCATAAAGGGCACGTAGGCTATGCCATTGATTGTGGAGGTTCTCCTAAAATGAATATAACATTTTTAATATAAGATCCAATCCAACTTTATTTGTAGAGCACTTTAAAAACAATAAAGTCGACTGAAGTGCTTAACAAACAAAAAAGCAGCAAATAAAAGACAATGTAAAACGCACAACCGCACAATAATCACACATTAAAAAACAAAAGTCAATCACAAACTGTTAAAACCCAAAGAGAAAAGGTATGTTTTTAAAGAAGACTTAAAATCAAGAGGCAAAAGGAGCTCATTGCAGAGTTTTGGGCCAGGAGCAGAAAAAGATCGTTCTCTCTTTGTTTTCTCTTTGTTTTAGGGACAACAAGTAAAGAATTATCCATCGACTTGACGTTGCAGTAGCTTGGACATATATTGAGAGGCCGTGGACGTATTTTAAACAAATAAACACAATTTAAAATCAATACAAAAAGAAGCCGGGAGGCAGGAACCACTGCAAAGACAGTTTGGCTTTAGATAGATGCCTGAGCTGAAAAAAAAAGCTCCACCACAGAGCTAATTTGAACGATAAGCTTCAGAGCACTGTCCAGCTTCACACCAAGACTTGTTGCTGTTGATTTAAGGCAGTGGTTCTCAACCTGGGGTCGGGACCCCCATGAGAGTCGCAAAAGGTTTTCTGGGGTTCCCCAGATGATATGGGGAAAAATTGAAAATGGATACTAAAGATCCATCAAATGCAGTGGTAAAAGTAGATTCTCATTTGTGGGCCAATCAAAGTGGGTAGGTCTATTTTCTATACATCACATCGCAGGCACCTATTTTTTGTGTTTGGGGGTTGCAAATGTCAAATGTTGTTATTTTGGGGGTCGCGACTGAAAAAGGTTGAGAACCACTAGTTTAAGGTAGTGTTCTAGATAATATTAGTATAGAATACAATTGATTTCAATTGATTGAAAAGTTCTAAATGAGCATAATAAGTTTATCATTTTAATTCTTGTTTGGATTTGGACAGCAGATGTAACTTAAAAGGAGTTAAACATTCTTTAATTGTTGCATTGATTGAGTAAAACAAATCCTTTACAGAATGATAATTATTTGGTGAAAATAACTTTAATATAACTTTATTTCAATTAACTTAAAACGAGTCATCAGTATAAGTTTAGGATTCTTAAAGTCAGACCTGTATTTTCGTGACATACCTTAACCACATTCTGCTGCCTTTCAGAAGTGTCACTGGTCAGATGATCTGAACAGATTGCAGCTCTGTCTTCCTACTTGGAGCAACAGGACAACAACGCCATCTGCAGTTCAATGTCTTCAGAGCTGTATTTCAGGTATGAGAGAGCAGCTATGCCCCTAATCTCGACTGATGCATTTCCGTAGCTCTATGGACTTCCTGAGCTAACTGACTATAAGAATCCGAAACTTCGTAAAATTTCTTTAAAATTATGAGTCATCAATGTGAGCCAATTCCGAATATTTTCAACTTGAACTTTTTTTTTTTTACTTTTACTTCATAAACTCCTACTTGACCAGTGTATTTTATGAATGATTAGGAAAACATCTAAACATGTCACGTGTAAAGTTTCCATCCCAGGCTCAAAGTATTGAAGGAGAATGCAGTATGATCAGACTGAGTACCACCTGAGTACTTCGATCTCCTCAGCTGTGTACTTCTGTCCATGGGGCTCACAGGACTGCACTGCTCTGACGCTCTGAGGCTGAGGCTTGTCATGAAGGCTGAAGTCTGGACCTAAAGGAAAGAACTGTCTGACGGGACCCCCAGAGGAGCCTCCTGAGACGGGCCGGGGACCAGAGCCTCCTGCCCGGTCCAAAGGCTGTGCTGGAGCAGGCCTGGACACGGACTCTTTTAAACCCTCCGCCCTGACAAAGAAGAACACCAAACATGGGTAAAGAAGGTAGGTAAAAAAATCTGTTATGAAAGAATTGTTGGGTTTTTTGCAGTTTAATGAAAAATCACAGTCAGTTGTACCTCATCATATTTCAAGACAGATTTTCCCAACAACCTCTATGATGGGAAAAGAGCACCACACAAACACACACATGTTCTCCTTTTGGTTTATAGTTCAAAAAATACTGTGACAAAACCATTACCTGTCTAAAGCTTGCCGCGCCAACTGTTTCAGCTTGTTTTGCAGCACCTGGTCCGATGTCTCATTTGACTGATGAAAAAAAGGCATGAACTTACTGAAAATATGCATACAGAATACTCATTCATGAGTAAATGTATTCAGATCTCTCTTTCATTGGGCGATTTGATTATATAACTGCACAGTAATAGTGAGAAAAATGGAAAATACAAAACAGCTCTTGTGGCAAGTGCTTGTGCTGTTTTTCCTTCTCTAATCAGCAATAAATAAATGACAGTAAAGCAAACATCAAACTGGTTTAATCCTAGGCTGTATTCATCATACATTCATGTAACAGAATACATTACAAAATACATTTTAATGCAGATATTCAGTATCTAAATATATATTCAACGTATTCTTATCAACACTGATGAACTATGAGGTGTGAGAGATTTCAATAGAAAATATTACAATTACACTAAAGACCTACACTAAATAAAAAAAAAAAAAGCTGGATTATGTTTAGTTATAACAAAATTAGTCAACTGTTCATTAACTGACCCTCTAACTGCTGTATTTACCGTTTGAATGCAGAGCTCTACAGCCTGTGTGTACAGTTCGATGGCCTCGTCATGGTTACACTTCTCATCCTCCTCAAAGGCCTGAGTGACCAGGAAGTGTGCCCGCTCCAGATCCACCTGCTGCCGCGACTTCAGGGGGTCGCTCTTCTGGGCCTGGACTGAACACGACATGGACAATGAAGGAACAAAGCACCATGATAGGACACATCAGTATCATTAAACTGTCACTTGTATGGAAACTGCTGTATCTGTTCCAGTCAATTCCATAACCTCTCCAACCTCTTTTTCACCAGGCTGAATAGAACATTTGCATGATTTATCTGGAATAACAGGCGCCCTCGAATAGGCCTTTCTCTTATATCTGCCATATGAACGAGGAGGATTGAAAATGCCAAATATACAATTGTATTTCTGGGCAGCTCATTTACCGTCAGCAATGTTCTAAAAATCCAGTTTGGGTAGAGATTGAAAACCTTGGTATTAAGCTTCCATAGCATTTATATGTATTATATGTATTTTGCGAAATTTTCATGTGAAAAAGCAAATACATAAACCCTTCCACAAAAACAAGCCTTGGCAAAAATGAAATAGGTGACATTGCACATTTTCTTAAGAAAAATAATAATAATTTATTTCACAAATATAAATAATTTATAAATAATATATTTTATTATAATAATAATAATAATAATAATAATAATAAAAGCCCAACTAACAACAGTTTGAGTCTAGACATTTCATGTTGAATCTGTGTGGCCACATGTTTCAGGTAAATGTAAGCTACACGACCAAACAACAAGTTTAGCAGGGGGCTTACCCCTCGCCAGACAAGTTACATAGTGCACCTTTAAAGAAAGAAATATTTGTACGTGAAATTTTGTTTTAGTTAACATGACACCACTTAACCCTTGCTAAAACAAGATAAGAACCTGATACCAATTTGATAATTCAACAATCCACTACAATCCTGCATGTTTATAGCATGTATTTCATGTATGTTCATTAACATGCACTGTCCCGACAAAATAAACAAATAAGAATAAGAATAATAATTCAATAGTTTTAAAACAACCAAACCAGGAGGAGTTTTATGCCAATGTCCTCACACAATGTCAGCTACAGCAATATAAAAATATGTGACAAATGTAGTGTTGAAGAGAAACTTCCTGCTGCATTGTTGTTGTTGTTCTTATCAGACTACATCTCTATTCCCTTCAGCCCATAGCCTTTCTGCTGAATTTTCTCATGTTAACACTGAAGTACTCTAATGTCTGGATAATTTCATAGAAATATCAAGAGCTCAAGGGGCTAGAACAGGACTAAACCAAGTCCACATCAGGACTAAACCAAGTCCACATCAGGACTAAACAGACTCAAATTACGATGAAACCAGTATGAATGCAGCCTAAAACATTTTAATAAATAGGAGAATAAATAATTGTTTACTTACTAAAAGAACATTTTAACTCTTGTGGTCCTTCTTCTTTTGCGATAGAAAACAAATATTGCTTTGTATAGCTTCTTGTACTAGTCACTGCCTACAAACATTAAAACCACACCCACTCAGGCTGCGGTCACAGTACAGCTCAGTACACACACATCCAGCTACTGAGCCGAGTCATGGAAACAAGTGCTCACATACAATGAAAAGAGAATACCCTTGTGCCCATAATACACAGAATACACAAATGATTATAAGTGTACAATATGTTTTAATATGAAGATTACCTGCTCCGTGAAGTGCTTGTACTCGATCCAAGTATTCATTCACTTTGGTTTGGATTCCCTCCAGTTTTGACCCAGCCATTGCAGCATAGAGCAGGGCCTGGGCTGCCTCCTAAATGTACAAAATCAGAAAAATAGACATATTACCTTAACAATAGGATATGCTTGCACAAACACTGACATTTCAAACTCTATTTTGATATTATGGAATAGGCTCAATACTCGATAACAATTTCAATACCAAAAGAAACACACATTTTTTAGACAACAGAACATAACTTACAATACTAAATAATACTTTCATTAATATTTCCATGTGATCTTATATTTCTTTTGATCAACATCAAGACCATTCAAAACTAATCAGGAACGGGCCAATTTTGTACTATTTATGTGATTTTTTTTTTTTAATCAATACTTGCTCAAAAGAGTAATTGTTATTTTGTTTTTATCCTAGTTTTAGTATTGATTTGTATACTGTTTTCAATATTTTTAGTTTTGACAATCCTGCACTAGAATTATGAAAATGAACAATGTATGCAAAATGAAAGGACAGGCAGTTGATCTGTTCTGAAGAAATAACAGCACATTTAATCTAATCTTCCAAGGGACTAAAGTGTGTTGTTTTATCATAAACTTATTTTAATTTTACATTAAAAATTACATGTGATTTTCATATTAATATTATGAGATCATTTGGGTATGTTGACAAAAATGAAAGTACAACACAGATTCACAACTAGCAGCAACCAAAGACAAATGATACAACAGTTTATGGATCACAGACGTAATTTGCGCAATACATACCTTGTAATAAAAGACAGCCTCGTTATATTTTCCATTCTGATCGTAGGTAACTGCAGTTTTGGCGAATTTGACAGCGTCGTGTTCCAGAGCAGTGCAGTCCATTCTCGTTGGGACAGAGGCTAACAACAACTATTCCTCCTCTGCGGTAAAGCTGGCTTCAAATGTAAAAATGTCGTGTTTGCAAATGTGTCACGGGTTATAAGGTAAAAGACAAAAAGACATTTTGATGAGGATCTTTTTAATGTTCTCATCTGTCCCTCCACAGCATGACTTTTTACTATTTGACAACTAGCGGAAAACCAAAACAACCATGGCGCTTCCGGGAATGTTCTCACGCATGCGCACTCGAACAGCCTAGCATTTATTTGTCCATTTTATTTATTTATTTTAAATTGTTATATCACATTTGAATATCGTAACTCTTCTGCTACTAATAACAATAATAATTACAGCTAGATTTGATATTACATCAACGTGTTACATCACAAGTTCCTATAAATGTAGGGCTGCAGTTGTTAGCGTTTTTTCTTCCTTTTTTACATTGAGAGTTTTAAATATATAAAGATTAAAATATGGGGACGGAAGGCTTCTTGAAAGGGAAAATAACCTAAATCAGATTTTCTTCAAAAATACACTTTATTGGTAAAAATTTTGATGAAAACCAGATTTTTCCCCCCCGCAAATTTGGATTTAGTAATGCCACTGTAAAATAAAAGGTCTAAAAAATTTCAGTCTGTATGGTCCAATAGCAGTTACAATACGACTAGTCACGAAAAGTCGATTAATCGTTGCAGTTACTGAAATACATTTGTTTTAGCAGCAGCTAGAATAACAGAAGGAACTACATAGACCTTGATCCTTTGCTTCATTTAAGTGCATGATGGTGAAGAAACAACTGTTAGCACTTTTAAATCTAAATGTGCTGCTGTCTTGGCCTGGAGGGCTGTGGTTCTCAAGGACTCTCCTGGTTAAATAAAAGTGAATAAATAAAGATTGTCTTGTCAAGGCATTTTAAAAGGAAAAAGTAGCTTATCTATGATTCTGTCAGATTCTCCACAATATTGCGATAAATATGGTATCGTTGGATGCACAGTGTACTGTGAGATTTGCCAACCGTTACATTGTGTTTTGGGGCCGTGATGTTGTGACGTCACATGAACACAACCTATTACAGAAACAGCTTACTGACTTGTGTGAAGGGTGAAAATGTATCACAAATCAAACGTAGCCCATATTTATTTGCTCAAATAGGGCACCACATTAACTAAAGTATAAAAATGAATGTATACACTTTAAATACTGTATACTGTAATTCAATGAATCTGAACACTACCAGAAAAGTCTGCACAGTATTTGGTGTATCATCTACTTTTGAATTACTATTCAAAAAATACATTTTGTTGACAAATCCACTTTTCTTGGAAAGTGCAGGGATAGGGGTTCCATCCATCACCACAAATCCTGCTGACAGACACGGCACAGTTGCTCATGGAGGTACTGTGTGCAGAATAAAGCAGTGTAACAGTCCAATGTAAACTGCCGAGACTTACACAGTGTTGGGTCCAGTATGGTCCCGTTATGCCAGCGCCTGTCCTCGCCGTCAGACTTCAGGCCTTTCCAGTACCCATCGTTAGTTAAGGTCAGCTCAGTACTGGCACAGATAAAGGCTGAACACAACACAAGAACATAATATTAGAAGAAACTATACTAAAAATAAACAAACCAACCAACCTTTTTTTTAATTGACCACAGCAGTGGCCCAAAGTTATCGAGTACCCCTTAAACTTTGTCTCACACTACGAGTTTTTTGTATTATTAACATTATTTGTTATCTTTCTAATTTTACAATACATTTGTTATATTACTGCATTTTATTCAGAGGTGGGACCAAGTCCTTGTTTTGCAAATCTTAAGTAAGTCTCAAGTCTTTGGCCTCAAGTTCAAGTCAAGTACCAAGTCCTATGCAATTGATTTCAGGTTCTTTCAAGACTTTATATCAAATACAGCTTGTATTTCAGATTTTTGTAAAATGTTATACTTTTTTTTTTAAGTCTCGTTCACTAATGAAGAATTGGGAAGGGACGAGCTCCAGTTGGTTCATTCACAGTGTCTCTGCAGTGATCTGAGTCGTGCTGAGGAGCTGAACCAGACACAGGTCTCTCATGCACAAATTATTGCTTAGATTTGAAGACATGAAATAAAACTGCATACGTTGAAAATCACAAATGCATCGTTTAAATAGTTAACTTCAGAAAATGTTGTTGAGTGGACTGATACTACAGGGCTTCTTCATGTTCCTTTATTAACCTTATTCCAGACGTTGCCGTGGGCGCCGCCATCTTCTTTCCGTTGTAGTTTATATGGGGCAGACGAGCTCAACAGAAGATAAGTTCTACACCGACGAAAAAGCCGTTTTCAGGCCGCCCAGGAAATCGGTGCGTTGCTGACTTGTTGTTGCCCGTGTACATTAAACATTTTACACAAATCAGTCTACTTAATACAATGTTTTAGCGGCAAGACTTTTCCCTCGTTCGCCATTTTCGTCAAACCGGAAGTGCGTTTACTACAGAAGTGTGGATCTGTGGCAAAAAGAGGAATAAGGTCAATAATCAATGTAAGAGACTGCTCACCTAAAAGATGGGAATAGAATTAGTTTGGTTTAAATTGGTTTAAAAGAAATCCATTTATTGTAAAATAAATAAATAAATAAATAAAATGAAATAAAAAATATTACAAGATACAATTTGTATGTTGTAATACAATTTGTTGAGTCAGCTGTACCATTCTTGTGTGGTTGTGGGCTTTGGTCTGATGCTGTTATAATGAAAAATAAAGTGCTGCCTGATGACTGAAGTAATGACACAGATTAGAAGAAAACAAAGATTTAGGAAAACCTGTCGATTGTGAAGAGAAGAACTGCAGGCTTGTGTCTTCAGAGGACGTTTCACTCAGGTGTAGAGGGATCTGAGAAACTGAAACACAATCAAACCACACGCCGCACTGTTATAGGATTAGAATTAAATAACAGATGGAAAATGTACTGCAAAAGTTCAATCATACAGTGGATTACTGAAATTGTGTGTGTTTTTTTTAAACAAAATAAAATAAATCAAAGCTTGACTTGGACATTTGAAGCAGTGAGGTCTTCATATTCTCCGGATCAGAGTGGTGTGCCCTCCAGAGGTTACATTAACGGGGCGTGTGCTCTCACTCAGGGCCGGAGGCATCTGTGACGCTGCAGGACAGTGGACAACATCAGATCAGGAGAGCATGTGCTGCTGTCTGTGGGCCGCTCGCACACTGTGGACTAATGGACATGAAAGTGCACAGCAGGAGAAAAAAGTGCAGACATGGGAACAGGGGACCTGCATGTTGTGGTTAGAGTCATGTGTGTTCCACCTCCAAAATTAGAACACTTCAGCACATTTGGTAAATAAATGTAACTTGTTTTAATTCCCAGGAGCAGAGTGTGTACGGTGTCCTGAGGAGGGTAAATCTGGAGGCAGAACTATTATTATTCTGCCCACAGTAAATGGTGGGACCTACCTCCAAGCAGAACCTTCTGCTGTTTGGAAGATAAGTTGCATTTCTGCTAGCTGCCAAGATAAAAACGACACCGAACCACTGCACCACCAATAAAGTTCTATCTTCTCTTTCTTTTTTTGTAAACTGAGGATAGGAACGCCTGCACTTTTATTTCACGTCTTCAAATCTAAGCAACAGTGCATGATTAGACCTATGTTTGTTTCTGTTCCTCAGCAGAACTTCCAGATAGCCACGAGTGACGAGGGCCTGTTGAGCTGGATGAAAGAGTCTATTAGAGTGCTACAAGAAAGAGGATAATCAGGTTAGCGTTCCCCAACAGCCCACTTCTCAAAAGATTCTCTATTTCTCTAGTTTTCTTAATAATATTTACATCTAAAAAAAAAAAAACAATAATGCTTGTAGATATTTTTAAGTAAATATCAATGACAATGCTAAACCTTTTACTATATGTTGTTTGTAAATGAGTAGTTATGAGTAAATATGGAGTCATTCATCATGATATAACCCTAATGTATTATAAGATTATTCATCTCAGCTGAGGTTTCTATCCTCAGTTTCCTAAGGGGTTAGAGAAGATAGAACTTTATTGATCTCAGAGTAGATACATGTCAGCTCTTAATGCACAATAAAGCGCAGGTTAGACAGCTGGTGACGTGTGTTTGCAGTGTGGCAAGGCATCCACCAGATGGAGACAAAGGTACGCAGCCAAAAAGACTGGAACTAACAACAGCAGGCGTTTGATAGTAGAATCAAGATCATAGACCGTGGTGCGGTGCTGTATTAAAATGTGTGCAACATGGAACAGATTTTCTTTTACTCAAAATGGTTTTGTGAGTAACATTATTCATCAGACACCTCAGGGAAAGGCCTAGTAGATTTATGCAATTCATTGTTTTGTTTTTTTGCAACATATATTACTCTAAATAGTGTTTCTACCTGATTTTATTTTTGGAGCTACAATCGTCCAGCTATTATCAGCCACAAGAAGGCGATAACTAACATTTTGAATGTAAACCCTGGTCATGTTTGTGAGTGTGTTTGAACTAGAACCTATAGAATTTGAATGAAATAAATACCTAAGCAGGGTTAAAAAAAAAAAAAAAATGTATATATATATATATATATACAATTTGTATTTGTTGCTTTTTGATGTTAACTTAACAAACTGAACATTTTTGGAATCCTTCTCTGGCAAGCCCCCAAAAGGGTTTTAGAAAGTTTTCAGACCTGCTCATGTATATCCATCCATACATGCATACATGTATGCATACATTGGTCTGAAAGGGGACATATGTAAAATCAACTTTAATGACATTTAGCCTTGTTACAACAGTGTTTCCTCATCAGTAGTTCACTCAATACCCCCGATCCCCGCCCACATCTCTGTACTTAGTTACGATTATTTGAGAAATGAAGACTCATGCCACAGCTGTCCTGTCATGAAAAAAACAAAAACAAAACATAACAGCCAATCTCTAAAACAAAGGCTTTCAACAAATCTGAAACAACCAACATTTTCTGCATTTTCTTTTATCACAGTTTTACGAATTGTTCATGTTTCCCGATGATGTCACAAAGGTTTTTCTGATTCTATTTGATTTTTACATGCAATCACCAACATAGTTCTACTATATTGCAGTAACTGGAGACATGTGGCTCAGTGATTAGCTGCAAAAAAAATGCAATGCCACAATTCAAGGTTTCTCTTGAATGGTCTTTCTCTCCCCTTTGTCTCTTGTAATCAATAAAAAAGGGCTACCACAAACGATCATTTCAGTAGTTGACTAGTCAGCGATTACTGTTTTTGCTCAGTCGACTAATTGTATTTCTGTTTTCAACCAGATAAAGATAGAAATGTGCCAACAAAAGACTCTTTTGGCATTTGTTTTGGGTCCGTATACATAATAATTGCTAAAATAGTCCTCATGATTATTCTGATTAATTGCTGCATAATCCCTAAAAAGAGATGTAGTAGCTCATACAATGGTCCATTATGTTTAGCTCCTTTTCCTGTTTGTGTAAAGTTTGAGTTGTAAGAATAGTCAGAATTTATAAAGTATTAATTTATACAATAATTATTTTTTTCTGGCTTCGAAAACCATTAATCATTGCTGCATATTGTCACACAGAAAATAAAAAAGTTGACACGCACGACAGTTATGGCTTTATTTGTATTCATTTAAAGCCCTCTCTCCTCTGTCCTTCTGTCCTTGCAGCCTCCTCCCTCTCCATCTCCCCACAACTCCTCCCCCTTGCCCTGCCTCTCCGTCCCGTCTACAAAAGCACTCCTCTCTCATGTTAATCACACTTCTCCAGCTCAACATCCCACACACGCGCTCACTCCAGCCTTGGACACCACTTCTCCTTTATCCAACATGGACTTCCACGGCCCAGCGTTCAAACCTTTTCAACCACCCACCATAGGCCATTACGGAGGCGAGAAGGAGCAGATGCTGAACCTTAACCAGCGCTTGGAGACCTACTTGAACCGCGTCAAACTTCTGGATGAGGAGAATGCCAAGCTGGCCAAAGAAATCCAAACGTTGAGGCGGAACCATCACTGCCACCAAGAGCGCCGAAAGGTCTTGGACGAAGAGCTACGCATCGCAAGGGAAGAAGTCGATATAGTTTGGAGAGAAAGAGTTTTCGCCGAAGTAGATGTCGCAAAGCTGACCGAAGAGCTGCAAACTTTGGATCTTCAACTGCGAAGGGAGTCCCAAGCTCAAGTAGAAGCGAACGCGAAGGCGGACCAGAGCAGAAAAGAGCTCGAGGAGGAACGTAGAGCCCAGATATGGCTGAGGGAGAAGGTTAGCCAGCTGGAACACGAAATGAAATCGCTAATTCAAACCCACCAAGAAGAGGTCGCTAACATGGAAGCTGTTCTGATGCAAACCAGGACGATGCCGGACATGAGACCAGCCGTCCAGCGTGGTCCAAATTTGCTGGAGTTGGGGGAGGAGTACAACCGGAGGGCGGCGAGAGCGTGGCAAGAGGCGGCAGAGGCGTACCAAGGCCAGCTCGCCCGCCTGGAGGAGTCGGTGAGCGAAACGAGACAGAGGTTGGTCCAGGTGAACAAAGAGAAGAGCGAGAGTGTGTTGAAGTTACAGAATCTGGATCGCGAGGTGCTGGGCCTGCAGGATCTGAGGGAGCACCTGGAGAGCTCGGTCGACCAGCAGAGGGAGAGCTACTGCCGGGATATACAAATGCTACAGGTGAGATGATGATGATTGGATTTGAACCATTTATTTGCAACTTGTGTGTATAGTGGAGTGTTGTTTTGGTTCTTTCAAAAGTTAGGTCAATGTCAACTTCCTGGTTAAGTGGTCATTTTTCTGCTTATAAAATGATTAAAAAACAAACAGTCTTGGTCGTAGTTTGAACGATTAAAGTGCTTGCATTATACAGTATGTTGACTGCTGACTATGTAGCTAAAAAGAATCATGTTTTACTGGAAATAAGATTTTTAGGTGCACAAATTTCCACTTCAACGTTTGACACAGTTTGCACAGAACATTAGGTCTGTTTCAGTAATGATAATATAACAATTGCTGTATTAGATATTTGTGAAAAATACTGCAATTTACAAAAGGCGTTTCCAACATTGCTCTAGAAAATCCCCAATTCAGTGCTGAACCAGGACAAACCCAGAATTAAAATATGACTAAACCAGAACTAACCCAGAAGCAAACAAGGCCTAAACAAGGACAAAACCAGTGAACAATAAAACATACCTTTTATAATGTTTGTAAGATTCGCAGTGGGCCGGAAAACATCATTTGAACGACCTGCTCTGGCACACGGGCCTTAAGTTGAATAGGCCTGTTTTATACCATTGCCATAGCTAATTATGGTTTTATTTATAATACACTGATTATTCTCTATGCATTCATTTATTTTATTAGTTGGAGAAAAAAGAAAATCCACAGATCTGAACTCTTAGGCGTTACCGTCTTGTCTCGATAAAGATAAATATATTTGTTTAATGCCGTACTGTGGAACATCCAAAGCAATAACAAGCAGGACCTTCCCTGAGAAAACTCTGAAGTTCCCAGCCCTAAACTCAAAGCAATTAAAACAAAAACAGCGTTATACTTTTGAAAGCCCGACGTCTGCGCCACACAGTTTGAGATTCACCAAACCTTGTGATTGGTCTTATTTTATTCCCAAAATAAATCAATGTGGCATGAGGAAACTATGTGAAAGGGTGTAAGCTGTTGCTCATGACAGTGCAATCAGCGACACTGAGTGAGATTGAGTTCACAAATAGACAGGAGCTGCATGCAAAGTCATGCATCAGGCTCAGTACATTGATTCTATATCGTAATAAGATACAGGACATTGATCTGGTTTGTAGATTTAGATGATATGGAAGATATGACAAGAAAATTAAACGAACCATAACTTTATCTTTTATGATTAGATATATATTTTTTAATTACTTAATTGCACAGTGAGTGTAGATGACATAAATCAAATGTATACGGTCAGCCCACATTTGTTTAAGGCATGACAGATAATGCTAATACATCCATCCGTCCAGTGACATGGAGGGTCGTTTGTAATGGGATAATTATGCCTAAATCAATACAGGGGACAGAATTTACTTGTAAATTTACTAAGCCATTAGCCTGACAAGCTATCACATCATTTCTTATCTAACCAAGCCAATAATTAGTGTGGCTGGACCTCTCAATTCTAATGATATTTCGAAATTCAAGATAAATGTTTGGTAGATCCACAAACTTAGGATCTTTGTTGGAAATGGAAATGAAAGTTGTAGGAGTAAATGTTTGGTGGAAATACAGTTATTCTCTAAAAACACTTTAAATGCAGGTGTATTAGATTTCAAATTACATACTGAAATTTATTGTTCAGTCTTCTCAAGATGTTTTTTTCTAATGAGTTAAAGAAAGGTTATTTCAACGTTGGTCACAATCTTGCATTTTTGTAAGAAAAAAACAATTGACACAAAACAAAAGTGAAATCCGTAATTTTCTTTCATTCTAATACATTGCTGTTGTAACCAGTGTCATGAAATCCGATGCAAAAGTCACGTTATTGTGGTATAAACAGCTGCAGAAAAAAGCATGAAGGTGTTCTATTTTAGTGAGTAGTGAGTTTAGAGTAGATTGACTTGAAATGACTTCATTTTGCTTCTAAAATGATCATGATTAGAGGTTTTTAGTTACACTTATATTATGACGTAAATAATCACGATAAACCGCCAATATCCTTGACATCTCTAGTTCTGACACTGCTTTGATGTTGATCGTTTAACCATTAAAAAATAGCTTGTAGAGTCTCCACCAAAATATCCCCAGCGGTGCCTCATATTGTCTCGCTAACCCAAACAGAACTCCATTTATTTTCCGTGTCTGACCACACAATGCGCGCCACTGAAACCCTCTTCCTCTTCCTTGCCTGACTTCCTGTTTGGTCTTTTCTGGTCCAGGAGCACTTGGAGGCCCTGGAGAGAGAGAAACACGCACTGCACCAAAAGATGGACCAACTTCTGCTCGAGAACCGAGGCCTGGCGCAGATGAAGATGTCTCTCAGCATGGAGGTGGCCACTTACAGGTACTTTCGCTCTCCGGCCGATGCGTCATTGCTACGGCCACGCCAAGAGTAACAGACCCATTCAAATCATCCCGCTGCAACGAAAAATGGAACAAAAGCTTTAGCCATGGTCCGAGCGAGAGCAGCTGTCTAGACGAGAGGTCAATGTGCAGAAACTACCGCCCTCTCTTCTCCAATTCTGAGAGTATCGTCCATTACGGCGCTCCATTGTGGCGTCTTGTTTCTGCGTCTCGTGCCCCCCTCCTCAAAATATTGACCCTCACCTTCAGTGGTTCATGAGCTATGGGAGTCTAGGGTAACGGAGGAGCGAAGGGGTGTGTTTGAAGGTCATGCGCTGGAAGAAACAGTGTCTTAAAAATAACGTGTATTGCTGGATTTGTTGGTAATTGGTTAGATTAGATTAGAGAAGCTTTATTTGTCTCACAAGGGGGAAATTGTTGCAACGGCAGGAGAATAAAAGTGTGCAATCAAAATTAAAACGCAAATAAGAATCAAATCTACCATCTAAACCTTTGAGAATATTACAATACACTTTATTCAGATAAAAAAGGAATAAAATATAATAACATACAACACTGTGCGAGTAGAGTAAAACTTTAACACTCCAGAACTATTAAGTAAAATAAGATAAGATCAGAGAACCTTTATAGGGAAATTGCAGAGAAAATAGAATTAAAGTAGAACTAAGTAACATTTTGACCTATTTTCGGGGCGTTTGAACCCCCCACCGTCGCCCCCTGCTGTAAAACCAGCCTTGCAACTTTCCTGACGCCGACCCGAAGACAACTCTCCTGAGAAACCTTGTCTCTCTTTTTGTATTTGGCGACATGAAATGTTTTGTATATGATTTTACTTCCTTATTTCAATAAAAAGGGAGGAGGAAAAAAAAAAGAAAAAAAAGCTATTGCGTTTTTTACTGGCAGTGTATTTTCACAAGAGCCTGCAGGGGGAGCTCTGTCGCTGAAGTTGCTTAGTTCTGCTTTAAACAGATTGTTACATTAATGCCAGCAGGCAGATTATCCATAAGAATCTAAATATGTAAACAGATAATACATAAATATTGCAAAAAAAGATGAATATTGTGTGAAAGTTTTTTTTTATAGTTTAAATTAACAAAACACATGGATTTCTTGCTTTATAAAATCAAACTTTGTAATGCGTTTTTGATTGTTTTGTTTGGTCTTTTTTTTTTTTTAAGTAGAGCTTTTTTTTCTTCAAAGATGTATACAATTATCCTTAAAGGCGCTGTACCTGATTTTTATTGTCTTAAAACGTCAAAAATGAACTCGCTGATTTTAAACTCTTTGCAATAGTCCACATGTATCGCTCAATTCCTAAATATGCTTTAATTAAAATACAGAAGTCACATATATACAATTTAAATCAGCTCCTCAACACAAAAACATAAGCTCATTAAATGTCAATTAAAATGTCATTAAAATGTAAGAAAACGTTTTTGTGCTGGAAAAGTCAATGGTTGGAAAATTACAAAGCCAAATAATTTTCTAAGAAGTAAATGAGATTAAAAAATATTCTCTAAACCATTATATAATGCAGGCATGTCCAAACTATGGCCCGGGGGCCAAATGCGGCCCTCGGAGCAATTTTTGTTGGCCCCCAGGCTTCCTGGTGAATTGGCCCACACTGTCCTGAGAAGTACTTTCTATGGCAAATTTCAATTTTTCTACACTTATAACCTAAATAACTAACACTTTGGTGTGGGACGGACCTGATATTAAGGCACTGAGATTGAATTTAGGTGTGAGGCACGTAAAACATCAAAGAAATGCAACTTTTTGGAACTTTTCACGATTGATATGTGGCCCTCCTCTTGGTCTATATTTCAATATGTGGCCCTCGATGTAAAAAGTTTGGACACCCCTGATATAACGTGTAATGTACAACTCCTTATTTCCAAACGATTGTGATGTCAGACTTACAGAGCTCATGAACCACACATACAGGTCCTGTAAGAATCCCTCCTGATTACATTGTGACATCAGATAATAATTAACTAATTCAACAATCCTGACATGGCTTTGCGATATCACCCAAATGGTCACCAGAATATTCCCCATGGCCTGCAGATGCCTCAGCCCTGTGGCAGCTGATGTCAGTGCAGGAATGTGGCGTGCTCGGTGTGACCTGTGACAGTGGCATTAGTGCTGCTCGGTCTGCTCTTCACATGTGCTGTCAGTGCGGCCGTGGACGTACGACGGCAGAGCGGTGCAGATGGTGGTTCAATGCCGGGGTCTGGCCTCCATTTCCATAACAACAGACTGCTCCCTGCCACGGCTGCTTAGGGCCAACAAAAGTCACCCCGCGACTCCCACAAGCCCCCGCCCCCTGAGTGTCAGGACTTCGACAAATCCAGACAAATGCCTTTCATAATTAGCTGCTATAGGGTCTTCATCATGCAACGACGGTAAATTAGAGCAGTCACAGTTGGTTGAGATGCACAGTCGGAAATATGAAATAACAAATAGTGGTGTGTGATATTGCATAGTCAGACGATAATATGTCAATCCAACAGAAATATGTTAAAACATGCCTTTAAATGTATTGTGCGTTGAGGTTTAAATATCAAACAAATGTGAACTGCCTGTAAAATTAATCATACAAGTGCAGAAATGTCACCAATCACCTTTTTTTACAACATTACTTTTTTCATTTTTATTTTTAATCAGCTTTTTGTATTTTTTTTTTTACAATATATTCAAATTTTGCATGTTTTCAAAACGACATTCATAATATTATCTACATTTTGATATACTGCCTACCTCTAGTAACAAATAATTAACATTAAGCTATACCAAAAATCTTCCAAAAGCAAGAAATGAAAAAAAAAGTGCACATATATATTTAGAACAATTAAAATTAAGATTCCTTTCTAAAAATGGATGTGGGATGTTGTCCCATGTTTCCGTGTTTGTGAATACACTGTATTTCTCTTCATAAAAAAACACAAAACATTTCAAACTTAATTTTGATTTTTAATGAAAAGGCTCGATACCAAACACTCCTCAAATGGAAATTTTCAACACAAAACATTACTAGTTTCATTAATATTACCTTGTGGTCTTATTTTCGCTCTGATATAGATCTAGACTATTGTTAAACTAATCAGGAAATTTTGTCCAATTTTGTCTTGTTTGCGTGAAAATCTGACTATCTTTATGCTCCTCTGCCACCACACTACAGCTGTGTCCAGGGTATTATGACTTCACATGAATGACGTCATAACTCCCACTCCACCGTTATACTCTCTGTGGACCTTTTGTTCTGTGGAATGACCTGTTGTCTGCTTTTACAGAACGTTGCTGGACAGTGAGAGCCTCAAGGGAGACATCTCTTTGCAAAAGCAGCCCAGAAACCTTTACAGCAAAGGTAATTAAAACCCACATAATAGATTTCATTCATTTGATTCTATCTCTTTTTCATTGACATTGAGGACCAGTTTATTGTACCACTCCAGCTTTTTTCTGATGATGTTGTGAGTGTAATTTCTCTAAGCTTAACTAAAAGCCTCTAGTGTGGTGTGACGTTTGCTTTAATCATGTTAACCTGGCCAGTGCCATGCGGGGGTCTTTGCTGAGAGGCTGAGCTCGGCACTTTGCAGGCTGTAATGGAAGCCACCAGCGGTCATCCCCAATGGACACTCAACCAGATGGCTCTCCTTTCTGGTAACTCAGACAACGGAGGAGGAAATGAAGATCAATATCTCCCCATTAGTGTCCACCGCCTCCACAGAGAACCTGCTATTTACTAAGGCTATATGCAGGCTATTTTCAATATGACTGTCATGTGATCATTTAAATGCATGCATTCTGGAGGCACTGCTAATATGTTACAAATATTTAGTTTAACTGAAGCTACATTACCCGACTTCTTTCTCACAAATGATTAAATTCAATACTTCCTCCCAGAAAATGTCTTTTAAAAGAACTTTTAAAACCACTACGTGCTTGTCTTCATCTAATTAGACACTATTTTAAGCATTGCAAACTTAAGAAATGCGTAAAAAAAAAGCCTTTTGCGTACACTTTGGCCAATGTGAGCTGACTAGCCAGGCTGGCCCACCCAGCTTCACTTCTCCATCTGAAAAAGCAGTTCTAAAGCTGTGTTAGTCATAAAAAAATCATGCATGTAAATACTAGCGATGTGCCAAAGTGTTTGAGATCTCTTAGAACAAGTTAGATTTATATACCTACTTTCTCCTTTCATAATCCGATAGCCTGGGGTTAAGAAATTAAATCAAGAGCTGTTTATTTATTTATTTCTGTACAGTAGCTCATAAAAGTCATTCTGTATTCATGACGTCTGCCCTCTTGTCCTCCGCAGATGCAGTTTTCAGTCCATGGGGATTTAAAGACAATTACCAGCTGTCTCCAAGCCCCAAGACCACTTCCTCACCAATAGTCCGTAGTATGACCGGAAAGACAAAACCACCAGCGGTAACAGCCACGCCAATCCGCTACCAACAATACGTGCCACGAAGAGAAAGACTGGAAATTTCAAAGGAAAAGGTAGAAGACAATGCAGTGTATCAGCGGCCAGATCCTTATCCCAAAGTGCTCAAGGACGGGGCGGTGGAGAACTTCCGCCCACAAGAGGTGAATGAAAAGGTGACATACGCCGAGCCACTTTCTCCGCCAGATGAACAAGAAAAGACCTTAGATTTCGAGAATAATGAAGACGACTGGAATGGCGCTGTCGTTCAAAAACTTGAGGAAAAACAGGAGTCAAGCCTTAAAATGGAGGCAGCTCTCAATGAAGCTGGTCTACAACTTGTTGAGCCAGCACTGACTGAGAAATTGCACAGTTTCTCCATGAAATCCGAGCCTGTGGAAAAGCAAATTGAAAAAGAAGAAGATGAAAAGCCACAAGCGCCAACAGATGCATGGATTGACAAGGGAATTGTTAGCAAAACTGAACAACCTTGTGTCGAAACAAGTCTCAGTCATCAAGTTGAATTCTCTTCTAACCTTGAGGAACCCTTCAGTGGGTCTGGTCCAGATCTTGTCGAGGAAGCATTCACTGAGGAGTTGTGCAGTGTCGCTGTCAAATCTCAGCACGAAATACCCTTTGTGAATGAAGAAATAGAAAAACCACAACAACCGATTGATGCATGGATCGAGAAAAAGTCGACTGAGGATACGAAGGCCGTGCAAGAACAAGTCGAGTCTTCTGATTCAGAAACCGAGGCATTTGTTGAACCAAACTTTGATACCAAGTCCAGCAGCCCAGCCTCCGTATGTGAACGCGAAGAATATCTCCAAAACCAGCTGGGTGGTATTGTCAAAGAAGATTTCACCTTTGATAGTGTTGGTGCCTCAGTGGATGACATCAGTCCACCCAGAGAGAAGTTATACCCTGATGGAGAGGAGATGGACACGTGGGATAGTGTGATCGAACGAAATCAAGTTCTGAAGGCTGACGATTTCGAACAAACTCAAGAAGTTTTGAAGCAACATGCTGAACCAGAGGAGGACATTTCAGCAAGAGAGGTACAGCAGCAAAAGCAAGAATTAATGCAAGATGAAGAAATGCAAGCGAAAGTCGGACCGCAAATTTGCAATGAAGAGCAAAAGGATTCCATAAAAGAAGACCTTCCAGACAAAAGTGACGATGAAGAACAAGAAGATTCACAAAATGTCTCTGTGTCGTGGCAGACCGAGCTTGAGGGAGACAGCTATGCCCAGGATAACACTCTTGCCGACACCAGACCTCTGATCAGATACAAGAGCGATGAAACAGATGCAAACATTCAAGTGTCGCATGTGGATGATGTTGACGATTCCAGTGACGGTGAGCAAGACAGAAAAGTTGGAGAGATGGGAAGTAGCACATGGACTGAGGAGCAGACAAGACGGTTTGGAACTATGGAGGATCTGTGCGAGGAGGCAGAAGGAGAAGCTTTGGATGAAGAATATGATCTAGAATACGTCAGAAAAGATGGGAAGGAAGATATAGAGGAAATTGACACACAAGATGATGAAGATGAGACACAACAGGAAGTAATCAAAACAGTGGTTGATGAGGAATTAGACACAGACAAACTGGTGGAACAGGAACTAGAAAATCTGATGACAGAATGTTACGCCACACATTTTGCACACCAGCAAGCTAGTGCAAAAGACACACTGCAAAATGAAATTCTAGCTGAACATCCAATAGCTTGGGGTGAAGCCCTGGAAGGCATGCCAGAAACCACTGATGAGGAGGATTTCTTAACATCTGACGCTCTAGTCGACCAGAAGAGTGAGGCGCACTCTGAAGTACCACAACAGCAAAAAGATGCAGAGGACAAAGTTCAAGAATTGGTTGAATCAGAGGAGGATAAGCATGATTCATCCATGGTGACACATTGTGGCACTACAGAGGACATTACCAAAGTTACAAAAGAATGTGTATGGTCTTCCACAAGTCAAGAGCTATCTCTTGAACAGAAAGAACAAGCAGAAGAAAAGCAGTCCATTGTCCAAGAGATGCTAACTGGGCATGAGTCCAACCAACCATCTTTTACCACTCAAGAAGTGACTCCTGATAATGGTGTTGAAATGAGGAATACCACACCTGAAGAAATATTTGTGCCAGAAGAAGAAGATTTCGCTAAAGTTCCAGCAGCAACTGAATGGGAAGTCCTTGAAAATCCTCCAGAAAATGTTCACCCTGATGATAAGATCGGTGACCTAGCCCCAAAATGCCTCTCCAGTGATGACAAAGTTGATCATGATTCCTTGTCACCCGTGGATGAGCCCCTAAATATGTCCCCTGAAAGTGCTCATGAAGATGGGGATCTCTTTATTGTAAAAGACTCAAATGAACTGCTCAAAACAAATGGCAAAACTAATTTGGATGATATGTATAACATCAACGCTAATAATGATTTCTCTGTGTCAGGTGCCACATATCAACCTGATGATGTAGATAATAAGCATGCGGAGTGGAAGCTAGGTTTTGGAAATGGAGAAGGCAGGGAATCAGAGAGTTTAGCTGCTGAAAAATCAGATATGGCTTTTGAGCAAAAAGAGGTTTCACACATTTTCGCCAAAAGTGTTGTCAAGGGAGAAATTGTCCATTCTGAGGAGTCTGAAGATGATAGTGATGCAATGTCTTCTGATGAGGAATAAGAAAACCATAATATAGTTGTACTCTAGGTCCATTCTTTCAAAAACTATTAGCAGAGCCAAAGCTGTGCCTTGGGGTGCACCACCATCCACCACCGTGCCAACACTGTTTGCTAAGACAAGAAACTGCATCTTCCCCATTATTGACATTATCTGGTAGAATCTTAATTGGCCCCACAATTTAGTCGTGGTGCATGGTACAGAAAGGTTTATCTGCATGAAAGAACAGCACGGAGATAGAACAAAGAGTGTCATTTGAAAGTCGAAACATTCATTGATTGGCGGCTAATCTGATTCACTGACTGATGGAAATCAATGAGAGCAGAAGGGTAGAGTTGCTTGTAGAGATGCTATTTTACACAGTCTGAGCTTATATTTGCTAGTAAGTAATTTGGCTGGTTTGAGACGCGTATGAAGCATGTTGGCACAGAATGTATCTTTATGAATGTAAGGGCCAGGTTTTGGGGAAAATTAAGATGTGTTTTCTCCAATTGTAATTTTAAAATAGACCCTGTTACGGTACATTTTGTCTGTCCTAAATAAAATGTAGATTATATATGATGAATGTTGTATGTGTTTATTATGCACTTTAAAACTTAAATAACAAAAAGTAATATACAGTTATAAGGATGACCTTTGCATAAACTGTATATCCATAAGAAAATGTATAATGTAAGACTTTGAAAGGTCCTATGGTCCAAAATTGTAATTTGCTTGAATTGTATGCATGGAACTGGAGGGCTGATTCCAATTAATTACGGCTCGATTAGATCACTTTTGACTTTAGATAACTGTTCTGGAGATGGGGACATTTAAGCTAGTTAGATGGCTGTTTTCAACAAAAAACAAACTTGACGATGGCTGTAAAAAATGATGCCTCCAACAACACAAGACTAAGTACAGAACATAATAGTTTGCCAGTGTCCAGTGAATACTTTCCCAAATCCACAGATCTCAAAATAGGCTTCTAACAACATTTCACAGTAGTTATGAGGACAAACAGTCATCCCCCTGTGAGGGCCAAGGACTCAAGGAGAACAATGTGTGACCTCACCTCCTCTCCTTCCTAAGCCTCCTCTCGCCTCGTCTCCTCCCCCCTCCACCCCTCCCTGCGGGCTTTCAGTGGTAGCAGGACCGAACAATGGCCGCAGAAGCAGATGCTCGCCTGTGGACTGTGAATCAGGAGGAAGGAAGGTGCAGCTGTATTCAGACCAGCACTGGAATGGTATTACGGCATCTCACTGGCATGTGCCCCTTCCACAGACGCCAAAAACATGGGCAAACAAAGTGGTGTGATTATTGGAGTGGCAACTAAAGTTTTTTCATTTTCATTTTCTATTTCATGTTTAAATTATATACGGGAAAACGTAATGTCTGCTGGCAACACTTGATGTGTACAGCAGTTTAGATAAGGCTTAAAACTGTGGCTGCTATGGCTGCTAATGGGATTGTGGCAGGACATGCATCTTTGTAAAGGCAATTTGTGCGTTGAAATTATCAGAATGAGTCTGTGGACTATAAATATTCTTGGATCACTTCTTGGATTAGATTTTATAACCTCATTTCATAGAACAAGGAAACTAAAGATGTTTTAATAGAAATTCACATTAAAAGATTGAAAACGACAAGTTTGGCTTTTCACTGGAACTTTAAAGGGCCTGCTTTTCATTTATTCTAGTCAAGATAAAAGCTCCCTATGTCATGCATTCTATAGTAAGAGCAGCTAAATAAGAGAAAACGTTTAAGGTCCTCTGCATTTGACCATCCATAAATGTCACTGGGACAACCTGTCAGGAGCAGTGAAGCTAGTGTAGTGTTGGTTAGCGGAGAATTGTTTTGGGTTGATGAGGGTAACCGGATCCCAGAGGAAACCCTTCCAGACACAGGGAGAAACATGCAACCTGCAACCTTCATGCTGTGAGGTGGGAGTTCAAGCCCAAAAATTGAAACCGTAATATATAATCTATGCATTTTGCAAAGCTTTTTGTTGGTCTTAAACAATAGAAGCTACTAGCTTTTCAACCAGTCACACATATTGTTCGCTAAGAATTATGGGAAAACAACTACCTAACTCCACAGACAGATTTTCGACGCTTCACCCCTAACCCCCCTAACCCCCCTAACCCTAACCCTACGGTGCTTTATCAAGAGCAATATAAAAGTAGGCTGTGCGGGAGAACTATTTGGTAACAACTGCATAAGACTGAATGGTTGTCTGTCCTTGTCTGTCTCTCTGTGTTAGCCCTGCGACGAGTTGGCCACTGTCCAGGGTGTACCCCACCTAAGGCCCAAAGTCACTGGGATAGACTCCAGTCACCCGCGACCCCGGAAACGGGAATAAGCGGTAGAAAATGAATGAATGAATGAATGCATAAGACTACATCCCAGACAGTTGTTGCACTATCAGAGTGGCAGAAAGGACAGAAAGTGGGCGGAGCTAACGGTTTCAACTGAAACATGTTCCTCAGTCAAGGTTCAAGATACAGGCCCTTTAAGGAATAGTTATTTTAATCATGACAGTGGACTGGTGCAGAATTATTTGTCTCACAATATGCAAATAATTACTTGCAGAAATGTAAAAAGGAAGCTAATCACTGAGTCACAAAAGTGGTCAATACTGTAACTGACCCAGCACAATGTCACTTAAGGACATGTCATCCGTGTAACCGCTCTTTTAATCTACAAGGAATCCCGCACTGGCTCCACACGTCTGCCCCTCTCACTCCACCTCTCTCTGGTTCCAGCTGTGACCAAAGGCTATTGACGTGTATTGATGAAGCCCGGGTATAGGGGGTTGAAGGAGCTGCAGTCCATTACTATATCTGCAGTGGTAGTAAACCTGGTGAGCTCACAGGGGGAGTGCATGTTTGCCAGCGTGCTCTGCTAACCATCTGTCATCTGTCTTCATTGATTTACACGGGCGCGTACGGGGCAAGATGATTGACGAGGTGCACCGTCTGACGAGTACAAGAGGGATGGGATGTGCGTTCGAGGCTGCGGCACCCCGGTTTAGTCACGGGCGTGCGCTAAAAGATTCAGGAAGCAGTACGTCAACAGCTGCTCAAACTAGCATTCAGTGCAAAAAACACATTAAAAAAAAAAAAAAAACGATAGTAAAAAAAGCTGTGGTTGCCAAACGATTATATGACTATATGAGCTTCCAAGTACCACCAGATATACTACTTGATAGATTATTTTAGGTATAAACTAAAGTAAAACCTGGTCTAAAATAGGTCTAAAGAAAAGTTCTGCTAAAGGATTCACTCAAAGGACTGGGGTAAGGGGGGCAAGTGTTTCAGATCAATATTTGGTTTTCCCATTAACAAAATACACTACTACTTAGTTTAATATCCTAAAATGTCTACTCACTACCCATGGGTTTCAGAGTGATGAAGGCAGCCGTAAATGCCTTTTTCATCTGGCGCTACAGCCTATTAAAGGTGCACTTCACCTGTCCATCGACCTCTGACTTTCAATACTCCGGGTAAGCAGCAGTGCACTTTCTGCAAAACTACATGTATGTGAACTGTTCGACAAACTGATATTTGCATCCTGAACCAACAGAAACTGAAAAGCTATTTACTCTGAAATATTAAAAAGTAAAATAAAACAAATTTCATGGGAGTCTGTCTCTTACTTAACTTATCGATGTGCCTTATAATTGTCCAGGTACAATTCCCAGGGTGGCGTTATTGGTCATTTGTTACTTTGGTACTAAATTAAAAATTTCACCATTATGGTTAAATCTCATTATTCCACTTCTACCAACCAGAAGCTCTAAAAACAATAAACAAAGCACAATGCACAATCGGAGACGCAGGCTTTGCTGTGGTGATCTCAGTAGGTTAAAAAAGATTAGGAAATTAGTTAGTCCTAGTACAGAGCCCTGAGGAACGCCATCAGAAGAAAAACAATATAAAGTAGCCCTGTAAACGCTGATACATAATAAACAGATGATAACCCATAAGCTCTTACATGTTTACTTTATGGTATCATTTAAAGGTGCACTGTGTAACCTTCTCAGTGGAGAGTCCAACATCTGTTTGTCTTCATGGAATGTTCCACAGTGGCATTAAACTTATCAGTCTCACCGTGTCAAGCAGGTGGCACCATCAGGCCAGGTTAAAGGTCAGATCTGTCGGGAAGTTGGTACATTTTTACCAACAAAAACATTTACTGACTTTTTTTGATCAATGAAAACATGAATGGATTTTTTTTTTTATCAACAAAATGTGTGCAACAAAATGTACTGTAATAAATGCAAAATAGACCAGGTTAGTGCATCTCCATGGAGACAAGCAAACAACATGGAAACAAGTAGCAGACCATCACCAGAAGAGTTACATAGTGCACCTTTATGTATATGCTATTTTTCCAACAAATTATTTTCAATCAAAAAAAGGTTTTTTCGTAAATCAATATCTCTTTCAAATATACTTTAGTTAATTTCTGCACTACTATTTGGACAATGTGTCAAACCCCTGGGAGAAACGCTTGCTCTCTTGTGCTCCACCCACAGTAAAACACACTCCTTCTTTTATCCGTCCTATCCTCCTGCAAATTGATACGTCTCACACACATTTTCCTGCCTTCTCCCCGACCGCCAGTCAGCACCAGAGCGCGTTCAGACAGTGACAAGTCAATTACCCGGGTATAAATAGAACCGGGCTTGCAGTGGAGAGTGCAACAGAGCGCGCCACTGATCCACCGGATTTATACTGGTGAATCAGAACCATAAAGTGCACTGGTCAGGCGGTTATCACAGGTGGAGAGAGGGTGAAGGCTGGAGACATCGTTCTCACACACAGAGGGTGAAGCGTCCTCATGTGTCCGTGTGACGAATGATCATGTACAGGGGTTAGACCAACACACGTGCGGAAAGGCGTCCACTAGGAGAGGAACTGTTATGATGAATGGACAAGGACGAAAGGTGTAGAAAGCATAGAAAAGTGTAAAGACATGATGTGAGATTATGTAATGCGGCGTGGCGGTGTTAAAGTGCGTATGACGGATTTTTATGGTTTTCTAATTTTGACTTTATTCGGTGTGTTAATACTTCATGTAAATACAAATTATAGTTTTACACAGATCAGGTCGCTGTTTGTGGAGAAAACTTGAAAAATCTGTCGACAGTTACAGGAAGTAAACAAATTGATGACATTACGCTGGGGAGACAAAGGTTATGCATAATTTACATAAAATAAACTACTTTTTTGACCCTTCAACAAAATAAAGGCGTTCACATGTGTTTTTCTTTGTCAAATGAACAAAATCTGTGACCTTAGAGGAGTTTTGGCCAGTGTACAGTGTGGTTGCTATGGTAATTTCCCAGTGTGATGTCATACTTTACAACCAGGAAGTAAAATTTAAAACCTAAAATATAGCTAAACTGGGGTTAAATTTGTAAAGATTTTAGTAGAAATGTGAATATATTTATCTTTTATTTATCTGCATTTTAGTTAAATGTGTATTTCAACCTGTCAGAGGCCCTTTAAAGTAGAAAATACTGGAATTGTTTCGACCATTTTTGGTTTTGTCACGCTGGAAGGTAGATAATATACAATAACAACACATGAACAATAAGAAAAAAAAGGTAGCTATGATTCTCTCTTTTTTAAATTCTAACCACGAAATCTCAAGTCAGTTTAGTCATTCGTTTTAATTTTTCATCCCTCCAGGAGTGTCCATGGTAGAAAAGGTTTCAAAGGAAGTCCTTTGAAGTCAAGACGTTTCAACTTGCATCTTTTTCCCCGCACAAAAATGCCTCATGAAAAACAGAGTAATGTAGTGTATTTGCAGTGATGACGGCTGCAATGAGAAAGAAAAATCAAACGACCAGTGCTGAAACGACTGTAACACAGAAGGTACTCAAACTCTGGTTTACAATCCGCCGTCCACCTTCATCTACAGCCACAAATCACCGTTTGAAGACAGTGAGCGAAAAATCTTAAACAGAGAGAATGGAGGGTTTGAAAAAGGACTGAAAGAGACTGTTTTTGTAAATAACGAAAACCCTTTTTAAATAGAAATGGTGGACCTGAGATACAACCTCCCCTCTGTCTACAATATCCTCATAACACCTCCACAGAAAATAAATCTGTCAAATACCAATGAGACACTTGAAGAAGAGATGGCAAGACCTCAATAGGCCTTAACGACCCAAGCTTTAAAAGTGAAATTGTCCAATTTGTAAACTTGTAAATATAGTCCAAGTTTTAGTTATAACTCCTTCCACTGGGCAGGACCAATTTGATTTGGAGAGCGTAAATTCAAGCTTTTCAAACCATTTTCATCAAATTAAAAATAACTTTTGGCCGCTAGATTGGATACAGTACTCAACAATCAAGGACTGGACATGATAATGTACAGTAGAAAAATTGACTTAATTTGGAAATTTGACAGACTTTAGACAAGATGGGATGTTTTTCTTTCCTTTTTTGTCTTTTTGTTTCTGTTTTGTTTTGAAATTTGGTTTTGAACAGTCTAAACAGTTTCATTTCTAAAATCAGTGTCCAAATGATACCTTTTGCCTTTTCCTAATTTTTCTCAAAGATCATTATAATCGTCAAAACATATTTTCTTATGTAAAATAAATTAATGAGAATTATTGAAACATCAATACATTTTGAAATATTTTGGATTTATCAATAAATTTTTTTCATAAACAGTCCATGTGGAGTCAAGATCATTTAACAATCACGCAGCAGAAATGGTCTTGTAATTAGTAATTTATATTATAGAATGTAATGTCCTCTCTCATTAGTATTAAGATCCAAGCTATATTTACCTGAATGCACTTAACATATAACCGTCACTTCGCTCACTCCTAATTGACTATAAATAATTAGGCTTATGGATATTATAGATAAGAGATTTGAAGGCCAGAAACACATAACGATACAATTGTTCATGTTTTCATGTTCATTCCTCACAGTGGCTCTTCCAGTGGGCTCTGTGCTGTCTGCTGTCTCCTGTCCACAGACGCACTCTAATGTGATCAGGGAGTACAATGCAGTTATCTGGGAACGGGCCACACCCATCCTGCATCGGGCTGGAGATGGAAAATGAGAGACATGGAGTGAGGAAGACATGAAGAGAAACAGAAAGAAGCAGATCAAATGGGATCATATAAAGGCATGCATAAAACTGGGTCTAAGTACAATAAACTATGAATATAAATACTAAATGTACAGTAGCCTGGACAGAACAGTGCAAGCTCGCAGCGCAAACTGATATATTTGATTATATTGTTGTAGCAGGTCCTGGAGACGCACAGGTCCTGGAGAGGCACAGGTCCTGGAGACGCGCAGGTCCTGGAGACACACAGGTCCTGGAGACGCGTAGGTCCTGGAGACACATAGGTCCTGGAGATGTGCAGGCCCTGGAGACACACAGGTCCTGGAGACGTGCAGGTCCTGGAGAAGCACAGGTCCTGGAGACGCAGAGGTCCTGGAAACACATGGGTCCTGGAGACGCGCAGGTCCTGGAGATGCACAGAGACTCACAGGTCCTGGAAATACATGGGTCGTGGAGAGGTGCAGGTCCTGGAGACGCGCAGGTCCTGGAGACGCGCAGGTCCTGGAGACACAGGTCCTGGAGATGCACAGGTCCTGGAGACACACAGGTCCTGGAGACGCACAGGTTCTAGAGACGCATAGACACTCACAGGTCCTGGAGACGTGCAGGTCCTGGAGAAGCACAGGTCCTGGAGACGCAGAGGTCCTGGAGACGCATAGAGACTCACAGGTCCTGGAAACACATGGGTCCTGGAGACTCACAGGTCCTGGAAATACATGGGTCCTGGAGACGTGCAGGTCCTGGAGACGCACAGGTCCTGGAGACGTGCAGGTCCTGGAGACGCGCAGGTCCAGGAGACACACAGGTCCTGGAGACACACAGGTCCTGGAGACACACAGGTCCTGGAGACACACAGGTCCTGGAGAGATGGTCACCTTCTCAGCAGAGTGCACATTGCAGTGAGTGATGAAGGGGGTGAGGATGGACTCAGTGATGGCTGTGTGTGACAATAACACATTTTGATGCGCAACATATTATTACAGAAAACACCACGGTAAACGAAAATATTGAAACTACTCAGACTCTGACACAAAAAAAACCCTACCGCAGGATGATAAATCCTATTGAACCATATCGTAATAAAAAAGCTGTAATGAATGAAGAGCAGAATGAAAGGCAGGTGGGCTGTCACTTTCCTGAAGTCCATGATCATGTCCAGGCTCCAGGTCGTTGCTACTGCACCGGGACACCAGCAGGACCACCCCCCTCCTGTGGCAGAGGTGATGGAGAGACAAAGAGAGGAGAGAAGGAGAAAGATAAAGAGGGGGAAATGGAGGGGGAGAGAGGGCTGATAAAGAGAGGGGTGAGGAAAAAGAGAGTGAGAGAGGAGGGATAGGCAGTGGGTGTGGTGGTGGTGGCTGGGTGGGTGGTGTATTCTTAGCTCCGGATGCCTGTGCCTGACATGAGCTCAGAACAGCTGACTGCTCCAGCTGACACACCAACAGGAAATCACTGGCAGCATATTCACTCGTTACTGATGACTCTGAGCTTGAACCAGGAGAGACTGACAGACGGCTGACATGTGCTTTCAGGAGACATAGCTTGAACAACACTTGCCAAACCCAATGCAATACCTAAAGAGGCGTGGCATAGTGACACAGAGGAGTGACACACATGCAGAGCAGGGAGTCGTTCACTCTAGCTTTAGTCACATCTCTCTAAACGTCTTTTTGTGAATTGCTGAGATCTGCCTTGAAAAGTATAATGCGGGTACAGTTTAGATTGTATTCATTAAGAAATTCTTTGTAATGTTAGAGTGACGCCTCTGCTCATGTATTGCACACTTGTGTCTTTTTGCCACAGAGCCACACTCCTGTAGTAAACGCACTTGTGGTTTGGCGTACGCTCTGTTCACACAAATGGCGGACGAGGGAAAAGTCTCGCCGCTAAAATGCTATATTAAGTAGATTGATTTGTGTGAAACGTTTAATTTTCCGCCTCCTGCTTGTCTCCATGTGGATGATGTTGCTATGCCCGAGAAATTCCACAGTATGGCATTAAAAGTGACTGCAAAAAAAAAAAATGTTTTGTCTCTCCACAGATCTGACATATAACTGGGCCAAATGGCATCACCTGGATGGATAAGTTTAATGCCACATACTGTAAATAATAATAATAATAACATCCACCAAAAAAGTGACATGGTCCATCTTTAAATGTACACTTATTAGTTTTGAATCTTGGATATTAGAGAAGAAGTATCACACCATAAAGAAAACAAATCCGTATAAGTAATTCTTTGTCTTTTTAGAAAATTAAAGCATTCTTAAAATAAATCATGATCTCAAGCCAACAAAATCCATAATTTAATTTTAGTTTTAATTCATTTATGGCTTTTTAACGCTTTATTTCAGTCGTTTACCTTGTTGTGATCTAAAAACAGTCGGTAACAAAACATGCATCATTTCAACAAAGGTTAATCGTTAACAATGAAAGGGCTTTGTTTTCCATTTGCACGGACTAGATAATGACTCCATGATCAGTTCTGACAGCTGCAGCGTGTGGCACTGCTGGATGTGTTCTGCTGTTGTGGTTACACGGTTGACAAACACTTCACGTTAAGATTGGGGCTGAACTGGAACTAAAAATGGAACCAGAACTGGACTATAACAGGACAACGCCAGGATTAGAGCAGGACCAAACCAAGTCTCCAGGACCAAAACGAATCCTCCGAGAATAATCACAGAGCAAGAGGAAGTGTTCTTTAGCTAAAGTGTGCTAACATCACAGGAAGGAACGTAGAATAGATAAATAGTATCTTTTTTAAATTAGCATGTGTGTGTTCATCAGGTACAATACACATAAAACTTTGCTAGTTTCTACCTGCAGTCACTGGATAAATGTGTCTTAAAATACATGCTACTAAAATACAATACATTATTAATATCTACATTATTAAAGGTTTGCTATGTAACTTTTCTGACTTTAGGGTCCGCTACCTGCTTGACTCCATGGAGATGTTATTCTTATTCATCTTTATTTATACAGCACACTTTCTAAACGAGAGCATTTCCAAAGGTATTTTTTCTCATCAATAAAACACCTGTATTTAAATAAATGCTTAAATATGTGCTTAAAGGGGCTGTGTCTTATTTTTACTGTTTTGAAATGTGAAAAACAGAACTAGTTTCCAGTCCCAGCATCCTAAATACTCACCGCGATGTGTTTATAATCACTTTTCACCCGTCTTTGCACCTTGAGCGAGTTTTTCCGTCCCAGGTAAAGCTAACAAACACTAGCACGCTAACGCCGCACTTCCTATTTCTCGTAGAATAAAACACTATAAATAGATGCATATAAAGTGTTATGGTTTCATTTTCACCCGAATAGATGCTTTTACATTATATCTGTGCTGGGGCAACACAGATTTGACTTTATTACATGCAGTAAAATTGGGTACACAAACTAGTTCTGCTTTTTATGTTTCAAAACAGTACAATCTGGCATATCCCCTTTAATGCCCTACTGTGGAACATTCCATGCAAAGAAGAGACGAACTAGGACCTGATGTCATGCCCACGGTTAAACCACATTTGAGAAGCCAACCCTAGATACAACCCCAAAACCACAATCATTATTTTTTCTTCTTTTTTTCAATTGAATTCTGAATATTCAAGCTGTTTCATACACGTGGTGAGTTATTTACAAAACATATTCATTCCAGACCCAAGAGTTGAGAAGTGTCTGATGTCATTTTGATCCGGTCCAATAAAGCCCAAGTCACCTTGAGAGCAGGATCTCTCCAGACAGATGCCCTTTGACCTCTGAGGACAAATGTTTCTCTTCGCCGATCACTCACTATTGATTCATATTGATCATGTGTAAATGTGTCAGTGTGAGCAGGAGCAGGATGTGCAGGAGCCTGGGTACACTTTACAAACGCGCTCTGTTATCTGAGGGAGCAGGGCTCATTTGTCAGCACAGTAATCAGAATTTGTGATGGTGATAACAAACAAAAACACTACTAACCAATTGTATGGATGTTATTGTCAACAAGTGCACTAAATAAAAACTGAATGGATGAAAGGTAAAGTGCACATTCAGCAAAACAAAAACAACTTTACTCATTTCCAGCTGCAGGCCCTGAACATGTTTAGGTTATTAGGCAAAGTCAAGTTTATGTTTGAGTAAATGTATTGTCCTGCAACTGAGGCTCGAGTGCTCATAAAGCTCCTGTTTTCACCTACCCCCTATCCCCGCCCACATCCTGTACTCCATGTAGAGTTCCAGTGTCACATAGCCACTTTCCAAAAATGGAACTATGTAAATGACAATCTGCAGCTTGTTATGGCAAAATGAAGATGAAGAGGCGGGCTTTATCGGTTCTGCAGTTTTGAACAGGAAGTCAAGGGGCTCATTTAAATTACAAAGTTGTTTTAGAACAATATTGCATTTTACAATGAACAACATGTCAAATCATGATAAACTCATGTTAGTTCAGGACTAAGTACCTGAGAAAGCGTATGTCTCCTTTAATATTACATGCTCAGAGAGTGTGCCACCTGCTTGTCTCCATGGAGATGTTATTGCTTTGGATGTGTTTGCAATGTTCCACAGTATGGCTTTAAACATATCTATCTCAGGTCTGATCTGTGGAGAGGCGAGCCCAGTGAGAATGCATGTTTTTCACGTTTGTTTTTCCAGCCTGTGCTAAAAATAGTTTAATGCTATTCAGTGGGACATGCCACGTAAAGTAATGACATCTCAGACAAGTAGGTTGCAAAAAACCCAAACAAACAAAACTGAAGATCCATGAGCTGCAAGATCAATGTACGATTATTCGATTTTTTTGGACAAAATACAAATTCAGGCAACTACATTCACATGATTTAAAATAAATATATATGCAGTATATTAAAACATCTCATACAAAAACAATATAATTTCAGGATTTTTTTTGTGTTTTTTCTTCTACCAAGATATTTGTCTAGATTAATCCTTAAAAACACAAAAACTAATATTTCAATAGCTGCAGCAACACTAAGTATTTTGTCTGTGCTTTTCTGTTTGTAGTCTGGGTCATACAGTGTCCTGAGGTGACCCGTAGATTTGTCCAAGGCGCCATCTGCTGGTGACAACACAGAAGCACATGCAGCAGGCAGCACTCAGCCGTGAACACTTGGCTCATTTACGACTTCAAAATCCTAGAACGTGGAAAATAGTGTCCATAATACTATCTCGATACGTAATATGTATATTTATTCCTGATTAATGTTAATTCATTCGGGAAATTTACTCTCCAATTACAAACAGAGAAAAAACACTACCTGTGCACACCATACGAAGACCAAATAAGTATAAGGCCATCGCCTCCTTCTGGTTGTAGTCACAAATTACACATTGTCAGTGAGGTAACCATATTAAAGGAGACATGCTGTACTTTTTTACAGGTACATAAGACTACATTTTATTCATTCATAAATTGCATAACTGATCTAAAACGGTTTCGAATAGAAACAGGCCCACTGACTTCCTGTTCAAAACTGCAGAACTGATAAGCCCCGCCTCTTCAAGCAGCGTACTGTCTTTCAATTACCTCTTCTTATTTTTGAAAAGTATGTGACATTTTATAATTCTATATATATCACTTAAATTTTCACCTGAGTACAAGATTGTGGGCGGGGATAGGTGGTAGATAAGAACAGGAATTTTCTCTGCCTCAGCTGCAGAACAATACAGGATTAACTCAAACATGCAGGAATCAATTGAGATACAATTTTGAGTAAACTAATGATGAGGAAAAACGAGTGTTACACGGTTAACAGCTCATTTAAGTTGATATAGAATAATACATTCCCTTTAAGTTTACTTCTGTTCAACTTTTAGCATGTTAGACCGAAATATTTGCATAATGAAGCCTCGTATAAAATAGTAAATACTGAAAAGAAAAAAGAAATTAAGCAAGAAAAAGAGACAGCACATGTGTAGGTCAACTTGTCTATTTAATATATAAAATACGGTAAAACATACGCAAAAAGGGGAGAGGGAGGAGAGGAGGGGACCAATGGATACTTTGGTACAATAACAAACACTTCTGTAAAAGCAGTATAGAATTTGTAATAACATATCAGTGCATACTTTAATTATGAAAATATACACAAACTGTATATCATTCTCCAAAAACAACAATTAAATTATTATCTTTACAACAAAGAAGCCAAAGACTAGCCAAACACAATATATTAGCTATCATTTATCATATTTTTGTTCAATATTTTAGGGTCGTATTCTGTGTGTGCGATACTCGTGGGTCGTTCTGAAGTCACTCTGCCATGCGCTGACATCATGGTGGTTAGAAATAAAGGAGCGTCCCAACCATTTGCTGCTTGTCTCTAAAACCGTGCAATAATACGCTAACACCCCAATAAAAGCAAACATACAATCAAACAAAACAAAACAGCCCCCCGAAAATAAAATAAAAATATATTTATAGAATAGTTATAGTCAAAGTTAAATTCCAACAAAAAAAGAAAACAAAAATGATAACGCAGAATTCTTCATTGTCACGGCGACAGCAACGCAAGAGTAATATCACATTTCAAACGAGAAAACACAAAAGAGTGAGACTTCCAAACAAGAGAGGAGCTGTTGTGTCGGAGGGGGATTCTGAGGACGATTGTCGATATGTGGTTCCAGCAAGTCCTCCTCAACATCGTCCACTCAGGACAGGGTCTGCGGCTGCACAGGACGCCATTTCTATGACACGTCAGCCAAAGGGTTCAAGAGTTTTTGTTCATAGCTCAAAGCCTCAAGACTATTTTCACTCTGGAGTAAGAGGTTTGGTTAATGACTGATGGACAGAAATAATGTGTTTTCAAAAGATATAAATTTAAACATAAGTCTGTTTGTAATAGTTCCATAAACCATAATAAATAAATAGATTTGATGGATAATATTTTTGTCTCTGAAAGAGATACAATATGTGTGAATCAGAATTCATTGTAGCTGTAGGATTTGGGAGGTTGCCATCAAAAATCTGACATTTAGAAGAAACCCAAAAAGCTTTTAGCCTCAGTGGATTTAGCTGACTCTGGACATGTCCAGTGTAAATGACATCCTGTGCACGCTCCTGCCGGGGTCAGAGTTCACCTCTGCTGGAGGTACTGTGTGAGAGACATCCTTCAGATAACATGGCTTTAGTTTAGGAAAGCTTTTGATCCAAGTGACCATAAATTCCCGTTTGCTCGCAGGGCATCCTTGGCTCGTCATACACACCATGTGTACAGTGTGAGTGTGTGTCTGTTTGAAACGTACACATCGTTTTCAATTTAGTCTGAAAAGTCACCATCCTAGCCTGTTAGAAAGGCCAGTGTCACTTGAATATAACAATGCCTTTGTCCAAGAAATAAATAATATTAAATAAGTAATACGTTTTAAATAAAAGTTCCAAAGCAAATGTAAATGCACATTTTGTTATGAGCTGTCGATTGAATTTTGTGAAACTATCACTTATAGTTATCTTAACTTATACATCATTTCATTATGAATATTCAAATATAAAATGTTTTTTGTGTAATATGTCATTAATATTCAACAATAATTATAGTACGATAAAATATGACGCTGACACTGAAGCTGATGAAAAATGTCCAAATAAGGTCTGAACTCCTGATTGCCTGATTCACAATAATAAATAGCACAGATTACATAACATTGTAGTGCCCTGTGTGTTTGTATATGTGTGTGTGTGTGTGTGTGTGTAGGTGTGTAGGGAGGGGTGTGTGTGTGTGTGTGTGCGTGTGTGTAGGGAGGTGTGTGTGTGTGTGTGTTTGTATATGTGTGCGTGTGTGTGTACGGAGGTGTGTAGGGAGGGGTGTGTGTGTGTGTGTGTGTGTGTGTACGTAGGGAGGTGTGTGTGTGCGTGTGTGTGTGTATATGTGTGTGTGTGTGTGTGTGTAGGGAGGTGTGTATGTGTGTGTAGGGAGGGGTGTGTGTGTTTGTGTGTGTCTGTGTAGGGAGGTGTGTGTGTGTGTGTCTGTGTAGGGAGGTGTATGTATGTGTGTGTGTGCGTGTGTGTGTCTGTGTAGGGAGGTGTGTGTGTGTGTGTGTGTGTGTGTCTGTGTATCTGTGTGTGTGTGTGTGTGTGTGTGCGAGGGGGGTGGGGAGGTAAAGTGCGCTCCATCAGTGACAGAGTCCTCATAGCATCGCTCACTCTAAAACAGTCACGTCACCACGGCTACATCATCTTCCCTCTCCTCTGCAGCGCCCCCTTCTGCTCCCACCGTATATTTACACACGTAACAACAACACTGGGCCGACGCGTTTCGCTAAGGGATATGTGGCCTGTTACAGAGCTCCTATGTACAATCCCTGTCGTCTGTGTAGTGTTAAATATATATATATATAATTTTCCACCTTCAAAACGCCGTCTCCTCGCTGCACGAAAGACCACAAAGATTGCTTATATACATTGTACCCTTTAAACCCCTCCCTATTTTTTTTTTAAACTATATCAATCCAACAAACTTCACAAAAATAATTTCAGCTGTGTGCATCGGCGTGTGTGTGAGAGATAGTACAATTGTGAACAAACATTTTTGCCCATTTCAAAAAAGCAACCGGTTGAGGTAAACAAAACACACCACACGCACACTGTTGCATTTGTCGTTCCGAAAAATTCCGCCGAGTCCTTAGAGCTGCCGTAGCTCGTCCCTGATTCAAAATAATGCAGTCTTTTACCTCGAATATAGTGTCTTTTCCTTTGTTTTTAAGCAGCTAAGATTGCTGCTACGTTAGCATTAGCGCTGCGTCCAAGAGTAGCTTGGTAGTCGAGACAGAAAAATGTATGGAGAGCGAAATGGGCCCAAAATCTACAGCAAGAAAAAAGGAAAAACACAAAAAAGCGTCTGGGCCCAAAAATTTTGCAGTGACGATTTTATGTTGAGAAAGCTGGTTGTTTTAAGTAGCCATCTTGAAGTGGGATTCGGGGAGGTTGGCGAACATTGGCGACAATCTTCAAAAATTCAAATGTAGCGATTACAGTCTATGGGAAATCCCTGGTTTGGTGGCTCAAACCCCTTTTCGGGGTTTAGTGTGTGAGTGAGAATACAGTAGAGCGTTAATGTAGATGCACGTGTGTGAGTGTCCAACTGAGACATGGATACAAGTGTTAGCATGCTAGTGCGGTCGGACAGTCTCAAGGATGTGATCGCTGTTAGCAGATGGTCAGATTTTCGTAGTTTTGTACAGAAACACACTGAAACTAGAAAATAGTGCAAGTAAAAACAATTACTTCTCATTTCGGTCTTTGTCCAGCATAAAACAGCCAAATTGCGAGTTGTTGCGAGTTGAAATGTACGAACAGTTACATTACAGTTTTATGGTGGTAACCCATAAAAATGAGCCAATAAGTTGTAAAAATGTACATGGTTTGAAAATAGATGTTTCCTCGATCTGGTCATGTTCTGCTGTTTGTGTTTTTTCTGTCTTGTTTTATATACTTAAAGGAAAAAATATTATGCATTTTTCATATTGTTTTTAGCCTTTAAACATGCTCTTGAGTACCTTAAATTTGCCATCTCATGTTTTGAAACAAAAACAAAGATTATTATTGATTAAATGACTGAGTACATCCAGCACTTAACGCTATATACAATCTAGTGAAGTTAGCGCTGAACAGACGCTACGATGTGGGTTAGCAGCAGCAGTGAACGTGTTTAGATGCCAGAAATGCTCAGAACGAGTCTGGCAACGATTTAAGGCCTAAAAACAGCAAAAGATTCTCAGATAAGTGACGTATGAAATCTGAAAATATGTCCCAGAACCAGGGAGTTCAGCAGGAAGTGCTTTTGACGCTTAGAGGGGAGAGGATTTTCTACTGAACATTCCTCAAAACAACATGAATCCAACTGAATGCAACTCCACGTATGTTTATGATGACGGAACATTATTAAAACATGGTTAAAAGTCACGGTAGCAGAATATGTGTCCTTTAAAAACCGAAAAAAGAGAACAGATGTAGCAGTTTATATACCTAAAAAAAAAAAAAAAGAACAATTTCCAAAATCTTATCTGTAAATCCTACAGTTTGACAATACTAGAGGAGATAAAGATCAATCCAACAATTACCCAAGTAGTTTAATTGAATTCAAATTAATTATTTGAATGATCAGTTTTCATTTCTTTGAGACTGGAGTACCAGACTTTTTTTTTTTCTTTTTACATAAATTTGTATTTTTTTGTTTTCCACCAAAGAGTACATTGTAAGAGCAGCATTTAGACCACTGTGTGCTGTCTGTATCTAATAATAAAGTATTTCAAGTCTCGTCAACCTGGAAATAAGAGCTGAATGCAGTGCTCTGATTGGCTGTTATTGGGGCGGTCGCAGGAGTTCCACTTTGCTGTTTGTAAAAAGCTGGTTTAGAGCTGAGCCTGTGTCTGAAAATTAAGGCTTGTGAATATGAACAGTGCGCCAAAGGGTTTGTGAGAAATAGGAACTAGTCAGACACGTTTAAATACCTACTTCAGGGTTTGCTGTGAGAAAATTAGGTAGCTTTTTTTGTTTTACATGGGAATTATTGCAAAACAGACCTACTTTATAGTAAAATGACATTCACCAATATACTACTGTTTTTTTATTGAACAGAAATTGAGACAAAATAGTCTGCTATTTTGAACACATCCTTGGACTTTTGTATATGGCAGATAATGTGTATGTGTTTGCTTTGGGGAGGGACTTTTGTTCTAATGGGGCAAGTACACGACCCGACAGTTCACATCTCCTCCTCCGTCTTTTTTCAGGAGCCAGTCTATGTCACCCACGCGTCCAGCCTCATCCTCTTGACGCTCGTCCCGTCCTGGTCCTGGGGCTCTGCGGAGGAGGGCCTGAGGAGGAGCATGGGCTGATGCTGCTGCTGCTGCTGCTGATGCTGCTGCTGCTGCTGCTGTAGCAGTGTCCCAGGCTGGTGTCCGAACTCCAGCGGCCCTCCATCGCGCTCGCTGCCCTCGTACGAGCTGCCGTTACTGCTCAGGCTGTCCACGGGGGATCGGCCCTGGCCCCCCGCGTCCAGCCTCAGGGCCCCGGGGTAGGCGATGGACACCAGGCCCTGATGACCGACCCCTGGGACCTGGATGTGGTTGAGTGCGCCCTGGCTGATGGAGCCGATGGAGCTGGGGGTGCTGCGGTCGCGGTTGGGGGAGACAGGTTCGGTTTTGATGCTGACGTTGGGGTTGGTGTTGACGGTCAGGGCGGTGCCGGGCGACAGGTGGCTCACGTTCCTGTGGAGGAGACAGGAAAGGGTTACTACGGAAAAGTTTAGGAATTTGACTGATATATTGTACCAATGTCACACTTTCAGGCATAGGCTGACGTGGAAAGTAACAAAGTACTAAAGTAAAGGTACTGTACTTATGTAAAGTCATTATTACAAAATTTTTTTAACTTTACTTCACTACATTTGAAAGCAGGTATCTGTACTTTATACATTTTTTTTGTTTCTATTAGTTGTTTTACATCAATATTGCAGTTTACAATGAACAAAATGTAAAGTGGTGGTAAAGTGGTTGATCTCCTCAGTACCCGATAATACATAATAAGTGTCCTTTAAAGGGCCTGTACCTTGTTTTGACCTTTACCTTTGTTTTTGTGAACTTTGAAAAATAAAAGTCAGGTACAGGCTCTTTATTTCAGCTTAACCCCAAACTATATAAGCTAAAGCAATGTTTGAAGATGACGTTATTATATTCCTGAATATTTAATGGATGGCGAGTGTAGGTAAAACAGTTAAATAAAAAATTGCAGATATGTAATGATGAGTTCAAATGCCCAGTCATTAATGGAAATAATCAAGTTAAACAGTAAATACACCTTCTGGATATGCCTTTGAAAGTCCATATAATTCATAGAGAAAAGCCCCTCATCTAAGGACAATTTATAAAATGTGATATATTTCAACAAGCAACAATATTATGCCAATAAATCAGAAATGTTTGAGGCCAGCACCAGAGATACAGTTTATGTCCACGACACAAACAGTGCAGTGCAGATAAACAACCAGCAGAGGGCACTATGGCCTCTCACAATACCAGACAAGTATCTTTATTAGATTTTTTTGTGCATTTGGTTTTTGCCATGGTTTTTAGAATTTCAGTATCATAATATGTGATTCACATTGATGCTAGGCTAATATGAAGATTGTCAGCAAGTCAAAGTAAAAATTGTAACTGTATGTTGTTATGAGGTTTTAAAAAAAAATAGTGATAATGCATTAAAGCTGAGCAAATCCTGACAAACAAATACTATTTTCTAATTGTTTTTTCTGTTTCGTTTAAAAATGTCTAGGGACTGACTTTGCATATTACAAAACACCAAATCATTGTAAATTTGTCAAAGAAAAATTGTACTTCAACAAGTTCAAAACAAGTTCATGATAGTCAACAAAAACTACACTAAAAACTGCAATACCATTTAGTTCTTCTTTCATTTCAAACTTTCTTCTGCCCCACGTGAAGATGCCTGCCCTCATGTTCCGGTATTATCCGTGTTCTTAACCCGGCACGAGCCTTTGAACTCTCACCTCAGAGGCCCGTGTCACAGAGCAGCTCCTGTGTCAAGTGCTGCACCGTGAGACAAGAACGCGTCCTGACCAAGACCCTCCCCATCCCCACCTTCTGCACTCCTCTCTAAAACCCAGGGGCTGATGGGAAGTGTCACGGCAGCTGACACACTGTTGACACTTCACCCACCCTCCCAGTTTTCTTCCTTCTCCTTTCTCTTCTTCTCTGACTTCTCTCTTTCTTCCTCCCATCTCTCTCTCTCTCTCTCTCTCTCTCTCAATAGTGCTCTCTTTTATTCTTCTATCACCCCCCTCTCTTTACCTCTCCTCTGTCTTCCCCCTCCTCCTTTTTTCCTCTGTCCTTCACCCTCTGTATCCCTCTCTACTCTCCCTCTCTCGTTGACTTCTCACTCTCTTTCTTTCTTCTTTCCCTGTCTCTCTAATGTTCTTTTTCTCTTTATCATTCCTTGTTCTCAATATATTCTTCCCTTCCCTTCCATTCTCTCTCACCCTCTTTCTCCCTCTCTCCCTTCTGTCACCATCTCTATTCCTCTCTTTTTCTCTCTCTCTTCTAGCCCTCCCTCTCTACTTCTTTCTCTCCTTCCACTTTTCTCACCCTCTGTCTTTCTCTCTTTCTGTCCTCCATCCTTCTCTCTCTCTTTAACTTCTCATTCCCCTTCCTTTCTTCTGTCTTTCTCTCTAGTGTTCTTCCTCGACCCCTCTCTCTTGTTCTGTCTTTCTCTTCCCTCTATCTCCCCACACTCTTTTATCTCTTCTTTCTTTATTTCTCCTCTCCTGCCCTCTCTTCTTTCTCCCTCACCCCTTCTCTCTTTCTCTCTGTCGGCTCTCTCTCTCTATATATATATATCCTTCTTTCTTTTTCTGTACTCTCTCCTACCCCTCTCTTGGTCTGTCATTTCCTCTCTCACCCTCTTTCTCTTTATCTCCCTTTACTATCCTTTCTCGCCACTGCACTCTCTCCCTCTCTTTTCTTTCTCAACCCCTTTATCTTTCCCTTCCCTCCACTCCCCCTTTCTCTCTCTCCCTCTCTCCCAACCTTCCCTGTCTTTCTATCTCTCTCTCCTCTTCTTCTGTCTTCTTCCCCTCTCCTCTCTTACTCCTCTCTCCTTCTCTTTCACCCCGAGTCGACAGGTTGTCTTTGGGATGGCGCTGTCACCTCTCCGCCTCTCTCCTCGGCTCCCCCCGGCCTGACAGGAGCGATCTGAATTTGAAGATCCCAATTACGGCGGCTGGCCCCTGGGGTGTGTTCTAATGTGTCATATCAGGAGCCATCTGCAGGGCCCCCGCTCTAATATTCCCTCAATTACTGGAGGAGGAGAGAGGGATTTCAGAGCGCTCCGCCGGGGCCTGTGCGTGCGCTCCCAAAATGTGACACCTGTACCAAGACCTGGGGTTGGAACGAGCTGAATATAGGAGAATGTCTGCCGCTGCATTGTCCAGGGCCATAATGTGACTTCTAGGTCAAAGATATCGCATTTTAGTCACTTCAAAGTTCTGATTAAGAGATTAAAAGGTTAAAAAAAAAGTGTAAAAGAACAACAACAACAACAAAAACAACAGTATAGTGATGGGCATAAAGTGCGTGTAAAATTGAACTTGCGTGAAAAAGAGAAAAAGACATTTCTAGGTTGTTGGTATTAATATTTAGCAATGAAATATTGCTTCAAATATACATTTTCTATTCATTAACAATGCAGTCTTTTAATTATCAGCCATTTACCTCCACTGACAGTGGGTTCTGTGCGCAGAAGCCGTTGCGTACGCTAACGGTTTCTCACAGCTAATCCAAATGTTTATTAAAATGCAAAATATAAAGAAACAACCAATTAAAATGTAAATAAAAACTACCTGATTGTTTTTCTTTATATATTATTTGTGTTTTTCTATTTTCATTTGTAATTAATTATACTTCAAAATTAGCATTAGCGTTAGCATTGACCCACAAACACCTACATGGGCAGTTTTCATCTCATGTGTAAAGTCTGTAACATGCTGTCCGTGACATCCACCTACAGCTCACTGTTCACTGTCTGATCTGTGAGCATTTATTCATTTTAGTGTGACTCTGCAGAAACCCAAGACATAGAATTGGACAAGAAGTACTTATGTAAGGAGCTAACCATTTAAAAAATAAATATCCAACTCAAATTTCATGCACCAAGCTTATTAGAAATGATAAAATCATCTTCACTAATGTCTAATTGCAAAGAAAAAAATGTATTAATATCAGTAACATTAGTAATGATGGGTCTGCACTTTAGTGGATTTGGCATTTCCTGTTCAGCGGGATTCTTTCATTCACTTAAGAGTAGAATGAGGGAGAAGTTTTGATGTTAAAAAATGATGTAAAGTTGATAGATTTGTATAAACTGTTCACTGTTCATGTGGACCAACAAGTCAACAATGCACTGTTCGTTGCACCGGCTTGAAAACGTCTTTGCAGAACTTTTTTGTTGGGATCGGTAGCTCTAGGATGTGACAAATGATGGTGGCGCCCGCGGCAACCTCCGGAATCCAAAGCCAAAATTCAACCAGGCCATGATATTCCCTAAATTTCTCCCCTGCACTTTATTTTGAGTACATCTCCACTAGACAAGTCTGCTCCAAAAGCCTCTCCCTCAGACAGTGTGAACTCCCTGGACATTAGCCAGCCTCTCTCTCCCCCGGCCCACTTCATCACGCCCGGGCTGTTGCTGGCCGCTGCAGGTAGATGGATGGGGGTGCCACGGGGGTGCTGTTGCCATGGCGAGGGGAAAAAGAGCCGAGTCAGCGCCGTCCTGACAGTGATGAAGGCGGCAGGCTGGCCCCAACAGTAACACAGCACACACACTCGCACATGTACAGTACAGCAGAGCGCAGCCTTCTCCCAGAATGACCTGCTTCGGAGGACCAGCTGGTGGTGAACACAGACACACTTCGGGTACGGTGCGTTTTGTTTGGGTTAAAAAGAGGGAGGACTGTATTGATTTATGTACAATGTCAAACTAGTCTGGATTAAGAGTTTAGTGAAGCTGAATTTGCAAGTATTTGTCACTGTATTAGCAAAGAATCCTACTTAATTTGACTGAAATATGAGTTAAAATTTGATCTATATCACGACCAGTGGCGAACCTAAGAATTTGGGGTCCCAAGGTAAAATGAAGGCACCTTTTCATCAAGTGTGACTTTCTATAATTTTTGTGTTTTGTTGCTTTATTTGTTTTTGTTTTTTTGTATGTGTCGTGGCCGGACAGGTTCATAAATCTGGGGTGATAAGTGAACTACTGGAAAATTCAAATTCATATGTATACATGTTCTAAACAGCTTTAAACAAGGGGGTTTGGAGGTCCTTCCCCAGAAGAATTAAGATTTAAGATTTAGATTTAAGAAATCCGACCATGTATATTTTAACACATATTCTAGATTATTTAAAATGGTTTTCATTTGTAATTTTGTAGTTGTATGATTTTATATTTTATTCACTATTTAGCTTTATGTGGGGGACAATCCCAAGATGATTTCAGAATTGTTTCAGAACAAATCTATGATGATCAGAAAGGGCATCTTATCGGGGGCCCCTTCAGGTTAAGGGCCCCAAGGCAATTGTGGCCTGTTGCCTAATGTTAAGTTCACCAATGATCACGACTAAACTGTGTCTAAACTAAAACCAAACCTAGACGACGAGAGAAGGCTATACATAGATAATTGAAGGAAGTAGTTTTCTTTCTTTCACTTCCTATGTAACTACATCATCGTTTTTGCTAGCTTGCATTAGGTTGAGACAATTCCCAAAATGATACTTGAATTTTTTGAATTGTTTGATACTGGTGTTTTGTTCCGACTTGGTTGTGTTAGATTTGATACTCCATGAGACCCGCGTTGTCATTTTGGTTTGGATAGGAATAAGTGAAGCCTGCTGTCTTTTCTCAGACAAAGGTCTTTAACTGAAAGATAAGTACAGTTTTTATCTTTCAGTCACTTTATATTTTACATTGATAGACCCAGGAATGACAAAAATATGAACTTTCAAATACTCTCAACTGCTTTTGGCGATTTACGAGCAATTAAATAAAGTCGCTCGTAATTCACACATGACTCGCTGTAAAACAATGTTCTTTTAGACCTTTTTTGAGTCATGGCACACTTTTTGGTTGAAAAAAATCCACGGAACACCGCCTCCTTAAATATGACCAAATCATGTCATTTAGGAACAAAAAGTGATATTTAATGTAGAAAATATTGTCTATGCCCCTGTATCTGGTTATTTAAATGTATAAATGATGATTGCTCACCCTCCAAAATGGTAAATTATTTAACTAAATACATGAATCTGACATTTGTTTCAAGGCACACCTGGCAATACTAGTGTTCCCCGGCACACTGGTTGAAAATATCTCCTAACTTCATCAAAAAGTTGTGTTTTATTTAGCAAATTAACTAAAAAATGTGCATGTTTTTGTTTCTCTGAGGCCCAACAAATTCTGCTAAGACCCATGTATCCGGATGAGAATCGAATCGTAACAAAACCGTATCGCCCCACACCTACCTTGTGCGACATGCTAAGTTTGTCACCTGTTAGCGTCTAGCCTAGCTTCTCCAGCGGCAGACAGAGAGTTGTAATGAGCGTCGCGGCTGCACTGTTCTGCTGCGTTGGGTAATCTGGAGTGGTGTTCCCCGGGGAGGCTTTAGTAAACAGCCTGCTAGCATGTGTGCTACGTGGCCTAGACAAACACTGTGTCACGTAAGCACTTCATCCAGGTGCGCTCCGTCTCCTCCAGGTTTTTATGCAGCTGAGACGGAGAGTTGATAGATGTTTTGGTCACGTTACAGCACAGTAAAAACATAGTAATAGTATGCTAGCAGGCGTAACGAGAGTATTGTTGGTCTGTCTTCAGTTTTCAAGAAAAGGCTAACAATTTTCACTGGTAATTTACAGTCTTCATATTGGGTTATGGTTAAGTTTTGGAATTATCATACTAGCATAAAGTGCAGAATGACATATTTGAGTTTTTAGCTTGTAGTCACAGTATATCGTGCCAATTACAATTAGCATGTTTTTCCATCCTATATCATGCTATCATTGCATAGTGTCAATAGTGATGCTGATGTTTCTACATTTTACACAGATTTTCCTTCATCTGAATATACCAATATGATATCAAGTGTAATTGTTGTCCTAATGCTTACATAGTACTCATTTATGGCGGTTATTGGATGGGGTCTTACACCTTTATAATGCACTTTACACTATAGATCAGTTTTTCTTGGCTTCCTGATGAATTGGCCCATATTCTGAGATCTACCGTTTTACTGCACATTTAAAATCCTCCTCCATTATAACCTAATTAACTTACATCTTGATGGAAGACAGACCTAATATTATGGTTGGATGAGTCTGACTTAAAGGTCCCATAACATGCAAAATCGACTTTTCAGAGGTTTTAACCTTCCTACAGTGCTATTTGGGCCTCGTATGTGTGCCCAAAGTGGTTTTTTGATTGATTCCCGCATGTTTTCGCTAGAGAACTGTCTTTTCCATCCCCCTCGGCTGAGCAGGCAGACGCTCCTCACCAGGATGACGCGGTGTTTAAGCCACGCCTCCGGGAAGCGCGCAGCCGCAGAATAAAAACAGCTAATGCTAATGCTACACAGTAATTACACGATGGATACGACAGATCGAAGAGTTAGCTTGTTATTTACCAAACGGCAACGTCTGTCGTCGAGGTACTGGAGCACGTCAAACTCCAGGTCAGATCCAGGACGTAGGACTCAGCACGACGCACCGTCAGGACGGATAAAATGTTTATTCCTGTGTTTGTGTATCGCTGTTTACCGGAGCACACGGCGCATGCACACTATCTCCGCTCTAGGCTTCGGCGCGAGTTGGGCGGGGGAGGCGCGCAAGTTGGGCAGGGGAGGCAGCCTGCTCTCTGTTCGGGGGGGTCAGATCTCAGAGTGAGCCGTTTGCTTTTGCAAGGAGGGGGGCCAGTCCAAGAAATGGGTGTTTTTTGGAAAGTGTTATGTTATGGATATTACACAACGCAAAACTTTATCAACAAAGCCCTTAGAATAGACTGTGTAAAGGGCAGAATAGCAGAATATGGGACCTTTAAGGTCTGGCAGTTTAAAACCTCAGATAAAAGAAAGCTCTTCAAAGATATTTTATAAATTAAGTAAATGTACATTTTTTGTTCATACTGGGGTTTACTTAATAAAACACTTTGTAAGTTAAGTTAAATGTAAATTGTATGTTGACACCAGGGGTCTCAAACAGATCCATTTTATTTTATCCCTCTATTGAGATGCTGATTTTTAATTTAGTTTAGTTTTCTTTTCATCTTATTTGAACCTGTATTTTTTTCTCCTGGTCAGTTGCACGTCTGTAATGAAAAAAATTCCCCTTTGGGATGAATAACAGTAATTCTGATTCTGATTGGCCCTTCAATTGGTCTATTTTCAATATGCGGCCCTCGGACACTCCTGCTTTACCGGGTCTACGGTTCAAATCTCACGTGTCCCTGTCCAAAGTACGAACGTAAACTGTGACTATAAACATAATTCATTATTAATCTAATATTATAATATTGATTGTATAAACTACTGTGGGTGTAAAACATAAAATTGACATTGCCAAACAAAACCCATTACTGCTACACACACACACACACACACACACACACACGCACGCACGCACGCAGGCACGCACACACAAGTATTAATAGTCAAGGGAGGTAATGGGGCAGGTAGTGGAAGCAGGGCTGCCAATCTTCACATATGGCTTCTCTAATCATCACCAGTCACACACAGTGATCCAAGGCAAGGTTAATGAAGTACCTAATCCAAAGACACATTTACAACTTGATCTGAATGACAACTTTGGTTCACTGAAACATTGAAAAGAACCATATTTAAGCATGATACCAAACTTAAATGCACTTTTCACTACTAGAAACAAGAAACAAATAGTGGCGTGAAGTGGTGAATAGGCTGCGTGCTTGGTCAGCAGCAGACTAGTGCCATCAGGAGGGCAGTAGAGTTCTCAGACACACAGAGCAGAGGACATTAACATTTAGATTGGCCAGAGGAGACCAACAGGTAAACAGCTGCGTGGGGAATGATCAGACAGGAAATGAGCTCAGGTGGTACAAGTGACCAGAAGAACACACATGACATCTACGATACATCCAGATTAGATTAGAGTTTGCAGACTATAGTTGAGATCTCGGTAAAGCACGATCAGGGCCTAAGCAGGGGCGATACTCTCAGTCCGGTCTATAGGGCTGAGGTCAAAAGAAATAAATACTCCAATATTTAGTCACTTTGGTCAAGACATTATACAAAATGCTAGCAGGCAAATATTTTGACTTTCTGTGTTAGTATTTTATTAATTGTAATCGGTTCATGCCAGACATGATTGTGGTTACTAATGTAAACAAACGCCAAAGAAAAGCTGCATAAACTTTTAAATATCAGAACAGTCCAAATATTTACTGTCATCTGTGGCTGTGAGAATTATACAACAACAAATTATATTGTACAAAAGTACAATTGTATTTTAAAATTCAAATGTGCCTTCGTTTTAGCGAGTGGTGTGATAAATGCAAATAAATGATTAGCATTTGTGATTAGCATACAGGTCAAACATAATGGACTCAAAGAAATCTAACAACTGAAACATGGCTTTTAAGGGTCTGAGACTTCACCTGTGTTTGGTAATAGTGCAGCACAAAATATTTATTACGTTTTTGTGTGATTTTGAGCATTTAGTATGAACTTTGATGAAGGTTTTTGCCAGTTAAAAGTCTGTGGATAGACAAGTAGACAGTACAAATCAGCTCACCTGCTGCATTTCCAACTAAGTCAGATCTTTATGGTCAGATTGTGTTAAAACAAATCTCAGATTCAAGTCTAATTTGAGTAACAGAGCTTCTGACAGAGCTGTGCCTCCAGTTAGCTTCACCCTCCCAAAGAATGCTGACAGGTGTAATCAGAAGAGGGGACACTGAGGGGTTTGTGTCCACCTTCTCATTTACACTATAGGCCAATGCAGTTTTGTATCAGTTTTCTTTTAAAGAGCATTCTATTTGTTGAACATTTTAGGATTACAAAACCATGCTGTAAAGTGGTTTCCAAAACGAGTGCTTTTAGAACTGTGTTTTACTTCATTCCAAATCTGTGTGGCCAGATGTTATTTGTGCCACATTTCCTTAGTGCTCGGGGTTAGGGTGTCCTTAGGTACAGTATTTCATAGACAGACAAAATCTGCCAGTAATCTGTCTCAGTTTGATTGACAGGGACAATTTGCTGTCAAAAGTATAGCTGTTGGCAACTTTTTATTATTTTTTTAAAGTTCACTGCAACACTGGGTCTGTACAAATGGCAGTATAATTTTATTTAAGATTCATGAGATTTAGGGTCAAGAGAAGATAAAAAGGAATACTCTTTTCAGCTGCTTGTGTGACCCAGTTTTAAAACTCAGAAGCTAACCACTCTGCCACATCATGTGCATATGTGAGTATCATACATACTACACTATTATTCATTTATAGTTTAGACCAGCATCCTGCCAGTCATTTTGTGTCCTAGCAACTTGTGCAGAGCTTTTAGTCTGACAGCTTTGAGAGCAGATGAATGAGAGGAAAACAATCCCCCCTGCTCCCCTGCTCAGTGCTGCCCCTGGTGGACGTACACTACATATGGCCCACAGCATTTGGACTCTTATGTAAAACCAGGGCCGGTCGCTTCACCAGACAGCTCTGATCTGTGCTGGAGGATTCCACACAATCTGGACACACATTTGTTGATATTAGTGGTTGACAATGAGTCAAGTGTTTTGAAATGGATTTTGGAAATGTTATTAAGACTTAGAAAATAGAAAAGTAGTCTTATAAAAGTGCGGGCTGTCAGAAAAACAAACAAACAAACAAACAAACAAATACACATACATTGGTGGATGGAGATGGTTTGGTCATGCAGAGGAAGGGAAGTGATAATGTGGTTTGTTGCCCAGAAGCAGGCTGTAGGGAATACAGCATGTACAGAGCCTGGGGACGTTAGGGGCTGATTTCCAGCAACGTAAGACATAGCAAAGTTTAAACAATAGTCATCATTAATGATATAATACTACACATCTAATATAGTATGACTAGTATCACAAGTAGCTCATAGTCATTCCATCAAATGTTAATGTTTTGTGGTAGTGAATGCAGCTAATTTGCTCAAGAGAAAAATCTAAAATTCATGGTGATTTCAACAATCACATAATAATAAATAATAACACATTGGATTTATATAGTGTCATAAGTGTTCAAATAAAGCTTTATGCATATTATTGTGGCAGCTGGTTGGTCCAAAATAAATATCGGCCAGTGTTAGAGATTTAAGCCGATAGCCAATAAAATATAAAGTGCAAATATCCTCTAGGGCTGTAGTCACAGCTGCCCTCACACACAGGTCCGTCGACAGAAATTTGGAGGCCTAAGGGGCAAGAAGCCTCAAATGAGCGTACACTATGACAGTCGAGTCAGTGGGACGCACTCTAATCACTGAGCCACTGTCGCCTCTTGTCATTCGCCCATAACATAAAGAATTGATGCGCTGTATTCCAGTCATCTATGCTCTTCTTATCTCAACCATGATGTGAATGGCATTGACAAATCCATAAATATGATCAGGCCACACTCAACAGCGCACTTTTTATCTCCTATCAAACTCCTTTTACTCCAAACAGCATGCCAATAAACTTGACAATTTCCGCTAATTTTCTTTGACAACTGCTCCCCATTTGAGCGATTCCGTCTGGTCTTGCATTAGGAGGCATTACAGCCCTACACACAGCATTGGGACCGGCGCCTACAAGAGAGCTGCCTCTCCCCGTCAGCCCGGAGTGACAGTTAAATAGCTCCAAAGTTAAATTTTAATGCGTGGAACATGGCAGGCGCGTGCAGCTGTGCTCTGGTTGAGAGTCTGGGAGTTGAAAAACGCCTCCCAGAGACTGTCTTTCATAGCGACGCGGATCAGGCGCTGCGCCGCTGCTGTCACATCTTTGTTTATGACACTTCCAAGGCGCCTCAGATCCCAGCGTTAGGTGCCACCCGAACTCCGACAACACAAGCGCACACGCGGCTCAACGTAAGAAAAAAGTGCAGCTCTTTTAAAAAGCGGGTAGGGAGAAGGTAAAAGGAAAAGCAAAGCAGCAACGTGACAGAGAAGAGGGGAAGAATGAAACAGGAGGATGGGCTGTTCGGTGAGCTGCGTGGAATGCTCTTTGTCATTGTTTAGTTAAAGCAGAGCAATTGCACATTTTATTTCCTTTACTGAAGATGTTTAGATGTTTATCGAGTAATAGCCCAGAAGCAGAGAGGTCTTTCTGTGTAGAATACATCCAGCAAGTACACGTGACCATGAACCGGGCTCAAGAAGCACCAAGGATGGGACAATATCCAAGACTGACATTACACTTTCATACATTGTTTTGACACTGCCAAAACTCAGTGGTGGTGAACTACTACCAGAGGTGGGACCAAGTCCTTGCTTTGGCCTCAAGTGTGAGTGGGTGAAGTGTCATGCCCAAGGACACAACAACAGTATGTACAGGTCAAAGCAGGGATCAAACATTCTGCAGTTGCTGCCATTATATTGGTAGTGGCATCAGAAAGCCTAGCATTATGATAGGAATTCTGCATTTGAGAGACATGCTACAAAGCTGGACTTTTAAAGTATAACTTCCAAATGACTTGGGCCACATGCTTTGAAATAATAAATTCATCTAATTGCTAAACAAATTGCAAAATACGCTTAATTTATTGAGCATGGAACACACCAAACTGAACCCCAAACGCAGAAAATGTGACTGGAGAGATACTGATGGGCTCACACGCTGACCAAACAAAAAAAAAACGGTGTAAAAAAATTAAGCCGTTCTTTTCTACTTTTTCAAATCCTGCGTGTCTTTGTTGCGAATTGTAAAACCGCTCGCAGCCTCGCCTTGATACCGGGAGCTAAATCAGAGTGGGACTCCGGTGGGAACGAGGGGGCTGAGCGCGGAGGGAGGAGGGGGTGCTATGTAGGTCACCAGGAAGATGAATCAACCAACCGCACACAGCTGGGGTGATGCTGTGGCGAAGCTGTGGCACTCTTTTCATGCCTGGTGCTCCGAATCAGCTGACAGGCTAACGAGCTAACACGCCAACGCTACAATCGCCTGATCTGGAACGCGAGGGAGGTCAGGGGTCAGCGTTGGAATAGCTGGAATTGGAGTTTTCTTTTTTCAAATAAACTTTTAATCATTTGACTTCTGAGCAAAAGGTAGTAAACGTGCAATAGAAAGTGTGTCAAAACATCCAGTGTGGAAGAATATAACCTTTTTTTTTATCCACAGAAAGTGTCATTTATCCAGAGGCAAGAGAGAGATTTTCCGTGATTTGTATTTTGCCATGAAATAACCAAAAGGTGAATTCACAAATGTTGAAACTGATCATTAGTGACTAGACTATAAGACTCAGTATATTACAAGAAAAATCTGCGTTTTAACCATATTCATTTTAGTTTCCCCCATCTGAATTGAATATTATTGGCCTATTAAAGTATTGTGATGTCATCTGAAACCCAGTAATAGACAAAATATGATGCACTGAGTGGTAGAATTATGGATAGCACAAATGATCAAATGTGTTTCTTTGAATTTTTTGGGGTTTTTTTTTGACCCTTGGAGCTTTTGTTTCTTTCATTCATTCATTTTCTACCGCTTATTCCCGTTAGGGGTCGCGGGTGACTGGAGCCTATCCCAGTGACTTTGGGCCTTAGGCGGGGTACAGTGGCCAACTCGTCGCAGGGCTTGTTTCTTTCATATTAACTATAATATATATATGCAAAAAATGTAAACTGAAAGTAATTTGAGAAGATAATACATTTCCACAACAAAATGACTCAGAAACATCTCATTTAAGGACAAAAAGATGATCCATTCCTGTGTGCGATGCCAAAGTCAGTATCGCTGATAAACGTGACGGTGGCTGCAGTGTTCCTGTTGTTTATCTGTTTTATACAACTCATTGTTTTTAATCGATGTTAGGTGCTAAGCAAATATTCTGCCGAGTTGTGAACTTTCATATTTCTTATTAGACTGTAGCAGTTCTTCTGAGTTCCAACAGGGGGAGAAAATATCATCACTCACCATTGAATACATATTAGCCACTCACTGCTAAATTAGTCATCTGCATAACCTCTGTATGGCACGTTATCAAAGTTAGCTAACATTCTTCTGGCAGCCGGAAAAAAGGCATCAAGGAGAAAATGGATGCCACAAACTCTACGAACAATCAACAATTTCGGAATTAGATTTGATAGGACTTAAATGGAATAATTATGCCAGACCACCCGTTATGTTTACCTCTGTATCTTGTTTTTGTGTGTGTCATTCATAAAAAGCAGGGCAAACAAAGTTAGCCTACATGCTACATCAGTGACATCCCCATGATCCTGGTGGGAGGGTTATCTGGAAAGAGACCCAGAGGGGAGGAGCTTACACGAGGTTGCTGAGGGGTCCCAGGTTGATCTGCTGCTGCTGCTGTGCCTGCTGAGCCTGGCCCATGGACGTCTGCTGCTGCTGCTGTTGCCAGGCAGCCATGTTGCCAGGCACCAGCCCCGGAGGTGTGAAGGTCTGCAGCGCTGTGAGGTCCGCGCTCATCAGCTGGTACTCTGCACACACACACACACACACACACACACACACCGGGGGCACGCCAGGTCAAGCTCAAGCTCCTCACTTCAAAAGGTGAAGGATGCAGAGGTTTTTTAATCATGCAAGTTTTAAATTGAATTCAAAGTTTGACTGAGATTGTATTGCATTTCTAATATACATTTTGTTGATTTTTCAAGGGCGTAAATGCTTAAAATGAAAAAATGGAATTGAAAGAGATGTAAAAGAAGAAAAAAATAATTCTGATTCGCATTTAAAATAAATTAAAACGAGGCCTAAAACAAACAACACAAAGTATCACAGAAATGGCACATAAAAAATAAGAAAAGAAAAAGATTCCTTAGTAAACTATTTGCAATGCATTAATAAGCTCTAGTTTTTGTTTAATGAAGGAACCTTATTTTCAAGTATAACTATTGTCGGTTCATTTTTGTGTTTTTTGACTGGTTTTGTTATGAGACCTTTTTATTTTAATACAAAATATCAGAATCAACCAGTCATCCTTAGAGAAAGAGAAAGAGAGAGAAAGAGAGAAAGAAAGAAAGAGAGAGAGAGAGTCCTTTTGATTCTGATGCTTCAAGTAAAATAAAAAGATCTAAAATGAAAACCACACAAAACAGCAGAAAAAGGTAACAAAAAACACAAAAAAGTAACAAACAAGTTATACTGTACTTAGAAAGTTCAACGAAATAGAATCTAAATATGAAAACATGAAAATGAAAATTAAAGTTAAAAAAAAAGTAAAAAAACAAACCAAAAACCAACCCTAAATGTATAGAACTTTTCTAATAAAATGTAAATACCGAACCAATTTTCAGGTACTTAAAACATTTTTTTTTTCGGTTAAACCAATTTTCAAACCAATTACACATTTTTCAGATGACATTTCATGCACACTGTACAGATATACGTTTTTTAAAAAATTTGCTATTGGTGAGCGATCTGAAATAAAAAACGAATGTATTTAAACCTTGAAACACATCAATCTGAAACATTTCTTTCCAGGCTCTTGAGCGCTGGTGCAGACCTTCCTCAGACAGCTGAGGCAGGGGGATGGGTGTTGTTTTACATCATCCAACTTTCTGCCGCATCAATATTAATCAGCTCTAATCCATATTAATGGGGACCTTTGAAGTGGAATGGTTCCAGAAGCTCTCACACAATGAACAAAGTGAATATTCATCGGGCTTTGTGCGGCACAGTGTGGGGCCTGCACTTTTTACATGACACTCTGAAAATCTCTTCACCACAATATGGACAATATTTCAGCTGCTTTGAAAATCGTTCGCGACTGTGCTGACTGGCCTCATTTAAGATACATAGTCTACAAGTCGGCAAAAAGGCAGTTTAGTCAGGCAGATGTACAATCTCAAAGGTAGAATTACAACAGTTTATATTATCAGCATGTTCTTTGATTCAAAATGATCTGTTTAAGCATTGTTAAGGAACTACATTATTCAATTTAGATGTACATAAGGCCACAAATTATGCAAAATTGACATCTTTTAACTTTTTACCTTGCTATAACAACATTGTTTTCAAATCAAAAAAATATCTGGACTTGTAGTAGCGTCATCCACCCTTATTTGATGAATCTTGTTTAAAAAGTCCTTTTCCCTCTGAGCCTCAGAAAACTATTTTCCCAGTTTATGACATCATAGATAGAACTTTGAGCTCTCCTGAGCTGTGTCCATAAATCATGGGCAGGCTCATTCTTTTTCTGTCGTCAAATTTAGTACAGCTATGTATTTGCTGTCACGTTTATTACAGCTACATGCTTGCAGTCGCTTATTGTGGGCAAGCTAGCTTTTGTTTATTTTCCATTGGTAATTCCCTCTGCTGCCACAAAGGGCCAGTGTTAACACAAGTGCTAACACAAATCTTGATGAGGGAACGCCTGACTGACAGAAAGTAAAATATACTTTTCAATGTATTACTTTAAGTTCTAAAGCATGAAATACCAAAACAATAGTGCTCAAGAGCATGGCCAATGAAACTATTTATATATTTGTGTCCCTTAAAGGGACAGTATCTGTTTTATTCATATAATACAGTAAAATCTGTTTACTAAAGCAAGTGTGTTGCAGATCTAGCTGACCAAGCTCCCTCATCTTTTGCACAACTGTCATAGTGGGTCAGCTTAAGTATTTTCTATAGTTCTAAGTTTTATTCAGACGCGGGGAGCGCTCTGTTACATTTACTTGAGAAACGTTTTAAAGAATTGCACTAATGGGATATACATGAGTAATATATTTGACAGTGTAACAGTTCAGAAAGTTTTGGTTCCTCGTGACAGAAGCTTAACATTGACAATGCAAATTATTTGAACATTTGTTTTTCTTTCTATTCATTCTCTTCTTTCTTTTCCTTCAGATATGATTTAGTTTATAATTTTTGTTACAATTACATTAACTTAAAATTATAAATCAGTTGTTTTACTGTACTTGAGTCATTTCTAACTAGTACTTCTACTTGAGTCATATTTTGAAGTAACGCTTACTGAAGTACACATTTCAGATACTCTACTCTGGCTTTACCGCAAGAAATACTAAGACTGTGTCCAAAGTACTTATATGTAACCACTGTAAACTTTTAAAAAATGAAACCACACAAGAAGGACGTAGTCTGAGCTTACCAGTGTTGTAGGCCTGTATCCCGGAGAAGGGAGCTAAGAGACTGGGCGTTGTCACAGAGACCACCGGAGTTGAGAGCGACTGTGCCACTTGGGACCCCCCTAACCGCTGGGCATTCTGGGAAGACGCAAGAGCACATACCATGGACATTAAAGCGGTTATTCAAATACGAGTGGAGTCATTCTTCAACAGGGGCTGCATTTAGAGCTAGTTTGGCTCTCGTCCAGTACTGGTTTAGTCCTGGTCTAGTCCTGGTTCAGTTCTGGGTTTAGTGCCAGTTTAGTCCTTGTTATGTGGTATGTGTGGAAGTGTAAATGCAGCCCATGTTTTTAATCAAAACACATAATAAAATGGTTCAATGGGTCTCTTATTATATCAAAACTGCACACATTTCTGCAAATAAACTTTCCATTTCCATCTTCATTATAATATCTGTTGGTTTGCTTTGTACACTGTATCAAAGTGACAGCACAAAAACACACACAATTAAGCTAACTGAGCTAACTGTATGTCTATTTTCTATTGTTAATACAACTCTCTACCTTGTCACAATCATGCTACAGGAAGTGTTATGAGAAACTGTGGGTTCAAGGAATAATAGTCTTTCAAGTGGTACACTGTTGTTTGGCTGTATATTGTGTGGCGTCGCTTTCTTGCAGGTGTAAGAGTGGAGATAGCAGCCATTAAAGTAATGTTGACATGAATATCATCTTCTTTCTTTAATGCCCTTAATTCTTGCTTGGAAACAGTAGTGTTTTGATCATAAATTCATACTAACCGAGACTCTTTAGGATGTTATGTCATCAGAATGTTCAAAATACAATGGAGGCCACTGAAAAGACATTTTTAATCTTTTAGTCTTCAACTGATCCATCTAGATCATTTAAATTTAAGAATGACAGTCAGTTTGCTGTTCAGTGACAGATGAAAGATAAAATACTGTTTTCTAGTCTAAAAAAGTGTATTCACAAAAGTTATCATTTGTGGGTAAGTATGTGTAAGTATGTAATAGTATTGTACTGCTTCTATCTCTGTTTGTGAAGTATTTTTTAAAGAAAAAGTCTGTAAGTAAATAAAGCTATTACTATTAGTATTATATCTACAGATAAAATGAAAAACAATTGTATGGTCAGTATTTCTGTATTTGTCCAGTAAAACTTGAAAACGGAGTCCATAATCTCCCATTAAATAAACTAATAATGTAAAATACACTTGTAAATGTCTAATCTCTTACATGTATGAGTGGTTCTGTTTTATCCCTCCTGAGAAACAAAGCCCTTGAGGTCATCAGGAATTCATAGAACTATAGTTACATACAAAACTCTTGTTTTTATTTGCTAAAATTCCCTTGATTTGTCATTATTTATTATATTTTGTGTCAATCCCCTTTTTGTCCATGTGTGCATTGCATGTTTCACTTCACTTTCTCCTCCGTTCCAGAATTTTGAATATATTTGTTTACATACGTTAAAGGGCCTAGAAAAAAACTGACACAAATTGCAATTAAAGCTGTCAAAGGATATTTGCGACAAGTGCAACCATTTTTGGGACCTATACATTTTGGCAAAAATGATGGCAAACCAGACTTTCTCTCTCAAAGTGCAGTTCAAAAAGTTCAAAACAAATGCAAACTAAACAGAACTGTACCACTTGAAAACACGAATCTACGTCTTGCCACCTTGAGGAACATTTCGGCTCCTGCCTGAGCTTCTGCGAGAGGCGTTTAACTTCTCTGACACTTGAGCATAGGCGTGCAGGATGAGAATTGTCTCGCATCTCGAGGTGGCGTTGGCACGGTAACGCCGGCACCAGGGCCTGAGCGCTGGCTTGTGTGGCGTCACGGTGGAAGGTGTTAGGAAGACAGCGCTGTGCCGGAGAATCATGCTGACAAGAATGCATGCATCGACAGGCTGGCAGCGGAGGTGTGAACGCGGAATATGTATGATGTTTGTGCATGAAGATGGGTTTAAGTGAGTACTTGTGTTTTCTGAAAGTCACAGAGAAGAGCTGAGACAAATGGGGGCTTGTTCGTGAAGGTGCATTTCGAAAAATATATTCTAGTCCACAGGCTTTTTTCGACAAACAAAGATTTCTTCTGACAGCATATTTCAGGGACTGTCCACAGAGAATCTGGCAAAACAAAAATCTGGACTCAAGAGTGCTCCTGTGGATGGAGGTTCCTCATCAGACATTCAAACGTCTGTCCTGCATATGACCACACAACACCACGGCCAAGAAACCTGGCCATGAAAGTTTTGGAAATGATCTGAAAAATGAGGTGCTGTCTGAAAAGTATAGAAATGTATTTGAAGTTGAATTGGTCCAGCCTCAAGAAGGATTCATTTCCCAAGATGTCTTTCACCACTGTCCAGCGTCCAGACCACGATGAAAACTAACGAGGTTGTTTGACAGTTAATCTAATGTACAGGTGACATGGATGACAGATTGAACATCATGCAGGTGGTCTGGGAGGCCGTACAGTTGATATTCCAGGTCTCAGCCCAAACAGCAGACTGGTCGTGAGCATGGCTCGCTGAGGCTTTCATGATCACTGATGTGAAACCTGGCATGCACATGCTGAGCAGCGCTCACAAGCAGCAGATGGATCAGATGGTTGCTCAGGTTGCCTTGGTTTTCCCTCATGGCTGTTTTAAAAACTGTTACGAAAGTCCTAATTTCATGAAAAAGTTAATGTAAGTAAAAATGTGAATTGCTTTGTTAACGAGTTTTTCTAGCTTTAAGAAACATTTTAAACTGTGAGTGAGAGACATACAAACGTGAGATCATATGTTTATACTGTCTATACTCATTTTATGTGTTGTTTATCTATTTATTTTGCACCTATTTAGCACTTATTTACAATGCAATGGGAATCAGTCTTATTGTATATATCCCTACACATACCTATATTGCACAAATACTTAAATTGCACTGACTCAGTGCAATACAGGGATGTGTGTAATATAGAGATATTTGCACTATAAAGAAATGTGCAATATATGGATATGTGCAATGGGTCCGAGTACCATATGAATCATCAAACAGGGACGTGTGCAATAGGACTTTGTGCATTCATGAGATATGTACAATAGGACTCTGTGCAATATATGTGCAATACCAGATGAATCAGGTAAATCAGATAAATGTCACTCTACAGCTTATGTTATTGTTGAATGTTTGTAGTAACATGATCCTGTGCTGACTGGCCCTATCCTTGTCCAGCTACACAGTCTGTGTAAATAGATGTTTGACGTTCTGTAACATCAGCCTGCCAGTGGTCTGCAGATGGACATTAGATCAAAGCAACATTTTTACAGCTTCTTAAAAGTGAATTTACATTAATATGCAGCTATACTCTGAACATACTGCTGCATTAGGAAAACAAAAATGAAAACTGATGTAAAAATTGTTCTTAAACTAAGTAATAATAATAAAATACAGTGGTCTAAAAAGCAGCACATATGCTCTCACCCCCATTTTACACTACACTGTCTGGTCTAATAAAGTCTATAGACCATAAAAAAAGAAAAAGTTTGATATAGAGACCCCTCACATAAAATGTCAGTATGCGTCTCCACCCACAGTGCCCTTTTCTCCATCTAGTATATTGTATAATTAATGACAGCCACAGCAGCTAACCCAGCAACAGTGGCAGACAGTCCACCTGCGATGTTCATCTCTGCTCTCACATAACCCTTTGCATACTTCTATTATAGCGGCATATTTCAGGGACCCGAGACAACCATGTGATGCTCTGTGCTTGGTGTTGCGCTGCCATGCTCCGAGTGCCCGGTGAAGGGTGGTGACAGTGTCCGCCGGTGCAGTCAGGCTGGAGGAGATGCATGTTGAGCTGACAGTGGACCCTCATGCAGCTGCCGGGTACAGGATCCCACCGCACACCGCTCATTACGGGCTACAGATATACAGCAAAGTCTAAAGGTCTATTCACCTCACTCACCAGCTCCAGCTCTTCCTCTGTCTGCGGGGGACAGGGCAAGAAGACACCACCGTTATCATTGCAACAACAACTAAAGCGCAGCACAGAAATTTTGGCTGGGGCAATAGGGAAGAGTAGGGCAGTGTAGTTAATGGGACTGTGATTGAGAGTCAGATCATTACTTCTTAATCTGGAGGTCTACAGCCAATCCTCCGACAATAAAAGCATGTGGTTTGGAGCAGAGCACCGACCCCAATTTGTTAAATGACAATAAGTAAACACTGTATCCAAAACATGTATATTGAAAGCATTTTAAAAATTTGTTTATGATGAGACTAAATGAAATTGGAAATTGTAATGGAGCAATACAAGAAAAGAATAGTGTCAGGCAACACTTATATTAACGTATATATTAACTTAAGCGTTAATAAAGTGTGAATGACTTAATTCATAATGAATAGTTTATTAAGAATGATTCAGTGTTAGTCACTATTTAATTAACACCCTAACTCTTAACCCTAACCCTCTGATTAAAGCCCCAGTACGTACGTTTTTTTTTTTTTAGCTATATAGACAAATAAATAAAAGGATGTTTTTTTTCCATTTTGGTTGTTTTTACTTACAGTGAAAAACCTTGAAAATGCAACCTTACTCCACAAACCTGACTCATACTTTACCTTGGCGATCATCCTCCTGCTCGTTTCCATGGAAATGTTGTCACTTTAGCTGTAATATTCCACAGTATGGCATAAACTATCCATCTCGATGGAGAATGTTTTGAAGTGTGGTTTTAACTTTGTAGTTCCATGGAATCACTGAAAGTGAAGTGCCACCTCCAAAATGTTGTATACTGTTGCATTCAGTAATCACTAAGTCATTCTTAATAAACTATTTGTTCAATATGAATGAAGTCTTTGTTCATGCTTTATTAAAGCATAGTTAAGTGTACTTACAATTTGTCATTTCACGCAGCCCTCGTGTAGAGGTGTGAGGTTTTGGTTAATGATCACAGAACTATTGTAAAAGCAATTAGTATTAGGTATACTATGTTTCATTTGTCATGGTTTTGTTTTATCTAGAGACCAATTAATCTGCACTTCTATTATTTTTGGCGGGGTACTCTGAGAATGTTAAAAAAAAAAACAAAAACAACAACAACACCTTTTAAGGTTTACAAAGTACAAAGTTAGTTTTAGGTACACTTTAGTTGGCTTAAAAGTATGATGACAGCATACCTGAAAGTTCATTAATGCAACTTGATTCAAAGAGATAAATACATACGCAATGTGTAAAAGATCAACATCCAAATCATTTAACATTATAATTTTAAAGGAAGTCATTCAACAAGCTGGAATTCTATAACATTTTATTATGCTACTTAGTACTTTTCAAAGCTAATTGTAAGTCTTTATTGCAGTATTGTTAAAATAATTCTGCTTTGTATTCTCTCATTTGAATGCCACTGGGAAAGAAAGCCACAAAGTTGACCCATGTGACATCTTATTTTTCAGCAGAGCATTCATAAACAACAGACTTTTAACGCACTTTTAATGAAACTGCAAATGGATTTCTTTGTATAGCCTATTATTATGATTTCACCTGATGTCTTTTATCTGAGTTAATTATTATAATGACATAAAAATACTGCTTTGTTGATGCATTTATGAGTTGACCAAGGTTTTAAAGTAATACACAGTGGACAGATTTTTGTTCTTTTCACGTTCTACTTACTAGGTGGCTTTTATTTGAGTAACTGTACAAATAAATTGTACATGTAGGAGTAGTTTAGTACTTATTAGTTCCACCTCGTAATCTTTAAGTAAAAATACTCTACTGTTTTCATTACTTCATGAGTAAATGTGCAAGTGACAAAAGCTTTATGGTAGGAAATATGAATGTTTTTCTTTTGCTATTTTATTGTAAGCTATTTATAGATTTGGAATAAAATCGTCAATACTGAAACAGGCATAACTTCCAAACGGCTACTTAGTCCTTCAGAGGGAAATACTTTACGCCTCAGAATATAGTGTACATTATAATACGAGTAAGGGCGTGTTCACACTTATTGGGCTGGATGCGCTTCAGGAGAAAATCGAAACCAGAGCTTATGTCGTCATCAGGCTCATGTTCACTTTTGAGTTCTGTCAATCTGAACTGAAATGACTGAGGTCGCAGTACCACCAATCACCACCAGAGGGTAGTGCGTTCTGTAGGGAGCAGTGTTGGATAGAAATGAGAAGAAATGATGCGTATTTTTAGTAAGTATTTAATAAAATCTGGATTTTGGAGCAGCGAATTTGACTAAATACAAAAAAGGACAGGGGAAATGTATTAAATATATATTGTCATGAAACTCTATTTGTTTGCGGCACCACATTAAAGGGGCTGTACCCAATTTTTACTTGTGATAAAGTAACGTTTGTTTATACCTAGTACAAATACATTTTAATGATACAAATATATTGTATTGGCCCAAAATAAGACCGTTGTGTGTTGTCTGCATCTAACAATATAGTGTTTTAAATCTCAGCGAAGCAAGAAGTGTGCGGTCAGCATGCTAGTATTTGTTATCTTTACTGTGAGGGCAAGTTGAAAGTTGTGAAAGCAAAAAGCAATTATAAACTCATGAATAATTAGGATGCTCAGAATTGGGTAAGTGAGCAATCAATTTGGACTTCTATAGAGAGTTTAAAATGACAGTTCTGTTTTTGAAGTTTTAAGAAGGTAAAAATCAGGTACAGCATTTTTCTAAACTATCAGTGCTCTTGTTGGGTGTGCACGTATATTTGCATTTATTTGTATTCTTTTTTTTGGCACTTCCCATGTACGTCATTAGTTTGGTCTTTGTGCGCTCTTAAACATTGAACAGCTGTGTGGCAGGAAGAGTAACTGCACTGAGACCTCAAAACCAGAGCTCGCTTCAATCGGATCGAGTATGAACACGCCCTAACTGTATCCTTTAAGTGATTATCTATACCCTCTTGTTATTTGCATATCTCACCAGTTGGATGAGACTCTTGCCCCCCTGGGAGGTGATCACTCTTAGGTCCGGCTTGCGGCTGTTGACCATCTGAGGACTGGGAGGAGGTGGGGACTTGGCCGGGACCACTTTGCCCATGCTGTTGCCATTGGAGATGGAGAGCAGACCAGGGGAGGCCCGCGCACTGATGTAGCCATTCGCTGAAAAAGAAAGAAAAAAAGAAGTTTAGATGTTAGCTGGACATACGTATTTTTTCTTTCAATTCCCCTCGAATCAATCGGAGCTCCCCTGATGTGGCTTTTTAGACCAAAGCAAGAAATATGAAGCTGCCGGTTTATTTTTTCGAAGTCTGATGCAAAGTATAGAACTTGAAGCACTCACAGATCACAAAGCTTGGACTACTGTAATAATTAGCCCTATATCTCGCTATATAGTTCAAGGGACAGTGCTTCTTGATCTACTGAACCACACAACTATCAAAACCTTGGTGTGTGAGTGAGGCAGTATTTGGCGGCTGTCGGAGAGGCTGTTAGCGCAAATTTACCGCCGTGTTTCCGTCCTTTATCCCCAGGACAGCTGCAGCGGCAGAAGGAACAAGTGTGGAGAGCGCTATATTATGTCTGACTCCCCCTGCTGGCAAGAGTGGGCAGTGAAGTATGTTGAAATGGCTAATTAGCAGCATGGCTATTATCAATGTGACATTAACAGATAGATACATAGTGGAGGTGTGGAATTAAACCCCTGAATTATAGTACAAAAGCATACGTATTGTGCTTAAGTAACATATTTACAGTGGACTTTTTACCTTTACATTTGAGAGCAGGTATCTGTGGAGTGGAGTACTTTTATATGAGCTTTTTTAAAGCATGTTCTTGGTGACATCCTGCCAAAAGGTTTTGAGTTCAAAACCACTATGAGCAAACAAAATATATTATTAAAACTCACAAAAAAATAAAGATTTGAATTGACCTTTTTTGAGCAAAAAGTAACATGATTCTTTATCAAAATCACTACAACTAACACTTTAATAAAACACAATATGTACTTCAATACTTAAAGGACAAATATGATGCATGATTTCTATTGTACTTGGCCTCTAAACATGAGTTGACATCTCATGGTTGACATAACATGTTTGTTTTTATTAAAATATAACTTTATCTGCCTTGGGAGATTCCATATCTACTTAGCTTAAAGGCAATTACACTAATTTCTATAAAAACAATGCTTTGTAATTTTAGCAGCTCTGAGCTGTTGTAATGATCATAATTAGAGCGAGTCTGGCAATGATTTATGAATTTAAAAACAGAAAAGATTCTTGAGATTGTAAGATTCTAAGATAAAATGACACACATCGTAGGAATTCAGAATGGAGTGTTTTGACAATTGAACGGGGAGATGATTTTCAAACCAGAAGATTCTCAGATAAGTGACGTAGATGATGTGAACAAATATCTCAGATCAAAGAGTTCAGCAGGAAGTGTTTTTGATGCTCAGAGGGGAGAGGATTTTCACACCAGCATTCCTCAAAATGGCATGAATGCAGCTGAATGCAACTCAGTATGTTTTTGATGACATAACATTGTTAGAACATGGTTAAAAACGTAAAAAAGTCACCGTAGCAGAATATGTCCTTTAAGTAGATTTGTTCTTTGCTACTGTTACTTGAGTATTTTGTTTTGTCCTGTATCTGTACTTTTACTTAAGCAACAAAATAGTACTTCTCCCACCACTACCTGTTATTGGTGCCATTTTGAAGACTTTTGACCACAGAGGAGGCGTGTTATTATGCTTTCAATTGTGAAATGCTATGCTATCACCCTGAAACCCTTAGAAAAGAATTGTATTTTCCCTCCATTCCCACCAACACATGCAATTTTCACAAGTTCCCCCATTCAAAACATGCTTTCATAACTTCCATCCATGTTTTTTCTACACTTGGCTCCGTCGGTTCTGCAGCTCTTCTCATTATCCCCGGTGCCTGTTGCTCTGTCACGCCACACGTAGCTGGTAGCGTCAGCGGCTCAAACGGTGTCTTCACAGCCGCTCGTCGTAGATCAAAACCTCGTCACCCTCTCCAGAACCATCTCATCTGCACTCAGCCTGCACACCGCGCCCCTTTGTTCCACGGGCCTCTTGTACTTTAGAAACAAACACTCTCAGACGACGAAGTTTTTGCACCACCTACACGCAACTCCACACACTTTGCGAGTGTTTTTAGTGATGTTAGTTTGGCTACGAGCGAGTTCTGGTGGTGAGAAGTAATCAGTGTTGGCACGTAACCGAACATATTACTCATTTTGAATAACTGTATTAAGGTAGACTTTCTTTCTTTTTTCTAAATTCAGAGGAATACATTGTGGTATTTTTGCATGGACAATTTTTCCTTCTCTAATTTGTGATAAAGGTTCTGATAAACAGGTGTTTTAACCCTTTGTTGGGTTTTCACACAATCATATAACGCAACGCAATGTGAAAGTATTCTGAGTATTCAAAGTAAAGTACTCTGGTTGTCCTAAGTACATTTTAATGTAGTTATTCAGTATTCTGTGACTAAACACATTTTCAAAGCATTCTTCCCAACACTGGTAGTAACTGAGTGGGTGTTGCTGCATTGAATTCAATAATATTCATTAAGGGTGTGCTTTAATAATTGGTTTGTTTAATAATTGGTTGGTTAATGAGATCTGAAAACTAAGATAAGAAAACTTTTATATTTCAAACGGTGAGGAGTTAGAGCAAAGTACAAGAACAGCAGCAGGAGAATTATAAAGATAAATGCATTCTGAGAAGTTGACAGAATTGGATTGACTTTTGCTTTGGTAAGATAAAGACTTTCTCTGTACTCTTACATAAGCATAAAATTGAGTCCTTCTTCAACCACTGTCTGTTAATGAAGACTTTTGATCACAGAAAAGGAGTTATTATGTTTTCGGTTGTTAAATGCTATGGCAACGGTCCCTTCAAGAGTTGTACTTCAAAGTTTGAGAGTTCGCCAGTGCAGACATTTTGACACTCATCCTGGTAGCTTCTTCAGTTCCTCTGAACTGGTGATTCATTGCCTTATATCTGTCTAAAGGAGGCGCTAACTACACTTAAACTGACAAACAAGTTGTTTACAGTATCTGTTGTTAGTTATGTCTATTGAACTACTCCAAGGTGTTAACTGTTAGTGTCATATTTGGCATAAATATTCATGCCCCAATTGAAAAAAGGAAAAATAATAATATTAAACAAATACTACAGATATAAATAGTAGATCTGGGTAGAATAAACAATGCTGAACATTTTTTGGAGGGCAAAGCTGGCAATGCAGTTTCATTTATAATAGTAATGTCATCTGAGCAAAGACTGACTGAAGTGTGGATGATGCGCATGTTGCAGGTAACAAGGGGCACTTTTGTCCTGAGGGCCCTTACTCTCCTCAGGCTGCCCTGGTGTGGGATATGCTAACCCCTCCTCCTCCTGTTGATCTTTGACTTGTTCTATTCATCTTTATATTCTACTGCATATGGTGCTTAAATTGTCCCTTGGAAATACTTAAAAGTTATTTTGATTGATTGATCTGCGCCATCGGCCCCAACGACCACCACTGATCCCCCACGCACACACATCATTCATCGGCAAAGTGTCTTGCCTAAGGACACAACTACAATTTCCACCACAGGCCCCCCACAGTGGCACCTGGTGTTCCAAGCGGTCTCCCGTCCCAGCACTAACCAAGCCCAGCCTTGATCAGACGAGATCAGCGCTGACAAGCAGGTTTGGCCATTTATGTCAGAGTGCAGACCGAGGAGTGATCACATCTGAGATAAGACTGCCGGAATGGTAAACCAATACAAGCCAACAGAGTGTAAATTGTTTTGCCGCAAGGTGATCACGGACTAAATATTGTGCTGTATTTTTTGAATGAAAACAGTACGCGATAAAGCTGAGTCACCTTATTGCAGAAAATACAGTAAAATTATATGCCTTTTTCGCAGCTCGTTTTCTCAATCACCTTCCGGCAGCACAAGCTCACAAGGCCACATTTTTGAAAACTTATCTTTTGAAAGCTGCACTTGAAGGCATTTCAGGTATTATAGTGTACTACGTAAGAGCGCTTAATCATAACACACATTACATAACAGGAGACAGGAGCGGAAATGTGCTTGTCTGCTCTGTTTACTCCGCTCTAAAGCCATTCTCTGCTCCACCAAGGACAAGGTGGGCTTTAACGATTAGAAATGATATTCACTTGAAACAACCAGCCAAATGCAGATTGATTTTATACATTCTTGGCCAGAGAATTTTACCCACAAATGTTGTCTGCTGTTATAACAATATCCATAAATCAAGAATGTATAAGCAAGATGCACTGTTATTGGTTTAAAAAGGGTCTGTGTGGGAATATTCTGCTTTCTGAACTTGGAAACACCAAATGGGAACCTAAACAACAAACTAATCAATGATGTGTTAATGAGAACAAACCCACTTCACAATTGTTATCAGTAAAATCAATATCTGATTTGAAAAAGTTTACTTCATATCTGAGGACACAGATATTTATACAATTTTAAATAAAAATCCATTAGGCAATTTGATAATGATTTTAAAATATTATGGTTTGAAACATGGAAAATGTTTTAAACAGAACCTTAGGATAGTGCCTTTTAGAAATATATTGAACACACTTTATTTATTTTCAAACAGCTGATTTACCAATACATTTTAACTGCAATTCAGGAGTTTCAAAGTGATGAAAAGTTAGCACTGGTGCCATTGTTTATTGTTTATTGATTTGGATTTGGATTGACAGCTACTGTATTCAAATTTGAAATAAATATCCATTTCATATACATTTAATATCATAAAAGTAGCCATTATCTTACTCTACAACTATTCAAGCCATAGCAACAGTTCAAAACAAGATCTTTCAAATGGTAAAAAGTCCTAAAACGGCACCTATAAAAAAGGAAGTTGAACCCCATAACTTGCCGACTCTGACAGACTTGACTTGTGAAATTGGCTGTACATTATCTTTTTATATAAGCTACTAGTCTTGAGGCAGCGTTCATCATTTACGTGGCCGCGGAAAACCCTTAAATGACTAGTTCTCCACAGTCGCCAGTCAGCAAGAAAGTTCATATGGATCCCTTGGGTGTCATAACAACAGGACTCCAGCAGAATGCAGCCTATCCGTACAGGAGCAAGAGCATTGTTAGCCTTTAGCGTGATAGCGTTGTGGGTGAGCGGGGACTTTCCCAGGCGCGACTGCAGCACTCCCCCGGGAACAGTGTCTGGAGTGCGGGGTGTGGGAGCAGATAAAGGTCCAACATGACTCCAGACAACACCGGCCTGCCAAGTCTCCTTCACAGCCATTTACGGAACAAAAAAGCAATTGGTGCTGAGAAATGGTGCATCGGAAGGTTTTAAGTTGCAAAGCTTAAGTGTTGAAATGAGAAAGTGTCAAAGACTATGACAAAAGTGATATAAAGACTACCTAAAAATCACTAGAAAAGACTAAATATGTGATTGAATACTGTATAAAATAAAAAATGTAATGTCACGTAGGCCAGGGTTTGACCACCAAATGATGATGGTCGAAGCACTTTGGTGGAAACAACAGTACAAAAACAAGCTGCAATGCCAAAACATTTTTTTCCTTTTTCGCTTTATACTAGACGGAACAGCTAATGTGGAATAGGGAGAGAGAGGCAAGAGACATTCAGCAAACATACTGCAAACACTACACCACCGGCGAGCCCTCCAAATCGCTCCAAATATTACAAAAAAAAGAAAATTAATGTAATACAACTGAAACAAAACACAATTGAAAAAACAAACAAACAACACCAATGTGGAATTAACACCTTTCCAGATAATAACAATGAAAAGGAAAAAAGATAATTAAAGCTGCATTAACCAACTTTGTTTCTCATCATTGTGTAAATTCTGTTTTTCCTCTGAGAAAGTGTATTTGTGACAAAAATCAAACCACTGATACTGACAAAAATGAATATATCTTTTTTTTTTTTTTTGAGTTTCCCCATTTCCAAATTCAGACGATATTATGTAAATCCAACACAAATGTGTTAAAACGTGTCTTGAAATGGATTAGTTGAGGTTTAATTATCAGACAAATGTGAAATGTCTGCAAAACGAATCACAAAAGAGCAGAAATATCACCTTATTTGAAAGTTTACGACACAACATTTTATCATTTTTATTTCTAATCTGCTCTTGATATTCAAATTTAGCATATCTTCCAAACAACATTCACAATATAATCTAAATGCTTATATATTGTCCACCTCTACCACACGCTATCTATTGCAAAGAAAGAGCCTTGTGAGTCCCTGTGCAGCTTTAGGATGAGAGCTGATTGGCCGAGCATTGGGGGTCCACCCTGCTTCACTCTTTGGTCTGAAACAGCTTGTTTGGCCACCAGCTGAAGATCATGGATGTATAAACCAGTGATGTGCAAAGGGTTTGTGAGAGCTACGGGAACAAGACAGATCTAAATCCATACTTTTTTCAGGGTTTGAAAATCAGGCACCGCAGCTTTAATGAGACAATGCTGTTGTAACATACCTGACTACTACACTCACCATGGCTCACTGAACTTCTTTTGATCCTGAAACAAGCGCTCATTCCTGATGGAGAGCTGCCGTGTTTGTGTGTGATAAATGTGTCCACCTGTGCACCGCTGACGCCCGGGGGGCCAGATACATCGGGGGCTTCTGGGAAATCCTTGGCCCTTCAGAGCTGGCTGTGAGGACCCGGCATGTGTGTGATGATGAGTGACAAGAATTTGGCCCTGTGTGTGCGTGCAGGGCCCTGCTGTTTAGGCTCGGCACAGCGGAGGACTGCAAATACTCTGTGCATTTAGGCAACGTAAAGGGTGAAACCGGTCTGTGGCTTAATGGACTTCCAAAGACATTTTGTGTATACATTCACAGTTGCTCAAACTAAACATAAAATGGTGTCAAATTATAACAAACAAACTATTACTTTTGCTACTGTTATTACCATTTCTACTACTACAGCTATTACTATTACGACCACTCCGATCCTGCTTCTACAACTACAACTAGGCCTACTACTTCTACTGTTGTGAAGCTCCAAACTGTACTATGATAAACACCCTAACAAATTACCTTTGTCTATTGTAATTTCTATTTAAACTATTCGCCTATGTAGAGATATGACTGATCCAAATACAGTTTTATTGCCCTTATTAGGGGTGTTCATGGTTAACTGGTCAACAGATTAAAGGGCCTGTACCTGATTTTGACTGTTGTGAAACAGGCCCATGTTCCTGATTTTTTTGCATGTATTAAAGTTTAATCTGTGTTGCTCCAGAACAGATATATAATAAAAGCATCTATTCGGGTTAAAATGAGACCATAACTTTTACTCTGCATCGTATTATTATTATAGAGCGTTTAGTCCTACAAGAGAAACAGGGAGTGCGGCGTTAGTAAGCTAATGTTTGTTAGCTTTACCCGTAAAGGTCTGTGACACCCTGGACTCAGAGACTCGTGAAAAGTGTATAGAAACTCATTGGTGAATCTTTAGGATGCTGGGACTGCATTAGGTAAGTGAGCGATACATGCGATTGCTGTAAAAACTTGAATTTCTGTTTTTTCATGATTCAAACCCCCCAAAAGATCAGGTGCAGGGCCTTTAACAGTCCATAAATGCCCGGCTAAATGGCGCGTTTAATTTGCCTTGTTTTCTAAATTTAATAGTAATATACAATTGTACCACTAGAGCATGTGTGAGTGCACCCATACAAATCTGTTGCCTCTGGATGAAAAAAAGATAGTTGAAACACCTTTATAGCTTTCATTCAGCTGTGCACACTGGAAAGATCTGCTGTGTGCTAACTACGAAACACACTGTGGTCTAAAATGGCCCATTCAGTGAAAAACAACAACAACAACAACAAAAAGCACTGAGTTTGTGTAATTGATCAATCTACTATTGACTGCTAAGAGCTCCAAGTAATGGTTAAATAAAATTTGTAAAACGTGCATCTTATGAAGTAACTCGTACACATTGTTGTCGTAACGCTCAAAGAGGAATCCCTGTGCTCTAAGTATAGATATAAACAGTTCAGTAGGGGCATTACTTCAGTGGTATATCCTGAAATACCTCACTGGTGGTAACCTCTGAGTCAAATCCAAGACAAGTTAAACATAGAGAGGCTATTTTATGTCATAGATAGGAATAGAAAGTGAGTAGTCCCAAAGGAGTCTCGTGTATTTTGAAGTGGTCAGTAATGTAGTGCCGCTAGAAATATCATTTGTAGGCCAAGTTACTACAGGTCAGTTGAACAGTCTAAAAAGTTATTTAAGATATTGCATTGTTTTTGTAAAAGGGTCTTTTAACCATGAGTGAAGAATATGTTTCAGAATAAAGTGTCAGCCCTGATCACTTCGTCCCTTCTTTAACTCTGATCATAAGGATAGTGACAAGCAGTTTTCCCATGATTCTACTGCAACAGCGTCTCTGATCTGGCAGTTGATTCCATATGGTTCTCATCCAACAATATACTTTTGAAATTATCTGGCAGTATCATTTTGTAAAATGACTTTTCTTGAACTACAAGTCAGGTATAGGCACTAGCTCAAAGTAGTTCTTGACTTTTCTATGGTCTTTCACTTCAGAGAACATTTGGATTGGCCATCTGCCGCCCTCTGCTGGCAACGGTAAGGAATGCAACACGTTGAATGGTTTATTAGCGGCACAGTCATTAGCATCATGACGCTAACAAACAGAGACTTATAGACAATATAGCAATACCTTGTTTAATTGAAAGATTTGTACATCCAAAATTCTTGCACATTTTCTGCTTGGATAATATATGGAGCCCCTGAGACTCCTCCAGCATCCAAAATCCACATTCCATTGGCCATTAACTATTTCACAATTTATCACTAATGCATTTTTAATTGAAGAGTTAGCGTTAGCCTCCAAACCTTGCAAAACATGAAAAAACAAGGTAGGGCTGCACAATATATCAAAAAGATATCGTCATTGTGATAATAACAAGTGCAATATGCGCAGCGCAAAGATGCATGATCATTTTTAATGGTTTATACTCTTGCCTTTCTTGCGCGACCGAGCTTGTTTTTACTTTAGACCAATCAGACGCACCCTTAAATGTTCACCCCCAAAAGTGCAGAAACGGCACGTGAATGTTGTATTGTGTTGTGAAGTGTTTTATTGTGAAAGCTCTTGCTTCAAAATCCTCACCAATTTTATCACTATTTCATCCACACATAAATGAAGGAGAATAAAATGTCTGACATGTTTAAAATGCCTCAGTAATATATTTTTATTGTTTGCAGAGTAATGGACAAAGTTACTCCAGGTTTTAACACTCCAAAGGTCTCCAGTGTGTGTAGATTTGTACCTAAGCTGCTATACTTACTTAAGTAGTAAGTATAGAGTTATATATTTCATATTTATCTTTTATCCCTGGAAAAGAAAAGACAATTTGTATTGCGATAGCAATACTTGACACCAATATCACATATTGCACTAATGTCCAATATTGTGCAGCCCTAAAACAGGGCTGTTTTGGCAACTGACAACCACTCGACCCCACGTGAGTGACAGACATGAGTGTCTGTGGAAGTGTTTGGTGTAGTTTGTTACCATTAGCAACTGTGCAAAAGATTATCCTACATGCTAACTACCTTAAAATAGATAAACATTTCTTAAATTTAACATTTTGCTGGACAATAATGCACCAAAAACATGGCAAGCCACAACACTTTGGTAATTATTTTTCTGTTTTGTTTCGTAAGTGCCACAAATCCTTCATGAATAAGTGAACTTTAGAAAACAGAGCTGGAAGTTAGATTTTGTTTGTTGGCAAATGTAATGAAGAACAACCATGTGCCTGCACTGTCTACAAACAACAAAATTACAGATTTTTATTGACTGCCTCATCAAAATGAATGGAATAGAATGTTTACATAAGTACCAAACTGTGTGCACAACTATTCTAAACACATCCCTCCTGGAAGTGACCATAATATGCTCGTTTTCCTGTTTTAAAGTCTTCAAACTCTGTGCCTTTTGTCCCCTGCTCTGACCACTGCACTGTACACTGAATGGAGTGTGGACCATGTCTCTTATTACAGGGCTGGGTGTGGGAATCTGAGGAATGCTGCGTGACGTCAATCCTGACATTCCATATCCCCGAGTCCCAGGACAACAGCTGAGAGCGGGGACCAAAGAGGAGGGTAGAGGGAGCAGAGCAGAGAGGGAACGGAGGAGGGCAAAGTGAAGTGCACGGCTGATAGGCAACGAGAAATAAGATACTGTAGAGGAGAGTATGCTTCTCTGGTTTATCTGTGAATGTAGACCAGGACTAAACCAGGTCTAATGGGACACTAAACCAGTGCAAAAGAAGAACTAAACCATGAACTACAAGAACTAAAATGGGTGAGAACATAAAGGGCTCCAAACAAGATCTTTTAGTTATTTGAGTGAATGTTTCCATACATAACAAACAATAATTTACTTCTGTACTTGACTGGGTCTTGTGGTACAAAACATTCTCACTTTCATGGGGCAATGCCAAATTTGGTAGCAAAAGGGTTCTGGGCAAAGCATTTATCCGTAATCCATTTTCATACTCAATAAGAATCACTCCGAACAGTTACCAGCAGAGGGCGTCAGACTACGAATTCAAGAGAGCGAAAAAGTGCCAAAAACACATACATAGTTTTAAAATACACATAATTATGCAAATGTGACTCTTTTGAACTTTTAACCATGTTATAACATTATTCCCTCATCAAAAACATACCTGGAGTTGTATTTAGCGTTCTTCACGAATGTTTCATAAATCCTGTGGATGAGCACATCTACCTCTAGGCCTCAGAAAACACTCAGTTTCAAATTGCCCAGCATTGCAATTTCAAAAGATCTTTTCTTCTGCTCTGTTTTTTAGTCATTAAATCATCGCCGGACTACATCGCCTTTCTACCTCAAATCACGTTAATTACAATTGCTAGCTTTTGTTTTTTTCACACGGTAATTCCCTTTATTGAACACTGTATGCATTATTTTAAGTTCTAAAACATTAGATGCCAAAACAAAGGTGCTCAAGAGCATTTGTGAACGCGAACAACACGAATGATGCATACAGCGTGTCCTTTATGTTTCAGCTAAAGTAATAAGGTAAATGTGTGGTACGTAAAGGAGCGTGGTAAATGTGAGTGGCGTCTTTGTTTTCTCTGGGAGCGAGCTTTGTGAGGAGGTAAAGCAAACGCAGGAGAAGATGAAGAGCCGGGCGCGCTGAAAGCTGGGGAGATATAAGGGCTGTAAATCAGGAGGTGGAAGCACAGACTGTGGACCGCTGCCAGGACCGAGCACGGACAGAGAGACAAAAAGAGGGGAGGGGGGGAGACAGAAGGAGAGAGAGATAGTAAGAGAGACCGCAGGAACAGCACCTCCAGAAGATGGCATTATGGCGGGACATGGAGTTGGGAAATTTAAGCTTTCCGAATAGAAGTACACTGCTTTTTTATCCCGAAACTCCGTTCTTAAGTGAGAGCGTATTGAATTTACTGATTATGGTCCAAATACAGAGGCATTTTAAAGCTAGATCGAGGCGGCAATGGAAAGTAACTGCGACAGACAATATTTTAGTAGTCGACAAGTCAGTGATTATGTCATAAATGTGTCGACTAGTCAAACCATTGTTTATATTGTACATTGAGACTTTTGAAATGCATTTTTTTGTACATGTTTTACAATGTGTTTAGTCCAGGTAACGATCACAGTTATCAAAATATGGCTACAATTATGTAAAAAGTTGACTAGTCGATGAAATTGATGAATAGGCTACACTCAAAACTCACTGATCACAGATAAAAAATTTGGTTTTCCCTAAATGTTTGTCAAATCAATTCAATTATGAAGCTACTGGTGATTGGTAAACGTGATCAACTGTTATAAATTAATATAAATTCCAAGTTCAATGTAACTTTTCTGGTGAAGAGGAACCAGCTTGTTTCCCTGGAGCTGTTATTACTTTGCTTTAGAACAGGGGTGTCCAAACTTTTTTTCCATCGAGGGCCACATATTGAAATATAGACCAAGCGGAGGGCCACAAATCATCGTGAAACATTCAAAAAAGCTGCATTTATCTGATGTTTTAAGCGCCGCCACATCTACATTCAGTCTCACAATATCAGGTCTGTGTTGCACCAGAATGTTAGTTATTTTGGTTGGAATTGTAGAAAATCTGAAATGTGCTGTAAATAGTACTTATCAGGACAATGTGGGCCAGTTCACCAGGAAGCCTAAGGGCCAAGAAAAATTGGTCTGAGGGCCACATTTGGCCCCCGGGCCTGAGTTTGGACATGCCTGCTTTAAATGTTACACAGTATGGCATTAGACCACTCCATGAAGACAAGCACGGTCAGCTCTGTGGAGAGGCGACACTGCTCAGACACTTTTAAAGGGCATTCAAACAATCTATGAATTAAAAAATGCAAGCTAGATTGAACCATACTATGGAAAAACAACAACATAAAAGTTACATAGTACACCTTTAAAATGTGTATACAGCCTATGCAGTATATGATTGGGATTAGTGTGGTTTTTAAAAATGTTTTATGTATCTAAAATAAATCATTTCTATGTTTGGTTTTTCAAAATCACTGTGAGACTACAGCTACAATTATGTAGAACTAATTGTCTAATCTTATCATCTTTAATCTGACAATAGGTTGTCTTAATCAAAAGTCTATTAAAAAGAAAGAAGAAGAAAGAAAGAAAAATCTTCCCAAGACAAACAGATAATTATTTTCTAATGGGTTTCCACTTAACAAGCAGCGGACAGTTTAACAAAAGGAAAACATCTTTAATAACAGCTATTGTTATTACTAGAGGCTCGGCATATCTCCAGTGATATTATTCCGTTTTAATCATTTAGAAAAAACACACACGCCCTCCTTTTACATTCATAGGACTTGAGTACGCAGCTCTGGACAGCGTCAAAGTCACCTCTAAGGAGCTAAGGAGCATGTGGGACAGTTGGGTACAGGCCCGGGTCGGAGGGGGGAGGGAGGGAGGGGGGAGAGAGGGGCAGATAACTCCCAAGAGCAGACGAGGGGGAACAGCTGAGAGGGACAGCACCGAGAAGGGGAGGGAAAGAGACACACCACAGGCCTCGTGTCACAGGACAAGACAGAAATGAACTGGCTTTTTGTTTTTAATAACATGGTCGTGGTAAATATAGCGCGGATCTATGAACGTTTGTGTTGTAAATGTATGTATTCTTTAAAGGAGACATATTCAACTTTGTCTTTTCAGGAACTCTGTATTGAACTATAATAAAAGTAGATTATCATTTACATTTTGATTATTGTAAACGGCAATATAGCTTAGGAATAGCAACAGGTCAATTGACTTCCGGCAGAACGAGCTGCAGATCTGATAAACTCCAATGAAATGTCTTTTTGTTTGTAATTTTGTGGCTGTGTTTTTCAAATAGGAAGTAGGTGAAAACAGTCATTTTCTAATCACTTGAGCATCTGTGGCAGGACAATACAGATTATACAAACATGTAGGAATCAATCAAAATACAGCTTTGAGGACTCTAATAACGAGGAAACACTATTGTAACAGGTTTAAAAGGTTAAAAGCTTGTTTATTTAAGTTGATTTTGAATAATATATCAACTTTAATATATAAAATGAAGCTACAGCACGTAAATGACCATTGTTCCTATGAAGATTTTTTGTTTTCCTATAGATACAGTCGACTGCGCAATATATGGGGATCTGGTGTGGGTTTTTAGTTCTATTGGATTCTATTTTAGTTCTGATACATTTTGTTGCGAATTATGTGTATTTTAAGCACAACTAATTTAAGTGGAGTCACAACTGCGTCTTAATGGAGGTTGTTGACATGGCTTTACCTCAGAAATGAAAACGGATTGTTCTATAGATGTAAAAATACAGCAGGCGGCGCTAGAATTGCGGTAACTTTTCGCACGCAGCTTCCGCCGGCATTCTTGGATAACTTTGTATTTGTGCTTGTAGTTGCTGAACAGAGGGTGAAAGAGCAGATCTTTTCCATTAAAATGAATAGACTGATTCCTCCACAGATGTCCGTCAGTGGGCGTTTCCTCGGCTGCAGACTGAATCTAAAGCAAAGTTCAAGGAGCCTATAGTCACTAACAGAAAATGTAAAGTTTGCAACATTTGTGAATACTTTCTAATTAAAGTAGCATGACAGAAAGAAACAAAACTAAAAGTGGCTCTTGGAACATACTTCAAAAAATAAAACTGTAATATTTGCATTATCTAACCACATTGAACAGCCCAATTAGAAAAAAGTGATATGAATATGATAAAAAAGTCGGTATTGCAACAAAGCCAGGAAATGATCCTCTCCTAATAATAATAATAAAAAAAGAAAATACATTACACCTCTCAAACAAAACTTTGAGAGATGTAAACAGTATAATCTCCAGCGTTGATTTTATTAGAACCCTCACTTTCGCATAAAAATTTATACACTTGCTTCAGGGGAATTTCAATTTACACGCATAACAGTAGAAGAGAATTTTTTAAAAAGTGGAAACACATTTTTTGTTGCGCTGTTGTTGTCCACAATTAAACCTTCGATTCTAAAAGTTAAACTCTCTGGAAAGTTGGACAATAGTAGTTATGTTCTTGTAATCTGTACGGCTCTGTAGTGCCTCTATTAAACAGTGTGTATGGTGTCCTTCTCAAGCCCCGCCTCAGTGTCCTCTCTCGCAGTCCGAGTTCTTCCGAGGTTGCGACCCTCAGCTGTTCTCTGTGGACAGGTGTTGTCAGCCCCGCCCCCTCCTCCCCCCTCTCCCGCTGTACATGTGGGGGAGCACTGGGGTACATGTGACTGCCTCCTCTCACTCACACAAACAAAATGTCACTAAACGTCATCTGCTATATTTTGTGAAGCCAGGCACGGCCAAAAACTGTTGATACTATGGTACGCCGTATGAAGCTGTGGGGCTAGATTTATAATGGAATATGACTTATGACAACAGAAATATTAGCCTGTACTCAAAAAGATCTCAAAACATAAGAAGGGACAGGAAAAAGTGCAAAAAATACGCAAACATTGGTAGTTTGCCTCAGCCACTCACGTTCATTAAAGCTGGGGAACTTGATTTTCATATCACTAAGGAAGGAAGCTCCGAGCTCTTATAAATCCCTCGGCACATTGTTAATATCCACATGCAATCGTTTTAAAAGCGTGCACAGTTTTAGAAGAGCTTTTTTGAGACGGTGAAGAGAAACTGGGGTGGACCACCCAAGCGCAGCCAATCAGAGTGCTTTGAGATTTGACTCTTGACAGGAAATCAAATACATTGTTTATTACATGCAGACAGTGTGCAGCGGCCTCATTTTTGTCCTGCTTTTACATTATACTCTTTGGGAGTAAAAACTAAATTTACTATTTTACATTTGAAATGTCAGGTAACACAGCTTTAATCCTGTTTATGTGGCTGTCTTCTCTGACCACTCAAAAATACTTGGTTTCAAATTTGTAACGTCATGTATAGAAATGTTTTGAAATCACTGCTGGGCTTGTTCTGAGCATTTCTACCCTCAAATTGCGTTCATTACAACTGCGTGCTTACATTAGCACGTCAAGGCAGACTGGATTATTTTAAATTCTTAACATGAGATACCAAAGTAAATGTTTGGGGTTATGATTCTCATCTACTGCCTGGCGAGTCGCTGACACCACTTAAAAGCAGTGAAAGCTTGGCACAACTAACTTCAGTGGACATTTACATCCAAGCTACCTCCACAACCCCACTTTGTATACCACTCCAGACATTCAAGGGCTCTGAGTCTGTGTGCGTCTCATCCTAAAACATACCATCTGGACTGTAGGAAATTGGCTGACGTTAAGGAGGCTAACAACATTTATTAGCATCTCCACATGATTAACGTGTAGGTCTGTCACGATAATTACTATATCTACTTATATACTGTATGACAGATGGGACAATGTATACTGGGCTTCAATATTTATCGTGGATACAATTTCTTTGCAATGGTGGGGAAATTACTGTTATTTTTCTGTAACACAACATTATTTGAGCTATAGAAGGTGGAAATAAGTAATGTTTATGACTCTTTATAGATACCAACTAAGTACTTTTTACGTTTAATTCTGCTATTTAGTCATGTTTTTTACAATATTGTATGTTTCAGAAAGGGTTTAGTGGGATAATAGTACTTTAAAGTTATTGCGTGTGTCAATATTATCGTTAACCATGATATTTTTCTGTAGCCATATAGCACATGTCATAATTTGTTATCGTGACAGGCCTATTAACGCGTGAAAACTACCACTGCTCAGTCTGGAGTGATTTCTTGGCGTCCGCTGGTCCCTCCTGACGCTGCTAATCCGTTTCTGGTGATACAGAGGCTCTTTGGGGACGTTACAGAAGAACAATCCTTTCTTTTGAGACTTATTGGTACAACTCACAGCGCAGCACGCAGACAACGTAGCAGCTTTCTTTCTCAAAATCGCCGAAACAAGTGCGTCACGCCGCTTATCGATAGAGCACGATATCACAATAGTTTGTTCTTTGTCCACTTTCTCCTCCCACCTCCTTTGCCCCTTCTGAAAGGCGCCTGGCTGCAGACCTTAATCCAGAGTCGCCTCTCCGCAGACCTTAACCAGGAGGCGCCCACGTGACCTGTACCTTAACCCAGAGGTCCTACCAGAGCCCGGATGTGTCAAAAATAATACATAATAAATATATGTAAAAACAATATCAACACGCACAGCACCATACATTTGTAATTTAATCATTCCTCTTCTTGTTAATTTATAACTAGGTAGAAATTAAATTAAATATTTGGCTATAGGCTGATTAATCTTAACAAAATGTAATGATTAGAATTTGTATCGTGCTGTGAAGTGTATATTTAGATATTACATCAACACACGCTCTTTACGTTACACTTCTAATTGTATGTGTTTCAATCAAATATGTATTATAACGTCAAGTGTTTTTAAATATAGTGTACATGGCGTTGAAGTGGAGTTTTAAGTAACATGTTATCAACAAATAGGGGTGAAGTTTACTGTTAATCGCAAATTTAATGTGAATTTGTAGCTGTAGATCCATCGTCAATAATGATGGAGAATGGAATCTGACAATGAAGAACACGGGGAGGAGTTGGAGCTTTTTAAACTCTTATTTGTTTGTGTGGAAGACGTGGACATTTTATGAAGAAGCGGTGGATGGGAGGGGCTTTGTTTTTTTTATGAATGTAATGAGATGAATGAGTAATGCATGTAATCTTTCTTTCAAGTTTTTAATTTTTTCAATACAATTTTTTTTAATTTTCTGATTATAATGTTCAATATTTTGATTTGCAGTGTTTTCAATATTTCCATAAACTGTCAATCTTTCATTCAGTTTGAATGTTTTCTGATTGTTTTTAAACATATTTTTACTAACCTCTTACTTAGGTTAGTAAAAAGTAAAGGCGTAACCTTTTTTTTTTTTTTTTTTTTAGTCGGCGCAATTTGTTTTTTCACATGTGTTTTTCTTTGTCAAATGAAAAAATCTGTGACATTAGAGGAGTTTTGGCCAGTGTACAGTGTGGTTGCTATGGTAATTTCCTAGCATGATGTCATACTTTACAACCAGGAAGTAAAATTTAAAACCTAAAATATAGCTAAACTGGGGTTAAATTTGTAAAGATTTTAGTAGAAATGTGAATATATTTACCTTAACTGCATTTTAGTTAAATGTGTATTTCAATCTGTCAAAGGCCCTTTAAGGTCTGCGGGGCTGGCGACTCTGGATTAAGGTCTGCAGCCAGACACTCTTGCCCCTTCTCCCCCGCAGCAGCAGAACGAACATCTATCACACTTCCCGGTTGGCGTTTTGACGACAATAAAACCACAACATCAAATACGTCTGACTTACGGACTGGACTCGGGCAGGCGCCGTTCGAGTTCCCCAGGTCTCCCCCCAACAGTGCACCTGCAACACAGAGAAGCAGCGTGAAAAAAAAAAAGCATCTCATATTAAAGTAATGAACCTCGACAAGCACTACAGTTAGCAGCAGCACTCGAGAAATTTAATCAAGCACATCATTAGAGAGCTTCGCCTGCCATTGACACTCACTTCACTTTCTAAAGAGCTAGCTTAATTTCTGCCGTTTACAGTGACTACTTTTTAAACTGTGAATATTACGTGCTGAGGTAAATTGCATTGCTTTGACCTAATTTGAATGCAGAAGGTCAGTGTCTTTTTCAATAGGTTTACTGTTACATAATTAGGTGTAAAAGGCATTGGAAAAGTAAATACGCTGAAAATGTTCTCAGACGTGCATAATTCGGTTACTTTAAAGTGCAGCAAATTGTGTTAATATAGAAATGTGTTACGGAACTGGTGCTTTTATAGTGTTGTTTGCTTGTTTTTCAATCGGATTTTCACAATCGTGAATGTTGTTTTGAAGATATGCACATTTTGAATATAAGTGCAATAAGAGCTGATTAAATACAAAACTGTAAAAAGGTTGTGTTTCAAACTTTCAAATAAAGCTGTGTTTCTGCACTTTTATTAATAATTTTACAGACATATAGCATTTGTCTTCAAAATCAAACCTCAACTAATACATTTAAGGACATGTTTTAGCAAATTTATGTTTATATAATATCGTCTGAGTATCGTTATCGGGTTATTCCCCCCAAAAATTGAGATTGTTTTGTCAATATTGCCCACAATATCGTGTTCAAATATTATTACTGTTGGTATTAGTATTTCATTTATTTTATGTTATCACTAATAATAACAACTCATGATGGATAATATTTAAACATATCTGTGAAAAATATCAAGGTTCAATTAAAAATATATTTCAAGAATAAAAAAAAGTACACCATTCCTGTGCCCCATTCTAACCACAGCAGCACAACCACCATCCTCTTCATCTCCTCCTCTTCAACTCCATTATTGTCAAGGCTTTTTAAATATAAAAGAGCTCACATTAAAGGGGTTGTACCTGATTTTAATGTTTTGAAACGTGAAAAACAGAACTAGCTCATGTTAAAGTCTTTACATCAGTCACATGTACTGCTCACTTTCCTAATGCAGTCCCAGCATCCTAAAGATTCACTGCAATTAGTTTGTAAGCACTTTTTTTGCAGTTATGCTAAAGCTAAAGAACATTAGCACGCAAATGGTGCACCTCCTCCTTCTTGGAAAATAAAACGCGCCGTAAAGAGATGCAGAGAAAGCGCTCTGTTCTATGCTAGATGCTTTTACATTATTATTGTACATTATACACTTTGTCTATCTGAAAAACAGATTTAACTTTATTACATGCAAAAAATCTAAACAGTAAAAATCAGGTACAGCACCTTTAAGAACTATGTTTTTTAGCAATAAAAAGTGAATATAAAATGACCTTACGTTACACAACTACACTCTACCTTATTAAAACGACAATTGTCATCATTTCCAAAATCATCCCATCTTCACATACAATACAGAGCCGGGGTGTTTAGCACTCGATGTTCCTCCACTATTTGTTCCAGCAGCACATGACATTTCATTCTGCACCTCCAGCTCGTTACGTCACCGCCGAGAAGCACCGTCTGTGCAGTTCAAGGTAACTGTCACAACTTATGCACTCAGTTTTAGACACATTTTTGACACATTACTTCAAATGTATATTTCTGCCCATATTCCAAGGTGTATTATGCGTCATATGGGATTTTAAATGCTACTTTGGACACCCCAGCCTTAGTATTTCCTGTAGTATAACCTCGAATATTAAATCAGTCCTGAAAATACCTCAGAGGCTTAGAGAGCGCTAGGACTGCATCTGCAGACACATTGAAAAGTGACGTAGTTCGTGTGAAGCAAAAAACAATGGTTGATGGTTGTCAAAAATCTGTTTTTTGAGACAATAATCAAATATTCTTTTATCCACTCTCCGAAATGTGCTAAAATGTGGTTGTAAAAGTTGTGGTTGAGATTGCACACAAAGTTAATTAACCATTAGGCTGTACAGGATTGTTACACTTTTTAAAGTGAATAACAGAGCTCCTTTCTTTCCTAACTCACTCCTAGCATCAGCATTTTCCACCACGATGAGTTTATAATCACCTTTCCCAGCTTTCAGAGGTTGTTTGGGGTCACACTACTTTGGTGTTCCTTTGGCTGAAAACAAAAAAACCAAAAAGTGTTCCCAAAGCTTAGGAACACTTTTTCTTCATTTTTGTTATAGTTAGCACTTTGTTGTACTTACAAGGTTCTGGTCAAGTTTAGGGCATTTTTGTTTGATAATGGTGAAGTTTAGGGCCCCATTGTAAGGTTATGATTAATATTAAGGTCTGGTTGTGAGATTCTGGTTAACATTAGTGCCGGGGGAGGTGGGGGTTATGGATTTACTTCCAAAATGATCTTTTGAATGCGACAAAATAGGGCTGTGTGAACAAAGAGTCCCTTTTCAGAACTTTCTAATAAACGTAGAACATAAATACGCTCCCATGTCACTGCTAACAACGACTAGCATGCTAACAGCGCACCTTCGTTGAATCTTGGAACGAGACAGATAAAAACGCTTTACAATTAGATGCAGACAGCACACAGCAGTCTCATCTTTATGTTAAGAGCTGCTTTTACCGGGCAAGACAAATGTCACTTTATTACATGAAAAAACCACATCAAGTATAGCCTCTTTAAGCAAAAAAGAGCAGAAATATCACTTCATGCCAGGCCTATTCAAATTGCGGCCCGTCCATGCAATCTGACCTGACCCGCGACCCATCTTCCAAATGCTATAAAATATTATTGTCTAAGGTTGACTGGTTTAATTCTGGGTTGGTACAGTTTATACTTTTTTGGTTTTTTGGTTAGTTTGGTTTTGATTCTGGGTTAATCCTGGTTCAGACCCGGTCGATATCTGGTCCCAGGGTGTGTTCACATTTGCACTTTGACCACATCAAAACAGGGACTAAACCGGGACTGAACCTGGAACAAAACCAGGACTAGACCATGACCAAACCAAATCTACATCAGGACTAAACTGGGCTCAGAACAGGACCAAATCATTGCAAGTGTAAACGCAGTCCTAGTTTAATTCTGTTGGATTTTATTATTGACACAGATCTCGTGTTGGGTAGATTTTGTACAACACCAAATTGTATTAAAGCTGTTCCAGCCCAGAGGAGATGGCCCTCTGGAAAATCTGGTCGTCAGAAACAACTTCATGCACTTGCCTGAAAGATTACACTGCACAGTTCTTCTGATTTCAGCTTTTTTATAAGCAATCATCAAGACAATAAACTTGCATATCTTGAAAACATCAATTTGGATCATCAATGTATTTTGCACTTCTGACTCCAGCTTTGTTTTGGACGACACAGCGTTAAAACATCGGGAAAAATGTCTATTTAGCACAACACAGAGCCTTTCAAGAGAGAGATATCAGGCTGCTGGTTGTGGGACACGCTAAAATAAAGCCTGGAATTAAAGAAAGCATCAAGGCAGGGATTATTACAACGTGAAAACCTTTTACCTTGGAGAGCGGTGTGTTATGAAAGATGTTGTAATGCATTTGTTGCGCGTTACATCACCTGATTGTGACTTACAATAAGATTACGCTTCTCGGAACACAGCTTGATAACTAACCTTGTCTGCGACGCAAAAATGGGCCACAAATCCTTTTAGTGGGAAAGTGAAGGATTGTTTTGAAGCTGACATACAAAATAATAAGGCTTTTCAGGCATCATATAGCATTGTGCACGCTGAATACAGGAGCTGAATTGTCATAACGTTAGTACAAAACCATTCGTTTCGCAGCAACTTCATAAACCGGAGTTGTGCGGCGAAAATAAAGTCTACAACACCTTCAAAAAGTGTGTCTTGTAGGTCTTCAAGAAACCGGGTCGCCATGACAACTGCTTTCACGAGGGGGGCGCAAATTAAGTTATATGTTGGCGTGGTAATCAACACTCGCGTTTGCAAATGACATAACAAACACCCAGAGAAGATAAAGGGCGTTCGGTGTGTCAGAGAAAAGTACGAACGATTGTTTGTTGAAAAGTTAATTATGTTTCTCAATCTTTTCCTGGAAGATACAGTTATCTATGAAATATGATGTATAGATGGTGACTATAAAAGTAGTGTTTGAAAAAGACGAAAAAGTTGCATGTATCCAAGGGAAGTTTGTTAGACTACAAATAAAACTGCTGCTTCTGATTCACGCTAATACAACATTCAACTTATACATCTAAAATAACTGCACATATTGGATGCATTTTTAGTTTAAGACACTTGAAGCCACTTAAAGACATGAGTAAATATAAAACTGTTTTCATTCTAACGTTTCCATGACGGGAAAAAACACACTAAAAAGTGTCACGTTTTTGCAACTGTCAAAATCATGTACAGCACCTTTAAGTTCCCTCTGCAATTCCTTTGTATTTGAAGGATTGTTGTAAGCACTTTACCTTATGACTGAGGGCTGGGCGATATGGCAAAAAATTATTATGACAATTTTCTTGGGGCCAGATCAGTTCACTTTGTATTTTTCTCTTGCCTTTAATAGAGCTGCACGAAAAATCTCTAATTGTGGTTTTAGTCGCATTTTTGTCACGTTCAGTTGTGTTTGTCATATTTAAAGGTCTTTGTCACTTTTAGTCACGTCTTTGTCGCTTTGGTTTTGGTGCATTGAGTCAAGTTTGTTGTTTGTGGGTGCGTTTTTGTCACTTTTGAACACAATTTTATTGCTCTAGCCCTGGTCTATAAGAGGTAAATAAAGTCAACCGCTCAAAGGCTACAGAGGCTAAACAAAAATAGCAGATTGTCACATGATTTTTTATGACCATATTGCCCAACCCTATTATGACTTAATCGAAATCAAAATGTGTCTTTCTGCAAATTGTAATATTGCTTAAAAATTAAAAAGTGGTAGCATCCTTCATACACAAAATCTATTGACACTAATTTGGAAGTTATCGCTCTGAATATCCACTTTTTTCCTGAAATAGGAATGTCACAAAATAACCTTTTTTGGTTACAATTATTGTGAGAAGAAACATCACGAGTTTATGATTATTCACAATTGTTGGCACTTTAACAACAACTTGACAACTGTGAAATCCTTAATTTGCTAACTTTCTAGAAAAAGTAATGATATTGTATTGTCACTTGGGGTGTCAAGATTATTTGGTTAACAGATCATTGTGATTATTCAGGTCACAATATAACAGTTAAATGTTGTTTGTTGTTTTTTTGTTCAGTTTTTAATGTCTGAGAATCTGAAGCCCTTCCATCCGCTGATCCCCTGCGTCTTACCTGCGCTGGCCGGTCGCTGTGGTAACCCGGGGGACACCGCGTTCCTCTGCAGGGCCGGTTGCTGCGGCGACAGGAGGCGTGGGTCTGTGAGGGCGGAGCTTATGAAGGAGGTGGTGGTGACCAGGGCCCCCCCAGGGTTGTTGCTGAACTGTAGAGCCGCCGCGCTCTGGTTGGACACGGGCACGGTGACTGGCATGGAGAAGGTGGGCTGTGGGACGGCGGACTGGAGGGGCACAAGACACACCAGAAGAGGCACGGGTTAGAGACGGGTGGATGATGATGGACGTTTAAATATAAAGTGGTGTAGAGCAGAGGAGAGCAGCACAGAGTGAGGAGTTAGTGAGCCGCAGTGACAAGCCATTCAAGCTTTTTCAAAATATCAGGCATCAAACTAGTATAAAGTAGCATACAGGGTGAATATTTAGTGAACTATATACACATTTTCACAATGTGCAGTCCATAAGGTCACAGTGTTGCCACCGTAAGAAAAATGTTTGATCCTTGATGCCAATTCTCATGCCACAATAATTTAAAAAACATAAATATTAATCATTTCTATATAAACAGTAGCATGTATAAATTCTGATATAAATCAAGATCATTCTAAAACTATTAAAGAAAGGTTCAACTTTGTCCGAGATATTTTTTGACAACCTAACACAGTGGTTATAAAGGCGCAATTAACAGAAGTTCATACCTTACTTTTAGATTAGATGTTTTATATCAGGTCTGTCCAAGATACCAGTGTTTGTTATTGAGGTTAAAATGGAAGCAGATATTTAATTCTGCAATTAAAAAGTACTTCTTAGGGGAATTTAGGCCCATTCACCATCAAGGTCTGAGGGACATAACAAAATAGTCTGAGGGCTTTCATAATTTGCAACAAAAATGTCATTTGGTAGAGGCGAATGGTTTTTAGAAATGTCCCAATTTTAACCGTGGAAATTGAGTTCCCTCTTTTGCTCCTTCTCACAGCTTTCTACATACTCAGACTTGATCTGCCTTGTAGACAAGTCAGAGAAAAATGACAAACATGCTAAATAAACGCAGCAAAAGTCAGACCAAGTTTGCACTTTCTGGCCCGTACCAAAAGTTGTGTGTTGAGCGCTGTAGGTTTATTTTTGCAGCTTTGAAAACTCCAATCTTGTGACAATCCAGCTTGCCAACATCACACGCAACGTTTTATCGTGCGCAGTGATTGGTTGAAGGCCTGAGCAGTGCCTCGTCTCCCATTACATGCCGGGTTAGACCCCTCTGTCTGCTCGCTGTAACCTCTTATTGCGTCAGATTTGAGGTGACAATTCCCACATTTTTCAACCTGCAAACCTCTCTGCACTCCCCTCACAGCTGCTCAAGCGCTGCCATTTTATACAACCTAAAACTCTCATGCATTCAGAACTTGTCAGAGGTCATTTTAGGTTACTGTAAGAGAGATAGTTGAAAAAACTTGGGTGCAAGGACTTTGGGTTGTCCAGTGATCTAGCCGTGGTTGACCCACTTCACCCTGTTCCAGCTCAATCAAAAAGAAGGAGCTCTATATATAGGATGTGGGCCAGTGCGTGTACGCGAGCAGCCAGGGACCCAGTTTAACTCCGGAGGACAAGGGCACCTTTCTGTCCCCAATCCACCAGCCTCCCAGCTGAGAACTGTGTTTTTGGGTATAGGACACTTTGAAACAGGAGACAAATTGAAACGTGAGAAATTACAGAACAAACTAGAAAGTATGCTGTGGTTGAAGCCACTGCGAGTGACTGCACAGTGGCTATGTCAAATTACCAAAGATCGGTCTTGAACCAGTGACAGGTTTTAAAGAGATGTTGTATCCACTAGACTATCACTGGGACAGAAGAGTCAGAACTGTCGGAACCATTGGTTTCAAGTTGGTTTCTCTGCTCACCAATTAAACTTGAAGAACATGGCATGCTGGGTAACAAATCTTGCAATGATAAGGTACAGTTTCATATGTGGATGTCATGATTAAAATACATTTTTTGTGTGAGAAAAAAACATCACAATTTAACAATTATTCACGATTACTGACCATGATCGAACATTTTATTTCATTCCTGTTGTCTAAATCATAGCTTTTGCTCCAGTTTATAACTAGTCTTATGAAATAGAACTTTCTGAATGACAAAATAAAGTAAATGTGACAAAAACAGCTGGAAAAAATAGTACTTTGAATTTGAACTATGGATTGAAATAAAACAAGGTTGTCTTGTTTCCAAAATTACGATTATTTTATAATTTTTTACAATTGTATTGTGATCTAAATAATCACATATTATATATATATATATATATATATATATATATATATATATATATATATATATATATATATATATATATATATATATATATATATATATATATATATAAATTCTAACAACCTTGACATCCTTAGTTGTCCAGTGTCTTTTACTACATTGTTTTTCCTTAGCCACTTGTACCACGTGTATTATCCCTTCCGCTATCGTCGAGTCCATTTGACCCCATCTAGATTTTATAATTTTATTTTTTATTTCATTGCTATGAAACTTTCATGGGTGGTCCAACACATCACCTAGTTTGCTATTAAATAAGATTTTTTTTCCAGATATGAAAACGTATACTGCTCTTTAATCAAATGTGCATTACTCAAACGAAGAGAGCACGAGGGACATGCCACAAATGTGATCAAACCCTGATCTGAACAGACTAGCCCTTCCCACTCCAACATGTTCAGACTAATCTACTTCCACATTTGCACAGATTCTCCAACTTTTTCAATGTACATTTGCGATAATCACTCCCAATTAACCCGGCGCCCCCTCGGCCCTCCTCTGCATGTGTAATAAAGTCATCATTCCCTCCGTTTTCAGACCTCTGCGACGGTGCCAGGTGTTGCTAGGAGATGGCTGCTGACATAACTGCAAACGCTCTCCTCTTCAATATAAATGTTAAATCTGTCCTCAAAAATTCCGAACCAAATCCTCCATCATGCATTAATCCGAATACAAATATTATAGAAATTCCACATCTACTCATTTATCCAATATCGAACAGTGACCTCTTAGTGGTACAGGTTTAAACTCACACTATCAGCTATAGTTTAGTCCTGTTGGGTGTATAATGGACATAAAGGGGGCTTAGGTAAAAGGAAGTAACCCATTTTCCCCACAGTGAAGTGCACTCATCAAGGGTATGTTCCTAGATGTAAAGGGTGAATCAGAATGAATTAAAACCATGGCCTACTTTTCCCCATCTCATCCTGAAAGCCGGTGAATTATGTTTTTAGTTGTGGTTTAGCAGCAATAGATGGATTTGAGAAAGAGAAAGAAAAAATAGTAGAATTTGCTGAATTTTTAGGACTACTAATGCTGCATTTAAAAGCACAGGTTTTGTGGCAGTGTGTTCTTGCAAACACAGGACATTCAAAGACTGAAATGGGACTAAACCTGTATTTTTCTAAACCACAACTAAACCAGAATTAGGACAGGACCAAACCTACAAAGTCTACATTAAGGACTCAAACAAGACCAAAGACGCAGCCTTAAATACCAAAGCAAACATAAAAAGGAAAATATTTGGAAGGGTATCTGACACAAGGTCTACCCCACGTCCAGAGTTTATAAATTGCAAGTCAAACTTTTAACAGATTTACTAATCACTGAGGAACATCATGACATTATGAGTTTGAGTCATGTTTGGAACCTGCAACCCCTTGGTTCGTAGCTGAATTCTACACTCACTGTCACCCCTAAAAGCCCATGAGTGGGCACTGATCTAGAGAGATTACATTGTCTCATTCATTTAGTAGCATTTTTTTCAAACTTCCTCAAACATTTTGACAGTTTTGAATCATTTTGTCAAAAGTTGTAGGATTTGAAGGAATTGAAAACCTTTTTTCAGAATCAGAATCAGAATCAGAAATTGTTTATTGCCATTGTCAGTGAAATTCACAAACGTAGGAACTTGCTTCGGCGTAGGTGCAACATAAAGCAAAGGATAAAATATAAAAAATATATAAAAAGGCATGCATAAAATTAAGAATAAAATAGACTAAGATAGACTATATACAGAATGTACAGTTGGCAGATAGTGCAATGTGCAAATGAGTAGTGCAAATAGATTGTTCTTAAATAGTATTATTGTTGAAGTGACAGGTGTTACAAAGTGTTCATGAGTCCAACGGCAGAGGGAAAGAAACTGTTCTTGTGGCGGGAGGTTCTGGTCCGGATGGACCGTAGCCTCCTGCCCGAGGGGAGTGGCTCAAATAGTCCGTGTCCAGGGTGAGAAGGGTCAGCTGTGATCCGACCTGCTCGTCCCCGAGTCCTGGAGACGTACAGGTCCTGGACAGATGGAAGGCTGCAGCCGATCACCTTCTCAGCAGAGCGCACAATGCGCTGTAGTCTCTGTTTGTCCCTGGCTGTGGCTCCAGCGTACCACACGGTGATGGAGGAGGTGAGGATGGACTCGATGATGGCCGTGTAGAACTGCACCATCATCTGCGCCGGCAGCTTGGCTTTCCTCAGCTGCCGCAGGAAGTACATCCTCTGCTGGGCCTTCTTGATGATGGAGCTGATGGTCGGCTCCCACTTGAGGTCCTGAGTGATGGTGGTGCCAAGGAAGCGGAAAGAGTCCACGGTGGTGATGGGAGAGTCTGTCAGGCGAGGGGGCAGGGGGGCTGAGACTTTCCTGAAGTCCACGATCATCTCCACTGTCTTCTGGGCGTTGAGCTCCAGGTTGTTGGTGCTGCACCAGGACACCAGCCGATCCACCTCCCTCCTGTAGACAGACTCATCGCCGTCCGAGATGAGTCCGATGAGGGTGGTGTCACCTGCAAACTTGATCAGTTTTACAGAGTCGTGGCTGGAGTTGCAGCAGTTGGTGTACAGGGAGAAGAGCAGAGGAGAAAGTACACAGCCCTGTGGAGTTCCTGTGTTGATAGTCCGAGTCTCTGAGACATTCTTCCCCAGCCGCACGCACTGCCTCCGGTCCGTCAGGAAGTCAGTGATCCACCTGCAGATGGAGTCAGGCACGTGGAGCTGAGAGAGCTTGTCCTGGAGCAGAGCAGGGATGATGGTGTTGAATGCAGAGCTGAAGTCCACAAACAGGACCCTGGCGTAGGTTCCCGGGAGTCCAGATGCTTCAGGATGAAGTGGAGGGCCAGGTTGATGGCGTCGTCTACAGATCTGTTGGCTCTGTAGGCGGACTGCAGTGGGTCCAGGGCGGAGGAGGTGAAGGACTTGAGATGGGGCAGGACCAGGCGCTCAAAGGACTTCATGACGACAGGCGTCAGCGCCACAGGCCTGAAGTCATTAAGTCCAGTGATCCGGGGCTTCTTGGGAACAGGGACGATGATGGACGACTTGAAGCAGGCTGGGACATGGCATGACTCCAGGGAGGTGTTAAAAATGTCTGTGAAGACAGGAGTCAGCTCGTCCGCACAGTGTCTCAGGGTGGCGGGGGAGACACCACCTGGTCCAGCAGCTTTCCGGGGGTTGGACTTCCGAAACTGTTTCCTTACATTGTCCCTGTGTAGTGAAAGGCCAGTGGGGAGGTGGGGGACCGGGGTGTGATTGGCAGAAATGTCTATTGTAGTGAGATAGGTGGGGGAGGGGGTTGAGATTTCGAATCGTGAATAGAAGGAGGCGAGCTGTTCAGCGAGTTTCTGGTCGTCAGCAGCATGGGGGGCTTTGGGCTTGTAGTTGGTGATCTGCCTAAGTCCCCTCCAAACCGCTGAGGCGTTGTTAGCAGAGAAAGACTGCTTTAGGCGCGTGTTGTACAGAGATCTAGCTCTTGACACCTCCTTGCTAAATCTGTACTTAGCACCTTTGTAGCTCTCTCTGTCCCCTGCTCTGAAAGCTGCCTCCTTCTGCTGCCTGAGCTGCCTCAGTTTGGGTGTGAACCAGGGCTTGTCATTGTTATAAATGACAATATATTAGATTATATATTAGATTATATATCTCTGACAAGAGGACAAAGTTTAGCCTTAATTAACTTTAAAAATCAAGTTAATTTCCGTAAGGTATATTTTGGCACAAATTTTGCTCCATTGTTAAGATTTCCTCAAACTTTTATTTTATTTTATTTTGAATCCTCTGATACGGACATATCTTAAGTAGCAGGATCTGAAAGCCCAGACTCAGGCAATCCCTTTGACGAGAGAAGGAACTCTGTCCTTAATATATATAACTAAATTATCTTAATTTCCATAAAGTAAATTTTGGCACAATTTTCGCTCATAAAGACTCACTCAGACTCTTTACAGTTTTGAATCACTTCTATCGTTGTGTTACAGGTTGTTTTGAACAATTTGAAAGCCAAAGACTCCAGACATCCAGAAACTCTTGCTTTAACATAGTTAACAAAAATGAACTTCAGTTCCATTACGTGAATACTTTATCATTTTGTTGCAGGATTTGAATTTACTGAAAGGCGAAAACTCCAGCCATCTTTCTGATATGAGAAGAAGCTCTTAAATTTACTTCACAAAAGATACTTAATGTACACAAAGTACATTTTGGCACTAATCTCAAACTCAAACCCTAAAGTTCTACAGTCTTGTATCACCTCTTTGAGATGTGAGGATTCAAATAACTGAAACTCCACGATGTCGCTCTTTCTGACATGAGGTGTCTGGCCTTGGCTTTGCTCTTTACACCACTTACATTTTGGCACTAATCCACCTCCATACTCGCTCAACCTGCTCTTTTACAATCATGTCTATCGTCACAAGTTTGAGGATTTGAAATAATTGAAAGCCTGAGACTTGGGCAATCGTTCTGACAGGAGCAGAAAGCCTGGCCTGCAGCCGTTTGTCTTCTTCAGTTACACTAACAGGGGGCTTATTGATTGCACAGTGTTGTATCACGTATCACAGAGTCGATGGAGAGCGCGGGGATGGCAGCGCACCATCCCCTCTTTTTACGCTCATTTATTTTCCGGAGCTGGAGCAGACACATGTCCCTTCTAATATTTCATGAATGGAATGGAAATATGAGTGGTTTGGAGTGAGGAAAAGTGATCTGGAAAGTTTATACAGAATTGGGAGTTTGATGTATGGAAGATTGTCTGTTTCATAAAGGTACAAGATTTAGTTTTGTATGTTTTTTTAATTATCTGATGTATTTTCTATAATTTAGGTAAAAGACATCAGACAGATTCCTTTGAACTCTTTGAGGCAGTCCTAAATCTATAAAAAAGGGCACGTACATTCCTGGGTTTCATATGACAACATTCTATTGGTTTTCTACAGTGTACAATGGTATGGTTGGATTATACTTTACTTTTTTTGCACACTGCAGGTGAATATAGTGGATCAATTTGAAACTTCTTCTGTAGTTCACTTTTGTTATTGTCATCACGTAATGTTTTATATACAAATAAGGCATTTAATGAGTCAAAATGTACATTTTAGGGTCCAAACTCAGGCCCGGGGGCCAAATGCGGCCCTCAGACCAATTTTTCTTGGCCCTTAGTCTTCCTGGTGAACTGGCCCACATTGTCCTGAGAAGTACTATTTACAGCACATTTCAGATTTTCTACAATTCCAACCTAAATAACTAACATTTTGGTGCAATACAGACCTGATATTAAGACACTGAGACTGAATATAGATGTGATGGCGCTTAAAACATCAGGTAAATGCAGCTTTTTTTTAACGTTTCGCGATTGATTTGTGGCCCTCCGCTTGGTCTATATTTCAATATGTGGCCCTCGATGGAAAAAGTTTGGACACCCCTGTTTTAGGGCATATAAATCTGTAAAATGGACAGTGCCTGGTATAAATGTTTTGCTTCATTTTGTTGACATGCGGGATATTTATTCTGATGTAGTATTTGAGTGAACAAGATTGGCACAAAAAATACATTTTCTGGAGTTCAAATTGAATAAGTCAGGCTTAGAAATAGATATCAACAAATCCTTCTGTGATCTGTCTTACTTTAAGGGTTGATCTTTAGGTCTCTGTGGGAGAAAATGCGATTTGAGAAAACGACCTTTGAAGTTACAATGTTCCAGAGAAATCTATGTATTCCAGTTGATCAGGTGAAACAAAAAAAATTCTTTAGATGCCAATTCAACAATCTTCCTGCTTCGAGGTCAACGCCTATTTACGTGGAGAGAAAAAAGTGACAAAAACAACAAAAACTTTGCCTGTACTGTCTCGTTTTATGGAAATACTGAACCGACTCTTGCATCATCTTAAAAAAAACACACACACACACACACAAACAAACCCCATGACTCCATTCATGTCTTGACTTGGCTCGATCACCCGTGCACTCCTACCAACAACCATGGCTTTTCACTTCGCGTTCTACTTGCGGTGCCTTGCTCAAGGGCACTAAGAAGGTTGCTGTAACAGGAAGAATAAATTTCTCACCCTACATCCTGTTCCAGAATCTAAACACCAGGCGATCAAACGGTGAACCCTCCAGCTACGTGTTCATGGCCGCTTTTTCCCATTGCCAAAGAGTCATTCCCATTCTCCCCGGCTGCTTTCCACCTAAGGAGTTATTTATTTTTCATAGAAGGGATTAAGCTTGTATATTCCCCTCATCTGGAGATTACTAAACCAGGGGGGAGGAGCCGGTGGGTGGGCAAACCGAGGACGGCAACTGGCACGGCTGAGGTGCACCGCGGAGAGCGAGGCGGAGGGGGCTAACATGCTAGAGGCGCTACACGGGCTAGCATCCACGGCGGAGGTGATGCCAGGATATGGGGCTCTCTCCAGGGGGCAGAGCCAGGCCTATTCTTCGCCGCTGCACCTTTCAGCTCTGTGGAAAAAGCTTTTAAACGAACATTTAGCTCACACTGAGACTGGAAGAAAAAGGCTATAGTGTCGTTCTTTCAGGTGAGGTTATCGCAAGGGCAGGGGATACTTTTAAGGATGTAACTCACTGGTAAAATGATTTATTACAGTAAAAAAATGACTAAATGAAATGTCTAAAATCCCTTCAGTAGTTTTAAAGTATGTAATATGTCAACAATATTAAGTAAGAAATTTAAACCTGGGTTGATGCATTTAATATGATTCAAATAGGTGCAAGTTTGGCAACTTTGACGCAGAAAATGCCTTACTTATCTATGAAAACGTACCATGATGAAAAATGTGTAAAAAGGGTTTCTTACATCTTTGTCAGTAAACTACAGAAATGTTTCGATTTTTTTCCAAGGCAGACTCACTTTTTTTGGTGCTGTTTTGGTGTCGCTTTGTCGTATGTTTTAATGTTGTGTGGTTTTGTCTCATGTTTTAAAGTTGTGTGGTTTTGTCTTTTGTTTTGATGTTGTGCCGTTTTGTCTCATGTTTTAATGTCGAGCTGTTTTGTCTTGTGTTTTAATGTTGTGCCGTTTTGTCTCATGTTTTAATGTTGAGCTGTTTTGTCTTGTGTTTTAATGTTGTGCCGTTTTGTCTCATGTTTTAATGTTGAGCTGTTTTGTCTTGTGTTTTGATGTTGTGCCATTTTGTCTTGTGTTTTAATGTTGTGCCGTTTTGTCTTGTGTTTTAATGTTGTGCTTTTTTGTCTCATGTTTTAATGTTGTGCTTTTTTGTCTTGTGTTTTAATGTTGTGCTTTTTTGTCTTGTGTTTTAATGTTGTGCTTTTTTGTCTCATGTTTTAATGTTGAGCTGTTTTGTCTTGTGTTTTAATGTTGTGCCATTTTGTCTTGTGTTTTAATGTTGAGCTGTTTTGTCTTGTGTTTTAATGTTGTGCTGTTTTGTCTCATGTTTTAATGTCGAGCTGTTTTGTCTTGTGTTTTAATGTTGAGCTGTTTTGTCTTGTGTTTTAATGTCAAGCTGTTTTGTCTCATGTTTTAATGTTGAGCTTTTTTGTCTTGTGTTTTAATGTTGTGCTGTTTTGTCTTGTGTTTTAATGTTGTGCTTTTTTGTCTCATGTTTTAATGTTGTGCTGTTTTGTCTTGTGTTTTAATGTTGTGCTTTTTTGTCTTGTGTTTTAATGTCGAGCTGTTTTGTCTTGTGTTTTAATGTTGTGCTTTTTTGTCTTGTGTTTTAATGTTGTGCTGTTTTGTCTTGTGTTTTAATGTTGTGCTTTTTTGTCTTGTGTTTTAATGTCGAGCTGTTTTGTCTTGTGTTTTAATGTTGTGCTTTTTTGTCTTGTGTTTTAATGTCGAGCTGTTTTGTCTTGTGTTTTAATGTTGTGCTTTTTTGTCTTGTGTTTTAATGTTGTGCTGTTTTGTCTCATGTTTTAATGTTGTGCTTTTTTGTCTTGTGTTTTAATGTCGAGCTGTTTTGTCTCATGTTTTAATGTCGAGCTGTTTTGTCTCATGTTTTAATGTTGTGCTGTTTTGTCTCATGTTTTAATGTCGAGCTGTTTTGTCTTGTGTTTTAATGTTGTGCTTTTTTGTCTTGTGTTTTAATGTCGAGCTGTTTTGTCTTGTGTTTTAATGTTGTGCTTTTTTGTCTTGTGTTTTAATGTCGAGCTGTTTTGTCTCATGTTTTAATGTCGAGCTGTTTTGTCTTGTGTTTTAATGTCGAGCTGTTTTGTCTCATGTTTTAATGTCGAGCTGTTTTGTCTCATGTTTTAATGTCGAGCTGTTTTGTCTTGTGTTTTAATGTTGTGCTTTTTTGTCTTGTGTTTTAATGTCGAGCTGTTTTGTCTTGTGTTTTAATGTTGAGCTGTTTTGTCTTGTGTTTTAATGTTGTGCTTTTTTGTCTTGTGTTTTAATGTTGTGCTGTTTTGTCTTGTGTTTTAATGTTGTGCTTTTTTGTCTTGTGTTTTAATGTCGAGCTGTTTTGTCTTGTGTTTTAATGTTGTGCTTTTTTGTCTTGTGTTTTAATGTCGAGCTGTTTTGTCTCATGTTTTAATGTCGAGCTGTTTTGTCTCATGTTTTAATGTTGTGCTGTTTTGTCTCATGTTTTAATGTCGAGCTGTTTTGTCTTGTGTTTTAATGTTGTGCTTTTTTGTCTTGTGTTTTAATGTCGAGCTGTTTTGTCTTGTGTTTTAATGTTGTGCTTTTTTGTCTTGTGTTTTAATGTTGTGCTGTTTTGTCTTGTGTTTTAATGTTGTGCTGTTTTGTCTTGTGTTTTAATGTCGAGCTGTTTTGTCTCATGTTTTAATGTTGTGCTGTTTTGTCTCATGTTTTAATGTTGTGCTTTTTTGTCTTGTGTTTTAATGTCGAGCTGTTTTGTCTTTTGTTTTGATGTTGTGCTTTTTTGTCTTGTGTTTTAATGTCGAACTGTTTTGTCTTGTGTTTTAATGTTGTGCTTTTTTGTCTTGTGTTTTAATGTCGAGCTGTTTTGTCTTTTGTGTTGATGTTGTGCTGTTGTGTCTTGTGTTTAATGTTTGTTGTTTTGTCTCATGTTTTTAATGTTGTGCTGTTTTGTCTCTTGTTTTTAATGTCGAGCTGTTTTGTCTTGTGTTTTAATGTTGTGCTTTTTTGTCTTGTGTTTTAATGTCGAGCTGTTTTGTCTTGTGTTTTAATGTTGTGCTTTTTTGTCTTGTGTTTTAATGTCGAGCTGTTTTGTCTCATGTTTTAATGTCGAGCTGTTTTGTCTTGTGTTTTAATGTTGTGCTTTTTTGTCTTGTGTTTTAATGTCGAGCTGTTTTGTCTTGTGTTTTAATGTTGTGCTTTTTTGTCTTGTGTTTTAATGTTGAGCTGTTTTGTCTTGTGTTTTAATGTTGAGCTGTTTTGTCTTGTGTTTTAATGTTGAGCTGTTTTGTCTTGTCTTTTAATGTTGAGCTGTTTTGTCTTGTGTTTTAATGTTGTGCTTTTTTGTCTCATGTTTTAATGTCGAGCTGTTTTGTCTTTTGTTTTGATGTTGTGCTTTTTTGTCTTGTGTTTTAATGTCGAACTGTTTTGTCTTGTGTTTTAATGTCGAGCTGTTTTGTCTCATGTTTTAATGTTGTGCTGTTTTGTCTCATGTTTTAATGTCGAGCTGTTTTGTCTTGTGTTTTAATGTTGTGCTTTTTTGTCTTGTGTTTTAATGTCGAGCTGTTTTGTCTTGTGTTTTAATGTTGTGCTTTTTTGTCTTGTGTTTTAATGTCGAGCTGTTTTGTCTCATGTTTTAATGTCGAGCTGTTTTGTCTTGTGTTTTAATGTTGTGCTTTTTTGTCTTGTGTTTTAATGTCGAGCTGTTTTGTCTTGTGTTTTAATGTTGTGCTTTTTTGTCTTGTGTTTTAATGTTGAGCTGTTTTGTTTTGTGTTTTAATGTTGAGCTGTTTTGTCTTGTGTTTTAATGTTGAGCTGTTTTGTCTTGTCTTTTAATGTTGAGCTGTTTTGTCTTGTGTTTTAATGTTGTGCTTTTTTGTCTCATGTTTTAATGTCGAGCTGTTTTGTCTTTTGTTTTGATGTTGTGCTTTTTTGTCTTGTGTTTTAATGTCGAGCTGTTTTGTCTCATGTTTTAATGTCGAGCTGTTTTGTCTTGTGTTTTAATGTTGTGCTTTTTTGTCTTGTGTTTTAATGTTGAGCTGTTTTGTCTTGTGTTTTAATGTTGAGCTGTTTTGTCTTGTGTTTTAATGTTGTGCTGTTTTGTCTTGTGTTTTAATGTTGTGCTTTTTTGTCTCATGTTTTAATGTCGAGCTGTTTTGTCTTTTGTTTTGATGTTGAGCTGTTTTGTCTTGTGTTTTAATGTTGAGCTGTTTTGTCTTGTGTTTTAATGTTGAGCTGTTTTGTCTTGTGTTTTAATGTTGTGCTGTTTTGTCTTGTGTTTTAATGTCGAGCTGTTTTGTCTTGTGTTTTAATGTTGTGCTTTTTTGTCTTGTGTTTTAATGTCGAGCTGTTTTGTCTCATGTTTTAATGTCGAGCTGTTTTGTCTTGTGTTTTAATGTTGTGCTTTTTTGTCTTGTGTTTTAATGTTGTGCTGTTTTGTCTCATGTTTTAATGTCGAGCTGTTTTGTCTTGTGTTTTAATGTTGTGCTTTTTTGTCTTGTGTTTTAATGTTGTGCTGTTTTGTCTCATGTTTTAATGTCGAGCTGTTTTGTCTTGTGTTTTAATGTTGTGCTTTTTTGTCTTGTGTTTTAATGTTGAGCTGTTTTGTCTTGTGTTTTAATGTTGAGCTGTTTTGTCTTGTGTTTTAATGTTGAGCTGTTTTGTCTTGTCTTTTAATGTTGAGCTGTTTTGTCTTGTGTTTTAATGTTGTGCTTTTTTGTCTCATGTTTTAATGTCGAGCTGTTTTGTCTTTTGTTTTGATGTTGTGCTTTTTTGTCTTGTGTTTTAATGTCGAGCTGTTTTGTCTTGTGTTTTAATGTTGTGCTGTTTTGTCTTGTGTTTTAATGTCGAGCTGTTTTGTCTTGTGTTTTAATGTTGTGCTTTTTTGTCTTGTGTTTTAATGTCGAGCTGTTTTGTCTCATGTTTTAATGTCGAGCTGTTTTGTCTTGTGTTTTAATGTTGTGCTTTTTTGTCTTGTGTTTTAATGTCGAGCTGTTTTGTCTTGTGTTTTAATGTTGTGCTTTTTTGTCTTGTGTTTTAATGTTGAGCTGTTTTGTCTTGTGTTTTAATGTTGTGCTTTTTTGTCTCATGTTTTAATGTTGTGCTGTTTTGTCTTTTGTTTTGATGTTGTGCTTTTTTGTCTTGTGTTTTAACATTCTGTTTTGTCTCATGTCTTAATGTTGAGCTGTTAAGTCACATTTTAATGTGTTATTTTTAAGTGATGTAGAAATAAAGGTGGGTTAAAGTTGTTAGTACTTTGAGCTGCAGATGCACAGTCAGTTAAGGTTGGTGGTTATGTGGTTTCAGCAGCTGCCGTGCATGTCACTTTTGGAACTGGTGTACAGTATGGCATAACTTATCTATCTTGCATTTATTCCATCACAAGTGTTTTAATTTCAAAGAAATACCATGAAAAACTTCAGATCTAACTTGGCCTGGCGTCACCTGCTTGTCTCCAAGGGAATATATGTTCAATGCACTATTGTGAAACATCTTAATGGAGTCAAGCAGGTGGTGTAATCATTTGTATCATCAAATGTGAATTCAAAAAACATCTATCAAGTTTACTTTGATGAAACGTTTTACATTTTCAAAAATCTGTACCACTTTGCGATTATCTGTAGTTTTTTGTTTATTTCTATTTACAGTAAAACAGACATTTCTTTGTCCGTGTCCCGCCTCTACACAATGTTTAAATCATCATAATGAGTGATAACATCCAAGTTGAACACAAGCTTTTCGGTGCAGCTCTCTTTCCTGCTCTTCCAGCGGATGTCATAAGTCACACCAGTGTCAAACAGCAGTCTGGGGGCTGAGAGTGCGGCGTCCCCGGTGACCAATCAGAGGACGGGCCGACAGGAAGAGCGCTGTAAATTGAGTGGCGCTCATTAAAGTGACATTAATGGTAATATTGAGCACAGGGGGGAATGAATCACAGAGAACGGGCACCGCACAGCAGCTTGGCCTCGTGCCAGTCACACAGGCAGGTCTGGATCATGTCAGGCGTACAGAGGAGCCCTGCGTTTAGCAGAAACGCACATCAGTGACAGTTAGGTTCTATTGACCAGTAAAGCTGTGTGTCTATTTACTTTTTTAAACTCATTTTGTTCAATTAACCTTTTTACAGTCAATCTAATGTAAAGCCTCACCTTTCCTAAAATTGATTTTTCTTTTTAAAGAAATAATAACCTACATCAATTTGTGCAAAACAAATATGACTGGATGGTCAGATGAATAATGGATTTACAGAGCTGTTTCGGACATTCTCGGTGGTGGTAGCCAGAGCTGCCCAGGGGCTGAATGACAAGAGACTCACTCCAAAGTCAAACATAGCCAAGGAGTGTGTCTTGCCTTAAGACAAGACTAACGTAAGACTAACTGGAGTTGTCACATTTGTGCAGTTCCGTCTTCACACAAAGTGTTCAGATAAAGCTTTGTGTGTAATCTTTAAGCAGTTAGTCGGCCCAAACTAAATATTGGCCTCTGCTGGAGATCCCCAATACGCGGAAAAGTACAAACATTGGCCCGATATACTGTCTATCTCTAATGAAAATATGTACTGACTGAGGCTGCTAAATTTAAGATTATTTTGGACTTAAAACCAAGACTGTTCCTCTATTTTTGTCTTTTATTCTATTAAATATCACTTACTTCTCAGTGTAAATACGCCTCAGTGTAATCCCTCATTCGTCCAGGCAAAGTTTCAAACGTACTTCTCAGAGGCTACTCACCACCAAAATAAGCCGTCACTGTCTAAAGATGGTGGCTGCATTTGCTTCTGCTACATTTGCTAGGACCATTACTGCTCCATCTCTAGGATTGGTTCCCTGCAAATTTGACGTTATTTCTCCATATCTTCACAGTATGCAATGATTACCGCAGAGCATGATTAAATCTAGTTGCTATGCCAACTTTGGTGAACATGGGGCCTAGTTAGCACTCGTCTGGCAGTGTTATTTATGAACTCTATTCTGCTTCACCTGTTTGCTTCTCAGGCGTGATTTACTGCGCTGACCTGCAGATGTGTAATGAAGTGGAGCTTGTTTTACATGCTGTTATAATGCCGAGGTGTTTAATTAATTGCTTGGAGTTCTGATAAGAAAGGTAGAAAAAGATATTCTTTTTTTTTCTTTTTGGTTCGTAGGCTTTATTGGATAGAAAGTATAGCATGAAATGAGTCAGGAATCAATCTCACAAGGCTGATACCGGCACAGCAACTGGCATAAGTGCTGCTGCTTAGACCGACTCCACTAAGATATTCCTATATAAATGATCTTGAAGCTCAAATACATAAGTATTACACAAAGTTGTTTAATTGCACCTGTGGCAGTGCCTCCACATTCAGCTCACAATGACAAAAATGTCTTAAGTTATGCAGGACTTAAAATGATAATATTCTTCCTTTTCACTTTTTATACATCTTGGGAAAAGATTATTGATAACTCACACAGAATAAAATAATCAACAAAGAAAATGCTATTAGCAACTTTGAGCTATTGGCAGCTTTAGAGAAACAAAACAGCACACAACTGGACAAACGTTTTTTAACTTTTGTCCAGTTATTTAAATTAAATTCTTCTATGACGCTAATACTGTAAATTGCGAGGGTTTGATAGTTTCAGTGTGCTTAGCTCCTCCCTTAAGACAGATATTTAAAGCATTTTTTTCAAATACGCTAATAGTGAATGCATTAAAGCATCACAATGTATATTTATTTTAATAAAAAATAACCTGATCAGACCAATCATACACCCAAGACACATGTTTAATCAACGTTCTTTTTCCATCCAATCAGAAGTGAGAACACTGCACACACACACTGCATGCTCAAATGATGGGTTGGTGGCAGGCGGGTAAAAAAAGCGCACATTGTTGCATCCTGCTAGCTAAATAGAAATGACTCTCTCTTGTACCTCTTATTGTGTTATTTCTTTCTATAAAACAACTGCTTGTGAGTCGTGCTAACTGAAGCCACGCCTCTTTGCGCTACCATTGGCCCGGCACCGCACACATGATAAGTCAGTGGAGGATTGTGGGTATAGTGACAGGTGGATGGCATGGATGACGATCAGAAGGTGGCGAGATGGTACAGCCAGGTGCTCTGTGAGTATTCAGGCCGCATTTTTGGAACGCCAGTGTAGCACAGTATCAACTTAGTCTGCAATATCTGCTCAGGCTCGCCTCCGGATGTTCAGCTGTCATTTAAACAGACAGCAGTACTAGCGCAGCAGGGCGATTGGCTGTTCCTCTTACTAATGGGGAAGTGTCAGCCCGAGCTGATCTGACCTCTGAAGACGGACAGATTTGATCACACAAAGCTATTTGTGATTTGTGATCATTTAACGTACAAATAAAAGATGTCTAACCAATTCGTGATCACGTACAGAAGAGTAATAACTGCATTTCTGTCATATGGAGTTTGTCGGTTAAGATTTAAGCAGATGGTAGAGCTCCAGGTTGGCTTTCCTTTGTTTCTAACTCACCCATTATAAATATAAACGTTTGGAATAAGAATTAAGAAAGTATATCATGTTGTTTCAGCATGTTTCTTGATCTCTAAGTATAAATCTGTGTATTATCTGGAGAAATGACAGGACTGAACAGTTGAATGCTCTATATATTAATATTAAAGGATTAATATTGAGCCAAAGAACATATATGTGACTATTAACCCTTCATAACACTCAAAGAAAGTCAATTTCTTCTGAACTTAGGAAGCATGTTCAGTAAAAGTGAATTTATCAGCCATATTCAGCTCTGCCTCGTCGTTATTTGTTCTTCTTTGTTCTCTGTGTTTAACTGTTTAAAATACTGACCAATAATCACAAATGCATTACACAATAAAGTACATTTTAACTTCAAAACCGATCACATTTTTCACTACGCCATGAAAACTGCAACGTTTTGCGCACCCGAGCAGATATTGCAGGCCGAATAGATATTGCACCTACACCTTACAACTATACAGGGTTCAACCGGTTAGCATTAGCATTAGCAGCGGGCGGGGTTCAGCGTACCAACATGTGGGGGGAGCGGGGGGGAAAGTATAGGAATACACAGAGTTGGCGGTACTCACTGACAGCCTATAGTTCTGCATCATTTTATCAAATTCCTCATCAATCTTTTTGTATTTCTCCTCAGTGCGGGGGGTGAGGGAGAAGGGTTCCTCCGGGTCTGGACTCTCAGAATCCCGGTGCTCTTTCTTGTTCAGAGCCTTTAATTACCGACAGGAGAGAGGAGGGACAGAGGTAGAGGAGAAGATAGAGGACAAGAGAGAAAGAGAATAGGTTAGCTAGCTGATCAGAACGAGATGGTACTCACGCCGTAGCGCTTGAAGAGGCTGTCCAGGTCGTCGGTCTTGCGGTACTTCTCCTCCGTCAGGGGGCTTTGGTCGATGGAGTCGTCCCCATCCGGCTCGGGACTGTTGCAGCCGTTAAAGCCTTTCTTTCGCAATGTCTACAGTGGTCAGAGGTGGAGAAGGAGGAGGAGGAGGTATATGCACGTGTTATTATGGAGCCAGGTTAAGGGTGCACAGTTAACACTTGGACGAGTTTGCAAGGAGACAATGCAGGGAGTGTGGTGTTAATGGATCCTTAGAGCAATGTTTTGATTTTACTTGATAATTGCTAAACCAGTATTCATAATTACCACTTACATGTTTTGCCGACGACACCACTGGCAACATTTGTTAAAGATAGAGGCTCAATATTTATCGTGTGTAGCTTTTCTTTGCACAAATATGACTCATTGGTAATACTGCTTAACTACTTTACTTATTTTATATTGAAGAGCTCATGTTTTTTATAATATGTTCAATTAGAAAAGGGTTAATCGGGATTATCTTGCTTTATAGTCTGTTTCAGTGGCATAATGTAGTTTCATTACTATCGTTTATCGTGATAATTTCTGTAACAATATATTGCGCTTCAAAAATCGTTACGGAGGCCGCCTAGTTAACGATGAAATAAAAAGCAATATTGTGCTATGTGCATGCTCCTCTGATATACATAAAAATACATGACAGCATAGAAGAAAGTAAAAGTATTAAACCAACATCGCTCCAAATGAAAGAATTTAAGAATGTAATGAATGATACTAATGCATGGGTTTCAGAATGATGAGAATCTAAAACCTTCCACAGCGATTAACAATATAAAACAACATATGTTATCTTTTAAATGGGAAAAAGTCTTCAGAATTGTTGTATATAATAGGAAGCAGAAGATCATAGTAAAAAATATCACGTCTAACTACTGAATATTCCGTTAACGCAACATATTTATTATTTTATTTATTATACCACTCAACATCATTTACATTTATTTTGCAATATTTTATAATTTAATATTTTACCAATATTATTAATTGTTTTATGTTGCACCACATTGGTAAAGCATATACTTAGTTTGTGGATTTTTGTTCATATAATAGCATTAAAGAGGCAGTACCATTTTTTTTTTCTAGTAAGTAAAATCGGTTTTGCACCAGTATAGATGTGTGCTGTCTGCATCTAATTATCGACCATTTTATTCTCCATAAAGCCGGACGTGTTTTGCTAGCATGTTAATGTTTGCTAGCTTCAGGTTCTTTCAAATTTTGCAAACATGCTCCAAAATAGCAGAAGAAATGGGTAAATTATGTATGTTTTGTCATTGTTATTTCCACTGCCATGATACGTTTTTGTGAAGCACTGTATTAGCATTGATAGTTAGCATTAGCGTTTGCTTGTTGTTATCATGGATGTATTAAATGAACTGGATAAGGTACGCCCCCTCTGACTGTGGTCCCAGATTGATTTGTGGCCGTGTGAGGTACTGCAGCCTCTTGGAACCAGCCTTTTTCTAAAATTGCTAATTATAATTGCGGACAGTACTGAATTATTATCGGTATTTAAATAAAATAGAAGGAAATGTTCTTTTCTACCGTTTCTAAAATCCCCGAAATTACCGTTTTTATATGAAGTTGGGGATTGACGTCACGTGGCGCCCTAAAACAAAGATGGCAGCCATCGTTTCAGGAAGTAAAACAAAGATGGCAGCCATCGTTTCAGGAAGTAAAACAAAGATGTCAGCCTTCGTATCAGGAAGTAAATGCGGAAGTAAGAAACTTTTTTGGGGTCATGCGCCAATGAGCACTCTCCATAGGGATAAACAGGACGGCCATCTTGGATTCATCTTCCAGGTTTTATTATAGTTCTATGGTTGTTATCCATCTACCTACACTATTTGCATTAGATTACAGATTACTTTTTAAACTTAGAAAGACAATACATTTTCTAACCTTCACTACGCATAACGTCTTAAACCTTTACCACCTTTACTGTTGACATCCATCCAGTAGGTCACACATGAATCACCATAACCACACACCACTGCATTCAAACTCATCAATATCAATAAAACGCAAACACAAAATCTCTCGCAAGGCATAACTGGAGTGCGACCCTGGCAGTGACCTGTGATGTGTGCTCCCTTGGGCAAAAATCTAAAGAAAAAGAAGACGGTTCAAAAACACAGTACGTCGTCTATTCTCTGATAATGTGCGATCAATTTGTCAGGTCAATGTTTGTAGCACAGGCCGCCCACGTGAACGGCAACTTATTACCAGTAAGCCCACACATGCTAACCCAGCAGGTGCACTCCGGAAACCCACCGTTGGAAGGGCTGAGGGAAAATACAGACAGCATCCAGCCTGGAAAAAGCACGGCGTGGCCAAACCATTACATGCACTTGGTCTATTGCTTCATACAGGGGCCTGGGTCATAGACATTTGCAGAAAGTGGCAGTATTTTAAAGCTTTTCCAGGCTAAAGTGCTAAGTTCAGATCAAAAATTAAAGTTAAATCTGGTGTGAAGGTTCAAGTGACTGAATTTGACTGATGGCTGTAATTATAGTCATAAATCTTACATGAAGTTTAAAGAAATAGCTATAAAAGTTCCCATGCTAACTTGACTTGAGCTGCGCTAGCTTGATAATGTTGTTTAATTATCAAAAACATACTTGGAGTTGTGTTTTGTTTCATTCTTATGTAGCGTGAATGTTTGATTGTCCTAAATTTAGACTACAACAGAAACCAAAAACGCTCAGTTCAACCTTGTGATGTCATAAGGTGGTGACCCAAAAAAGTACTACTCTGTATTTTTGAAGCCCACATACTTTCATTATACAGTCAACACTCAAATTGCTTTCAATGAGGTGCATACACTTCCAGAAGTCTAAATTTAATTGCTTGTTTGTGTTTTCCATAAGTGTGAAAGGGCTATAATAAAAGTAGTTAAAAAGTCAAAATAATGCAAAGCTAGCACCCAAAGAAGCTAACTTTACATTGCTTCGTTCCTCAGTGCAACCATGACATTTTTTCATTTCCAGAAGTCCAATCTGAATTGCTTGTTTTGTATACTTTTTTTCAAGCCGCAAATTGTGAACGGGCCATTTTAGAAAGTTAAAAAAGCTGTATTAACGCAGAACAAAGATGATATCTCACGCTAACAAACCAACGATTCACCTACTTCCCTCTTGCTAGTATCTGAAGAGGCTAACTTGACACTGATTCTCTCCTCAGTGCATCTGTGACGTTTTATATTTTACAGAAATCCAGAAGGAATAACTTTTTTAAATGACTTTTCTATACGTAATTTTAAGCCACAAATTGTGAAAGAGCTAATTTTAAACAGAACATTTAAGGTATTTTACACACCAAAAAGCTACAATCAGTACCTCTACCTTGCTAACACATGAAGAGGCTAAATAGCGCTGTTTCTTTTTTGTCTTTTTCTAATTGGAAGGCTTTATTAGACAGGACAGCTGTAGGGTCAAATGGGAAATGAGAGAATAGAAACATCTGGCAAACGGTCGAGGCCGGGAAGTGAACCCATGACGCTGAGATGGGAACAACTATGTATGTGCAACACTTCTACAACACCGGCAGGGACAAAGAGCATTATTTTAATGCTGCATGTCCAAAGTAGAGATGTCAAGATTATTCTGATCATCGATAATCAAAATGTAGTGCTTTAATTGTTAGATATGAAAAAAGTACCCCCTGAATGAAATGAGCTGTTCATCCATTTTACTTAAAGGGGATGCACTTGTACAGACACACTGACATACAAGCATCTATTCACGTCATTCACTATCTTCGCACTTTCTCTGCGTCTAATTATAGAGCGTTTTGTTCTCCGCGAAGCAGGAAGTGTGCTGCTAGCATGCTAATGTTTGTTAGCTTTATCGTGAGTTGTGAAAAGCGCTAATAAACTAATCGAAGTGATCATTTAAGATCCTCAGAATGCATTCGTGAGCAATACATGTGCACTGCTACAAAGATTGTAAACTAGAGAGAGCAAAAATCTGGTCTCTGATCTCATTCCAAAAGTTGAATTTCATAAAACTGATGAGGAACGGTATGTGTTAGACTATGGAAATGACTTCAGGATGTCACTGTTGTTTGGTCATGGTGATAATAACTGTGAATAATTGTAAAAATGCATCTTATCGCTATATCCTTAACACTAAAGTTTGATATTGTCTATTCCTAAGCCGAACTCACTGTACGTCATTGCACCTCCGCACGCATGGGCTCATCAGCAGGGTTAGGCGCTGGTGTGAAGGCTGGCGTCACGGTAACAAACAGGGTACAAAGCCAGTGAGGGAGGAGAGAAAAGCGAGCGAGAAAGAGGGAGAAATAAGGTCTTATTTTGAGAGGATTCTACTAAACAAGATTTGCCGGTAAGTAGCTTTGCCCGGTGGACTCTTGACCAGCCGCAGCAAAAGGGTGCTTCAAACGGGAGGTATTCTGGAGAGGGGAAGTGTTAGAGATGAGAGGCGCAAGCGGGAGGGAAAGAAACGGGGGCTTTTGGTTTGGATGTACAGGGAAAATGTCGGCCCGCTATATAACAATGTGTGATGTATTTCCCAAAGTTGTATTTTGATTGATACTGCGCCCTGTATTGTGCTGGGTTTGAGGCTTGAGTGCTTGGGGAATTTCAGTTTTCACCTATCCCCCATCTCCGCCCACATCGCTGCACTTGCAATTATACAACAAAATTGACTTTAATTACACACAAATGTTCCAAACTGTTTCATTCATTTGTCAAAACTGCAAAACTATGAACGAACATCGGCTGCTTGATACTAAGAAAGGCAGGGTTTATCAGTTCAGAAGTTTTAGACAGTATATGTATCAGTTTCAAATATAATGCAAGACATTTTAGATAAATATTGAGGTTTATGATAAAAAAACTCAAAATCACGATCTACATTGTGTACGAGTTTATTACCTAAAAATGGCGTAAAACCTCATGAACCAGAAGAAATTAACTCGTAAAGGCCTTTTAAAGTGGATAAAAGATATTTCAGCTTTATTTTGGCCATAATCGTCTTTTATATGCTTTTGGGGACTTTACACTTCGCAGTCAACAGTGGGAATGAACAAAATAAATAAGCAAATACATAAATAAAGCCATTTAACATGACTGCAAAATGAGCCATGCTAATTGAGCCATGCTTTTGGGACTCCCTAAAACTTTGGCATTTTTTTCTCGGGGTGGAACTCACATCTTCTTGACGATAATTTATTTAGGTTACGGTTTAGGATTACGGTTGGTTTGGTCAAGTTTAGGGCTTTGGAACGCACCATTTAGGGAGTCCCAGGCTTTCGCTGTCAACACAATATGGACGCAGAAAAGGCTCGGGGCCAGTCTGGGGATGGTTTATGAACTTCCCAGTTTCTGATCTGTTATGTAATAGTAATCTTGGGTAAATTTAAACAAAGCACTTTCTGAGTTTTCAGGACATTTGTTGAAACCTTTGTGAATCATGAGTGTTTTCATGATGGAACTAGGGCTGGGCGATACTGACAAAATGATTATCTCAATACCTTTTTAGATAATGACAGACGATATTGTGTCAATCCATCAGAAATGTGTTAAAACATATCTTTAAACGTCTTAGTTGCGGTTTAATAATCAGACAAACGTGAAATATCTGTACAATTAATCACAAAAGGGCAGAAAAATCAGATTTCGTTCATGCAACTCATAACTTTCTTCATTTTTATTTCTAATCAGCTCTTTTTGTTGCAGTTTTTACCATAAACAGTAAACTCAACATTCAAATTTTGCATATTTTCAAAACAACATTCACAATACATTGCCCACGTCTACATCGAACAATATTAACAAGCTTAACAAAAAAAAAAAAAAAGAGCCGAATAGGACGCATCTAACCTGCAGAAATGTTCTCTATCCACACAATCTATTCACCTTCTCTTTCTCTTCATGGTCAACACGATGCACTGACTTTGTGGATGTGTCGGAGGGGTGACTTTGCCTAACTGGTGCAAAAGTGGGTCAGCGTGATCACAGCCGTTCCACACAAAGCGCTTCCCGAGCAGGTGTGGAGCCACATTAGGGAACAAAAGTAGTGTTTTTTAGCCTTTTTATCCAGCGCTCACGTGCACCCCGCTCCACCTGCTCTATAATGTATGTGCGCCGTCGTCGAGAGCAAGAATCAAGCACAAAAAAAGAGTATATAATGACTGCTAAACTAACACGCCGGGATGATTCAACGGCGTGCAACTCGGTGCTAGGAGGAGTGTGCGAAAATGTAGGGCCCTGAGGAGATGTGACAGAGTGCTATTTAGGCGAGAATTCTTGATAAAGCGGTCTTGTTTTATGCTAACTTCACTTTTTTGTGTTGTAATGTTGTTTCTGCGTGCAAAATATACCTGGGGTTGTGTTTTGTTTCATTCACGCTCGAGTAAATCTTACATATTTGAGCTGTGTCCGTTTACTGGACTCGATCTGAACATTTTGCCGCTCAGTTGTTTGCTAGAACAAGTGCTACTTAGATGCTATCGGTTATTGTTTCAAACTTAGTTTAAAGGTTGAATGGAGGATTTCTCGCCGATTTGAAAATCTGCGACTGTTAGTCCTTTTTTTGAAAAAGCGCATGCGCAGGTTCCCCCTCCCTCCCGCCCCGTTTCTCCTGACTGAACGCCTACCAAACCTCGTGAACGAGCACGCCCAGCAGCACTGCCCATGCGCATTTGTTTACAAGACGATTGGTGTCGCTTTCTCACGACAACCTCCGCGAAGAAGATTTAATAATACACTCCACATACAATAAGCTAAAAAAAGAGTCAGATAAACAGTTACCTGTCCAGCAGAAAGTTTGCAGCGGAGGCATCAGCCTGTTTTGCGCTTTCAATGCTCGCCAGCGCGTAAACGATTCCCCCAGATTAACACGCGTTTTGTTTCTTTCCTCTGCAGACTTTCGTCTCTTCTGTGAAAGCTCGAAAACAGTCTTTCTCTTTCGTCCCTCAGCCATTTCGGTACTTCGCGGATGAAAGTTTAGACCTACAATGACGGAACTCGCCGCTAACCTCCTGCTACATAAACACACTAGCATATCAACCACGCATGCGCGGCCAGGGGAGCGAGCGTTTCCCCTGGACGAGCCTGCGGGCGTGCACTAGCACGCACAGAATGATTGACACCTGAGCGGACCAGTTATTTGTGCTACCCACGAGGAAATGAGATTCTGATTTGTTGCCCGAAATCCTCCATTCCACCTTTAAACTGCAGCTTCAGCTAAAATGAGTGTCATTTTTGGTCTTTTTGAGTTGTTTTAACTTGTCTTTCATTTGTGTGCATTATTTAAACATGGAAAACCAAAGATTATCGGTCCAAATGTAGTTTAAAATGTCAAAATTGTGCATGATTTAGGTCCTTTAAAATGAAAAGAAGTGAAAATCTAACCGTTGGTAGAGCATGTGTTTAGATCAACAACTATGTATACTATGTACTATGACTGGAGGCAAAAAAAAGTCTATCACAGGAATGCAACAGCAGCTTTGGGCAAGATTTAACCACCTACTTTCTGGTTTGAGGTGAGCTCTTACTGCCACTGTCACTTTCACCCTAAATGAGAACAATATATAACATAAAATAGCAAATATTAATAACAGTTATATAACATTACCATAAAAGATTTTTGTAGCTCAAAGGCTTTATTTGTCAGGAAAGTTGTAGCGTGAAATGGGGGAAAGAAGGAATAGACCTTTGGAAAAAGGTCGAGGGCTAGAAGGCCGCACAAGTGCAAAAGTCTTAATCACTGCACCACCGATGAGCACACTTACAAACGCTTCAAAATCATCAGAATGTTCAAAATCCTCGAATGGAGGCAAAATTAAGTCGACCATAACACATTTTTGAGGATGAACTGAGATCACATCAAAATGCAAATAATACTTAAGTCTTTATAACAAAAAATACAAACGATTTTGAATTGGGTAGAATAAGGGTAGAAACGTCATTTAGTTGGCTTTTCTATTACAAAAGATAGAGGAAAAAACAATTTTCAAGCCTCAAAATTATATTTGACATTCATAAAAAGTATAATTTGTGGTAAAATAAAGGAACAAGATGGACTGATCTAATAATAGACATAAGACAAATGTTAAAAATCACATTCTGATTTTATTTGGACATGGAAAAATATGACAAACGTTGGACTTGACGGGAGATTTATGTTCTGCATAGCTTTTTTGGACGTCTTTTGTTGACCTTTCTTTTTTGCTTACTCTCTGCGTTGTGTTTCGTGTTCTTTTTTGCTCTGTTTAATGCATTTTTTTGAAACAGAAACAAAGAAATCATAAACATTTGTATTCTTCCTTCACCAATAATGCTAAATGTCTTTTAAAATGTCCTATTAAATGAACAAATAAAGCTAAACACAATTATAAACGACTTTAAACCAGGCTCTGACTTGGTTAATCCCAGTTTCTCCATTGAATCACATTATGTTCCACTTCACTTCTGCCTCCACTCTGGTATTTAGTTTGTTTTTTTGCTCACAAACTTTTAAAATGTCTCTAGCTTAAGGATAACTTTAACTAACAATGTCATACAAATCTCATTATCAGCTGAAACTATTACCATTATCAGTTCTCCCCAGCAGCGTTTCCTCTTCCCCGAAAATGGTTTAAATTGTTTTCTGTTCCCAGACAAGACAGTGGCCTGATTCAGCTGCTGTGGCCCTCCTCGCTCGCCCGACTGCAGTTTACAAGCCAGCGCTGTGATCTGCCCCGAGCTTAATGCAATTTTAACGCCCAGGAGGTGCCGTGTGCAGCCGGCTGCCACATGCTCCTTTTGCTTTGTGGCTGCGTTCAGAGAAAGCCGGAGCGCGGGGGGGATATACCGTGTGCGCGCGGTGACCTCAAAATGCAGGCGCCAAGTATCGGAAAACAGGGAAGTGCTGTGAAAGGGGACAATAGCGGCATGTGACGGAGGAGTGGAGCGGCACGGGGCGACGGTGTTGACAAGTGCGAGCGTGTCATCTGGTTTGGACGCGCCCGCGGAGAGGCGCTGGGGCTGTGCGGATGTTCTGTGATCCAGGAGTCGATGGTTTGATGTGGTTTAAGTGTCTGTAGATTCGCCGCGGGTAGTAAAAAGTGGACAGTAAAACATGTGACGGGAAAAGTGGAAGCGCTGGACGCGATTCGATGCAAAGAAGATCAAACCCTTGTCTAAAACAGAAACGTCAAAAGTCTTTAGGGGCTAGACGACTGAAGGAACTCTTGGTGGACTAAAGATGTGCTCTGTGCATTGATTATAGGGGCATGTATCTGTACCCACAGTGCACTGACAAGATCACAAGGTTACAGAAAATCACGCAATTACTATTCCAAAAAAGTCAACAGTGTATTATCTGTTAAAAAAAGCAGAATAAACTAAAAATTCACCCCCAAATATCAAGATAACTCAATACATGCCTTCTTCCTTCTGCTGTTGTGATTACGATTCCTTTAAAATCCACCCAAAATTATTTTGTCAATGAATAAACAGTTTGGTTGACCAAGATATCTAGCCCTGTGAGAATAACCCGGGATCACATTAGGATAAAAAAAAAAAAGTGCAGCTAAAAATCTAAACTGGAACATGGTATTATTTATTTCACTGTGAATAAGATATTGATTAGCCTGTGCGATTTGAGGTAAACATGAGCTAAAAAAGTATTATCAGTTATTATAGCCTACAATTATAAATGATATTAAAGACTTATTCAAAATAGACTTTTTGGAGCTTTTAGCATTGTTCTCTCATCAAAAACATACCTGGACTTGTGTTTATCTTAATTCATGCTTGTTTCAGTAATTGTGTTTAAAAGGCAGTCTCCCTCTGAGCCTCACAAAAAACACACGTTTCAATTTTCCCAGAATTTCGACGTCAAAGGTAGAAATGTGGAAGTCTCCTGTGCTGTTTTAAAGTACACAAATCCTCGGCAGACTCATTGCCATTGCCACACAACTGCCAGTAGAGTATGTGCTAACGCCGAATCTGTGTAGAGAACGCTGCTAATGGAAAATAATGTGCATTTTCTACACTTTTTTGTATTATTTTAAGTTCTAAAACACAAGATGCTAAAGCTAAGGTACTTAAAAGCATGTTTAAAGGCCAACTGCAATAGAGGTTATGCAGTTCACATCACAGCATTCTGAATTTTCGCAGTGAGGGGCAAAAACACATGAGAGTCAATGGTGATCAACGCATTTTTCAGATGTGGAAAAGCTGTTACAGTCTAAGAACACATATAAACGTCTACAACTCTGCCTAATATTTCGTTTGTAGCTGACACCCAAACAACGGGAACACTGCAGCTGCGCTCACATTTAAACCAGACGCAGACTTTGGGATCAAACAGTTGACGCGATTCCCATTATCTGCTTGAATAACACATTTCTGAGTCGGTTTGTTGAAGTTAAAGTGTCCTAAACCTCCAAATGTCATTAGCAAATAAGTTAAGCTCTGCGCAGTCGGAGAGACAACGGGAAAGCAAGTATATAAGCCGAATCAATTTAATTTTATCAAGTGTTAATTCAACCAGGACATTCCACATTCCTACTTCCTGTCAGTGGCAACCAATCAGAGCCTCTTACCTTTGCCTTTCAATCAATCACCTTTCAAGTCATCCATTTCAGCTACTTTCCCGTGCACCCTCTCTCCACCGCAACAGCAAAACCATCAGCCTCCTCAGTCTATCAAGGAAAATTTAGTCCACGAGGGTTCATTTTTTATCTTCTAATTCAGTACAACAAATTATACCAGCAAGAAGACATAAGGTTATGACATAAACTGAAGCAAGATTTTCTAAAGACGTCAATCCAGTCGTTCTAGAAAGTACTGCAATTCGTAATGAGAAATAATTTTGATTGACAGCGCAGTCATTTGCTAATTTCCTAACAATTTATTCCAACAATCAACACCAAAGTTTCGCCCAACCTGCCTGATAGTCCAAAATTAAATCGTGACAGCCAATATGCCAATTTCTGTCCTCGTCTTTTCCCTGCCTGTTCCGCTGACAAGAACAGTTGTAAATTTGGAACTTGACGCTATAGTTCTATATGCTCCTCTGCATGGCTCATCATTACGGGGAGATGTTCGCTTGACAGGAACTAGACTATACTTGCACTATCTCCCCAATTACTTTCACTCATGCTCGCAGAGACAGGATGTTTTGCAGACTTCACAGGCCTCGCGTGGTCCCATAACAAATATTTAGTGAGTTTTTACACTGAAAACATAGGCACGGTTCCATCATTTGCTCTTTGCGGGTTTCTTAGCGTTTGCGTCTCATTCGAATCTAACACGTTTTGAACATTTTGTGAACTGACAAAGCTACTGTAACGGGAGGAAGAGTTGGATTCCGTGGTCCTGTGAAATGCTTGGAATGGAAGATGGGGAAGGATGGAGGTGGCGGACGCTGGAAGGTTTGCAAACATAAGAGAATTAGCTAAATGTTATTCCGAGCGTGGTGTTAATTCTGACTTGTTTTTATATCATTTAATGCAGTGTTTTTCAGCCTTTTTGAGTCGCGGCACACTTGTCTTGGCTGTAAAGATACCACGACGCACACCTTATAAAACATTACCAAACCAGACCTTTTAGTAAAATAGAAAGAAACAGAAAACGTCCGTGCCGTTGTCTGGTGATTGTTTTGCTTTTTTGGTACAGAAGTTTGCTCAGGACACACCAAAATGGTAAATTGTTCAGTGTCTGGTTGAAAAGCAAGGATTTAATGCACTAATGGAAAGCACTTAGGTTCAGTTGTTGCTGTTGTAAAGCACAATACGAATAAAGTTTGTCTGGATTGATTCTAAATTGAGCATACATTTCCGAATACAAAATAAAATGGTCTCTATTGATCTATTCAAACCTAATGAAACTAATGACTGAACAGCGTCTATGACTTTCAGATTAAAATGTTTAAAGTGGACATATCATGCTTTTATTTTCACCTTTTGAACATTTAAAACATTTACCTGGGGTCTAAATAAACTATACCTGCAATCTACAGTCTGAATTCCTCCTAATTTTCTTTTCTACATGCCTCTTTTACCCCCTTTTGTAAGGAGCGCTTTGAGCGCTTGTTTTGGCACTGTCTCTTTAAATGCAAATGAGTTAGTTCGCACCCCACCCTCCCATGCGCATTGCACACAGACTCGCCCTGCTCAGCCATTGTTGTAGTCCCAAACACAGTCCGTCTGTCGGATCCAAAACTTCTCCAAAGTTAGAAAAAAACGTAATGACAATCGAAAAATTGACAAGCGAAGACATCAACATCCAGCCTTACATGTACGAGCCAGAGTCTGACACAGACCAAGAGGAAATCGAAGACGACGATCCTCCGCAGCAAAGACTTCAAATGGCTGCATCTCAATGGTTTGTTTACTACTATGTAATTCGCTACGCTCCGTTAGCTTAACTGTGTGTGAAAGATGTTAACAGGTTGTCTAATGGACCCTCACTTTACCATCTTACTGCAACAACAGTCCGGGGAAAAAGGCTACTGTCAAGTCAGTCAGCGTAGTTACGGTGCTGCGGGCTACGCTTGCTGCGCGCTAATGCTAGCGACATGCTAACGTCAGCTACGAGCAGTCTGATGTGAGTTCTGCCTTATGAAAACCTCAAAAATAAATGTATTATATGTATATATAAAGACATGTGCCCTAAGCAGCTGGAAAACAGCCGAGTAAAAGATGGGCAGCTACAGGTGTAATGCTAATCCTCACAAATGGCCAGCACACAGGTAAAGAATGACTGGATAAAAATAGGTCTAATAAACAGTGTTTCAGCGCTTGACTTACCGCTCCACTATATCGCCATCTCCATAGACCGAAGGAACTGACCCTTTGATCAAATGCAATCTTTGAGCAAATCCTCGTTGTACTGGCGGAGGTTACTGAAGCACTCCTCTTTGAAGTGCTTAGCGACACAAACTGAACTTTCCCCACTGTCGGTGGTACATTACCACTAAAAATAAACGTAACCATGCCGATCTCCGCGTTGTTCGGATGCAGGCGGTCGTGTAATGAGTTGTGCTGGTTAACACAACCAAGAACAGAGCATTTAACTTGTCCACTGCACCGCTGACATCTTTGGCGCTTGGACTACAAAATCGCTACGAGGAAAATAAAGATGGCGGTCTCTGCCGAAGCTCTTGACCTTGTTTAGTAGTTCCGTGACGTGATAGATAAAAATACGTAACAGATAATGCGGATATTCGAACGAACTGAGAAATATGTTGCAAAATGTATATAAATATATCTCTGCAGCTACTTAAGTGATTAATTTCAACTTTTAGCCACTACCAGACACCCACAGTACACAATAAAAGGCATCTAAGGGCCAAAAAAGTAGATTTTGCATGATATGTCCCCTTTAAAATTAATGGTCAGACCCATGCATAAAAGAGCACGATCATTATAACAGGATAGCTAGGATAGGATAAGATATCTTTATTTTTGATTATTTATTTAGTTACGAGCACAAACAGCTAATAAACTAATAGGTCTCTAGATTTAATAGTTACAGCAGCAAAGTGCGACACATTTCTCTCCACATTTCTGTAAAAAAAAACTTTTAGAAGAAACCACGAGGCTAGTTGTACATACAAAAGTGTCAGGCTTTAGTATTTCTGTCCACAGTTCTGTCTGAGACCCCTTGACCGCCCTGCTTTCAAAACTACCTGACACAACTAATGCCAACAAATATCTTGGCAAAAGTACCCAATTTTAGACTGTCTACCATCAGAAGACACCAAAAGAGACCGGATCAGCACGGCAAATGGGTTAATGGTTGGTGCGCAACATTTCTCACCGATTTCTACAAATAAAAGTTCAGTTCAAGTTCATCTGGCGCAGGGTGAAATTTGATGTTGATGTCAAGAGGAGTTATTTAAGTGTTCTTAGCTGGACGGTTAGCCTACGAGGCCGGATGATGGGAGAAACCGGAGCACCCAGAGCAGCGTTTTTCAACCTTTTTGGAGTCAAGGCACACTTTTTTTGCTTGAAAAGATTCTGCGGCACACCTTTTAGGGGGAAAAAGTTGTATATAATGTGGTAAATATTGATCATGATACTAAACTTAGCAATGGTGACTGTTGTTTTGCTTTCTTTTTTTGGATTAGAAGTTGTCTCAGATCATATTCAATTAGTGTGACTCCGTTAACTCAACCAACTGGAGACATTTTCAAGGCACCTGGCAAAACCTCAAGGCACCCTAGTGTTCCTGGGCACACACACCAGCTGAAAATCAATGGACTAGAGGACACAGGAAGAACATGCAAACTCCACAGAAATAAGCCCATCGTCTGGAAATCAAACCAGAACCTTTTTGCTGTAAGGTAAGAGTGATAACCAGTGTGTCTAAACCTTCTATACACCCATGTTTTTTAATTGTACGTTCTAGTTTCGCATACATATCACCGCCGCGCAGCTACATCTTTTCTGTTCGTCAGCTGCAAAAAGTTTCAAACGTTTCTGAACTAGATCAATCTCAACTTTGTGCCATTGTCCAAGGCTAGCATCACTCGCACTCTGCACCAGTAATGAGTGGTCTGCGCGGTGCCATGTTTTTGTAGTCCAGTGCCCACCCTGTCCTCCGCCAGTCCCGCCATCTGTCCACCTGTCCGCCTCTCCTCTTCCCCTCCCTCCCTCCCTCGCTCCTCTCCATCGCTCCATCGCTCCATCCCTGTGAGGCGGCGGGGCTCTATTGTGTTGCCAGGGTAGGATTCACCCTGCCGTGCACCGCGGAGGCCTGTGACTGGCTGAGGGCTCCTCCTAGGTACCGCCCCCTCTCATCTCTTCCCCCCTCCCCCTTTCCTCCCACACCACCCACTCTCTCTCTCTCTTTCTTTTTACGTCTCTTCTCCACCTCAGTCGTTTTTCGAAAGTGCAAAGTCTGGCGCTATTGGTCCGGCTTGTTTTCCTCGCCCTCGACATCTCATCTTCGCCGGAGTGTTAATATGCATCTGTTCCAAATCGTGGCGTTTCTTTGATAACAAAAACACCGTTTCTCCTTGTCCTTCCGTGACCCCATCCCGTGATCTAAATTTCATGGTCATTGTTCTCATTAGTTTAGCTCCAGTTGTGATCTGGCTGGGTTGGTTAGCAGGTTTGTTTTGAAGTAAGGTTTTAAAGTGGTGTGATGGGGTTAACTCAAACATATGTTACAAGCAGGCCCAGCAAGTATCGTGCATGTTTTTGTAAACTGGCAACAGCAGAGGGAGGGTTACTTTTCGGGAAAAGATTTTAACAATATAATTCAGTGTTTTCAGTGTAGGGAAAGGTAAGCTACGTTCATGAAAAAATAAGATAAAGGACAGCAAATACCTTTACAGTAACAGTAATTAAGATATATTCTTGTTAATGTTAAGGTAGGCTCTCAAGTTTCTCTGATTATGACTTCGTTTGGGGGAATAGCACTTGAGCTAAATATTATCATGGTTTTACTTTGCAGTTTTTGAAGAAATTTTGAAAAACAAAAGTTTATAATTACAGGAAGTAGTGCTGAGTTCTAAAACGGAATCCCTCTGTGATGTCATCAAAAAGCGACGCGTCATTGAAAATACAAAGACAATTTACAGAAACTGACAGTTTAAATGGTCATTTATCGAAATAAAGGTTTTATCAGGTATTATTATTAGTCAAATATTGTAACTATTGTGTAATGTATATGGATTTTGGCTATTGTTTTCAGAATGGTTGCTAGGTAACAGTTGCTGAATTATATGCGTCATATTTGCGGCTCATGTCCAACCAGGAAGTGCAATTATAAAACCTTACGAAAACTGTCAAACAAATCTTAAATATAATCACGTTCGCTATGTTTTAGTCATATAGACCTTAAGCTGGCTTCACACAAGAGGATTTAAAAATCTGCGGTTTTAAGACATGACACAAAGTGCGTAGACCACAGACATAAGAACATTTCGCTTTGGTTATTAGTCTCACACTCACACAGAACATCAACACCACATACTAACCCTTAGAAAGCAGTTGATAAAACAGGAGGACTATGAAAGGGTCACGTAGTCGAACTTCGCAATAAAAACAAACACACGAGCATAAGAGGCAGCGTCGCCTGCTTTTCTATGCGTCCTTGTTCAAAGCTACAATGAAACAAAAGAAGGAATGTGTGTTGAATAAATCGTGCTTGTAAAGACCACAGGATCGGTGTGTTCAGGAGGAGAGAAAAAGCATGTTAAAGTCATTGTAGCGGTCATGATAAATGCACAAATTCAATGTTGGTGTAGGTAACAGAGCCTGGTGCTGATTGGCAAAGTGACCGTAAGGCACAATTGTAAATTCCAACATGACGGAACCTGTTGATTGTTGGAACGCCTCCCCAAACTCTGGAGAGGCAAATCAGGCCAAAGTCCTCTAGTGTGCAGCCGGCCTTAGTGACTATCCGTGACCAAATGTGAAAACGTGTAATTGTAAAGCTGTTTCTTTCATTTGTATTTCACGCTAGTTTACTTCGCTTTATCGGTGCGCTATGTGAAATCTTTTTGTCTCATGGAGTGTTCCACAGTTCAGAATTAAACTTATCAAGAGTTCACTTGCGAAACCAGATACCGAAGAGCCATTTGACTCGTGAGATAAAATATTTTCCCATCCCTTCTTGAATAAATCCCCTCAACAATACTGATATTCATAAAATGTGTTAGAGATAGTTTCAAAAAGAAAAAACGACAACCTTTTCTATTAAGTCTACCATACCCTAACTTTAACATGCATTTGCTCAAACAGCGTTCAAAAGACTTTATAGCTTGCAATAAAAACAAAGCACTAGCCTCCCGCTCATTTCTTCTACTGCAAATCATAGTTAACGTCGATACAAAGAAACAACAAATGCTGACTGAACCACACCGCAACGTCTCTGCTTGTACTAAATTTTCCCAACAAAAGCAAATTGTCTCTTAAGTTCCGCTAATTTGGCATTTTATTTCCAGCATTCAAAGTCTTTTTTAAGTACCGCACAACTGGTGAAGCGGCTCGGAGACACATTCTTCCTGCAGGAGGGTAATGGGTGCTCGCTGCAGGACCTCTGGGGTCTCAGATGTAGTTACAGTCTGGGGCACTGGAGGTGATGAGGTGAGGAGGTCCTTCTCTGGTCTCATACAGAGGCAGAGGGCCGGAGCAGGGGGCCACAGGGGGCTTAGGGATTCATTAATTTGAGTTTTTGACAGACATTATATACTACAAGAATTACTAACAAGAAGTTAATTGGAGTTGACACGGGCAAAATATGTATATAGTGTTCATCGTGGCTGTTGGTATCCAAAGTGTCTCCCAAGAACATCTCAAACAGAGTTAGAAAAAGTGCACGGAAATCGTTTTAAGATCAAAAGTATAATATTTCTGGTACTAAATGACTTTATCAACCCCATGATTAAAAGTATAATTTAGGTACAATTTAGGTTTGATTTAAAAGGAAAACTTTTGTTATGTTTTGGTGACATCAGTTGTTCGCACATTTCCTGGTAGCAAAATTGATCCGATATCGTTGTCGTCTTGTTTTGGTGATAAACGACATGTACTTGTGTCAAAAGTAATAGTTTGAAGTTCGCTTCGGCGGGAAAAACTAAGATGACTACATATACCAGGGGTTCGTAAAGTTTTTGGCCAAACATCCAAATTTAACATCCTAATCAGTCCAAACAGCGGTGGACGAAGTACTCAATTTTGGAAGTTAAATAAAAGTACAGACATGTGAACAAAAAAACTAAAATAATTTAAAAAAAAAACTAAAACTAACAGAGTTGTTATGAAATGTAGTGTAATATTTACTGTAAAATGTACTTAAGTAAAGACCAGACACTGAAAAATGCTAATTAAGTACAGTCATTTTACTTTTGTTACTATCCACCACTGGATACAAAGATTGCTACATCCCTAAAACTGAGTCAAAAAGCTCCAAGACGAACCGGTCTAAAGATCCAAACCAGTCGAAGCGTGTCTTTAGAGAACTGTCAGTCAATTTAGTCAGGAATCTGTCTCATTGTTCTCCGTGATACAAACAAATGATCAAAAGTAGTAGCAATAATATTTAAATGTAGATATATATTAAATAAAAATAGTCTATTTACTATTTATAATGTATACATAATTCCACATACTATATTGAGGTCTGGGGCAATACATTTAAGACAAATACAAAACCAATCTTTATCTTGCAATAAAAGGCAATAAGCAATCACATTTTACTTATAAAGAACCAACCAATGTACGATACATAAACCTTCCAACATTGAAATCTTATGCTTTAGTCGTTGTTGTGTAAGATAAAAAATAATCTGCCAAAATCATTAGAGAATATGTTCAAAATCAGAGATAGCCAATACGAACCAAGAAGAACGGAGATGTCTACGAAAAGGAAATTCAGAACAAATAATGTGAAATATGAATATAAAACAGTTGCACAGATGTACCACTCTTTTCCATTTTAAAAAGAAGTTCAAATGTACAACTGCCAGCACATACATGAATTCTGAATCTTAGTTTATAAAAAATGTAGTACTTTGCATAGGTTATTGCACAGTTTCCTTTTGCTTTTTCACAAATTCTGAAGGGTCTCACACTCGTACTACAACAGAGAGGTATAAAAGCCTACACGTTTTCGGTCTTTCTGCGTGTCAGGTATTACCACAACCGGAAAGATGTCCAACCATACTTGCGACCGAAATAAACTAATCACGCGCACACTTTCTCTGGCTCTGTTTCTGACCCCTCGCTAAGACCAACCCGACCTACTGCTGTGGCTGTGATCGGCTTACACACAAAGAGGGCATCCCCGTGTTCTCCTCCCGCTCTCGCCGCTCCTTCTCCTCTGCCCTGTCCTCCTGTGGGTATACTGCACTTTCATTGGCTCCTTCTGCGCGCCGCGTACCTCCATCTCCGGCTCTCTCGTTCCCTTCCATTGCCCTGATTGGGGCCTGCAGCCGAGCGGATTAACACGTTCTGGCAGGAGAGGAGGAGAACTCTACCATCCCCACCCCGCACGCCTACACACACGCGACCGCACGTGTATCCCTGTACGCGCATATGCATTTCAGCCCGAGAAACGGCGTACAATCAAACATTTAAAAATCTATACCTCCACGGGCTTCCTAGTGGACTCTTTTGCCGTCGCCCTTCGCACTCGCCGTGACTTGCAATATGCCAGAGTGTGCATGAGAAAGGCCAGGCTGCGTGACTGCATCCGCACTTTATAATTTATAGTTAAAAGCACAAGTTGGAGAGAGCAGAGGAGGCGGAAAGGTAAATGGCAGCGCTTTATGCCGGTTATCGTCGGCTTTGTGTTGGAGTGTCTCGGAAGTGTCCTTGAGCGGCGGTGCGGTGCCAGGCGGTGGACCGGAACTGGGATGGCTGCAGTCGGAGGATGCTGAGAGGGCAAATATGTCAAGCTAACGTTATCCAAAGGAGTTACAAAATGTGCTGTCAACTAGTCAGGCGGTAAACTATCAGTGTCAATCAGACTAATGGACAAAACGACAAAACTTAGGCCAAAGAATCGAAAAGAGGCAGTATTATAAAGTAGCATACAGCTGCAAGTGGCTTTATCTTTAGTATATCTTGAATAGAAAGCAAATCGGTCTGGCATAAAAGAGCAAAATATGTTTAGAGATGAAAAATTACGTTGATATATCATGATATATTTATGATATTTAATATATTTTGTGACCTTTATAAAGGGTCGTCAATGGGGAAAGGTGGAAAAGGATATGAGAAAGTTGTAAATGTTAACAGAGATATACCAATTTGGGCAGGGAGGTATGGCCTATATTTATCAGTATAAGACAGAAAATTTTCAAAGATGATACAACTGACGATATAATTGATGATAATATAATTGACCATAGCTTCTATAATAATTGTACTAACTCATTTAAGGATATTAAAGTAATCACACACTCCTCACACTCTTTCTCAGTCATTACATGTGTTTTTAGCCTCTGCAGTCTCTACAGTCGTTGTCACCGCGTGGCAGGCATATGTGCTAGCCACTGGACCACGGGCAGCACATTGATAGTCAAAATTTCATTGACCTGAGAGCAAATGACAGTATATCATGGATGATATTATATGGACAGTACTAGCACCAATACTGGTCTTGAGTCAGAACCAGAATCATTTGCTGATTTAGAAATTGGTCCAGAGGATTGGTTGAGGGTTAGGCCGATCAATTCAAGTACTCACATGACCGCAGCAAGCATCTCATAATGTTTGTACTTAAGTCTCAGGGATATTGGAAAAAATGGAATCAATCTTAACATATATATGCCGGAGAACCTCAGGGCCGCAGAGAACGTTCAGGTTTTTAAGAGCAGGCTCAAGACCCACCTTTTTAGCTTAGCTTTTGATTAATATTTATTATTTAATTTGTTTAATCTTACTTATATAACTTATTTATTTATTCTATCTATTTATTTATTGTGTTTACCTATTTTAGCTTCATTATTATATATATGTATTTAGTCTTCCTCTTTTTTCCACCCATTTATTTATTTCCCCATATTTATTTATTCTTTTATTCATTTTAGACTCTCCAGTGTTTCCTCTGAGGGGCCCTCTGTACTGGGAGCGGTGGTCGGCTGTGGCTGCTGGGCCCTGGCTCATGGGCCGCTGGGGGAGGTTTGGTGTGAGCCTCGTCTCCTCTGGGCCCTAAGTCTGCGTTCTGTCGCCATGGGCGACCTTGCTCCTGGTGCAGACTGCTCTTCTGATGGTGCTTCCTCAACTGGCTTATCTGTACTCAGTCTCCTCCTGTTTGTCAGAGTGCATGTGTGTGCGTGTCTGAGTGTGCACGTGTGTGAGCATGTGTGTGTGAGCATGTGCACGCTTGTCTTTGTGTGCGTGATTATCTAGATGGGTTGTTTGGTCATGCGGGTTGGGCGGAGGGGAGGGGGGCTTCGGTGGATTGTGGGCTTGTGGCAATGTTTTTTAATTCACTGTAAAGCACTTTGTGTTACATTTTATATGTATGAAAAGCGCTTTATAAATAAAATTTGATTTGATTTGATTTGATATTGATCAGATGATACGTTGACAGTGTACTGGTTTCAGATATCAACAGGCTCAATTGACATCAACAACAAGACCTATGATCATTCCAAACAGCGTAGTTTAAACTTGAGCTACAGCATGGGTCAGATTTGACTGTTTAGGGCCTACAATTGAGCTGTGAAAATGCAGATGTTTTGTTCTGGGTGGTGGTTAATATCTCGGTAGTAACTGGGTCCACACACACAAAACAAAAACAGGCACAAACGCCAATATTTATCTATTTTTTTTAACTTTATATTGGTATTTTATGGTTTTGCTTTGATTTGTTTTTACGGGTTTCATTGTTTAAGGAGTAATTCAAGATGAACATTAATACTTTTTATGCTACTTTTTGTTGTTTTTTATTCAAGAATACTTTATTTTGTCCCTAAATAAAGTGTTTATTTCTTTGCAGCACTTTGGAAATGGTTATGGTTTCTATATAAATAAAATGATACTGAAAAACTGACAACATCAAATCTATGTCATGTATATCTATTTCCTTCAAAAACTGCAAATCACCCTTAGAGTTACACAGATTCCTGCCCTCCATTTGAAATTATGACATCAACGCAACCTATTAGAACAACTCTTCATAAATAAAACCCCAAAACCATGCATCTTTTATTACAACTCTTCACTTCTACCATTTCCTCCCATTCATACGATCCCCGCCATCCAGAGTGACATATATCGGTCAGAACTCTGCGGTCAAGACACACCGGGGACCACACTGACGCCATCCACTTCGGACATCTGAGGACACACAATATGGAGAGCACCTGTACGCCCTCCAGCCGACCGAAAACATGCAGCTTTAGCACGGTTTGGCGCAAAAAGACCACGGTCGGACGAACGCAAGCCTGACCGACGACAAACATCCGAGAGGGCTCACTGGACTTGAATATTGTATGAGGCTTTCACTTCCGACATGGCGGGCCGGGCGTTGTGCATGCGAACGTAGAGTAGAAAGGAAAGGGGAAGAGAGAGAAAGAGAGGTAGCGACGCACTTGAAAAGACAAACACATGTAGTCACACAAACAGGGGCAGTGGAGCCTGAGCTGATGTGGCCCGGAGCTGCCCAGCCCGACCGGAGCGCAGCCGTCGTACGTGCGCGCTCACACACACGCTCATGCATACACTTAAGAGCCATCTGCAGCTGGAAGATACGGCCTGCTGAATAAGGCTGCGGCGCTGACACTGTGAGACGGGCGCGCGGTAAATCGGAAACGAAGGGAGGAGAGGACGGAGGGGTGGCGACGGGAGGCAGGAGGAACTTGACTTTTGATGCGTTTAGTTTGAAGGATGTTTGGGGTGAAGAAGATGTATAGAAAGGAATAGGAAATATTGGAAATGTTGTTCCTTTTTGAGGTAGTTTTTAATGGTTTTAACCACTGCAATGCACTTGATTGGAGGTCAGACTTACAGAATGTGGAAAATGGATAATATCACAATTGGTTTTGGAGATATGCAAAATTTTAATATCGAGTATCGTCTATAAGCGTTTCATAAATTCAGTTCAAGAAGAGTGTATGGGTGTGTGATGATGACAAAAATTTCTATTGTTATATTTTTTGGGATTATCTCAATGACGATATTCAGACTCTAAGTTAATGCAATCCATTAGAAAAATACAGCATAAAACATGATAGAACTGTAACATTAACGAACTAATAGTGCATATTTTACGTTAAAGTAAAGTTCACAAATTAACCTTCTCGCTTTTGTAAAAATAATCACAAAATGTATCTGGGACATAGAATAATATTTGCACAACATACAGTATTTTTTTTTTAGCTTAAAGGAAAAGTATTACATATTTTTATATTTTATGTAAATAAACGTGCTCTTGAGTACCTTAAAAGTACGTTTGGCATCTCATGTTTTAGAACTAAAAAAAAAAACATCTGCATCTTGGCTGTTTCCCCCGGCACACTGAGTTTATGCGCCTTCAACTGGCTGCATAGCACTTACACAAGTTAGTTAAATTGTGTTATTACTCAAGGGACGGCAGAAGCTAATGCACGGAGCTAATGTAGTCTAGCAGCTCCAGTGTTCATGTTTAGACGGCAGAAATGCTCAGAACAAGTGTGGGGATGATTAAGGACTTAAAACAGCAGAAGATTCTCAGATCAGGTCAGAAGATCAGAAAAATGTCATTTGTCGAGTGAATTTAGCAGGAAGTGTTTATGATGGTCGGAGGGAGAGGATTTTCTAACCAGGAATCATCAAACTAGCATGAATGAAGCTAAATGCAACTCCACATATGTTTTCTATGATAGAACATGGTTAAAAACTAAAAAAAGTTAGTATAGTGACTAATTATAATGATTATTTAGTAGTATATATGTGCCTAGTCACGATTATTCGATTCATTATTGCAGGCCTACCCTATAGCATAATATGTTCTCTTTAATTGCTTTTCTATTTCCATTTTGACTCAGTAAATTGTGTCAAAAGACAAATCTGATGCACTGAGGACAAATTATTGTCCTTCGAAAAAAATATTGGTGCCAAATTTGGTTTTAATATCGGACCAATACAAACCCCTCCCAATATCATCGATACCAATATTGCAACCAATATATCGCCCATACCAGTGTTTCTCAAACAGTGGTACGCAAACTTCTTCTGGTGGCCCGGGGACACCTCTTCAATTGTAATGTTTAGTTCACTTAGAGGAAATTTTATTAAAATATTTTGCCCTTCCTTTAGTACATTTCTAGTTAAAACTACTGTGGCAATACTGTATTCCTATTTAAGACCTTGTTTATCCCTAATTTAGACTTCAAATAATCCTGTAATAGACTCAATTTAGATTTGGTGGTACCGAGAAAGCCAAATCTGTTCTTTGGTGGTACTTGAGGGAAAAAAGTTTGAGAACCACTGGCCTATTGCACATTGAAATAATACTTCAAAGCCAATATTCTGCTTATAAAGTTGCGCTGTACGTCGTATGCAGTCATTACTTGATCATTTACATCTTCCTAGCCTTTAAAACACATTAGACTCACCTCTTCTATCTCCAGTGACCTCCTGCTCACCTCCAGCCCTCTCCCAGCCCTAACCGCCTCATTGACAGTCCGTGTAAAACTGGATTGATATGTTTTTGAAGAATCCCCAGCGACGCGGCCGGAGATTGATTCACTGATCGCGTCTGAGAGGAATCTGCAGAAGGACGGAGTCTTACCTTACAGCGCAGGAGCAGTTAAGAGGTCAACTCACACCCCCGGGCGTTTGGAGATGAAACAAGCACTATCTGGCGCCCCGGGCATTCACGTACACATAGTTTTGATACGAGAAATAGAGTTATCATATGTGGAGGTCAAAGTTCAGCGCGGTTCGGCTTTACACGGGGGAAGGCGGGGGATATTAGTTCAGAGTGGAAATCAAAGAAGCAGATGCTAGCGTATGGTGCGTGGAAACTAGCAGGTGCAGCCACAGGCACTTTGCATGAATTATGGGAGTGTTATGGGAGCTTTTCCCTGGGTTGCTTTGGCGACTATACATAATGAGTGCATTTGAAGTCAATTTATTGCAAGGATTGGTGGAATATTCAGGGATAAATATTGATACGGAAATGCTTTTTGCTTTCTTTCAGATTTATAATGAGGAACCAACTCAGAATTGTTCGTCAGTCGGTCTTCGGTTATAGATTAGTAGTTTGAATTTACTCCTCTGAAACAACAACGACGGCAACTGCAACAACAAATGCTTCGTAAAACTTGTAGTATGTGTCCCTTGACTGTTGTTATTGCTGCGGTAATGTAATTTGTTTCAAGCCTGAAAATGCTGTCTCCATGGAGTTTTAATTTCTTTGCTAGAATCAATATCACTTTATTTGTCCCTTGGAGTAATTCAAGAACACTGAGCAGTTAAAGACAATAATAATAGAAAAGTATAATAATAATCATTTAGAAATATAATAATAATATAATAGAAACGTTCAAACAAAGGTCAACAGGAGGACTCGTCAGGTATAGGGTTAGTAGATTCTGTGACATGGGTGTTTGAGGAGAGTAACAGCCCTCAGAACACAGGTGTCTCTCCTCTGAGTCCTGCAGCCTGGAATATTCCACAGTATGGCATTAAACTTATTGTATCTACATAGCAAGTATCCAAATAAATGTGGTTTTAATGCTTTAAGGAAAAAAAAAAAAAAATTAAAAATACACATAATCATTGGTAAAGGTGGGATCATCTGCCAAACTGTGGTGGAATAAGTACTGACACAGGGGCAAAGAGTGTACTCAAGTAAAGGTATGGCATGTAAAAATATACTTAAGCAAAGGTAGTGAAATAATATTACTTTTGGAGTAAATAGTTAACATATTTTAAGTGATTGTATAAACAGTAAAGACTCAGACGGGTTGATCTTGATAAAGAATTGTCCTGATATTTTGATCTCTAAATGTTTCTAGTCTTTTTAGTGCATATTTTTGTTTGCTCAAACCCGGAACTTGAACTCAAAACTTTTAGTCAGGTCGTCACCGTGAATGTGCTAATTGATAAGATTGATTGCTTGTGCTAAAAATATCCCCTCAAACCTTACAGAAAATACTTTTAACTTTTCAGTCCTTTTCAAAAATGGAGTAGATTAAAAAGTACAGATCCCTGCTCTCAAATGTAGTTAAGTAAGTAAGTGAAGTATCCACTGTAAAATGTACTTGAGTAAAGTACACTTACCTAAAAACTGGACAGTACATTGACTTTAGTACCTCATCACTTTCCACCACCGCCAAAAAATGTTAGCATTTAGCTACACTTTCCTTTTCTGCTCCCTTGCTGTGTCATGGTTGTTTTTTGTTTTTTTCGATGTGCATTCTTGATGTGAGTGGGCTTGCCTCTCCAAAGATCCATGGACTCTCCACCAAAAGCATTAAAAACACAAATTTGCAAACAGATATGAGTTTGACAACAGAAAATTATCATAAAGGCTGTTTTACCATAGTTGCCTTTTTAATCACTATAAATGCATAAACCACAACTAGACATCGGTAGTAACGGTTCACCCTAAACCAGTCAAATCATCCTGTTTTTGAATCTGCGGTCAGAGTATCTCCATTTTGTGGTTGACCGTTCCTGACCCCTCATCATATTTACAGCCCATAACGGAGCCCAGCGCAGCCATAAGCCCGTGTGCAGTGTAATGTGTGGTGAAAGTGCTCTATAGGCTCTGTACAGGACGCTGAATCACATCCAAGCAGCTCGTGTTTAATTCATGAGAGGGCCATTATGGAGAAGGGTCAGCAAAGCGTACTGTGAAGAGCCTTTTGCCATCGGGAGAACAGAACGAGAGAAAGAGACAGAGAGAGAGAGAGGGGAATATGGCGACCGAATCATGACAAAGTGAAGTCAATGATTCTGTAACCTCCGCGGTAACCCTAGTTCTATGACGTATACAAATTACGTAAAGTCGCACGTATTTAAGATTTGTGTTTTAGCAGCTTCAGGGTCACTATTCTACGTTAAACATAAATGGGAAGGATGTGAAAGGTGAGTATAAGGACTGGAGAGAGAGTTTGATTGCAAGAACAGAAGTCTCCATTTTGAAAAACTGTCATGCATGTTTTACAACTGAAGAGTATAATTGCAAATAGGAATGGTTGATGTATTGGTTCGGCTGATACCAATAGAAAAAAGAAAAGAAAAAAAAAAAAACATCAGATTTGGGGCAGATATTTATCCGATTACTGTTGTTTTTTTACTTTGACTAATGAGTAAAATGGAAATAGAATAGCAATTGGGCCTTGCTATGGATTATAAAATCTTACTATTGGTACTGGCAAATATCATGTATCGGCCACAGCAGCAAGCCAACAACAACATAAAACAACAACATTCCGGCCTATCCCTAACAGCAAAAACAGAAAACCCCATTTTGAAAAACTGTTTAAAAGATTTATCAGTGAAAATCATGCGTGACTAGATTTTGTCAAAGAGGTATGGAATGTTTTGTTTGCAGTACCATACAATTGGCTTGTGAAAACATGGCCATACAAAGAGTACACTGCACGCCACTGATGACATTTGTTTTTTTTCAAATTGCACTTATCGGTCTTTGTAAATGAACTCTTACTAATGTACACGTATACACAACAGGTAAAAGTCTTGGTTGTGAGATTCAATGTTATGCAGGCAATTTGAGCGCTGAATGAATCTGGTGAGGCGTTGCGGACTTGAAAAACACAACGGGCCTCTTATTAAACCCTCTTATTAAAAAAGGCACCTAATGACATTAGGTTGAACTGAGCACGTTTGAGAGAGACATAGCCCTGAGTATGTGGGCTGACTCAATGAAAAGAAAAAATGTGAACATTTCAAATCGATTTGTAAACTTTATAAACTGCGAAATTTCTAAATTTCTCAAAATCTTTTGTGCAAGGATCTAGGGACTTTCACTAAAACAAAATAATAATGAACTTGAGTGTAAAGATGCATTTGTGAGCGAGAGCTAGACCAGTCATCAAAGTGACAAGCATGGCAGGTTTAAATGAATAATAATGGAACAAAACATTTCCACAAAATTGAAATATGATGATATAATATGCATTGATTAGTTAGTAGAGTAGTACAATAAAAATAGTTTGTGACTACGAAATCAACCACTGAAATAAAAGACGTGTGTGCTACTGAGCAGTAGGAAGTCGCTAATATTGTCAGAAAACATTGCTCAGCGAGAAAAGGGGGCTTTTCTTATCAACAGACAACAGCTCTGACTATTTTGGTAAATTTGTAGTAAAACATATAATAAATATTCCTAAAGACAAATATCAGAGCTGTTTTTTCTTGTACAGTAGCATTTTATTGCTTTCTATCCATTCTTTTAAAGCTACAAAAGCTATTTTGAATTTTGCAATGTCTAAATGTATAGAAACTAAACATAAAACAAAGAGTGTTGAAGTTAAATGTAAAGAGTACTTGACATTTTCCCTCCTGCAGTGAACCAGCGTGGCCTTAAAAGCCTGGCCCAGACTTCATTTAGCCAGAATGAGTCTGGAGAGGACCACATTAGATTAGTGTAAATGGGCCCTAATGATCCCACTGGGTTAATTTAAGCATGGCACGCACAGTGGGAAGCATAAACATTACAGCCAGCACTTCAGGCACGCAGGAAACACTGACAAGTCATCGAATATGTAAACTATTTTGTACAATTCAATTATTCAAAGCAACTTTTAAATGCTTATTTCTCTCTCGTTAATGTTTGGTGGTACTCAGAAAGTTTGGTCGTTTAAGAGTCTAATTTAAAGTCAATAAACAGTAGAATGTTTCTTCACAAGTCACAAAATCATTCAAATTAGACATATGTAACTGCGTTTCATTTTAAAATCGTGGTGGAATTGCAATTGTAACAGACACCCGTAAAAAGCCACAGTATCAGTTTTTCATTTGTAGTTTCTGATTGAAAAGGTTGGTGGAAAAGTTTGGTTTAAGTTTTTTGATGAAAAAGTTGAAAGATGAAATATTCAAATGGAAGGTTTACATTGGACGATATGCCTTAATTTCACTGGCTGTCTTTTGTTGCTTTTTTTTTTGTTTTTTATTTCTTTTTCTGGTCGTGTCCTGTTTTAAACACTTAAAAACTGTAAAAAGAACAAAAAAAATAAAAAAATATATTACTGTGTGCTCGGTTCATTACTTCTTGAAAACCACGATGAAAAAAATAAAATAAATAAATAAACTCTGTATTTTAACCAGCACAATTTCTCAACAATAACATTATTTGAAATTATTCTTTAATATATGCAAATTTATGTGAAGTTGAACTGTGAACTGTCAACAAAAAATTGATTAAGAAAATATATAAATACTGTCTATCTATATATTTTACCAATAAACTAATAACACGTCCGTAGCCTTTGTTCTTCCTAGGCATCATTAAAGTTTCTCATTTCCGTCCGTTTTAAATGTTTTCCAGTGTCGTTTCCCTCTGCGGACGCCCTGGACACATGTACTGCGGCGCGTGGTGGCGTGTTTACCTCGATGATGTCTGCGTTGGTGCGGCTCTCGTGCGGCTCGTTGTACTCGGTGTACTTGAGCAGCACCTTGTCCATGTCGGTGCTGGCGTACTGGAACAGCTTGTTGGAGTGGTTGAAGATGATGAGGGCGATCTCGCAGTCGCACAGCACGCTCAGCTCGTAGGCCTTCTTCATCAGGCCGAACTTCCTCTTCGTGAACGTCACCTGCGGGAGGTAACGACAGTGGAGGATATGTTACTTGGTAGCAAAAATTAGAAAAATAAAAAATAAAAAATGATAAAATGCACCAATTAATATCAGAATGAAATGGGTTACACAAAAAAGAGTTAGGTTTAAGATAGAAAACCGTCAAGAAGCGCTAAGACATTTTAAGTAAAGATGATAAAAACACATTTTTACTGATCACAACACAAATTTTGATATTTATCGGACATATATGCATTATTTTATATCGTTATTAGCCTTTAAACATGGTCTTGAGCACCTTTATCCTACATACTACTCGTGTTTTAAAATAAATGTAAAATAATGTACATATTGGGGAAAAATCTAGCCCTTAAGCAATGTGTCCCAACATGCTAATACGAAGAACGCAGTTGTGATGAATGCAATTTGATGGCAGAAATGCTCAGATTGTGCCTAGTGATGATTTATAGATTTGATAATAGCACAGGAGATCTCCAAATTTCTACCTTTGACGTCAACATTTTGGATAATTTGAAAAGTGTTTTTGAGACTTTTTTTGAGACAATTTTGTAAATAATATTCATCAAACAAGTGAGAATGAAGCTAAATACTTCAGGTATGGTTTTGATGAAGGAACTGTTTTGTGACATGGTTAAAAGCTCAAAATTGAGTGTAATTTAAGTTTATATTTTCTACAGCAGTCACCTTTCCACTCCCATTCCTTCTATTTTGCCGTCTCCTGTTTTGCGATTGTGATTAGATTTGGTGATAAAAATCGAATCATGAGCTTGTCCCTGTGACAATCTGCTATTTTTGTGAAATCAACATATTGTGATTCATTATTTTTCTGTCTTTAATGCAGCTTTCTGTTCAAACCCACTTTTTTTTCTCCTGTTGTTTAGCCTCTGTAGTCTGTGATCAAATGACTTTATTTACCTCTTATAGACCAGGGCTGCACGATTCAACAAAATCAACACAAAAAGCAAAAAAAAGTGATACAAATGTGCTCAAAAGTAACCAAAACGCGCCTGCAAACAAGAAACCCAACTCAAGAGCGATAAAAACATGGCAAAAAACGACAAACACTCATTTAAATATGACAAACGCAACTGACAAAAACTAAAAAGCAACAAAACAGAATCCTATTATTCAAACCTAAATCGCAAATCTAATCTTAATGGCACTGGTCAGAAAAATCGCAATTAGATATTTTTCCTAAATTGTGCAGCTCTATTAAAGGCAATAGAAAAAAACAAAATCGAAATCGTGATCATCATTTTTTGTCAAGTCGCCCGGCTCTACTTTGCTCCTTTGATTTTAAACGGGGGTGTTCTACTTGGCCTCGTCACGGTTAGACTTTTGGCTGCTAAGAGTCATTTCCTCCTCTCTTCGCTAACGTCCTCGCCGCCTTGATCAGGCCGCAGTTTGGGTTTCATCTTCCGCGCCGCTGAGGGGAGTCGAGATGGATTACAGTAAAGAAAATTAAACATCAACCGTCAGGGCTGTTTCAGAACCGCGCTCCGCCGTCCCGCTGGGCACGCGCGCTCTGCTCTCCGCCACAACAATTCAAATTTCATGAATTAATTTTTTATTGTGTGTGTACTATTTGTGGTATTTCTAAGTCTGTTTCGTTCCCGGTATTTCCCAGATCTTGATGTTTGATAGTTTGGTTAGTGGATAATGCCCTAAGCACATTTTAAGGACATGAATGAAGTGGATTGATGCAAAAACGGAGAAAATAAACCAAGCGTTGTTATAAAATATAGATCCAAATGTGAGTCTTCTGGGAAATATGTTTTTACTCCCAGACAAAACTGCAAAAAGGAACAGCTACAATTGTTAAACTGACTTGATTGCAAATATTATCTCTCTCTACGCTCTTCAACTTCCCTCTCTGCCCCCTTCGCACTCTCTCCCTCATCTTCACCTCATCTGCTCACTTTCTCTTCTCGCTCTTCATCCTCTCTGCTCTCTTTCTCTTCTCACTCTTCCTCCTCTCTGCTCTCTTTCTCTTCTCACTCTTCATTCTCTCTGCTCTCTTTCTCTTCTCACTCTTCATTCTCTCTGCTCTCTTTCTCTTCTCACTCCTCATTCTCTCTGCTCTCTATTTTTTTCTCACTCTTAATTCTCTCTGCTCGCTTTCTCTTCTCGCTCCTCATTCTCTCTGCTCTCTTTCTCTTCTCGCTCTTCATTCTCTCTGCGCTCTTTCTCTTCTCGCTCCTCATTCTCTCTGCTCTCTTTCTCTTCTCGCTCTTAATTCTCTCTGCGCTCTTTCTCTTCTCGCTCTTCATTCTCTCCGCTCTCTTTATGTTCTCGCTCTTCATTCTCTCTGCTCTCTTTCTCTTCTCGCTCTTCATTCTCTCTGCTCTCTTTCTCTTCTCGCTCTTCATTCTCTCTGCTCTCTTTCTCTTCTCGCTCTTCATTCTCTCTGCTCTCTTTCACTTCTCGCTCTTCATTCTCTCTGCTCTCTTTCTGTTCTCACTCTTCATTCTCTCTGCTCTCTTTCTGTTCTCACTCTTCCTCCTCTCTGCTCTCTTTCTCTTCACTTTTTGCATACTTTGTTCTCTCTTTATCCTCCCTCTTTTCTCCCTTCCTTATTTGTCTCTGCCCTCTTTCTCTTCTTTCTCTTCTCTCTCGTCATCTTCTCTCTACATTCTCTCGCTTTCTCCTTTCTCCCCTCTCTTCATCCATACTGCTCTTTTTCTTCTCAGTCTAAATATATATATTCTCTGCCGTCTCGCCCTCCTTTCTCCACTCTCTTTGCCCCTCTCTCTTTCTCTATCCATCTTTTCTCTTTCTCTATCCTTTCTGCACTTTCTTCCTTCTTTCTTTCTCTCCTCCTTTTCCTTTTCCACATCTCCCTCTCCCCTCTCTCCTTCCCTATGCTTTCTCTCTATTTTCTTCCTCTCTCCCCTTTCTCTCTCTCTCCCAATCTTTACAACCCTCACTCTTCTCTCCTCTCTCATCCCATCTTTTCTCCATCCTCTCTGCACCTTCTCACTCTTTTCTCTCCCTCTCCTCGTCACACCTCGCCTTCTGTTCTCTCCCCATCCTTCCCCTCTCTCATTCCCCTCATCTTCACACCACTCTCTCTCCCTCCTTTCTGCACCCACGCCATCTTCTCCACTCTCTCCATCCTCTCTGTTCAACCCTTCTTTCTCTCCTCTCTCTTTTGCTATCCTCTTTGCACTTTCTCTCCCTCCTTGCTCTCGTTCTCATCTTCGCACCACTCTCTCTGCTCTCTCTCCCCTTCACCACTCTCTCCTTGCTCTTTTCCTTCCTCTCCTCACGTCTCCTCCGCTCGCTCCCACTCCAGAACCGCCTCCTCTTCACTTGTGAACAAACCAGCGCCGCCCGTATTCACGTTTTTTTTGTGTTTTTTTTTTCTTTTTTCCAACTGGCATCCTCAGAGGGTTGGGATTTACTTGGATTAGAGCGTACAATACAAACACACAAACAGAGAAAGAGAGAGGGAGATCAGCAGGAGAATGGAGGGATGGAGAGGTATTGTGAAATGTCAACACAGCGCCTTTGTGGAGAGGAACGGCTCATTACAGATCTGTCTTTGTGGTTAAATGTGTCTGATAAAAGACTATGGGGAGGTTGTCCCTATGTGACCTCAAATATGTTTTATCAAATGATGAGGAAGAATTTATGGCGGGATTATGAAAAGATGGAAAAAAATTGGGCAGACATCAGCAGAAATGTCTGGTTTGGCTTAAATTTTTGAAAAGTTTTGGGAGTTTTTCTTTTTTGTATGAACTCTGTTGCTTGCTACTTGCTTTAACACATGTTTCTAAAGCCCTTTTGCTGTTATGATGTGATAGATCTGCAATTACAACTCATGATTGGTTTGCTAAAGTTTAAAAAAGTTTTTTCTACTGAAAACAGCTGTGTTGTGGACATTAGTTAACACATAGCTGGTTGTGAATTTTAAGCTTTCGCTAATTTTCCAAAGGTCTGTGGGAAAAAAGAATGCAAACTTCCTGTATTGCTTTGACAGGGTTGGCAGAAGTTTACTGTAAAAATTAAAGGGAAAAAAAAAACAAAAACAGGCTGGATGGACAAATAGAACTGCTTATTCAACTCCTTTTTCTTTTTTTTCAAAACCTTTGAAAGCTTTTTCTTTGTTGTTACCTATACATGAGAAATGTGTCTTGTCTAACAGGATATAGCAATGGTATTTTTGATAACAAGCCCCTAGTAACATAGAAGAAATCTCCTAGCGCATGTCCAAAGTGGAACAGCCTTCAGTAATGCGTTTCAAATGATGCTTAACACAATTAATCAAATAGAATTGAGGAGGTATGCGAGTGGAGAGGAACGCTTCACCTTGAGAGCGGTTTAGAAGCATTAGTTTGGTTAGCATAGCCCTGAGCCGAGGAAAGAGACAGAGCGGGGCTGTGTGGGCTTACAGAGCTCCTATTGTCAACACATGAATGATCTCTGTTCCTCTCCAATCTGACCAGAGGAGCAGCAGCCTGGGATAACCTTCACAAGGAGACCGGGAGAAAGGCCACTGAAGAGGAATCGAGACCCCAATAATCAGGTTTTTAATGAGAAACGGACTTGGTAAATTATTGTTACAGTTAGAGATTGAGGGCGCGTTTTAGTTTGAAATTGAAGGTGAAGATAGAGTGCCTTAAAGGGTTAATATATACATTTGTCAGCTGAATTTGACCAGTCCTTCAATGAGATAAACCTGCCACAGAGCATGGTTAGGAGGAGAATCTAGCTGAAGGAGTACCTCTGTATTTTAGAAAGATACGAGAAATCCATACAAACACAGTAGACACTCAAGTTCAGGTTCACAATCAGCTGTCAACTACTCATTTGAAGACAGTGGAGTGCAGATTTTATGCAGTGAGAAGGAATGGTTTGAAAGAGGAGTGAAGGGACATATTTTTTTGGTCAAGTGAGAGCGCAAGCTAATCAGGTGCTTGACGGCAGTGAAGTTAGATCATAGAACTAGCTTAGTGAAGTATCAATTCCTGTTTCTCAGGCAAGTTCTGTCCATGACTTCTGGAACATCTTTATTGAAAAAAGGGCCTATATTCCTGCGTTTAAAACCTTTTTTTCCATCAGAATACGCAGCATCCATGTAAACTCTACAGAGAATCTCTCAACGTGATAATAAAACGGAGGCAAGAAGTATTGGTTGATTAAATGACACATAAAATTAGTTTTAAGTGACACAAATTCGTAAAAATAAAAATGTCACATCAAATTGTTACTTCTATGTTTGTTTTTTCTGCTCATCTTTAATTATTAGCATTATATATGGAATTAGAAGTGAAAAATTATATCGATTAATCCACTAGTTTTGGGATAAATCATTGTCGACAATAGGGCTGCATGATATGAGAAAAATATCAAATTTTCTGACAAGCTTTGCGACTGAAATTTGCAATTTATGTTTTAATAATAGGATTCTATTTAAAAATTTAGATTTTAAACATGTCCAGGAGGATTGAAAAAAGGCTAAATAGGCTAATGCCCTGACAAACTAATAAAGAAGTAATCACTTGTAAGAATCAAGACCTAAGCTACTACCAGCATTTTTGGTTGTGTCCACTCAAATTGCGTTTTTGATAGCAATTTATCTTCATTCAATGACCACAAAACTCTAAAAGCCGACACATTTTCATTCATTCTTTAATTGCAGTTGATTCTTCCCTGCCAATACAGCAAAGCAAATTTAGTCATGTGAAGTATGGAGCTCTACTGTATAGTGAGCCCGACGAAGGGAAATTAGTATTCAAATCTGGCTAAAAATTTACTGAAAATAAATGAAATTTGCTGTACAAACAGTCGAGACTCAACTCAAGAATTTGCGCTCCATATTCCTCTCCGTCCGCAGTAACCGCACCGTGTCTGAGATCCATTACAAATGAGATCTTCCTAAGCAGTAAGTACCTCCTGCCTCCCTGCGCGGGTAATGGTATCTTTTCTATAGGCCTGAGAATTAGCCGAGCTGCGGGCGATTCTGACGGCTCCCAATGTAATCAGAACCAATCTAATGAAGAAAGATGGAAGGCAGGAAAGAACGGCGAGGAAGGAGGGGGGGAGAGCGGAGGAGAGGAGATAAGATTGTGAAGATAAAGCCCTCCACGTGACCCCTCCCCCCTTTCCTCTGCCTCCTCCTTTCCCACGCTCCATCTATCCTCGCACCCTTCCTTCCTTTTCTTTTTACGTCTTATTCTATCGCTACCTCCGTCAGCACAGCAGCTCACTCACAGCTTCCACAAATCAAATGATATCGGGGTCGTATCCAGGGGCAACCGACACCGTGCCCCCCCACTTCCGTTGCCCTGGCACCCACCCCACCCACCTCTCTCACCTCGTCTCCTCCTGTGCTCAGCCTTTATCGCGGCTTTATCTGACTCAAACATCGACAGGGGAGAGAGAGCGGGAGCAGAAGTGGAACACAAGAGGTTACAGAGACAAAGGGCACAGACATTGGGTGCGAAATCGAAATGCGTTGGTCGCAGCTTTCAATCGACACCGACGACTTCTTCGGCCGATGTCAAGCACTCACATGACGCTTGCATACACGGCGGGTGAGGTGCCTTGCCCAACGAGACATGGGCAGCACTGGTTTCACTTTGGGTTGATGGACGAACAGTAAAACTACAGAGCTACGTTCGAGGTCTCACACATTGTATTCGTACATTATTTTTTCAACTAACAAACTGGATACTACAACGTCCAAAACCAAAACTGATTGATTTGGTCCTTGGACATCATGTTACTCTTTCAGAAGATGACGAACTGACAACAAACAAACCCTGGACTGACAGAGGAAATAAAAGTATCTAGCGGCTCAGTTCCTCTCCAGTGTTTTTCAACCTTTTTTGAGCCGTGGCACACTTTTGGGTATTAATAGATACCACGGCACACCATTTACAACTAAAACATAACCAAATCAGACCATTTAGTTTAAAAAGGCATATAACTGGCAATAGTAATGGTTTTGCATTGTTTTTGGTACAGAAGTTGCTCCGGACATTCCAAAATGGAAACTTGTCCAGTGTTTTTCAACCTTTTTAGTGTCTTTTTAGAGGGTTTAAAAATATCATGTCACACCATTTACCACTGAAACTTTACCAAATCAGATCATTTAGTAAAAAATATGGTATATAATGAAGAAAATAATGTCTGTGACACTGTCTGGTTCTTTAAATTTGGCAACAGGACACTCCAAAAAGGTAAATTAGTCAAATACATCCACATTTGTGAATCTGTTAACTCAAATCGGACATTTTTTCCAAGGCACACCTGGCAAAACCTGAAGGCACACTAGTTAAAAATCAAAACTCTACACAGCACGGTGACTGAGAGGCTAGCACTCTCGCCTCAGGACGTTCCAGGTTTGACCTTGTGTGGAGTTTGCATGTTTCACCCGTGGGTTTGTTCCCGGCGCTCCTGTTTCCCTCATCAACCCAAAACATGCACAAAAGGAAAAGTCCTCCAACTATGGTAGTTCTGACCAATACTAGCAAGAGATCTGGAGACAGGTAGCCACCGCTCCTGACAGGTTACCCCAATCAGCATTGAAGGATGGGTCAAATGCAAAGGACAAATTTCCCTACGAAGACAATAAAGTGCACCGTAACTGTACAAGAGGCTAAGGAGATTCATGGTTCTGCTTTTCCTAGAACTGCACTTTTCTGCATTGAGATGTCTGACAATGTGCGACGTTAGTGAAGCCCTCCTCCACCCCAGCACCACCTCAGCACTCTTTTTTTCAGGTTTTTATTTTCACCCCCACCAGTGTCTAGACTCCGGGGGGAAGATTCCTATCCCCGTCATTCCCTCTCGGGGTCTAAACGCCAAACCTAATATGTCTATCAATAAATTTCATGATATCATTCTAGTTGTATTCCATTCATTATGTTTCAACAAGATATTGACTTCATTTGAGTCTCTCCAGGATGAGCAGTGTTAGTCTGAAGATTAACGGAACACTATATGAAACTTGGTTGGAGGTCCACCACATATACGCCTGGAATCTTCCACAATATGGCATTATTCATTAGACTTATTTATCCTGCATTTTAACAATCAAGTGTTTGTATTGCTTTTATTGCTATACCTTGAAAAAACATGCATTCCAACAGTAAGTTTGCTCGCCTCTCAACAGATCTGACCTGGAACCTTTAACTCGTGGCATCAACTGTTGTGTCCATGGAAACAGATACGTTTAAGGTCTCAAAACTCTTGCTATGAACACAATCAACGGATTCCTGGAGCATACTTTTGGCGGCGGGGAAAAAAGCCATCACAAAAAAATGTCATGACGCAATGTGTGCCACTGATTGAGAACAAACAAAATTGAAAAATTACTTTGAAATTCAATTTGAAAATGGACTTGTTCGACAGCCTTTGGTCAAAATGGGACACCAACGTTGGGACAATTAATGCTGTGAACTTTTATCTTCTTTTTTATGTCATGTGCCACCATTTTTTCTGTATTATTTCTCTCTGTGTCAAGTTCTGTGTTTCATATTTTGTTGTATAAAGTGTTAAAAACTTGGAAAAAAAGAAAGAAAAGGAAATAGAAACGTTTAAATCAAGGAGACAAGCAGATGACAAACCATCAACCTGAAAAGTTTGCACCTTTAAATTTAAAACCCGATGACAACTAAAGTAACCAAATGGAATTCAAATTTGAAAAAAACTGAACTAAAAAAGTAGTTACACCAAATTTCATCAGTGCGGCAGGCGCGGAGGTTCTGGTGCAGTCAAACCATATCAGACGCAGCACCTTCTTTTTCCTCGCTCTTCACCCAAAATGAATCCTGATTCGAGTCCAATTTCCCTGACAATCCCTGGCTTGTCTCGTCTTTTTGTCCGTGTAAAAATGTGTTCTTTGTCACTTTTCCAGCCGGGGCCCACACTCCGCGCGCTGTTTGCCTAGTCGAGCTTATGGCAGTGTCTCAATCAACACGTGGGAGGAGAACGGGCTCAGTGTTCTTCTGATTCAATGCTCACCACTCTGCCACAGGAGCGAAGAAAGACGGTGAAAAAAAACGGTTATTCACTGTGGTAATGCTGGATGTCATTTCATTTGCAGAAGTTGTGGTAAGTCATCAACGCTGAATGTAAACTTTATAGAGATGGTGAATTGGAGTGATATCCGGCGGCAAATCCTCTCTTATAGTGTTCAAGCGTGTTTGCAGACTCTGAAGCAACTCCAGCAGCCACCTGTCATGTCCTTTTAGTGTGTGTTCTCGCAGGGAGGGTGATTAGCGAGGAGCGCAGCAAATAGACGAAAAAGAAAGCCGCTGTACGATGAAGACAATTGCATCATTGTCAATGTTTACTGTCATTTTTTTCAACCAACTTAATGACAACAACCAGCCAAGTTCATCCAAATTTAATGATCATACACTGTGCATTATTTGGTCTTTTTTAAACATTTTTGGATCTCTTCAGTGGTGCCCAATTTTGTTATGCAAGTAAAAGTACACATGCATGTGAGTAAAAGTAAAAGTAGTACATAGAAATCAACTGAAGTAAAGTAAAGTAATGGTACCATTTAAAAATGTACTAAAAGTAGCTCACAGAGATTTTGAGAATCATTAAAGCCTTGTGAAAGAATTGTGCTGATCTAGAAATGTCTTAATTTTGGGGTGAATTTTATAAATATATTTTTGTTTTCTGAAGCTGGTGTTTGATGTGAAAACCTTTACACAGACCCTCACAAAAAATGGAAGACAGAAACTGTACCGCCGATTAAGTATTGGAGCAAATTTATTATGGACATTTGTAAAATGGAAAAAAAATACTTAATTTCAAATTGACCAAACTTGAAAGACTTTTGGACAAATTGAGCCAAATATGCTGGACTAATCGTATGGGACTAATTGGATGTTTATTGTTATTTACATGTTCCCTCTTTGTGTCATGTTCTTTGTTTTGTTTATATTAAAAAAATCGAAAAAAAAAACTCTACACAGGATGTCACCATGAACGTGCTAAAAATAACACTTGAAGACTTGTGTTTCCATATGAATTCTACTTTTCAGTGCTGTTCAAAAAATGTAATAAAGTAGAAAATACAGTACTTTTACTTTTGCACTGAACTTTAGTACTTCGTTACTTCCCACCAGTGGATATCTTGGTGTTTCCTATTGCATAAATTATAAAGTATATGTGTTTTGGTAACGTAAGGAGTAACCAACAAGTTACTGTATCCAAACACCAGCAGAGGGTGGAATGTCTGCATTTACTGGTGCACCGATGAGAAAAGCAGTTTGTATCAAGCCAAAACCAAAGGGCAAACTGAGCTGAAAAGACCAGAAAAAGTGAGAAGGCTGAACGGTCTGAAAAACACAGCGGATTACAAGTTGATGACACATGGTAATGAGGAGCAAGTGTGTTAAGCTCCGGAGAAGGATATGGACAAACAGGATTAACGATGCATGAATTAAGCAAAATACAACTCAAGGTACTTTCTGATGAGGAAACAACATTATAGCATGGTTAAAAGCTCAAAAAAGTCAACTTAGGACGCTCAATCAACGTCGCCATCTGTGTCCTGGTCAGAAGGTTGCTAGTAACGAAAACAATTGAAGATTAGAGAATTGTAGGAGGGAAGATGTGGGCAGGACAATGAATCTTGTGCTTGTTTATAGTCTTCAAAGATGAGTAAATGAAGCAAAATACTACTCCTGGGGTCTTGATAGTAAAACTTTTCGTGGAATTGTTACGAAAAGTGTATGAACGGAAAAAACAAACCTCCTTTATCAGTCTCTGCACATATTTCCTTATTCCTCGTCTCTGAATGTTAAGTCTTTTTGGACTGGGACGCCAATTTCCACATCAAGTTCTCTTTTATCGATCAACAACTCTATTATAATCAACTAAATAACATTTTATAAATAATATCTTTTGGGGTGCAGTCATCCTCATAATGTATAGTGACTGCAACGATTAATCGACTTATCGTGATAAGTCGACAATCAAAATGAATCTTAGTCATATTTTGCATAATCGTAATCGTTACTTGGCGCATGCTGACTCTAAAACCTAGGTGAAAAAACCCTTTCATAACAAAAACGGCAGCATTTTAAAATCAAAATGTCAAAAAAAAGAGTAAACAATTTCTAGTTTCAATTAAAAATACACTTTCTTCATTAATATTCTCTATTTAGAAGCCTTCAGTTTGCATATTTCAAGCTTAATTTGGTCGATAATGTATTAAAAATGTGTCAGTGTGCAATAGAAATAATCGTCTGACTAGTCGAATGTGAGCGTACTTTTGTTTAAAGGTGCACTATGTAACATTTCTGGTGGAGGGAGAGAGTGTTCCACAGTATGGCATTAAACTCCATTAAACTGTATGATAACATTTGGCCTCAGTGATCAAGAATCCACTTAGTAGCTTTTAATTGCCACAGCCCTGTCAGAGATAATGGTTTCTTTGACACTTTAACCGCAGAGTACGCCCTTTATTGACAAACACTCGGGCACCTGATCCAAACCCTGGCTCCGCGCTCTGCTGAGGAGCTACAAGCTACTCTTCTGACCCCTGCAGGCACCCGTAGTTTCTATTTATGCATATGAGCCAACAGCTAAGGGAAGCTTTAGCAGGAAACACAACAAAGCTAACGCAGCTCTACACTTTCAATGCCATCTACTTTTTTTGTTTTGGCTAGATATGTTTCTTTTTCTTTTGTACTGTTTCTTCCTGTAAGACAATGTGGCAGGACCCGATCTTAAAATAAACAACAAAGCAAAACAAAAAATACAACCAATATGAGGATAAAACCTGTGGCATTATAGACTGTAAAACAAGACCAACTAATTATAACATTTAATACATTCACTGCTTTAACTTTAAAGGAGAAATATTGTGCTTTTTTTCTGCTACTTAGTGGTGGACTTCAACATAAGAAGAAGTCATCACTGTGCATTTTGTTCATTTAGAACTGCAATATTGATCTAAAACAGCTTATTAATTGAAAAGACTTCCTGTTCACAACTTCGGAACTGATTAGCCCCGCCTCTTCATTGTTATTTACATGTTTTTTGCTTTGAAAGTTGCTACAAACATTTGTACGTAGATGTTTCACTTGGATTCTTAATGTTTCAAATATTAAAATACAGGGTTGGGGGCGGGTATAGGGGATAGGGGGTGGGTGAAAACAGCAATTTTCTGAGCACTCGAACGTCAGATAATGAACACAGGATTACTCAAACAGGCAGGAATCAATCCAAATCAATCCAAATTCAACTTTGTACACCGATGTAACAAGGTGAAACGCTCCTTACAGTCGATTTTGCATAACATGTCCCCTTTAAAAGTCTTAAAGGTTCAAAGCAAGGTTGGCAAATTCTACTTCAGCAGTAAGACAACAAAATATGCATGCAACAAATACATATCTGAATATCAATGGTTATGTTAGATTTAACTGATTACATGAACTAGCATAATTAACTTGTTACACTGTTTGGCTGGTTTCAAGCTAATTAGATTCAAAGTGTTTGTAAAATAAAAGTCAAAACTATTTATCAAAGTTAGGAAGGAGTATTCCGAATAGGAGTCATATCAACAATCTAGAAATTCACTTCTGCAATGTAAACCTGAAGCTACAAACTCACACATGGTCAGAAGCCCTACAACAATTTAACAGAAACTGACTGGCGCACTCGGATTGCAGGCTTGAAAAGGGAAATATTCTGCTTTTTGCTGGTATTTAGCTATAACATAGCTAATCATTTTAAATGTTGTTCATTGTAAACCGTAATCTTGATCTAAACCGACTTCAGAAGCAAGTTCATTGACTTTCTGTTTAAAAGAACAGAACTGAAAGGCGACACCTCTTTAAAGTGGCATTTTAGTGCGGCTACAGTTTATTTTCATTGACGTGTTCTTATTGTGCCACGATCCAGGACCTCAGAGTGACGTTTGCTCAGAGTTTCAGTGTTCCACTTCTCAAGAAGGAAAAAAACAATCATTAGTGTTATGTGTATTAGTGTAATGTAAATCTGCCAGAATGTGCCAATTAAGTAAAATGATTAACCCTGACTGACATTGTTATTACATTTGTGAAATATAAATCCATTGAAACTGAATTCCTGCTTTAGTTGTCATTAGCTCTGTGTCGACATCAGCAACATTAGCATAATAGAGTATTTATAACAGCAGAGGCTGTGAGCAGGTTCACAGAAGCAGGTGAACAGCAGAAAGCAACTGAATGGATAATAACAGTAGTATGATATTTTATCAAATATAAAAACTGATCCAAACACAGGGCAGAGCCATGCTGGATTGGCTAACTAAATAAAATCGGGCTTCTGAAATCCGAGCTTCCAAGTAGGAATTCCAAGATGAAAGGCTATCCCAGTTTGAATTTACAAGTTCGAACTCGGGAAATCTGACCTCCAAGCACAACTGTATGAGGCAGAGACGCTTTTGAATAATCACAAGTGCAGAGCAGTGGAAGACAGACAAAATGTTCTGAGCACCCAAGCCTCAAATGCAGGTCAATACTCAAATGTGCATGAATCAATCAAAATACAACCCTGAGAAATGTAATAATGAGGAAAGACTGTTTGAAGTTAAAAGCTCATAAAAGTTGATTTTACATAATACGTCCCCTTTAAATTCTGTAAAAAGGTCAGAAGAAAGTCGTTGGGCATCAGAATCTTCAAGACATTTCAATAATAATACACAATATACCATACAGATGCTTTTAACACTTTCCCATGATTTCCGAATGTGTGAACTATGCTCTATATCTGACAATAGGGAAGTCAAACTCATTACTCAATCTCCTCAATGGACCGAAAACCCATTTAGCACTTTTGGACGGATCATTTACGCGTCTATTCACCGACAATAATGTTACCAGAGGGACTGTTAGCTTTATTTTGCGCTGGTATCGTGCTATTCTTGCCTGTTTCACTTTAGGCAGTGCAGGGGTGCTCAGGGGCCCCATCACGGCCCCGTGGAGTCATCCGAGCCTCATAAAACACGCTGCTATTGTTGAGTTATGGCCCCTAGTGAAAGAAAACCATATCCTTTATGCGAGATGGGAGGTGTCTCGAATCCCCGTGAGACCGAATGAGCTTGGATTCCTGTTGTATTTATGGAATTTAGATAAGGCAGAGGGGGAAACAGTGCGCGTCTTAGGCAAATAATTGTCATGCTCATTAAACAGAGCCGCATACTCAAGTTATATTTCTGGTAACAAGTGTTTTAGTGTTGTGAACGGTAGATTGAAACTTGGAGCAAATGCACAAGGTTTTGATGAGATACTTTGATGCAAACTTTATTGATGTGTCCACTGCACGGTTCTGACGATCTGCAATGAAAGACCGACGGGCAAATCTCGTATTGTGGCTCAGAGACGTTTGTTGTAGGTCACAGCGAGACAGGGACAGCAATTAAACTGTCGTACAACTAAGGATGAGCCGTAACAGTGCGACTGATACCTCGGCTGCAGAGTGAGCCCTCCTCCCGACGCGGCTACAATCAATCTCTGTCGAAGTGCCAGCAGCGAACACGAGTCCGCCGAAGTAAAGCTCAGCGGCCAACAGGACCAGATCTCCCTATGTCTTTATCATCTGAGCTGACATAAAACACTGCTAGCGTGTGGTTCTAGCCTCAGCTAACCAGTCCAACAATAGTGACTTGACCACACGGAGCCTAGAGCCTGATATTTGCTCGGACAAACTTTAGACGGATCGTGTGAACCATTGCAGAGTGTGGATGTGTGCTGTCTTATGACTTTAAATGCCTCATGTCTTGTAGTCTGAAATCCATCAAACGTAAAAGATGAAAAAAACTGGACACCAGGCTTTAGATCGCAAACAAAAGACCCATACATACTAAAATAAATAAACTTATCCAAGTGGTTGACTACTACTGAATTTACTTCCACTGCCAAATGTTCTAACTGTATTTTGACATTATGAACAGATGGAAAAACAGACATTTCCAGATTGTTTGCTTTGTAAGTTTGATCACAATAAAACAAATCAAACATTCATATGCACAGTTCAGAGTTACTCAATGCAATAGTTTCACTTTTGAGTGATTTATGGATCACTGAATCACTGATATCACTGAATAATATCTTGGAAAGTGGAAAGAGCTCATTTTAAACACTTTTTACAGTGATATATTGCATTTAAAATGTTTGATTTATGTTTTGGATTGAGATTAAATCTAAACTTGACTGTGCACATTTTAAACATATCCACAAGCATTGAAACAATTGAAAGAACCTATGTGTTATCAGTTCAATCTTCATTTCCTGGAAAATGAGCCTAACCTTAAAGTGCGTGTGACAGGTTTTTATGATTTTCTAATTTTGACTTTGTTTAGTGTATTAATTCCTCTTGTAAATATAAATTGTAGTTTAGCACCAATTAGGCAGCTATTTGTGGAGAAAAGTTGAAAAACATGTTGTAAATGACAGGAAGTAAACTGATGACATCACACTAGGGAGACAAAGGTCCTGCGTAATTTACATAAAATCAAACTACTTTTTTGACCCTTTTTTGACATTAATTCAATAAAATAAATGTAATAATGTATTTTTCTTTGTCGAATGAAAAAATCTGTGACATTAGAGGAGTTTTGGCCCAGTGTATAGTGTGGTTGCTATGGTAATTTCCTAGCATGATGTCATCATTTACAACCAGGAAGTAAAGTTAAAAACCTACAAAAACAGCTAAACTGGGGTAAAATTTGTAAATATCTGAGCAGAATATGAAATATATTTATTTTAACTGCATTTTAGTGAAATGAGTCGTCCAACCTGTCAGAGGCGCTTTAACCTGAAAAAATCTCAACTTTAAACCTAATTTTAAACCATGTAATGGATCAAACAGTGGCAAATGTACCTCATAGAGACTTGATCGCTGTCTCCCATAAGAGAGGCATGTAGGGGTCTAATTTATAGAGTAAGAGTTTTATACCAAAGACTTTTTTTTGACTCACTGAGAAATGCTGACTTGATATTGCCTAAAGAATTGTCCCATTATGATTTGTCTGACCGTCTTAACTTTGTGGCACAGCATCAAAAACAACTAGCGTCCGTCATACCTGTCTGTTGCGTTCATCAGTGATCCTCTGAATCTGAATCTTTTTCCTCCCCATGATGGCGGCGTGTGGTGGGAGGAGCAGGGAGCGTGGTCAGGTCACAAATCACCAATGGCCTTCGTTTTGTATCAGCGCACTTTATCTCTTCTACAGCGTTTCCTCTTCGCACGTCTGGAAAGTGCTCGGAGGTTGTCTCTAACACCGAGGAGATTTAAAGAAAAAGAAAAGTAAACAAAAAAGAGGGAGGAGGAGATGAAGAGGGTGTGATGTGTCGGCCCGTTTTCAGATCATGTTGGACTTCCGGGTCAAAGGTCATCAACACCTGGCACAGCTGGTCTGCCCTCCTCTTCACGTCAGATGGGCAGCTCCTGTCAACACAAAACACAAAACTTCGTCAGAAGTTTGTGGATATAATAAATGTGCAAATGAACTAAAGACTATATAACAATGTGGCCAAAGTCAAAGGATCAAAGTCCAAACTACAACCTCCTCAACAGTAAAAATGTGTATTTCTCTCCAAACCTGTCCCACTCTAATGAATTCCTTGTGGTATTCTACTGTAATACACTGTGTGTTGTTGTCAGGTTCTTTTTTTGTCTTATTTGCAAATGTAATTGTCTTCTGCATAAATAAATAAAAAGAAAATACATTTTAAATTTCATAAGCGTGACTGTCTGTGTCCCCAGATGTTCAAATCAAACATGGCTTTTCCTTATAACAATAGAAATGCTGATTTATAGATTTTCAAGATGATCCAATCAGAGAGCATCAGACAACAATCAGGACGAGCTTCTCACTAGAAAGAAACCTACGCGTCCTCTCTCTGATCTGAATGGTCGCTATCTAAAGCCCAGCCACTCCTGAATCAGAGCTAGTGCAGCCTCTGCGGCTCAGGGAGGGAAGTCTGCAGCAGAAGCAGATGAACATGAGCAATGGCCGGTCCATACACTCACTCAACTAGTGCTTTTTCACCTTTTTAAAGACGGCAAGAATCAGGTAAAGCACCATCTTTTTGAAATTTCAAGCTTTAAACTTATTTTTACTAAAATAGAGAATGGAGATATGTTGAATAGTCAAACAGACAACCACAATCAACCAAAAACCTGAAACGATCAAATAGCGTGTTTCTCCACGCTGACCCACTTTGCGGCCCTCCACATATGAATAATAATCCTAAACGGTGCGTGGTGCATTGGAATTGCCAGTGAATGGAGCGCATGTCTAACAGGGCTGCGGCAGGCGGGGGGTGGAGCAGGAGGCCCCCAGGGGCCCGCAGCAGAGAGGCTGTGCTGTGTCAGCTTCATTAGAGGCATCACCGCCACATCACTGATCTGCAGGTCGCCCGCGGCAACCGGCTGCCCGCCTGACATGCCCAGTGTGACTCCCTGAACGGAGACGCGCCCGAGAGGAGCTGCAGTCTGGGGATGGCTCTGTCACAGAAGTGGAAACGCACAAGTGACAATTCATGTAGGATTATAGGGTACAGTACAACATAGTGATGAGAGTAAGAATATAGAACCACTGGAACAACGGGCTGAATGTAGGGGTTTATATCATTAGTAGGGATGGTCTGATATGGGTTTTATGAGTCCATACTGATATCTGACATTTGTCTTGATGCCATGGCTGATTACTGTTTTTTTTTTATTATATCAATATTCAAAATCCATACCAAAGCCCACAAATCCAATGTGTAAAATGTATTTATTGGAAAATAAAAACATCTGTTGCATAATTGAGTAAACATATACATATTTTTGCCTATTTTCTTTCCATTCTTACTCATTAGTATGTTTAAAAAGACAAATCTGATGCACTGAGGACAAACTGGGAATGGCATTGACTAAAGAAACAATATCAGAATCGACTGACATCAACAACTATCTAGAAAGACAAAAAGGGTTGGGAACTGCCGATACTGGAACCAATACACCGCCCATCCCTAATCATTATGGTTGTACAGAATGAAGCAGCTTGGGACATTGTGAATTGCACAGGGCAGTGTCTTCTTTTTTGAATTGTGGCACACTTGTTTGGTTGAAAATATTCTATGGCACAGGCACACCACTTAAAAAAATGATTTGCACACCTTACCTTTTGTAAACAAATCTGGTATATAATGTGGTGAATAATGTCTGTAGGTTCATTCAGTTTGGCAGTGGGGATTGATTTGCTTTCCTTTTTGGTGCAGACGTTTGCTCAGGACAATCCGAAATGGTAAATAATTATGTTACACCCATGAGTGAATCTGTTAAATGGATAGTCTAATGAGATGATGATCCATGTTTATGTGCACAGGTTTATTCAAGTTTGCATTAAAACAAGAAAACTAAAATTGAAAAAAGATCCTATTCTAAAATTCTACAAGTGTAAGCCACAAAACATTGTATTTGGATATATTTTTCATTTGGTAGATCCTGAGACACATTGAGCCATGTTTAATGTGGCATATTGAGGCATTGTTCGGACTCAGCTCGCATAAAATTATGTAAATATTATGAAACTGCACACATTTTAACAACCAAAACGTTAGTTGAAACGAAGAAAATGCATATAGACATGCACCGTAAATATATTTTACTAAATGCCTAATTTCTCTCCACTGGATGTCATTTTGCTCGCAGAGTGAAATTGACAGCAAACCTTATTACCCAAATCATGACTCAGCAATCCTCCATATATTGCTAAAACAGCTCCATAAACTCTCCCCTCAAACGCACGCCACGCTGCAAACATGAAAACAAACAAACCCTGTCTTATAAATAGCCTTTTCAGAGTGCGGCGGCTGCAACATTAGCAACCTAATGCTTCTGTAAATACACCCTGCTCTCATGAATGAACCAGAAGGCGGCAATCCAGGAATGGCAAGCACCGTTTTAGGCCCGTTACGACTATTTATGGAGCCTTAAAAATAGCTCTCTCTATATATACATCCAGCCAGTGAAACATACTGAGGATAGCACACACACGCGCGCATTTGTAACTGCAATAGCCAAGCCTCCAGAACCACCAAACCGGCTCTCCTGCATGCTCCACATTCTTTCTACCTGGGAGAGCGGCGGCCATGACGGAGGAACACCCCATTTGCATGTATTCTTCGCGAACAAAGCGTGTGCGCCGGTTTGTCGTCGTGGGACTGACGTGTCTTTTGTTGCGTTTGTGAGCGCGTCGCTTCATGGGCTGTTTGGAAAATGGTTTGGCCTATGAATTATGCACTGATGGACGGACGCGGCGGAGGAAGAAAAGGAGCGGCGATGGTGTTGGCATGAAAGACGTTTTGAAGAGTTTGAAGACAATGGTGGCACAATGGGCGAGATAGTACGACCGGATAGTAGTGAATAGTACAAAAACAACGCTTTTTAAGGTTTTTATAAGGGTTGATTAATACAAAGTAGCGCCATCACTTTTGGGCATCATTTTGAGGGATTCGAGATATTTTGAATATAAAACAAGATGATTAGATTGGGGTTTGCAATGGGTCGATGGCGTCTTAGTCGACCAAGATTTTGATTAATCGACTAGTAATTTTATTCAGATTAAAATGATTTAGATTACAAAAACAAGAAGAGTGAGTTAGATGAATATTTTGCAGTCTAACTTATAAATACATTGTTTCCAAGTACCTTTCTGTATACATAGTTGTTAGCATGAACTCCTCTGCAGTTGTGGTCTTTTGGGTGCAGTTTGGGTCAGATACATGGAGATACTTCATAGTTTTGAGATATTTTTGCCAAATCCCCTTTTAGTCAACTAATCGGTCGATAGGGCGGGTCTTTAGTCGACCAACAATTTCTTTTGTCTACTGCTGCCCTAGTAATGGGCTCTGAGCACAGTAACACGCTGGCTAGCTCACAGTCTCTCACGGCTAATGCTAACTTTTATTATTGTTATTATTACAAAAATCCAAAGTAAAAACTTTTATTTGTAGAAAATGTTGTTAGTCATTTTAATTTACTTAATTTTAATACTAGAAGTGTAAATCAACTGTAGCTTTAGTTTTTTAATTTCTTTTCCTAGCTGTTCAGGTTTATGTAAGGCTTAGGCAATAAAGAGTCATTAATAATTGGACCAAGGACTGAGGTATAAATTGAATTAGAATGATTTTCGAAAATGATTTTCGAACTGAAATTTGTCCGATAATTATTGCAATTGCCATAAGATTTGCATTGTGTTTTAATATCAGGATTCTCAAACAATCATTTAAATAACTGAATTTGTTAATGGAATTTAAGTTTAATGTGCACTTTCTTAAAAGAAACATATTATGCCTTTTAGATGCTTTGTATTGACTACAACATATGTAGGTCATCAATTTACATTATGTTAATTGTAAACCGCAACATTGTTCTAAAACTATTTAGTAATAGAAACGAGTTCATTGACTTCCTGTTCAAAACTGCAAAATTGATAAGCCACGCCTCTTTATGGTGACGTAACAAGCCGCGGATTGTTATTTACATTTATATTTTTATTTTTGAAACTCTTTTGAAACTCTAGAGGTATCATTCTCAGTCTTAATTTGTCCAATAATCGTAACTAAGTACAGGGATGTGGGCGGAGATAGGGGGTAGGTGAAAACAGGAATGTTCTGAGCACTTGAGCCTCAGTTACAGGAAAATACAGGATTACTCAAACATGCAGGACTCAATCAGGATACAACATTGAGGAAACGAATGATGAGGAAACACTGATGTAACAAGATTAAAGACAACGTTCAAGTTGAGTTGAGCAAAATGTCCCCTTTAAAGACGTCTAGAAGCATAAACATTTGACAGACAACTGAAATATGAACAGCTAAACTAATAAGAGAAGATATTTTTGTTTACTAGCAGTCTTTGCGAATTGACCATACTTAATTACTCATTTCCTTCCCAGTCCTATTCAGCGGTAATTCAATAATTCAAGCGTCAACTGCCATGGAGCTGACTGGCTTAAATTCTGCATCAATCCCACAGTAAACTGTCCAAGTACATTTATGAAAACCAATAGTATATGTGCAGAAACAGGCCATTAAGTCGGTGCTTGAGAAGAACATATTGTACAAAGGGGCAGGTAGAATAGACTGGTGTTATGATATAGAAGATTCACTAAAGCGAGACACCGATGACGCTTGGGCCCTTGGCAGGAGATCTCACGGACAATGAATTAAGTCGTAATGAATGAGTCACCAATCTAGGTCAATGATGTCTTTCTTATACAATCATTGAAAGTAATATTGTAGGTCTCTTGACATAACAAACTTGACAATAGTTTGACATTTAATTACCCGGTCTGATTGTCTGATTTAAATGCAAGCTACAATCAGTTATATATTTAATATGGCGAATAACTATAGCCCTGTGCAAGACTGAAGCTGTAACTGAACTGCCCTGACACTCTATAATAACACGGTGAATGACAGTTAAGTGTAATGTGCTTATTTTATTTATAAGAGTTTTGCTTTTAATTTTCTACGCCAGTGCTTAAGGACCTCAAGGAGTACGCGTGCATTTAGCAGCGAATACTGGGAGTGATTTCTGGAAAGTGAATACGTTTCGCCACCCATCCAAGTAGCTTCTTTAGTTTCTGATGAACTGAAGAAGCTACTCGAATAAGCTGCAACACATTCACTTTTAAAACTTATGTTCAGTTCCAGACAGAATTCAACTTTCTTTTGCAACTGAACCTACCTGCACGGCTGAGGCATTACACAGACATCTTAGTACATTTTTGTGTCATTATGAATGCATTTGTTGGAAGAATTTGAACATTAACTATGATTACAAGGAAATGTATTGTTCTGTGATGTTTTATTTGCCTACTTAAAGAATCACCTGCATGAGGCAAAGCTTATAGAGAGCAATATTTGAAACAAAAAAAGGTTGGGAGCCATTGTTGTAAACCACCATGACACATAAATTGCTTGCTTTTATGTAATGCACTTAACTTAATAAACTGTGTCTTGCCATCATATGAAAAGTGGGCATATTAAGTAAAAAATGAGTCTGCAGGTTAGTAAGAACAGTGAGAAAAAGAAAGAAATACAACTTTAAAATGTTTCTGCTGCATGATATATAGGTTTTTGAGTATAGATTCAATAACAATCCGTAAAAATATACAGTATTTAACCTGCCACCTGTATTATACTTAAAAGACAGCATGCTAAAAGCTTCAAATGTGGCTCATAGAATTCTAAAAACCCATATAGCTATTCCATATATACCTAACAAGGTGCACTGAACTCCAGCGGTGGCTATAGCCTTCATTAGTCAGAGAGGGCAGAGGACTATCCGCGGTGGTGGTGCTACGGTTCAAAGACAGGCGCACTCAGGGATTTGTCTTTGGGCTCTGGGCCGATCACACATGAAAAGGCTGCTTTATCTGCCCGGGGTGGTCAACACTCGACCTTTCAACCTTCATGCTACCGCCGCCCGCTTCCCACGTCTGATGTCAGCCAGAATCTGGGCTCTCACACGGAAAAGAGCAGAGGCCTGGAGAGTGTCTGTGAATACTGGCTGCTGCTGCGGCACTAGGCCCCCTGACAATGAGCAGATAAACGGCGATAATTAGGAATCTTCAGCGGAGCCAGAACAGATCCCTGGGGAACGCCGACAAGAAGGAAGAACGTCTCAATTCGTTTCACAAGTGCGAGAGGATTCTTTTTGTAATTTATGTCAGGGATGGTCTCAGGGTGTATTCAGGAGGGGAGTGGAAAGGTAGATTCGTGTCAGATTGCTGAAGGAATCTGATGAAAGAGGTAAAAAACGTTGAAGTATGTCAACAATTAATCAGTTAAATCTTAAAATATGTGACATTTTAGAGAAAGATTTTTAAAAAATTAAAAAGTTGATAAATAAATTTGTGAATACTGAAAACATGATTCAGATGGTTCAGGAGAAACAAAAATATATCAAGCTGAACGACAAATAAAATATATAGAGCTGCAACTAATGATTATTTTGGTAATTGATTAGTCTAGCGATTATTCCCTCGATAAATCGATTAGTTGTTCAGAACGCAAAAGACCCTTGAATATGAGAATTGTACAAAATTTTACCCAGACAAAGCTGAAGTGAAGGTGTTTGACGACGTCCTGGTGAAAAATACCAATAGATGAACAAGTATTTGAATCAAAAACACACAATTGACATTTTCTTGTGTGATTTTTGTGCGATTTCAGAGTAATAAAACCTCTTCTTTCCACACATACAATGTTTTGGAGTCTGTGCATAGACCTGTAAACGATGACTTGATTACTTATTTAGTTGACAACCATTTCTATAATTGATTAGTTCTGATTAATCGATTAACGTGTTGCAGCCCCAAAATATATATGATAAGACCACAGAAATGTACTAACTTTATGTCAATACAAACAAGAGCTAACTGAATTTATGCCAACATACAAATATTAAAATGAAACCTGAAAAACACCTTTCGCAACACTCCAAATACTGAATAAAAAGCACCAATACTATTATATTATATTAACAATACTAAACTAATAATACTATATTTAAAGATTACTACATGCTATTTCAAATCTAGGTAAAGGAATAGTTTCATTTCACACATTTTAACTTCACATTGACAAATTCTCCAGACAATAACAGACAAATGGTGATAATGAGGAATGTACAACGGAGCCGCGATAGAACCCTGGGGAACGCCAACAACGCAAACGGATGAGACTACTTCATTCTCAAGCGATTTTATTTCAAAAAACGTGACTCAATGTAAAAATAAATAAATAAATAAATAAAGTAATAATAAAGGCTTCTGTGTCCCCGACTCATTTTGAAGAATTTTACTGCACAGATGTAAAAATAATATAGCTGTCAGAACAGGATGAAAATGCATTAATCCCAGAGGATAAATAGTGGCGCTGAATGGCAGGAGTGCTGAGAGCGGCTTCTCTCCGCTGAAAATGAGGCGTTTTCATAAGCATTTACACAGAAAGAACCAGTGCGTGCAGCAGGAGAGCCATTTGGAATCTGCTTCTGCGGTCCATTTTACAGCGGTAATTGACGAGCTGAACATGAGATTACACAAGCTGCAATAACATATTAACTACATCTCTGCGAAAGAAAAAATATCGCAAAATGTAATATATTTGAGCTTAGATTCAGCACTACAGTGATTATCTGACATGTAATATTATATTTGAGAAGAATCCAGAAGCCTCAAGAGGTCAGACTATAAACCCCCATGTTTCTAAAAGTGTGCAAATTAAACTAATTCACAAACATGTTTAATACTACCATAACGATATTACAAAAACATGCAAATTACTTTAAATGAATAGTCAGTAATCAATGTTAAAACGATTAGAAAAGTTAGATACTGTATTATTAAATACTAAATAAATATATTGTTTTCACTTAAATAGGACACATTTAGACCTTTCCTGACTAGTTTTAGAATATTTATCAGAACTAATCTAAGACGTCATTATATCAAAGAAAGTAATATCATTTTGTGTTGAATATTATAGTATTTGTTCTTTTGTTTGTTGGATCAAACTTGATATTAAGCCTTTTCCAACGACATTATGACACAATAAATACTTAAAAAAACAAAACCGGGACAAAATTTAGGATCTCTTAAATAAGGAATCTTAGTGCAATCAGGAACTGACGATGTTTTGGCAATCAAGTAATAAGAATTTGTTGTTTTGGATCACGAAAGGCCCGTGCATGAGACCCAAGACGAGGCTAAAGAGATGCTGCTTGAGAACGTCTTTATAGATTAAAATGTAAACACAAATTTTACACATTTCTAGAGTCATTTTGTGTTAATTGCAGCTCTGTCTCAGTGATAACACTTCAGTTCTCATCCCATCACATGCTTTGGAGTCCATGTACCGTACAGAAAATGATCATTTAGTTAACGATTAACTAAAGATTTGTATTAAACATTTGGAAGTGCGTAATATTGCTTTTTATGTATAGTGTTTAATTAAATCCAAAATGTTTCATCCCAATGACAGAAAGTAAAAATTTGGTTAAGACGCACCACCCACGCCGCACATCTTCAGCCAAAAATGTATTCCCTGACATGAATATAAAACGATGAGATCTGAACTACTGCCATAAATCTACAGATGTGTCCGCTAATCTTCAGAGAGGGGGCATCCCGGGTCACAGCCTCGACGCCGACCACAACAAACATTAGTCCAGAAAAGAACAGTTCTCATCATTATCCCTCACATCTGCTGCCGACTCTGCGCTCCGGCTCCACTTTCACTCGTGTGGGCGGAGGGACTCAGGCAAAGGCCAATATTATGACTCCTGCAGCGGAGGAACAGCTAACGCAGAAGAGGTCTACACTTCGGTTTCAGCACATGCTTCTGTGCTCACGTTTTCGCTGGAGAGGCACGCTATGGTTTCTGGGAATTTCTACTTACAACAAGACGGACTGCAGAGGATCCTGAAATGTGCAAATCGGACAAGTAATCGACAAAAGGGCCGTGTTTTGATTTGTTGCGTGTAAGAAATGCTAAATGCTATGACGGCGTGCGGTGCTAGCAATACACTCGGCGACTATTAGGTTATTTTAAGCTAATTTAATATACATTTTATAATAGTTGGTAAGAAAATGAAGCTTTACAGTGGAAAAAGCAAACAAAAAAACATGCAATTTCTGTGCGCAGAAAAATTCCATTTAAGGATTCATTGGAAAATCTGGAAGTAATTTAGAGGCAAATGTACAAAGTTTGTTGATTTAAGAACAGTTGGCAGTGGTAGTACTGTCATGATAATTACTATATTGAGCTATCGTTCAATAAATAAAAGCTGGAACAATGTTTTTTAGGGCTCAGAGTTTATCATCTGTGCATTTTCTTTGCACTTACCAGTGCAACCTTTTGTTATTTTTTGATTATATATTAACATTTCTGCTGTAGAGAAATATATTTGACTCACAAATGATGCTTAAGTTGTTCAGTCTGCTCTTTATTTATTACAACTATTTTTTTTACAATATGGTGCATCTGGAGAAAAGTTTAGAGGCATTTTTTTGTGTCAGTGGAGTAAAGTAGTTTCAGTATTATCGTTTATCGTAATATTTTTCTGTAACAATAGATTACACTTCAAAATGCCATTTTCACAGTGAATACTTTTTCCTTTCACTTCACTACACACTGAGAGCAGGTATCTATACTTTCTACATCATTTTTGAACTCGACTGAAAAGTAAAAGGTACTTTCCATATGATGTTAAAGGGTATTTTAGCACATTAGAGGTGACATCCTGTCTAAAAGGTTTTGAGTTCAAGTTCCAGCATCGAGCAAATCAATATATACAAAATAATAACTATAAAAATCAGGAAACGTATTCGAATTGCTACTGTGGACCAAAGATCAGTGCAATTCTTCATCAAAATCACTAAATTAAAGTCTTTTTATTTTTTTCATTTTGCTACGTACTTCAAAACGAAAGGCTTAAACAACATCTGCAGAAATGCCAATCCAGGACTAAACCAGGTCTAAACCAGGACTAAAACAGGTCTAAACCAGGACTAAACTAGGTCTAAACCAGGACTAAACCAGGACTAAACCAGGTCTAAACCAGGTTTAAACTAGGACTAAACCAGGTCTAAGCCAGGACTAAAATAGGACTAAACCAGGTCCTTAAACTAGGTCCTAACCAGGACTAAACTAGGACTAAACTAGGTCTTAACCAGGACTAAACTAGGTCTTAACCAGGTCTAAACAAGGATTAAACCAGGACTAAACCATGAATAAACCAGGACTAAACCAGAACTAAACCAGGTCAAAACTAGGACTAAACCAGGTCTAAACCAGGACTAAGCCAGGACTAAACCAGAACTAAACCAGGTCTAAACCAGGTCTAAACTAGGTCTAAACCAGGACTAAACCAGGTCTAAGCCAGGACTAAAATAGGACTAAACCAGGTTTAAACTAGGTCTTAACCAGGACTAAACTAGGACTAAACTAGGTCTTAACCAGGACTAAACTAGGACTAAACTAGGTCAACCAGGACTAAACAAGGATTAAACTAGGTCTTAACCAGGACTAAACTAGGATTAAACTAGGTCAACCAGGACTAAACAAGGATTAAACCAGGACTAAACCAGAACTAAACCAGGTCAAAACCAGGACTAAGCCAGGACTAAACCAGAACTAAACCAGGACTAAACCAGGTCTAAACCAGGACTAAACCAGAACTAAACCAGGACTAAACCAGGACTAACCCAGAACGAAACCAGAACAAAACCAGGTCAAAACCAGGACTAAGCCAGGACTAAACCAGAACTAAACCAGGACTAAACCAGAACTAAACCAAGACTAAACCAGAACTAAACCAGGTCTAAACCAATAATGAGACAAGGATGATGGGTTGAGGGCCACATCATATCCCTTGGAGGGCCTGATTTGGCCCCCGGGCCTTAAGTTGAATAGCCCTGTAATAAATATTGCATTGAACTTTTATACTAAATGGACGAAGCAAAAAAATATATAACACGGACAAAGCTTGAAGATACCATTTGTTTCTAACCTCACACTGGACACAGGACACTTCATCCCATTCACTCTATACCACTGAAAACGACAACAGTCCAGTCCCGGTCCAGTCGGAGCCCAGCGTCTGCGAGTGTCAGCGGCAGAGGTTAAGTGTTTGCTCAGGGGCACGTCGGGCCCATTTTCTCAGCTCAGACCAGAGCGTTGAACCGATGACCTCCTTTTGACAACCTGCTTTTCTGTCCTCGGGCTGAACAGTGGCCTAAACATCAGCGACTCTGAGTCCGCTGCAGGCCGCGTGTGTCAGAGGCTGCAGGAGGAGGCCGGGCGGGGGGACAGTCTGCACCAGAAACGGTTACATCTCAAACGGGGATTCCAACAGCCAGGTAATGGAAATTCAAAAGTATATCAAAAATGTGTTAATGGGTTTGTTGATTTGGAGATAGGCAAAATTAGAATATCCCGTAAAAAGGTCGCAAAAAGAGCTGACACAAAGGAGGAAAAAGGATAATTGGAGTGTAATCTTTCAGAGCAGCGTTTACAGTGATATTTCTGCAATTCTGTGGTTCATTTTGCAGTGCATTCATTTGGTGTGCTATATTTGAACTTCATCCAAAGAATTACAGGCACATTTTAGATACACAAAATAGCCTAAATGTATTTCTTGTCTATATTGCCCACACCTAATTTGAAATAAGTATTCAACAAGTCTTTTCTCCGCACTGTGTTCAAGGGTTGGTCGTGTCTACAGCAACGATTTGACATTAACTTCCAACTCTTACGAACTGTGTCACTCTGGTCTTCACTTTATGGATGCACCAATGCAGTTTTTGCAGTTCCAATACCGATATCAATCCTCGGGCGTATGAGTATCTGCCAGTACCCAAAGCCAAACGATACAAGGTCCTTAAAGGCACAGTATGGTGGAAAGTCACCTGCATAATTCCACAGAAATAGAAAACCATACTTCGGACCAGTCTTCATGCAAACAGATACGTTTCATGCCATACTATGGAACAATACAGCTAAAGGAACAGCATTTCCATAGAAACAATCAGTACAAATAAGGTTTGGGGATATGCAAGCCTGTTCACAGTAAAGACACACACAAAGACACACAAAAAATAAACATATAGTGCATTGAATTATGTCTATCCTTTTGCTAAAAATGTACGTACTGTGCCTTTAAAACAACTTCTGCTACTACTTTGAAAACTTCCTAAAAGAGAGTTGTTAATCCCATAATAATATGCTAATAATATCATTTGTACACTCAATATAGTAACTTTACAAAAGCAAAACAAACTGAAGTATCATCACACATAAATATTTATTGGGTTTAAGTTTGTAGAAATGTGTTTGTGTTCTCAAAATGGCTAACTGGAGTATCGGATCAGTATTGGAAGATAGCGAATCGAGACCCGATCCATTAGATTTGCCGTGCTAGATCTGTTCGAAGCTTGTTATAATGAAGAAGATAGTGATTAAAGTCTAAATGACAGATTCTCATGTATGTTTAATTATGACTTAGTTTGGTGGGAGGGCACATGTGGTGAATAGTTTATTATGGTTTTACATCAGTCAAGATGCAGTTTGTGAGGAAATTTAGAAGAATAAACGTTTAAAATGACAGGAAGTAGAGCTGAGTTCTAAAATAGAATCCCTCCACCTCTGTCATCAAAAAGCGACGTGCCATCAAAAATACAAGGACAATTTAAACGTAACAGAGACATTTTTCAGACAGTTCAAACCATCATTCAATAAAATAAAGGCATTATTAAGTATTATTTATTGTCAATTCCTAACTGTTGTATAATCTTTATGGATTTTGGCCCTTGTTTTCGAAATGGTTGCTAGGTAACAGTTGTAGAATTACCTCTGTACCTGTAGAATATTTGCTGCCCATGACCAACCAGGAAGTGACTTTATAAACGTCCCAAAAACTGTCAAACTGGGGACCAATGGGTAAAATGCTTAGTAAAATCTTAAATATAATCATGTCCACTACATTTTAATGAAATGTGTTGTTTAATCAGTCATATAGACTTTAAAGTGTGATGAATGGTTTGGTTGAACGGATAAACTTTGGTTAATTGTTAGCAGTGCAATGACGAAAAAGTATGTTCGACCTGAGCTAGCTAACACTGCACTTAAAAATAATAAAATAAAATATTTCTACTGTTTCACTGTTTCGTTTTGTTTTTTCTTTAACTTTTAGTTTTTTCTTTAACGTACCAGGTTGCATGAGACAAAAATCGGAAACAAGACAGCTGGCAGTTTTTTGTTTGTCTTACCAAATCTGTAATCATGTTCAGTCCAAAAAACACGTCTTTAATTTGTGCACTTTGGCAAAGACGTCCCAAAACACATCTGCGCGCAAACATCACCAATCTCAATCTATTAAAAAAAACGCGATTACGACCTGAAAACGGGTACGGCTGGCCTGAACGGCGGTATAGCTCGTGCTCTGGACCGCTCGTCATGGCCCTGGCGTGTTAAGTGCTAGCGCGGCAGCCTGGAGCAAACAGATAACAGACTACAGCGGGGGCTAGAGGCTGGAGCGAGAGAGAGAGAGGAGAGGAGCGGGGCCGTGATAGAGGAGATGGGTACTGGAGCCGTGCCAGAGTACTGCTGAGAAATCCATCACCTCTCCCACTCACACCCAGCATCTGCTCAGCCTGCTAACACCACGCTGCATAAGGGTCGCGCTCAACTTACAAATGCTCCAGTGTGGCGTTTTGGAAAAAAAGTGCACAGATTTTCGACCTTTCGTTTTAAAGGGTCGTTCGTTCCGTCAAGATTTTTGTTGCGTTTGAATGCATCCTGTAACTCTGCGCTTTGTAGTTCGTTTCAGCGGTGTCAGTCTTTGCAAGGACGACTTTCGGTTGATGATGTCATGCCTGTATTATGGTGTAATGTTGATTATTATTAACGATTATTTTGGTAATAGACCAGTCTAGCGATTATTCTTCAGTTGTTTAGATTGTGAAAGGACTGTGAATATGAGACTTTTCATCACTTTTACCCAGATAAATCTGAAGTGATCGTCGTGGTGGGAATTATTTACAGCCAAAAGGTGTTTTCATCAAAAACTCTCAATTTACACATTTCCCGTGTCATTTTTGCATGATTCCTGCTCTGTCTGAGTCATAGAAACCCTGTCACTGACGGCATGTTCTGCAGTCAGTGTATAGACAATCAAAAACATTCATGACAACTATTTTTATAATCGATTAGTTGCGATTAATCAATTAACTTTTGGCAGCCCTAATGTCAAGTTGTTGTTGTTTTTTCTTTTTAAACTTTTTAACACTTGAATGTCAAATTTGTCCTTATGAGATACTTGGCTAAAGCAACAACCAATTACATGCTTTCATCAACCAACAAATCATATCAAGATCTGAGAGAAAAGATGATTTGACTGAAATAATTTTGATGTAGGACTATCATAGGGTCAGCAAACAATCCAAGATGTTGAAGCATTACAGATACTCCATTTGACATTATGGTTAGTCCATAGTCATTAAACACAGAACGGTTCCAAATTCAGAATCACCTGCATACTGACCTGTACATCTACTGACCTGCCAGGTGTTACAGAACTGTCATACAGTGATTAAATACAAAATGATCATGAAACTGGTAGCCTTAGACTGTAAACAGCAGTGTTGGTCAGCTTGCTTTCTAAAACTAATCTGATTACTGACTACTGATTACTCCTTATAAAAAAAAAAAAACATGAAATTTAATAATCTAATTCCACTAATTAAAGTTTCTGTTATGCAACCTAATTTCAAATAAGCAGCAGCATAGTTGATTTGTACTGGAACGGGCAGGAAAGGGGCCCTCACAAAGTCTGCAATGTGCATTTTTAATGTAGTGGAGGCCCATCAAAGAGGATTTGTACCCAGAGGCAAGAATTTCCTGTCTGTCACCAAACGATGACCTTGCGTGCTACGTGTTTATCTCTTTTACTGTTTTAGGATAGTCGACTGTCAAAAAGACTGTACTGACTGCATTTCTGGGAAAAAGTAACTAAAAGTAACAAAGGCTAATAACTATAATCTAATTACTCAATTTTAAACTGTAAGAATACTGTGTAACTAAAAAACAGTTCCTTACTTTGTTACTAGTTACAGCCCAACATTGGTTAAACAGCAGTACAACATCTCGCCATCCTATAAGCCGGAGTATTGTTGAAAATGCCACCCTCCCCTAACAATACAACAAGAGTTTGTCGGAGGTACAGAGTCAGCAGAACGCCAGAGAGGATGCGTCCTCTTCAGGTGGCATATAAATCACTGCCCATTGTTTGCAAATGTCGCCGTGGCAGGAGACAGTTCTGGAGCGTGTTGTTCTCACCACTTAAGGGGTTTACCATTTCATCACATTTGATAAACTTTGCATCACTCGCGGCCAAGAAAAGTTGTCCCAAAAAGAGTGCTGAACTTAACATAATGTCACATGGAGTATAACAGAGAGTTATATGGTAGTTTATCAAGTGCACAAGTCCAGGTTTTTGGTTCAGTGGAGTTGGAGATTGAATGCTAACAACACTTAGACTTATGTTAGCGTGTTGTCACCAGACTCCATAAAAATATCACCTATAATTATTCACATTTGTCAAGGTTCTCTACCCACTTTTAAAGGTCCCATATTCTGCTATTTTGCCCTTTACACAGTCTATTCTAAGGGCTAAAATTTTACGTTGTGCAATATCCATAACATAACAGTTTCCAAAAAACACCCATTTCTTGGACTGGCCCCCCTCCTTGCAAAAGCAAACGGCTCCCTTTGAGATCTGACCCCCCCGAACAGAGAGCAGGCTGCTCCCCCGCCCAACTCGCGCGCCTCCCCTGCCCAACTCGTGCCGAAGCCTAGAGTGGAGATGGTGCGCATGCGCCGTGTGCTCCGGTAAACAGCGATACACAAACACGGGAATAAACATTTTCTCCGTCCTGACGGTGCGTCGTGCTGAGTCCTACGTCCTGGATCTGACCTGGAGTTTGACGTGCTCCAGTACCTCGACGACGGACGCTGCCGTTTGGTAAATAACAAGCTAACTCTTCGATCTGTCGTATCCATCGTGTAATTACTGTGTAGCATTAGCATTAGCTGTGTTTATTCTGCGGCTGCGCGCTTCCTGGAGGTGTGGCTTAAACACCGCGTCATCCTTGGGAAGCCGCGTCATCCATGGGGTGAGCCCCCGTCTGCCTGCTCAGCCGAGGGGGACGGAAAAGACAGTTCTCTAGCGAAAGCATGCGGGAATCAATCAAAAAACCACTTTGGGCACAACATACGAGGCCCAAATAGCACTGTAGGAAGGTTAAAACCTCTGAAAAGTCGATTTTGCATGTTATGGGACCTTTAACTACTGTCAAATGGTTACCAACAGCCAAACTCATTTTTATACACAGTGACTTTTGCTGTCATTTTAACCAGTATCATATAATGTAGTAAACGGTTATGGATATTAATACTACAGATACACCTATCCAGCTTCTTAAGATCCGACACAAATTTCAATACTTGGGCTTTAATAATCTGCCAATACCCGATATCAAACGATACCTCTGCAGAGACTAAAAATAGGGCTGTATATATAATCATGATTTCAATTATTACTAACATTTTTAAATCAAAAATACAATTAATTGCAGAAGTATGAGTGCACACCTCTAAAAGTGCAAAGGCAAAGTTACTAACAAAATATATTTGGTCTATACTTTCTCTACAGAATAATTTTGACAATAAAGAAGTAATTGTTCAAAACAATCATGATTTCAATTATGCGCCAAATAACTGTAATTATATTTTTTGACAGCCATCACTAGAAGTAGTATTTATTCTCTTAAAACCAGAATAACATATGACAAAACTAATCCAAATGGTGTGCAAATGTTCTTTATCCTTCGAGTAAAAACAGAATAAGCTTGTATAAATAAAAACTCAAACATCACGAGATCTTCTGGATCAAGAAGTGCCTGTAAATAGACAAATTAAATCAGTTTATTGGCCCAACCAGGATATCGGCTGAATCAATATGTTGGAGCCGATACCGATTCAGTTTTTTTTTTTACCTGTATCAGCACCAATAATCAATACCAGTATCGGTACATCCCTAATTAGCTTATTTTTCCCTGCTAAATCATTAACAGCATCCACAATTTTACGCATTAAAAAGCTAGCTGAATAAATGCTACGTGCTGATGCTAGTTAGCCATTCACACAGAGCACACAACGTGATCTAGTAAGTTAACCTTAGAATTTCAGCTAAATCATTCTAGATATTGAGTTAACGATTTTGATGCTAATGACCTTTGAACCACTGAACTATCAAGACTGTAGAAGTTGCCACCAATGGAAAAAACGTGATATGCATATGGGTTATGTTTCCAAATATTCATCAATCAGCCAAACCCATGCCTTGGGGTCTTCAGATTACATGGCGCATTAGGTGTCGCGGTCTCTGTAGCGGGCTCTCAAAATGACTGATTCGCCTCCGAGTTTCAAGTCAGAGCCTATCGATATTTCGCCAATATTCATCCGTCTTTTTGGTGTTCGATGGGCGCTAGGCTGGCGTGATGGACGAAACTCGAGATGACAAACGAGGCCTCGAGACGCTCCCGAAAGAGAATCGCGCGAAATCAAATCATCGGGACACTAGGCAGGGATCACTGACCGGTCGGCGCTGAAGTGGACCGTGTTGGATTGATGTACGGTCGTCCTGGTCATTTGAACTCAATAATACAAATGAAATCCATAAATAAACGATAAACGACATGTTGTCAAGCCAGAAGTACATTTAGGGAGGTTAACGGTTGTCAGCTAATGGCATTTGTGTCATTTGGGTTTTGGCGATGATGCAGGTGACGCCTTTAAGATCTGTACAGAGATTTTTCTAGGTACTTTTGTGCAATAAGAACACCTGTAATTAAATAAGTAATGCCATACCATGGAACCTTTAAAGCGTCACCTGAAACAATCCTTGTAAGTCCTTTAGAAGTTATAACTATGCCAGCATTCGGAAAACAATTACATTTATATATGAGAACTATTGCAATATTTTGATTATTATCCGCATAATGTAATATTTGGTGAACGTTGGTGGTATTATTCCATGTCAATTGGAAAAATGTACTCAATGGGGGTGTTATACATTTGTCATCGCCTTTAATATTGGGCGGCAGTAGCGCAGTAGGTAGAGTGGGGCGCCTTCTGATCCGAAGGTCGGCGGTTCGAATCCCACTCCAGACATGGAGTAGTGGTCAGATCCTCTGACCCGCAGGTTGGTGGTGCGATTTCAGCTCCTTCAGATGAATAATGCCGTTGTGTCCTTGGGCAGGACACTTAACCCACCTCGCCCCAGTGTCTGCGTACACTGTTGTATGAATGTGTGAGTGGATGGGTGACTGGTTCCTTGATGTAAAGCGCTTTGAGTGCCTTAAAAAAGGTAGAAAAGCGCTATATAAATGTGACCATTTACCATTTAATAGGAGTATTTTTGTGCCCCACAGGAACAGTACTAAAAGTGTTAAGGCTTATTTTGAGCCCGGACTTAAATACTCAATGACATACAGTAGTAGGAATTCTTAAATTTTAAAATTGGCCAAGGATCCATTAAATTTACAGCGAACAACCCAATTCCTAGGCTTTTATACACACTGACACACACACACTGACATTGTTACAGTTTGATCCTCTCTCTTTGGTTCACACCTCTCAGGGCTGGAGGTTGGACTCTCTGACCTTGATTGAACTGTGTCATTAGGCAAGACTTCACGTAGATGCTTTTTTTTCTAGAATGAGAAAAGCCAATACTTGACAAAACAATACACGCTTACTTTGCTATTCCAATGCAATCAAGTAAGTAAATATGTGAACTACTGGAGTAAGTAAGAGTGAGGCTCTGTTGTGTCTCCAGAGTTCCTCCCGGACGTTAGCCGTGATGCAGGACACAGAGAAGGAACACTGTGATGCCCGGGTTGTTGGACACAAATATGTTTTTTTATCCTGAGGGCTGTTACTCTCCTCAGACTGCCCTGGAACATGATCCGCTGACCCTACCTGACAAATCCTCTTGCTAAGAAATTGTTTCTGGAGCTGAAGAATTTCCAACGGGGTCAATAAAGAAAGAAGTAAAGTAAAATAGAGTAAAGTAAGGTCAAAGAAAGGTAAATTACAAATTAAGGTAAGGTTAGATAAAGTAACACAAGGGTGTATGGTAAAGTCAAATAAAGTAAGGTAAGGTAAGTAAAGTAAGGTAAAGTCAAGTTAGTAAAGTAAGATTGGGTTAAATAAGTAAGGTATAGTAGGTAATTAAGGTGAAGCAAAATAAGTAAGTTAAGGTAATGTTAAGTAAACTAAAGTAAGGATTAAAGGTAAGGTAACTAAGATAAAAGTAAGGCATGGTAAAGTAAGGTAAGGTAAAGTAAGGTAAAGTAAGGTAAGGTATTGCAGGTAGGTAGGATAAAGTACAGTAAAGTATGTAAGATAAAAGTAATGTAAAGTAAGGTAAGGTACAGTAAGATAAGGTAAGGTAAAATAAGGTATGATATAGCAGGTAAGTTAGTAAGTATGTAAGGTAAGGTAAAGTAGGTAGGATAAAGAAAAGTACAGTAAAGTAAGTAAGTAAGTAAGTAAGATAATAAGTAAGTAAGATGAAAGTAATGCAAAGTAAGGTAAAGTAAGGTAAGGTAAAATAAGATAAGGTAAGATAATGTAAGGTAAGGTAAAGTAAGGTATGGTCTAGCAGGTAAGTAAGTAAGTATGTAAGGTAATGTAAAGTAGGTAGGATAAAGTAAAGTACTGTAAGGTAAGTAAGATAAAAGTAATGTAAAGTAAGGTAAAGAAAGGTAAGGTAAAATAAGAAATGCATTGCAGGTAAGTAAGTAAGTATGTAAGCTAATGTAAGGTAGGATAAAGTAAGTAATAAAGGTAAGGTAAAGTAACTAAGTAAGATAAAGTAAAGTAAGATTAAATAAGGCATAGTAAAGTAAAATATGGTAAACATCCATCTATTGTCAAAAAAGACAGCGGGAAGAAGCAAAAGAACAGACACTTCCACGACTTGGAGCTAGGCACTGATTTGGCAGTCGGTGAAGAGGCCAAACAAACCCTTGATGACGACGCTGCGATAACACTGAACATCGACTAAATCGACAGTAGCGCGCAGTAAATATCGTGGTGGTGGTGGTGGTAAGTGTTTGGGATTGACCTGTAGCCTGACAGCCCCACCCGCCCCCACCCGCCCCCCCTCCTGCCCTGCCACGGCTCCGTTCGCGGTCCAACCTTGAGGGTGTTCTGCCAGGACCAGCTGTGGGGTATTTACAGCCTGTTACCTCATGTTCCCCGGCAACCATTGGACACGGCTCTCACCATGCGCTCCGATTGGCCCGCGTCCATCTGAATATCGGGAATATTGAAGCTGATGGGGGGCATAAAGATGACAGCATTAATAGATTTTACATTTACTGATTTAGTGATTCTAGATGTAATGTCGAAATACTTGTTTGTCGGCGTTAAATATTGATGATTTCACTAACCCTATTTGAAAGAAAAATCCTCAACTTAAAACTAGAGACAAGGCCCATTATTCCATTGTATTAATTGAAAATAAACCCACAACAAAATCGGCATGACAATATTTATGAATGCAACAATTAATAGACAATTGTGACTAGTCAACTAATTAAAAAAATATTGTAAACATTTTCTGGCCTATACAGACTCAAAAGATCTATTCATAACAAAGACAGCAGCAGTATTAAATCAAAATGTCAAAAAAAGAATAAACAATTTCAGATTCTCATCAATAATCCACTTTAATTGTAAATATTCTCTATATAGAAGCATTTTGTTTTACCATTTTTTAAGCAACTTAATCTGGAAGTGATCAAAAGTTAAAACAAAAAAAACTTCTATTGTCATATGCAAAAAAATATATTTTAAAAAATGTTTAAAACTATAGATGTCATCAAAATTCCCAAATGGAGGCAACCGGAGGCAAAACTAAGTTGACTATAATTTTTTCAATAATTAGCTCACATTAGATCTAAATTCTACTGGTGTGTTTGAGTTGGAAAAAAGCAACACATTTGAATTCCCAGTGTAGAAATGTCAGTTAGTTTGCTTTTCTATAACAAATAATGGACAAAATACAATTTAAAATTGTATTTTAGTTTCAAAATAATCTAATTTATGGTATAGTATCTAATATATATCCAGATAAAATGAAAAACACAATGTAAAATACAATAATAAATGTGTTTAAAGCAACTCTGATGTCACTCACATGTGTCTGAGTAGTTTTAATTTTCCAAAATCATCTCAATTTTTCAAATTTTGTGAAATTCTGAGGTTAAATCCCAGTTTCTCCAGTGAGACCACATTATGTTCCACTTTGCTTTTGCCTCCATTGCACTCCATTTTTGCTTCCAGATTTTAAAGGGTCTATTGGTGTGACAGTCGTGATAATTGTAAAATAAAAAGTGACCTGGCGACTCTGGTTGGGCAGGTGCAACAGCAGGGGAGGATGGGTGGAGAACAGGCCCTGGCGGTGTATCTGAGGCTGTGGGCTGTGATTGTGTGCCCATGGAGCCCTGGCAGAGTGCAACATGATATGCCCCTCCCCCTCCGCTCTTCTCCGACAATATGGTGTGAGTGTGAGTGTTTGGAGTGGAGCTGGACAATGGAAAATGGGAGAGCTCGTGGAACACATGGAGACAACCTCTGACAGAACTGGTGGTGCATTGCCAAAAAAAAAAAAAACACTTCCAACAATTATTTCAAAATATTGCTTTGGGTTTTTAAGTAGTTTTGGTTCAGTGGGCCTTGTATGAAAAATGACAGAAAAATAATTCATCTTTAAATTATATTTATTGCTGATTACGGTTACTGATTTGATTACTGTTTTGTCTGATTTTTGTTTTTTTGTGTGTCGTTTCCAAACCCACTTCAGTGTTTCTCATTAAGGAAGAGAAGACTATGGTGGCCCCCCATAGTCTAATTTTAACCCCATAGTCTAAAAACCTGCTAAATATTAAACTGATATGACAAATAATGCTTTATATTTGTCTCTAGTATAATCATAAAAACCTAAAAATAAATAAACTGTAAAAAAAAAAGTTTTTAAAGTGATTTGTGGCACTAAGTGACATTTATACTCCAACATTTGTATAAAATAGAAATGGGAATGCATGTGCCACCACAGTCACCGCAGATTCTCACACTTTTTTTGTTTGTTTTTTGTTTGTTTTTTTTATATGAAAAACTGTTTTTAAAAAACCTCAGACAGTCAAATAATCCAGGACAAATTAATACTAGAGATTGACCAATATGGTTGTTGTTTTTTTCATAGCTAATGCTGATGTTTTTGAAAGTAGGCAGCCGATGGCCGATAAACTCAGCAGATTTTTTATATTGACAAGATATGGGGCAGATTTTTATGGTTTGCCTTAAATTATACGATATGTAATGGCTATAAACTCAGTTAGGTTACTCAAGGGCACTGGTTACATAAGAAAAAGATTATAATTACACAAAATAACATTACTATAGCAATGATTTTTAACATTTATAGCCCCGTCTCACTGCAAACCTAAGTAGAATTCACAAGTTTTGCAGGACCACTTTGTTTTGGGCTGAAGTTGTTGATGTTGTACTAAAGTGTCCAAAGTATGCACTATGTCCAGTATCTGCAAAAAGAGTCTAAATATCAGGAAATCTCTGCATCATCACTAATACATAAATAAATGTCATTCGTATTACTAAATCTCATATTGCATTCTTATCTCCGGTCTATTCCTTTCTTGCAGTGGGACGGAATGGTGGGACGGGGCCGGAGGTATAAACACATCCGTGAATCACTCCTGGGCTGGCGGCTGGTTGTCAATACACCTGCACCTGGGACACTTAAAACAAACAGAACAACATCATCACCCAGAGCCTCGTCTGTGCCCACAGCCCCAGGCACAAACAACACGCACGACATATGCTGAGGAGAGCCGCGATTAGCCTATGCATTCACACAAGCGCGCAAAAACACACCTTTGTCGAGCGGCATGTGCACGGACGTCAAAATGTCAAAAGATTCTAAATATATCTGGTACTGCAGGTCCACGGCGTGTTATGTACTGCTACCTGCAATCACGTTTTTTTCCAATAGAGGGAGTGATGAGCCATAACAGCACTTAACACAATCTAAATTATCCAAAAAAATGCACAATTTGACAAGTACAGAGTCGTCCAGTGTAAGCAGACTGTACTGGGTTGGCTGGTACCGCTCCAGTCGAAGTTAGCATTAGCTTCCAAATACCACAAACTATTAAAAAACGGTGCTTTTTTAGCGACTGGCAACCGCTCGACCACGCGTGAGTAACACCAGAGCCTTGTGTAGAAGTGTTTTGTCTAGATTATTAACGTTGGCAATCCCATTCGCTGCCAAAATTAGCATACGATATGTTCTAAAACATAAAGTTATGCTGGGTTTAAATGGTTTTAGTCGTCGCATTTTGTCAATTAGAGCTATTATCAACATATTTTTGTATTTGTTTTATGGTCCAACGTACTACAAAAGATGCTAAATTTACAACTAATAACATTTTTTAATTCAGATAAAAGTACATTTCATCTTGTTTTAAAACCTGAAGCCATTCCAAGTACCCCCTGGTAATTGCTCTTTGGCCAATATAATCAAAATACAAAATGCCAATTCTCTGCTTTGACTACAAACAACAAAATTGATGTTCTTAATTTTCTGCCTTATTAAAATAACTGTGATAAAATGTTTACATTAGTACCAGGCTGTACTCGCTACTATTCTGAACACATAGCTCTTATTATTATACGTTTCCAATTCCAAAAGTAAGACTGTTTAATTGACCTATCCACACGTCTTGTCATAATAAAGGTGACAAAATCTACCGTTGTAACACATATACATAGGATTAGCATTATAATAAAAATACAAAAAATGGCGTCTCGTATTAACAGCAACTTCCACCGCACAATTTGAACTGAAGTTTAACAAATCTTAGCGCAACATCCCCTCACGTGAACCTAAAACCACTGTACCCATCGCCGCTGTCGTCAACTACAACTATTCTACCGCTGTCATCGCTACATTCTTCTCATTCAAACAGCGCATGACACAAAACGTGTTGGCAGCTCTCACAATACAATACAACACAAAAACATTTGTTGTCCCAGGCTCATCCCCGGGTTTACTATGTAGCTGAACCTGTCCCGTAACATCCCGGCACTCACACACCCTCGAAAACTCAAAGGTAATTGGGACCGAGGGGTAATTCTCACGGTGCGAGAGGCGGACTTTGTGTTCTGCAGGTTGGGTGAGCGCGGGCAGTAGAGTCGGACGAGCGGAGGGGGTTAAACCTAGGTCACACGTGCAGCGAATGAAGAGTGTCGAGTGGGAAAAGTCCTCCAGAAAATGCGGTTACTTAACGACTTAATTAAGTGCTCGCGTAATGATTAAGTGGCGAATAGGCGAGGATGATAGCTAAATGTTTCAGATACATATACGGAATGTCGTTAAGATAAAGGACAAATGCATCTAGAAAATGGTAAAGGGTAAAGAAAGCATCCCTTGCCTAATTCATGTTTTTGGTTATGTATAAATGAAAACCAAAAGAATGTAATGAGTAGAGTGAAAATTGTACCCAAACTAAGCTGAGCACGTGTAGCATACGCAGGGCGACCATGAGGCTTGGATTGTTTTTGCAAGATTGTGTCAAAAATTCCAGGAAGATGCGGGATGTTCCTGGTTGGACATGGGCAGAAAATATGACATATTTAGAGGTAATTCCACAACTGTTACCTAGCAACCATTGAAAACAGGGGCCAAAATCCATATAAATGACAAAAGTTATGATTTGGCAAATAATAATAGCTGATAACACCTTTATTGTGTTGAATGAGTGTTTAAATTGTAGAATACCTTTTTCCATAATTAGGGTAAGGTTAGGTTTAGAATGAGGGTTAGGTTTAAGAACAGATCATTTGGTTAAGTTTAGGGCTTTGGGGACGGTAAGCTAACTGTGTCTCTTTATTTTCAATGAATTCTGCACTACTTCCTGTAATTTTAAACTTTTATTTTTCAAATTTCTTTCACGGATGTAAAACTATGATAGATATTTACCACATATCTATCAAGTGCCCTCCCACCAAACTAAGTCAGAATTAGAAAAATACAAGTACTTTAAGCACATTTAAAATATCATTGACCGTGATTAATTGCGTTGTACACTTTTATTGTCATTATTCAAACATAATAACAGAACTTAAAGGAGCAGTGTGTAACTTTTCACCGGCTTTTCACCATGGAGATGTTATTGCTTTGTCTGGAATGTTTCACAGACTTAACTTAACTATCATCACGGAGACGCCAACCACGTGCCGCCACCACGCCAGGTTATAGGTCAGCTCTATGGAGAGGTGACATTACTCAGGATAAGAATGTATGCTTTTTAAGGTATTTTTGAGCAATTAAAAACAAAACCTGTAATGAAATAAATGCAAGAGAGGTAAGTTTGGTGCCATATTGTTAAACATTCGAGGCAAAGCAATAGAATTTCCATTGGTAGAGAACTCTCCACCAGAAAAGTTACATAGTGCACCTTTAAGAAATGTAAAAAATGTAATTATTTTATAAACATGTCAAAAATGTAAGTCAAGACATTGTATTTCATAATAAATCTGTGTGGAGTCAAAGGCCCTTCATTGCCGCTTGCGGGTGTGTGTGGTTGCTGACTCTTATGGTGACAAATGCGAGCTGTTGGGGTTGGCGTGACGTCTTCTAGTGTTCTGTAGTAGTTTGATGAAATGTTTGGCCTATATTACATGTTTCATTGCTCACTCGCGAGCTTTGTTTTTCTCACGGAGCGCAGTGTTGTTTATTTCATTAATTGCATGCCTTAACATGTTAACTTTCACAGTGATCGAAACAAAAGCTATTCTTTTTTTTTTCTGTGTGCATCTACCAAAAATGTTTAATCTATGTTTAGTTTATAACTTTTTTTTTTAACCATTTATAAGTTTCATGTTTTGCTTATACATTATTTTCAATGAATATACATACTAGAAACAATCATTTTAAAGTAAAAGTGTTCACAAGTTTAAAAAAAAAACTCACTCCCTTGCACTTTCTTTAGTTTGCAGCAGATTTCCCTTCATATTTCTGGCGTTTCTAATGGAGCTTTATGGCAGCAAAGCGCACATGACCAGAGGTAAGAAAGTAAAGAGACAAAACGTTGCTGAACACCAGGGCTCTCCTTTGGATCGTACTTATTTCCATTCCATTAAACTCAAGCACTCAGTGGGAGGAGCACTTTCATACACTTTGAAAACATGGCTCTGGAATGGGCATTTTTTGCTTTTAGGAATAGCAAAGATACTTTGTAGAGGTCAAAATTGAAAATAAATCATTATCTAGAGAAATAGTTCCACTTTCCAAGTTCATTTAAAATAACGACGATGCATTGATAGTTTTGTGTTTCACATTAATTAAGCAAGATGGCAGCTAACCAAAATCTAATTTGCTCCCCCGCAGTAAACTCATATTCTTTCACACTAATAAATCAGATCGCTCGAAGTTAAAGTTGCTCATTACACAAGTTTTTCTTACAAAGATTAAAAAATAAATTACTTTGACAATTATGTACAGTTGTCACAATGAATCTTTCTAAAAGTTCTTTGTTGTCTTTGTGCACCTTTGTACCAAAAATAATGTTTGTTGAAGACACATTTGCGAGTGCTTTTTGACAGAAGTGAGAATGAACTGTTAGAAAATAACGAACAGAAGCTGTAATTTAAGGAACAGCATGTTAGCGTATTAATGTGGTCATGGGCCTTTATGTGTGGAGCTTGCATGTTCTCCCTGTGTCTGGTGGGTTTCCCCCGGACACTTGGTTTCCACACAAACCCAAAACATGCACAATAGGTCAAATCTTCCAGCTAGTCCTAACTAGAGATAGGAACCGGGAATCAGTTGCACTTGAGAACCGGTTCTAATTTTAGCAAAATCGTAATAGTACGTCTCCTCCCTCAGCGATTCCTCTCATCGATGTCGCTCTGTGCCGCCGTATCTGTAAATGCCGCGTCACCCTGTACCACGCTCTTTACTTTCTGTCTCACTACAAGCAAAAGTGTCAGCTCCGGTGAAGTATACGCCGCATGCTGCACGTCGCGCCGAGTCTGTGCGGCTGTAACGGCGTGCACACACACCGGGCTGTGACCAGAGCGCGGCGGAGGTAACAGAACCAGCAAGAACGCCATTTATGTGAACAACAAAAGAACAAAGCCGGCACGCAGAAAAAGACGACAGAAAAACCATTACTGCTTCAGCATTAAGCCGACCTGTTTGATCCCTGCGTGTGTTTATCTGGATAACACGGTGATCAGCAATTTGATTACACATGTCCCTCTGAAATTGAGCTTCAAATTCTGTTTTACATCATTTAGTGCTTGTATTTTTAGTCGTATTGTAGCCTACACTTCTGTCTAAATTGATTACGGTTACATTAGCCTAAATAAAAGCTTCTAAAACTAGATTAAAAAGTAAATGTAATTGCGATTAATTTCACTTTCTAATTCTTGACTGTTGATTGACAAATTATACTTAATTTGCAGTGTTTCATAAGCCTCTCATGAAAAACTAAAAAGGTTAAGTGCATATAATCCTTTAGCAGATACTTAAATTTGATTATTGACAGTCTTTAAGCCATTTGTTGCAATGAATTAGCTCTTAAGTTTAATTGTTAGCGCCACTGGGAGTTCTTTAAAGGGGACGCCATATGCAAAATCAATTTGAATGAACTCTTCGCCTTGTTACAACAGTGTTTCCTCATCATTCGTTTACTAAAAGTTGTATTTTGATCCCTGCATGTTTGAGTTAATCTGTATTTGAGGATTGAGTGCAAAGAAAATTCTTGTTTTCACCTCCCCCCTATCCCCGCCCACATCCCTGTACTTAGTTACTGGACAAATTAACCTTCCGAATGATACATGTAGAGTTCAAAAATGTCACGTCACTTTTCAAAAACTATGCAAATGACAATCCGCCGCTTGTTACAGTGAAATGTCTTTATGAAGAGGCGGGGCTTATCATTTCTACAGTTTTTAACAGGAAGTCAAGGAACCTGTTTCTATTACTGAGCCATTTTAGATTCATAATTTGGTTTATAATAACCAAAATGTAAAATTATGATCTACTTGTGTTACAGTTCAATATTAAACATGTAAAAATAAAGCATACATGTCCCCTTTAAACAGCTTGGGTTGCCAGATAGGCACGTTCATTCTTAGTTATGGCAGGATTTTTAAAGTTTTTGAAGTTATGTACAGTTTGTCATAGATCCAGATCTTCAACATGGTTTTACTTTCAAAAACAGGGTCAAATCTCAAATGTAGTTTTTGTCAGCATTTTGCAACCATAAAAACATGTCGGTCTGATATTAATTCAGCGTTTTGCTTGGTGTTCCTGTCACTTGCAAACTTTTACACAGCGAGTACCATGTTCTCCACTGGTATTTAGACAACTCTAACACATAAGAATGAAAAATTGCCGTTTCAGCCACTAAAAATCAAACGGCACCCCCGGGACCTAAGACAAACTCTCTGAGGCAGTTAAATTACTCGCGAACAGATTCTAACCGACTGCTGTGTCACAACAACAAAAAGGTGTGTGTGTAGTGTGTGTGCGTGTGGAAATATGCCCTGTAGACAAAACAATGACACTGGCATTAATAGAGGGCGTACATAGCATAACAACAAAACGCCAGGGCACCGCCAGTCAAACAAGTTTTATTTTTTATCAATCTGTTAAAACCGCGCAGCCAAAACAAAGATAGACACTTGTGATGGCTACGAGCAGGTTTGTTTTCACAGGCGTAGGTGGAAGTCTCCTGTTTGAATTGGCTACAAATTAAAAAAAAAAAAAAAAAAAAGGGGCTAATTATAGAACACACGGGAGACGGCGCTTCAGAGGAGGTATGTGCAAGATGAGCGGCGCGCTACTGAAGTCATCCAAGTCGGGTCAAAGTTAACGCTTTTCTTACGTAAGCAAAGTTAAGAAGTACGGTACGGTAGATAATAAAAACATATTTGTCAATCAGTAAAGACGATGATTGCTAATATACAGCGACTGACGAATTTGATGGTTTTAATGTTTGATATGGATTCTGACAAACGTCCTAACCACATGGTCCAAGTTGTACACTATTCGCCGTTAATCTTCAGCAAAACCTGACTTTTATAATGGAGTTCAACTGAAAGCACAATATTCTAAACGACTCGGTGACTACAACTGTTTATTCAAATTTAAAATATGTAACTTTTTTCAGACAAATCTGAACACAGTTGGGGATCAAAATGAATTTGTGTAGTCGACTATAACGAATAATCATATTTTGATAATTTTAATTGCTAGATAACAATTAAAACATTACCAAATCTAAAACTACTACTACTAAATATTACTAAAACTACTAAAACATTACCAAATTTACTTAAACATTACCAAATCAGGCCATTAAGTTAAAAATCCGGTGTATAACAACGCAAATAATGTCTAATTTTGGTAATAGTGATAGTTTTGTGCTCTTTTTTTGGTGCAAAAGTTGCTCAGGACACTTCAAAAAATGTGTTTATCCGCATTTGTGAATGTGTTAACTCGAATTGCACAGTTTTCCAAGGCCCAGCTGACAAAACCTCAAAGCACACTAGTTGAAAAATCAAGGATCTAGACAATACAGACTCTAAAACACATACAAAAAGACCCTATTATAACAAAAACTGCGGCATTATTAAATCAAAATGTCAAAAAACAACAAATAATTTTCCGATTTCATGAATAATACACTTTGTTCGTGAATGCTCTCCAGCTAGAAGCCTTCAGTCACCATATTTCAAAATTTATTTGGTAAAAAATGTGTTTTAAAAATCTCAATGTAATAGTTTAAATTTGTGAGTAGAATATATTAGAAAAAATATATTAGAAAAAAAAATATTAGGAATCAAATAAAAAAGTAATTAAAAAAGTTAAAAAAAAATCCCAAATCCATTCAAATTCATGAAATCAAAGCAGGAATCCATTTTAATCATCAAACCTAAAACTGAAACGCTTCTGTTGCAAGTAACTATTTATCAACACATTATTAACACCGACATGAACGTAGCCAACACAGAAATGACAGCTGCGCACAAATTCAAAGCCCAAACCAAGATGTCCGCCTGTGTTTACACATGCTGTCATTCAGGCACACAGGGTCCCAGAGTTTAGACTTACATCTTTCAGTGCCATCACATGAGATCAGGCCCAGGCAGCTTTGTTGTCAAGTGACCCTCCAAAACAAGTGTGGCACAGCTGCTCCCAACAACTCCAAAAGTCCACCAGCTACTTTCCACGCCGGCTTACAGAGCAAACACCAATGTCGGGAATGGATTCTGATGAACGTCAAATCATGAGAAATGATCAAATGATGTGCAGCAAAGCAAAGTTACGATGTATAAGGTTGTAGTAGAAGATTTTGGAGGTAAAAAGGCTACAAAATGACTTTTTTAAATGCCAAATGCTACTAACTTGTGACTTTTCATGACATGAATTAGAGAAAACGGAAATTTCTAATTGCATATATGATTTTTTTACTATCTTTTTGGCAAACGTTGGTAAAGACAGTGTGAATCAAAGTGAAAACAGAATAGAATCACTCTTTTAACCATTAAAGTCACAAAATCTCAATTTATTCTGTTTCAAATGCTGTAAAATAGCATTACAAGTCAGGGCTTTAAACATTTCAAGAAGCTAATCTGAATTAACACAACTAAATTTCCATTTCCTATAAGAAAAGGATAAAAAATGGATAAAAAGGATAAAAAACATCTAAAACTCAATAGATTCTCGTAAAAGTACTACCAAACATACTCTAATTTGATTTTGGATATCTTTAGGCGCATAACTGCTCCATTTACAGAAAGTAGCTGTTCAACTTGTCAAATAAAACCCACAAATTTCAATTTTATGTGTAACTTAAGTCAGTTTTAATGGCCACCAAAGAGCGTGAATCACGGGTTGTAAAAAGCCCCAATGCAAATAACAAACTGAACAGGTGTGGCGTTACGAGAAGCACAACAACACAAGCGGCTAACCGTAAATCTTTAGCCAACCCCCCCTCTTTCGCCCCCCCCCGTTCCGTCTCCTGCCCCACTACAGGCACTCTTCTCCGGGGAAGGTGTCGACTCGCAGCGGCCCGCGATACGAACCAGGCCCGACCGCCATGTCACGTCGCACTCTTCGCTATCTCCGTTTGTAAAGTTCTCAGAGGCGCCAGACCAATAGCGTTAGCCCTCCCTTCCACTACCGCTACTACATCTACTTCGCCCCCCCATTCCTGAGTTGATAAGACCACGACAGCTGGGGGAAGGACAAACTTTTCAGCTTGACGGCAAGCATGGGAATTTGAGAAACGGTAAGAGCTAGCGTAGACGAGGTTGACAATCGAACTCGTAACAGAATCGGCAGAATCGGATCGGCATTTTCAAAATTCAAACCCTTACCGTCGATTGCAGTACGTTTCTGTGTCTTCAATTACGTTTCGGCAAAAGTTTCCCGAGATAAGATCCACGTCGGTTCAGTGTCCCATTCCCGGCAGCACATGGAGCGTCCTACCATTCCCCTCCTCGAATGACAACTGGAGCACCTCGCTGGCTTCCAATTGCCTCAAGTTGCCCTCCCCACCACCGGACACCCCCCTCCTGTCACCCGCACCCCACCCAACCAGCCACACTTCCATGACACCCCCCCCTCCAAGCTCCTAACCCCTCCCCACGAGACCCATTGCCCTAATATGCCTTCAGCAACTGCCACCAATTCATCACGGGGTGCATGTTAGCTGTTGGATTCATACTGGTAGATATGGGTTTTCGATATGGGTTGGAAGAAGGAGAAGGAGCAGGAGCAAGGCATGTTTTTATGAAGGAACTTGGGCTGGGTTCAAGAATTCTGCCACTGATCCAATATCAAGAAGGTATGAGATCTTCAGGGTTTCACTAGATTGCGTTTCTGTTATTATTTCAGACTGAGGACAATGAAAGGAATAACCCAACAGACAATCGACAAACGTTGAACTTTCTCATTATTTGTTAGGTGTATCCACTACAAACTTTCACCAATCACTACTCTGTGATTGAAGAATGCCACAACCTTTTGAAGCTACTGTGGAAAGAAAGATTTCACCTTAGTTTAGTTATACTAATGGAGAAGACGTTGAACTGTGTGCCAGTTTTGTTACATGTGGATAGGCCCAGTGATGATAGGTTGCGTTCACGTTCTAGGGTGACGTCTCATGCTGCGTTCATGTGGCCCTCAGGAACTCGGGAAACTGTTTTTCTGAGTTGCTCACACCAGTCGGGTAATCAACTCGGGAACTCTGGTGAGAAGCTGCTGCATCGACTTCAACACCTGATGTCATGTGCTGTGTGGAGACGGATGAAAATAAACTGATTTATCAAATGATCTTTCTCATTTGAAGTCACTGACAAACGTTACAAGAGTTAGGGGTTTACTGTCAATCGTGTATACATCATAAGAGTAACAAATGTGTTTAATTCATTGTCAATGTAAGCTAGCGAAAGTATGATAGAATGTTTTCCAAACCAAACAATGTTTAACGTTAGCTTTTGGGCGGGCTGAATACAATAAACCTCACTGGTAGCTCTATTAAACTGTGTTGAAGAACGGAGTCAATCATTTTATTATTGGTGACATCAAGATCCCAATTTTCTGAGATAAAAGTACACGAAAGCAAACAAGTTGGAACCCCTGCATCTCATCTCGGAAACCCAAGACCACTTGAACGCAGCAATAATCTCAGGTGAAGGGCCCACCATCTGGGGGATTCACTGTTTTTGAAAGTAAAATCCAAATCCACAAATGTTAAACCTTTACATTATTTGTTAGGGATTAGCTCCATAAACTTGTCACATTAATCTTAAATCTTAAAGTCCTTTCAACTGACAAAAATCAAGTTCAATAATGGCACACACTTCTGAAGATATTGTCAAAAAACAGTTTCGCTTTTGTTCATTTATATTTATAGATAAGATGTTGCAGTTTGTGAATAGGAGGCCCAGTTACAGAGTTAGCCATAAACCAAGTCAACAAATCTGACAGTTAAACAGCAAATTCCACCATAGAATTCTGACCTGTCTCCAGCTCAATCTTAAGATATTACAGTTGTCATGTTGCTCCACAGGGTCTAGGACAGAGTACATCTTGGACAATTACCAACAGACGCACACGCCAACTAACCAAACACAGAAAGAACCCACATGGAACAACCATCTTTCTGAAGCTCAAAAATGTTAAAAGTTAAGATAGCTTAGAAGAGAGATGTAACAAGAGATGAGTAATACAGTAGCTTTAAATTAACACTTTAAAAACCTCAGACGTTTGCCAATTTACACTTATCTCACAAGTAATCTCACACCAAAATGAGCAGTATTTCTGTTCTAAAAGAGGTGCCACACTGCCAGCTATAAAAAAAACAATATAGTTCACGTGTTAGACAATATTTGTCATATTTGTCTTGAAATCCATAACTAAAAAGAACAAGAAACAAATATAGGCAAGAAGGTGAATTTCATACTACACATATATTCTGATCATAAAACCTGATTTTTTTTTTGTACAAATTCGTCTTGATTTAGTTTTGGTTTTGTCTCTATTAAGTTTTTTATTTGACAGATCTTGACTAATAATCAAGGTATAAATATATATATATGTATTGGTTTTAATATAACTGAAATTATTAGGGATATGCATTTGTTAGATTTTAAGATTCATAGCAAGACCCATAAATCTATTTGAAGTTGGAGTAAAGTTCACAAATGTACTTTCCACCTATAAATAAACAATAACAGTAAGATAGTACAATAACAACATGTTTTTCTGTTGGACATAAAATAATTGGTTGGATTATTATGTTAACTAGGGCTGTCATAAATGATTATTTTAGTAGTCGACTAGTCAGCGATAATTTTTTTGATTAGTTGACTAGTCAAACAATTATTTAAACTTTTTAAATACGTTACCAACCAAATAAAGGTTGAAATACGGTGACTAAAGGCTCCTAGATGATTATGTGTGTATTATTGATAAAAATCAGCAATAATCTATTCTTGTTTGACATTTTGATTTATTAAAGTCTTGGTCGGTCGGTTATAAAAAGGTCTTCTGACATGTGTTTTAGAGTCCGTATAGTTCAGTTAACAATTAGTCGATTATATTTATTGTCAATTGTTTTTTATAGCCCACTAGTTACAATTATTGTAAACATATGATCACACTTTTAGTCTAATTTTGCCTCTTTCCATCATTACTCATTAGTGGAAAAAAGTGGAATCAATATATCGCCCAAACCATAGAAATGATTGTGTCAAAAAGTATATTCAAATGTTGCAGTAATATCTGTATCTCAGTAACATTCATAACCCATTTCTCAATCATTTCCAATATCGTGTAGTCCTATCTTTTAGTGATGTTTTTGGTTAACAAGTTTCGATGCCTGGTCCTGGGAGAGCACTATAACCATTACAAAGCCATCAAAGAAAGTGTATTCCATTTGATTTATGAACATTATCATTCTGTTTTGTCATTCTAAATCATTGCTAATACAGAAGTGCACAGCTGTAAGTTGCCGCTGTACCTGTCCAACGTCGGTTTCATCCGTGCATACAGTTATCAACCTAAAGCCGTGACGTCACCCGAACCCTAGCATTCAATTGTAAGCGTCTCGGAGCGGCGTATCAAAGCTTCCCTCCACACCGCTCTGCACATGTGTGTGTAGTGTCCATTTGGATCAGGAGTCGGTGGCAGGGAGGAGGCAGCTGTCCACACGCCTTTTGTTCCACCCTGACCCCCTCCCCAGCCCCCTCACTAACCCACCATCATCAGGCTGGAGCGCATGCACCCAGTCAGGCACTCGCATGTTCAGCTGTCGGGGTTCACGCTCTCCTGTCTCGTGCCAGCTGCCCTCTTTCCTTCCTCGTTCCCTCTTTCCTCGTTTTCCTCTCCTCCTCCTCCTCCTCCTCCTCCGTTCCGTGAGATACTTACAGACTTCAGACGTGTGCTGGCGGAGAGGGCATTTCTCTCGTCCTGTCAACTCCAATGAAGACCTCAGCTCTCAGTCCACAACATGTCTGCGGAAATAAAAAGACAGACTGATTAGACAAAATAGAGGAAAAATAGTACGTAGAAAGTGACAAGGACTGTAGATTAGGGCTGCAATGATTAAATGACTAATCGTGCCAAGTCAACTATAAAATAATTGACTGTACTAATTGCCATCAACTGTAAAACATGACTTTTTATAACAAAAGACAGCAACGTTATTAGATCAAAGTGTTAAAAAAGAATAAATCATTGCCGATTTTCATCAAAAATACACTTCATTCATAAATATTCTCTATCTAGAGGACTTCAGTCACCATATTTCAACCTTTGTTTGGCTGATAATGTATTTAAAAAGTCTAAATATACTATTGAAATAATTGTTTAACTAGTCGACTACGTTGGTGACAGCCCTACTGTAGAAATATTGCGAGGATAAGAAGACGATATACAAAGTTCCAAGCCATTGTCATCATTCTAAGCTGAAACATTTGATCATTTGAACCACAAAATGCACAAATTCAGCTATTTTGTTTAGTTTCCCTTGGAAAAAAAAGAAAAGAAAAAGACAAGAATAATTCTAAAACCGCAAAAAAGTCAAATAAATAATATACAAGATACAGTACAGCTCTATTTTTCATATTGGCTTGGTATAGATGAGTCATATCCAAAACAGTCGAGATTTTGTTCTGAAATTGTGTCCATGTGGATGGATACCAAATTCATTTTTTTTTCTTTTAGAATTTATCTGGTGCAGAATTTTTTTCACAGTCCAGATTGCGGCCTGACATGCCAGTTGTAGAAGCTTTAAATCTTAAGAAACTGAAAAAGATGCACAATTCTGGCACAGTTGGTACAAGGACACTGGTGACCTCAAGTTTGATGAAAATCCAAATGGTCAAGTGGGAATTTTAAGAAACTGTTGTCTTGTTAAACTTAAGTTAATCACAATTTCAACCAAAGGGCATAGATAAGAGTTTAGTGACAGAGAAGGATTTTTGTTTTCCTGGGGCAAGAGGAGGGGCTTGAGAAGCTGAGGAGGTCAAAGGTGCTGCTGCTGCTTCTTTGGAAATAGAGTGTGAAAGACGGAAATGATGGTGAGGGAGGGGGAGTGGCTTGAGAGGTGATTGGTCTCTAGGCAAAGGTAGCAGGCTGTGATTGGTTGACATCATAAGTGACAATGTTTGTGAACAAGGTAAAAGCACACTTATCTGAAATAAACCGCCAAACATACTATAAACTCATAAATTAAACTTTGTTGGGTCGACGGACTGAATGAGTCAGAATAAGGCCTGTCACAATCATTTCTGAAGTGCAATGTATTGCTACAGAAAAGATCACAATAAATGATAATATTGAAACGGTTTAATGCTCACTGTTTAATGCTCGTTACAATAACTCTGAAGCAGGAGGACCAGACCCCTTTTTGTAGTAGGTTAGTACCGATAATTAATAATAAAAGCTCAGCTCCTATTGTGCAACAAAAAATAACAAAATAGTTCATGCTAGAGCAAAGAAAAGGTACAAACAATAATTACTGATCATAAAATTGCTTCCAGCTTTATTTATTGAATGGTAAGTTGATTTAGAAATTATTGTTAGGGTTAACCCTAACCCTGACCCTAACCCTAACCCCTAACCCCTAACCCCTAACCCTAACCCTAACCCTAACCCTAACCCTAACCCACTAACCCTAACCCTAATCCTTTTTTTTTTTTGCTAACACAAGCTTAATGATAAAAAATTCTAATCAAAATAAAAAATACATGGGATTTTCACAAGCTTTCCAAAAAGTTCCCAGACAAGCTTGGTGGCGAGATCGCATTTTGCTGTGTTCCAGTTGTCCACAGAGTCTGGATTGTCCAAGTTTCGACATCAAACTGGAATAGCCTTCCAACTTGGAATTACTACTTGGAAACTCGGATAAAGTTTCTGAAACCTGAGTTGGACGTACGTTAGAAAAGCCAACATGTCTGCGCCCCGTGTTTGGATAAAGCTAAATATCTGACTAAAATATAGATTGTCCATTAGTCACTCCTTACTGTCCACTGTCTGTGAACCAACTCCTGACACCGAGCCTCTGAAGTTATACATGCACTATTGTTCTTTGTCATGCTAATGTTACTAACATCTACACAGAGCTAATGCCAACAAAAGAAAAGTATGTGTTAATAAATGTACTTATTGAATCTGCATTTTAGCCGCTTTGAGCTCTTTCCTTGTTTTTATTACTTGCTTGTCATTACTCTACATATATTGTAAATGTACTGCTCACTTAACTGGAACTTAAAACTCTGAGAAAACTTCACTCCAAAGTCAGAGTTCCGACTTTTCAACTGGAACGCAGCATTAGCATCAAACTTTGCATCTCCTAATTACGTCAAAGGGATATGCAATCTACTTTGAATTCATGCCTCGGTTTCATTAGCTCGTAACGTTTATGCAAAACCGTTCACCACTCTGTGTTGTTACAGTGACTTCTTCGCTTCCCAAGCCATGCCTCCACGTCGCCGACCTTTCCCGACCTTGAAATCTCCGAAGGGGCCGGGGGGGTGTGGGAAACGGGAGGCCAGGGAGTCTGCTAAACAGTTGTGTCATTGAGTTTCCACACTGCCCCTGCCCAGGCATGCATGTGTGCTAACAGTCAGGACGCACGCCTATGCCCAGAAATCTCAGAACACGATGGGTTAACGGTCGGACAGAACATTCCACGGGCCCATTCGTCTCTCAAAGTCATAAATTATACGTCGAACATGGGTGGAACGGGTCCCCTATCTGTAATCGGCGCAGGCTAGGGAAAATATACAGGACGGCTAATGACAACAAACTATGCGCCTTAATGCTGTGGAGCCAATTACTTCCACAACAAACACCACAGCCTTATCTAGCTGCCTTCTGCCAGCGTTAGCCCCATTTGTTTTATCTGAGCTCGACTGCCCGGGGCCCTAACAGTTCAACAATCTATGAAGATGTAGAAGATGTAGGTACAAATAATTACAGCGCTGGTCGTCGTCATTATGAGCTCAAGCAACTAAACGGTATGTTTTAAGAAGCGAAAGCAAGACGCACTTGGAAGCACTGGTTCAATGGTGGAAAGAATGTAGTTCAGAGTAAACACTAAAATGAGTCAAGGAATCATAATTCGCTTGTAAGTAAAGAAAAAACAAACAAACATCAAAACAATTCATCAGAATCCATGAAAATCAATTATCATCTGACACTCGTACCTCAATTCTTGTAACTTGAGTTCTTTGACACTGCTTGAGAACTCTTGTGATCCATGAATGCACTCAAGCGAGGTTCAAACATTTAACTCATAGCGCCACTGCCGCCCTGTCCTGATCCTAATTTTACAATGCATTTATTTGTTTTGAAGAAGCAGTTGGGCAAGTTTTCAACGGACGAGAGATGCGACTCAGACGTCATTTCTAGTGACACAATAAGGCAAGTTAAACAATGAGGCTGCAATTAGCTGAACATAATGTCCTCTTCAAAAAACAAAACAGTTTATGTTTCAAACCTTCTAATCCTGTAAGTATACCTCAAACATGGGATTCTTTCAGCTGTTTCCTATCTTCTCTCACGTTTTAATGTTCCTCGACACACTTAAAATGTACACAATGAACTGAATCGCACACGTAAAAGCAAAGAAAATCGCAATTGGATACTAGTTTTTGTGCTAAAACAGCAGAAGTGAAGCTCCCATGAAGCTAAACCAATCCAAAAGTCCAAACAACGTTCACAAACTTCACCGAATGTCATCACAATCTCTCAAAGCTATCTATTGTTCTCGCTTTTCATGATCTTGCCTACAACCTTTGCGAGATACAGGCCGAGATACTTCACCGCCATTGCATACTCTATAGTTGGCTGCTTTCACCATCTTCTTTCAACATAAATACACTTGCCTCTGGGCACACTCTTTATCTCCGGCTTGGGTGAAGAATAGCGGTGGTGTTTGTACCTCCCCCTCCACCGCACGCTCTGTTCTGATCCTCTCCTCATGGATCCAGAAGCAGCAGCACTGTTCGCTCGTTTGCGGTTTTGGCCGGTGCTCAGGTTTGAAGGAGCGGAGGTAGGAGCATATACAATACATCCCCAGTTTAGGCTAAGGGCCAGGACTGCGCGTCGAGCAAGACGGGCCCCGCGGTGGTTCTGTCAGGAGAACAATCAGACGCTGGGGTTTGAAGAGGGGATGAGTTATAGAATGAGGAGGTTGTACATTTGCAGAGGTATCGGGGATTTTGTGTAATGGTTATGATTTGGCATGAGAGAAGTGACAGGTTGTTAGCGCAGCTGGGGCTAAAATTGCATAGCTCCATTACCAGATTTGTCCCGTTTTCTGAAGTTACGTTGCTGTGACAAAATGCTGAATCTGCTTAATGGCCTCTATCTGAGTTTTTAAAACTGTTAAAGGTGCATAATGTAACTAGAGCATGGCATGAGTCAGGTACCTTGAAACTTTTTTGTGATACTGGTACTTGAGCAATACCTAGTTTTTGGCACGATACTTTTTTCCTGTCTATCATTTTCTAGAATAACAAATACAAGCATTAATTTCTTTCAGGAAAATACATTTCTTTGAGGAAAGACATCAGTTTTCATCATCCATTTGAGGTCACACTGCCAAGTAACCCACCAGGCCCAGCACACACCAAGCATTCAAAAAACTGTAAATTAAAGGATAATAGTTTTGGTACGAGTTTTTGGTAGGCGTGGGCAATTCATTTTATTTGAGAACGAGATTCAGTCATTTCTCAACGTACATGATCAGCTTGCATTTTTGTTTGTTTGTTTGTTTTTATTGAGAGGTCCCACATCCAGTCCTTTGTCCGTAAAAGCATGTGGTTTGCAGAAAAGTTTAGATTTTGGCAAAAGAAATATGACTATTTTTGTGGTAATAGTACTGACTAAAAGCCTTGTTTATGTTCATGAAATCAATATTGAAAGCCATTTTTATTTGGTTTTTGATATTTGATCAATTTGAGGGGGGAAAAAATACATTTTTGTGCCATAATCGCAGAGCCCTAGTTTTCAGAACCAGTACTTAAACTTTTTCTCAGTGCCATACTTGTACCTTTAAACGGTACCCATTTCTACACAAGGCCAAGTTATAGGTCATATCTGTGGTGAGGCAAGCCTAAGAATAAAGGTTTTTCTAGGTAATTTGAGCAATAAAAATGAAAAAAAAAGAATCAGTGGACTGAATTTACATTGTCAAAAGAACAATAGGATTTTGAGAGAAAGGAAATCCACCCAAAATCCATTTCTATAACACAATTGTAATTCTGCTCCCAGTGAGTTATACTGTACATCACCTGACTTAACCAGCTGTTGTCCCGCCTCACAAGGGAAAGTCGGGAGGATTTGTCCAACACTGGCTTATTTGGTGTTCCGTCATTGTACCAAACGACTATTAGCTTTGTGAATGCACATGATATGCTTTCAAGGCTTTGACAGTGAATACTCGGATTATGTAAATCTGGCCCCTCGTGAGGATGGGCTAAATTACAAAAAAAAAATTTGACAAAGCCCATCTCCTCTCTCAGCTTCTCTCAGCCTCTTGTGTGACCTACATTACACAACCAAATGACTACGTTCTGTCACGCTTCAGACGGCATCAAAGCCTAAGAATATGAAACAAGAAAACTGTCTCTCTTATCACCAGTGTACATGCACTTTAAAGAATCTGTAACAGGACAAAACATGTTTTATTAGTTGAAATGTGTTGATAATTTATGGGCTGCTATAAGATCGTTTTCACAACTAAAAGGCTGTTCTAGGAAGGGCATCAAGCAAATATGCTAATACTATACGTTATTAGGTCTGCTGCATGAAAATTGTAAAGCACCACAATGTAACGTTTAACCCAATCTTTTTCATTAGGGCTGTTTTTACGCACACATTTTCAACAAAATATTTATTTTTGTGTAATAACTGGCTGAAATGGTATAGGATTTTAAGATGGTATACTAATCAATAAAAAGTAAAGTAGCAGTGGGTCAAATGCAGAGGACAATTTCACTAAGGGGACAATAAAGTATACCTTAACATTAACCTTAGTGAGTATTCAGATCAGAGAGAGTTCTTTTAAGTTTATTTCCAACTGGATTTAGTTGTAAGAACTGGCAACCCAATTGAGAGACTCCTGTGAGGCTCATTCTGTTTTCTGATTGGATAATTTGATAATTGGATAATATATATCTTTTTAAAATGTTTCTGCATTATCTTGGTGACGATATTTAGACAATATTTGAACAATGGGTCACGAAAGTACAAAACTGTGGATATAAATGTGTTGGTAGAAGTTCAAGTATCGCACAAAATGTTATTGGACCATAAAATTATAAACAAAAGGCGGGCATATCACTTTAAACCCTGGTCTGGAATATTTCAATAGACGTTTCTGATGTATTGTTAATCAGCTCTTTTTGCTGTCAGTCTTAATAGTTTTCATTCTACACATTACACTCAATATTCTAATTTTACATATTTCCAAAACAGCAATTGCGATATAATAAATGTTTCAATATATACCTTGCTCTGCTACCATCATGTCCCATGCTTTTGCAGTCACGAATTAAATCAATATTACAGTTGTTAACAGTAAAAGCTATACATATCTGTAGAAACAAATATATGTTTATGAAATTTGTAATCAAAATCAAAAGTTTTACTCCAAAATGTCTAATTTAATCAGCAGGGGTTTGTCAATTAGTTGCAAAACCAAGAATGTTCCATTTCTCAACTCAGCTTCCCCAAAACCTGCTTAGGCTGTTGATCAAAGGTATTGGGCTCCAGCATCTGCAAGTGAACAAGATAAATGTTGTAGCAGTGTGGGTCTACGTTGAACCAACGATGACTTGCAGTATCCAGCTCTTCCATTATAGAGCTATGGTCCAGAATGTGCAATTAGACAGGAACTAAAAGCATGGAGCAGCTTTGATCCACAGAGGGAGCAGCTGTCCCCGAGAGCCTGCAGACCACGTCCAACCCAATTCACAGTCCATTCACACCACCGCGTCCACTGACAACACAACATTATGCACCAGTTTACACTTCCATCACAGGCTAACAATAGGCCCGCTGAGGAGTTTTCCACTAAGGATTAATACACTGTGATGTCATAACATGTACTTAAAGGTAATCTATAGGTTGTTTCCAGTTGTTTCACTTTGGAGAGGGTTAGGGGTTGGTGCGATCCGAAAGTGTCTCCACTGTTCGGCCCGTTTAAGTGATCCAAAGCGGGTCCGGAGAAGTCTGGATTCCAAAGCGGTCTGTCTTGTTTTAGGCTCAGGGAATGCTTTTGAGTGGCATGATTGGACAGGAGAGAACACAGACTCAAGTGAAACAAAAGCAGACGGCAAAAAGCAGATATAAACAGAAAATATTAATTTCTCACCAAATGCTGACTTGATCTTGTGCCAAACCACAGAATTTTCAGTGATGGTAACTTTATTTGTTGAGCCAACAGACTTAATAAAACAAATCTAGCAAAGCACTCACATCAAGAGCCAAAATATTATATTTCTAGTGCATAATGCATCTGACATCAGCTAGAGCGAATGCATTTCATAAAAACACACGGTGTAGAGACACAGAGAAGTAAAATAAATGCGGGAAAAGCTGCAGATAAACCTTCTTCTTTACTCTAGCCTCATATCGCAGCATCACAAAGTTTTTGTGATAAAAAAGTATAATTCAGGGACGATTTAGATTTTATTTATTAAGAAAAGACTTGTTATGTTTGTGTGACATAATCTACTCACGAAGTAGACCCCTGCCTCTTGACCCAGGCCCCGGGCATCGAGATGCATTAAAAGAGCTGCACCAAAGTGCTTAGTACATTTGTTTTAATTTCGAAACATGAATTGAATAGATAAATATATCGAAATAGCGGATTGTGTCACAATTGTGATCAATTTCAACATTTGTAGGATTGTTTCATTTGAATAACTGAACAAGAGTAGTTAATAATCGATAAAGTGATTTTAATTCTGATTAAGATTCAGTCATTTCTACTTGTCAATGATCAGCTCTTTTTAATGGAGAGGGGTACAGTCAATCTTCAAAAAGCAAAATGTTTGGAGTGTAGACTTCAGAGGGATAAAGATTATAGACATCGTATCATAGACATTGTATCCAAATGGTAGCATTTGTATCCAAGCCACATCTTAATACTGTTAGAAGAGTTTTATTATTTTATTCTTTACTGCCGCTGGAAACTGTTTATTTCTGACGACCGACACTTTGGAACGATGCGAGACGATTCAACACAACACAAACGCCACTGCCAGAATTTCCTCATGCCGTTCCATTTCACCACGCGGCTTTGGTCAGTGTGTGTTGCTATCCCGCTAATCTAGCTAGCTCTGGCTCTGGTCAACAGTGGAACTTCAGTATCTAGCGTCCCTGGGGCTGTCACAGCTAAAGGGCAAAGGTCAAGAGCAGTGAGACGAGCCCTAACAGACGGAGCAACCTGTTCCCTTCAACAGTCTGTGGCCCGACGCTCAGCTGCCAGCACAAAGACTCACATACCAGGAGCACTCGGGGTTCCAACTGTGCGTTCATGCTCAAAGAGGTTTAAAGGTTCCTGTGTTATGTACTCGAATTCAGGCTTTTTGGATGACTTTTGGAAACTTTTGTATTGGTATCCACCCAATTTCATTAAAACAAGCAGGAAAAAGTTTAGTTCTTTTCACAGCCATGGAGGTTTACCTCAAAAACAGAAATATAATATAGCCACAAAAGATTCAGACTTTAAAGTGTGGAGATGGGTCCCCAGGAGGTTATGCAACATTCAGAATTTTCGCAGTGAGTGTCAATGGTGAGTAATGAAATGTTTTTGTATAACAGCTCAACTAAAATGTGAAAGAGCTGCTACAGTCTTATAAATCTATAACTCAGCTTAATATTTAGTTTCTATCTGACGTCTACGAGCACGTAAAAAGTAAAGAAAACCAGATAAGCGCTCATTTATCATGGGTCAAACGCAGTTGAACTTAAATAAGATGTTCCTGAGTCTGTGTGTTGAGGAAATGAACTGTTGTGGGGTAAGTTGAAGCGTCCTTATCCCCCCCTGCTGTCAAGCTTTCCACCTTTCCACACATTTTTGCCTCTTTTTGTTACAGATTTGCACTTCCATTGTTTTGGCATTTCCAGTAGAGTTGGAATTCCATTCATGCAAGTGAAGAACGAGGGAAAAGGGAAAAGTAAAATGTGATATAATGTAGGTCGATTTGTGTAAAATGTTCAATGTTCATATGCATCAACAAGCCAACACAACACTGTTTCTCTGGGAAAACAGTGTTGTATTCTCTGTAGAGCTTCTATGCTGTTGAGATCAGCTCTATGTTAAATGATACAAGCAGAGAGAAGGGCAAAATGAATGGCGGCGGCCCTGGCAAGATCCAGAATACCAGAACAAGGTAAATCTCTAAGTTCTGCACAGTTGGAGCAACAACGGAGAAACTACTTTCCGTTTCCTTTTTACAGTTTAAAGATAATTTGGACGAAACAGAAGTTCAACAACATGAGGCAAAAAAAAGCCAGACAGATAATTCTACAGGTGCATGACCTCTTATCATATTCATAAAACAGCAGATGGCATAAAACGTTGTCAGTGGTCTTTAAAATCTTCATATTGGTATTTGCACATTTTGGTTATCGGCCACAGCAGCAAGACAAATTTAGAATCTTAACTGGACCATCATTGTGTGAGTGATCGGTAGATTGGCAGCCTCACTTCCATCAGTCTATCCCAGGACAGCTGTGGCTAGAGTAGCTCACTACCACCGAGTGTAGAGTGAAAGAATAACGTGCTTTGTGACTTTGAGAACCAAGACATGTGCTGTATAAAGTAATGTAATTATAATAAGTTTGTAATAAGTTATGGCTGCAGTCCTATAATCCTTGAGTCGCAACACACATTTTTTGTTTTGTAAAGATACCACGGCACGGGTCAAACGCACTTGAGTTATTATAATAAGACCTTTTAGTAAAAAAATGTGGTATACAATGTGACAAATAAAGTACGTGCCACTGTCTAGTTCTTTAAAGTTGGCACTGGTGATTGTTTGCTTTCTTTTTTGGTATTGAAGTATGTGCAGGACACTCCAAAATGGTAAATTGTTCAATTAAACCCATTTGTGAATTCAAATTGGACATTTTTAAGGCACCTCTGGCAATATTTCAAGGCACACCAGTGTTCTCTGGCACAGTGGTTGAAAATCAAGGCTTTAGTCGATTAAACACTTGATAGTACCCATGAAGTTACCATCAACCATAAATGAAACTACTTACTTTATTGGGATTATGAACAACTTTTATGGAAGCAGAAAAGAGAACATATAGAATGAGTTAGCTGTACATTTTGGAGTGAATTGTGAATTTATTCTGCTTTTTCTCACAAATATGCTAATTCTACTAATAGTTACTTTCTTGTCTTGTCAGCGCAGTTTTGGTCAAATATCAGATCATAGAATAGAAACGAAAAATGTCTTCCCTTCCCTAGTAGAAGTTTGAGCTTTGAAACGATCAAAACGACAGAAGTAAAGGTGAATGGACAAGCACTTTTAACAAGATTACGTAAATACGTTTCAGCTTTTACGAGGGAAACACACTAAATGCAAGATAATTCAAAATAGTTCGAATGAAACATCATATATGGTGCAGGATTGAAACCCCTGCTAACCACTCGGCCAATAATACATCCAAAAGCTTCCTTAAACGGTGCAAGGTCAAATCACCGATATTTAATAACAGCGGCAGAATCCTCCTCTGAATCTTAAAACTCCCCGCGCAGTCCCAAATTGTTCGGAGTAAACTATAGTGTTGAAGTAAGCTTTTTCCAGTATCCCTGCACACAACATGAGGCGGACTGGACTCTGCTGTGTTATTGTAATTAATGCTCCGCCCTGACGGCTATATGATATTTAATCTATCAGTGAAATTAAAGTCATAAATCACTCAACACCTGTGACTCCCTCTGTGCTCTCCCGCAGAGGCCAGACACAAGACGGGTGGACGGGGCCGCACTGGTACCAGAAGGAAGAACGATGACAGATCATGCAGAAGGAGAACAAAGATTTAGGGACTGACTTGAATTGAAGAATGAAATGAAAAAAATACAGAAAGCTTGCAATTTGTTGATAAAAATGTTCATGGCCTTTTGATTTGATTGAGCTGGCAGAACAGAAACGTCTTGAAGAAAAGGCTGAAGAGAGCAAAACGTGTAACAAATTATACACATTAATTTGTATAATTTAACCTACCTACTGCGCTACTGCGCTACTGGGCGGCAGTAGCGCAGTAGGTAGAGTGGGCGCCTTCTGATCCGAAGGTCGGCGGTTCGAATCCCACTCCAGACATGGAGTAGTTGAGTGGTCAGATCCTCTGACCCGCAGGTTGGTGGTGCGATTTCAGCTCCTTCAGATGAATAATGCCGTTGTGTCCTTGGGCAGGACACTTAACCCACCTGGCCCCCAGTGTCTGCGTACACTGGTGTATGAATGTGTGAGTGGATGGGTAACTGGTTCCTTGATGTAAAGCGCTTTGAGTGCCTTAAAAAAGGTAGAAAAGCGCTATATAAATGTGACCATTTACCATTTTATTTACCATTATGTCGTGACTAAAAGTAGATCTAGAAACGTGACTGGACCTATACTTTCATGTAATACTCTCTAGCTACTAATTTCTCCAAAAAATATACACTTGTCAAAACTAAAACTAGTATAAAGTAGATATAGGTTTGAAAAAGTATGACATATCACACATAAAATCACATTTCCATGGGTCCAAAGTGACGTGACGCACTTGTTGCTACTGCCATCTTGGGAACGGAAGCTGCTCACTGCACTGTGGGCTGTGCCAACAACAAATCTCAAAATTAATCTTCTATAATATCCCCAAAGTGCTAGTTTGTCGTCGGAAATTGATTATTGCCATCAGTAAATGGTCACATTTATATAGCGCTTTTCTACCTTTTTTAAGGCACTCAAAGCGCTTTACATCAAGGAACCAGTCACCCATCCACTCACACATTCATACACCAGTGTACGCAGACACTGGGGGCAAGGTGGGTTAAGTGTCCTGCCCAAGGACACAACGGCATTATTCATCTGAAGGAGCTGAAATCGCACCACCAACCTGCGGGTCAGGGGATCTGACCACTCAACTACTCCATGTCTGGAGTGGGATTCGAACCGCCGACCTTCGGATCAGAAGGCGCCCACTCTACCTACTGCGCTACTGCCGCCCCAGTAGAGACCAGAGGAATTAAATAAATCAGACTGTGCAGTGAGCAGTTTGTTTCAGGTTGGTAGCACCTGGCTAACACTTTAAACATTAAACTATCACATTAAATTGGGTGGCTATGCTAATAAATGTTATCAGAATTGCATCCAGCTTAACTTTAGCTTCATTGTCTAGATCAGCGGTTCCCAACTTGTTTGTCCCGTGTACCCCCTCAGCTTTGTCTGACACTAGTACCCCTTAACTTGAGTTTCAGACAAATAAATGGGTTTAAAAGTCACATACTATCAATTATTATTATATTTTTGTTTTAATTATATTTATTCAATCATTTATTCATTTGTATTCATTAGTTTATTTAAGATACTCCAAAAAGATGCTAAATTTACAACAAACACTTTTTCATTCAGATAGGTACATTTCATCTTCTCTGAAACCATTCCAAATCCCTGTACCCTTGGTTGGGAAACACTGGTCTAGATGTTATATTTCAAGATCAAAACAGTCACCCATCTGAACACAAGTCTATGCTCTTGAATGCTCTGAGCGGCTGTGGATGAGTTAGCTTGGATGTAGCTAAAGCTAAATGTCGACAAAAGTCTGTTGTGGTGTGATGTCAGCCACTCGCCTGCAGTAGATATGAATCTTCTTGAAGTATGGCCTCTTTTCATTTTCAGTGAGATGCACATTTTAAAATGACCATCAGTGGAGACAGGCTACGCTACAGCATACGACGACGTCCTCAATATGACGATGACAACAAAAACGTGAGTGAAACCAATGAATAGGACAAATTTCGACAATTCCTGAATAGTTGTAAAATTGTCATAATTGAGACCATATGGTACCGGTATTAAATCTTTGTGTTGAAAATAAAAGTCTAAAAACAGAACTGAGTCTTAAGGAGTAGTACCTGTCATCATTACGGTCTTTTGATGTATACATAGTTGAATGATGTATAGAGATTTCAAAATATTACAATTAACAATCGGGTCGGGTCATCTTAATATCTACAAACATATAAATGGCATAGAAGATCTGTAAAACTTAAAAAAAAACTCAAAATTAGTTTTCTTGTCACAGACCTTTACAACAAAAGATGGCCAGTGCTGTTTATTTCTGTGTGGGCTTAGTTTTCTGAGAATATTTACACTGAGAGTTGAAAATATACAGTATCTGCAAACCAGTGTTATATAACTTTATCCTTCAAGACAGTGTGTTACATTTACACCAACTGAAGTCACTGCTCCGTCCTTCTAGCGACCTGTTATGAAGAAGAGTGGGACTATAGCGAAACGGTTTAGTAAAAATATCTAATTGTGATTTTTCTGACAAGTATAGCGGTTGAGATTAGATTTGTAGTTTGTGTTTTAATAATCGTATTATGTTCAAAGTTCACATTTTAAGCGTGTCCATTGGAACTGACAAAAAGAACAAGTTTGTACAGATCTTAGCTGTTCTTTTATGCAGAATAAAACCAGACATTTTGTGGTTTGTGGAGGAAATTATGGTAAACTTGCATCCATTCAAATTGTAATTTTTTTGGTACAATTGCTTTGCGATTAGTCTTGCAGCCTTAAATCTTAAATGAAAAATATTATGCTTTTTTTGTATTGTTATTAGCCTGTAAACATGCTCTTGAGTAGGTTGGCATCTCATGTTTTAGAAAAAATAACAAAAATTGGCGCCATCCACTAGCTGCATAGCGCGTAACCAGGCTAAACATTATTAATTAGTTAATTAATTATTAGTTAGTTATTATTCGAGCCTTTGTGAAGAAATGCGAGTTAGAATAATAGAATAATCATGTTTAGACAGCAGAAACGCTGACATCAGTCATAGAGGGTATTCAGCAGGTAGTGTGTTTGATGGTTGAGGGGGATAGGATTTTCCAACCAGGATTCATCAAACTAGCATGAATGAAGCTGCATGCAACTCCAAGTATGTTTTCGATGATGAACAATGTTAGAACATGATTAATAGCTCAAAAAAGCCAATTTTTAAAAATATCTGTGCTTTAAAGCCCCAACAATAGAATAGGAATATTAAAACTGTAAATATCTGATTAGTTTGAACAATATTGAAAGCGCGCAAGCTAGTTCTCATCTCTTCCAGCAACAGTCAAGTTAGCATTTCACTAAAACATGATTATATTTAAGATTTTGCCCATTTGTTCCCAATTTAAAAGTTTATTGTTGTTGTTGTTCCTGGTTGGACATGGACAGCATACATAGGTAGAAGTAATTCCACAACTGTTACCTAGCAACCATTTTGAAAAGAAGGGCTAAAATCCATATATATTACACAATAGTTAGGATTGGACAAAGAAATAATACCTGATAACACATTTATTTTGTTGAATGACCGTTTAAACTGTCAAAAGAAAGTATCAGTTGTCTGTAAATTGTCTCAATGGCATGTCGCTTTTTGATGACATCACAGATAGGATTCCGTTTTAGAACTCGGCACTATTTTCTGTATTTTATTTTTCACATTTTCTTCACAAATTGCAACTTGACAAATGTAAAACTATGCTAAATATTTACCACGATTTCCCACCAAACTAAGCCATAATTAGAATATCACGAGAACCTGTCATATAGACTTTAACAAAAAGCGCACAGAGAAAGTATTACACTCTAGCGGCCCCTTGTCTCTCTTTTCTTTTCCTTTTCCTTCGCCCACTGACACTGACTGCAGCACACACACGGGCACTTCAGAAACAGCTGACGTTTTAACAGGCTTACAACAGCTGACACAGGCTACAGGTGGGGCCGGGGGGAGCGCTCCTAAGACCCCCTTCTCCTCCGCACTCTACCCTTCCCCCGCTATCCGACAAACACCCATAATTCCCTTCACCTGTTGTGACTCCGGAGGAATTGTGCTTCATACTGTCCACACAAACGCCTTCGTACGGACATGGCGTTAGGTTTTTTCAGCACATGTTGTCGGTGTGTGTGTTATGTGTGCTGCTTGCTAGCCCGAACAACAGATGCTACAGCTAGCGCTAACGGGTTAAAAGCGCTAAGCTCCTTTACGGAGCCGGTGGAGAGGAGTACGTGAGGTAATCCGGCATTGTTTTAAACCGCAATGGACAGGTTTCAATGCAATCATAATTATAAACCATAGAACGGGTGTTTTATATGCTGTTCGTGTAGGTTTTAATCTAGGGTTGAGTAAAAGCAAGGATAATGGAACAAAGTGTCAACGAGAGGTCAATGATTGCACAATGATTCAAAACTTATCAAAGAATCATAACTTTTTTGTTCTTTACTGGCCCCGGCTGGGAGGCCCTATCCTGCAATGGTAACCATTGAAATCTTGTATCACAAAGTTCGAGTTCCTATTCATGAGTTACCATTAGGCTTACTGAACAATGCAAGAAATACAAATTCTTCATTCTACTAGTATGTAGTGTATGGGCTGTCATTATGGTTTATTTTAGAAGTTGACAAGTCAAACGATTATTTTTATTGTACATTTAAACGTTTTAAATACATCATCAGCTAAATAAAGGTGTAAATATTGTGACTGAAGGCTTAAAGGCATTAGAGTTTTGATAAAAAATCAGCAATAATCTATTCTTTTTTGATTTTGATGTTTTAATGTCTCAGTCTTTGTTATTAAAGGTCTGTATAGTTCCGATAACAATAAAAAAACAAAAAAAATCTATTATTATTATTTTTATAGTTATAGTTCACACATAGTTCACAATTAGTTGATTAATCGTTGCAGCTACTACTATGCAGTATATACAATATACAGAACTAGGTTTCCAACTGAATTCTCATCACAAAATTGACTAGGTTTTGTCCATTATTACAATTTATTCTAAAACACATCATAATCACAATATTTGAAACTATTATAGTATATTATAACGGTTATTGTTGTAATTTTAACTCTGGACTACGAGTCTGCTACGAAGTTTGACGATGACTGTGAAAGAAAGAAGAGATGTATTATCTTTTTGAAATGTTTTGTGATTATTTTATATTTTTATCTATATTTAAAACAGAATTTAATAGTGTCATAAAGTAATCATCTTAATCACAACTAAAATTGGATTAACTCAAAGATCAAAACTTTGGTGTAACAAAAACTATTTCAAATTTGTGCAAAGTGTTATCATTTTTTTCAACTTGTATCTCGTATCTAGCAGGTTTTCAAGGGAGACGTGTCTTGCTCGATGACACAACAACATTACACACTTTGAACCAGGAAAATTAAAATACACGAATACGTTTTTTATTTTGTTTTCGGCACTTTAACCCCACTTGACACAGCACACGACTCCCTCTACTCTTTGTGGTAGAACTTTGCGATGCCACCTCTTGTGAGATTCTCCAAAGGCTTTTGTCAGACAAAGTTCCTCGGTGGTGGGACGCGTGCAGGATATTAAGCACAGGGAGAACGGGCTTGGAGCTCAGAAGAACAGAGCGGATTTGAAAGCGCAGCGTTTCTTTGGATTGGAAGAGAAAAGCACGGCGTGAAAAAAGACAAAGTATCTGGATTACACATTCTTGCTATGTGTGCAAAACTCTTTCTGCTTTCACAACTTGGGAGCTAACTTTTAAAAGACGCCATGTGTGCCTCTTGTTATGGCTCATTCTGCTAACATACAATAGATGTGATGCAAAACAAGCCCTCATTAAAAGCTGAGAATGCAACACTACGAGGTAGCAAAGTATGGATCATAAACCAAGAAAACTGGCTTCAGAAAAAGTCGAACAAAAAAGAAACCTAATGGTCAGCGCTCCCTTTTGTGATTCTTACAAGGTTTTCACATCAGATTACATTTCTTTCAGCCTAATTTATTCCAATTATAAGCCATGTTTTCTGGGAATTGACAATACACTCTCTCACGATATGATAATATCATAACTTTGCATATATATTGCACACGATATTCCACAAAACATCACTATATTTTAGGAGCCACATATGTTTTATTGATGATATTTTCAGCAGAAACATCGTTGTAACAGTATTTCTTTGTTAAACCACTACCAGCACAAACTTCAATTGAAATGCACCTATTTTAATCATCAAAATTGTGAATATGTCAAATATAATGCATTAACAAGTTTGCTGTCGCTAAATGAGCAACAAAATTATAACAATGTCACAAAATAATTTAGTAAAATATACCAAAAAAGCCTCTTGGCAATATATCGATACAGCAGGCCTCAATATTGACACTGTATCAACAATTTTAGCAATAAAAGTTGACAATATCGCAGTATCAAGTATTGCGGAAGTCATTTATAGTTAAAACTACAAAAAGTGAGCTCAAAAAGAGACAGAAAAGTCTAGAGTAATCTTACAAACAAGATTATAAAGTGACATTTCTGCACTTTTGAAGTTAATTATATGGTCCATTTATATCGTGTGCAATAGTTCAACCTCAGGCATGTTTTCGCTCATTCCTGTTACATTTTGATACTTTCATTGTATTGGGATTTCCCCATTGTGGGACAAATAAAGGTTTTCTTGTATTATGTTATCTTGTCATCTGAGTGCCAAATAAAAAATAGATCGCCATCATTTCAAATATTTGAACACGCCTCTAGCATACGATAGCAATTCAACAACAAAACAGACAAAAACAAAATAAAAATGTCTTTCAGTATGGATTTCATGACAGTAAACAGGACACATTTTGAACCAGTGGACACACATTAGAGGTGGGAATACTGACAACAACGAACACAGCGATTAGGAAAGCACCAATGTGTCCGCCAAATAACAGAATCTGCCGATATTCAATTTATTGCGTAATCTCGTTATCGACCAAAAGTACCAATACCAGTCCGCCCATATCGCACTCCAGTAATGAAAGAGTTCCTCATATTGATCATTCTTCGATTTTTACTTTTTCTTTTCAAAAACAAAATAAAAATGTCTTTCAGTATTGATTTTCTGAACATAAACAAGGCAGACTTTTAATCAGTGCCATTTAACACCAAAAAAATGTCAAATTTCTTCTTCCAAAGTCTGAACTCTGCTCCAAACCACAGGCTTTTACCTACTGTTCTCTTGATGAAAAAGACTCAAGCTAATTATTGACAATTCGACACGACTGAAGCTCAATCTCGGTTAAAATTTGACAAATTGCCCACCCTGGGATTATAAAAATTCAAATGGACAAGAGCAGAAAAGGGAAAGTATGAAGTGAGTTTTGGGAATGACTAGATTTTCCCTCGTGAAGATGCAATTTACAAGCGCTTCTCTGTAGTTTTTGTGCAAAATCGTAGTCACTTTCAGAGCTTTTGCCAGCGTCACGTCAACATTTAGTCAACGAATCAACGCACAAAGCTCGACCGAGAATTTCTTTCATCGATTACAGCCTAAATCCTGAGAACATGACGTCCCGTTGCGCAGGTCATCCGACAAATCCCTTCGAGCGGACCACCGGCCTCCGTTGCGTCATTCTTCTTAAACTTCAAAGCAAACACAGAATGCGCAAACCCTCCCGGAATAGCTGCAGACGGCGTTAGCTTGTTGGTTTTGCGCTAACAAGAGTTCACAAATGACATTTCCGCTGCCTGTCCTGACGCAGCCTCGCGCTAATGCTAATGAGCCCTCGGCAAACATCTTCAGAGCCGTCTTATCTCTGCCGTCGCCCCCCCCCCCCTCGCTTCCATCCGCTAATGTTCGCCCTCACACCGCACATCTCTGCTCCTCTCTCCTCCCAGAAATCACAAATCTTCCAGCTCGTAATGTGATCACCCGGCTCAATAACATAAACAGAGTGTGCAGAATTCTCCGGAGAGGTGGAAGGGATGGAGAGAAGAGCAGAGCCGAAGAGGAGAGAAGAGGAGGCCGTGGGCGGATGTGTGCTCGCCTGAAACATGGGTAGCGTGTGTGGGCTGGAGAGCATGAGAGGCCCGGGCGAGAGGTGAGCAGGAGTCAGCCATTCAACGGCATCAAATAAACGGTTATCTAATGCTGCGCTGACACGGCCCGGTGCAATAAAAAATAAAAGTACACCCTCGATCGGCTCCAAAACACGGGAGCAAGGGAGTGTATGCCGCGGCTGATGGTTGGGACTCGAAAGCTGTTGTATGTGCGCGACGTATAACGGAGACGGAGAAGCTTCAAGACCTTGATAATTGGGCCTAAAGGGAAGGGATGTTTGCCAGGAAATGTTTAAGCAAAAGCTGAGTGAGCCAAGAAGTAGCATACACATTAGCGGTGGGGATACTGACAACAATGAACGTCTCAATCTTTTAGGGGATTTTTCCAGATAATAATCAGATGATAGTTTTGCGACCAATGGGAAATGCATTCAAATGTGCCTGTTGAATAGCTTAGTAGAGGTTCAAGTGTTGTACAAAAGGGGAAGAGACTGTAAAACACAAAAGTGCAGGAATAATCGAATACGCTTTTTGAAAGATTACACTGCAAGTCTTTTACTTTTTTTTTTTTAAATCTTTGTAATCATTGTTAACACTAACCCGGAAAATCAGATATTAATCAAAATTAAAACTAGTCTAGAGAATAAATATTCATTCGATCAAGAATAGATAGAAAATAAAAAAATCACACAAACAGGACAAAATTTTACTTTTCATGAACAGTTTTAGAATGATCTTTAGCTTCATAAGATCTAAAATACATGGTTACAAAAAGAAAGTACAAAATAGTACTAAACTGTTATTTTGTGTTGAAAATGTTGGTTCATTGTCTGAAACCTTGACCTAAAAAAAAAACTGCATTTTTTTTCTTATCATTCGTGGTATTGAGAACCACGTCCTACTATCAAAATCAAATTTTAAATGATAATTTATTCACCACGCTTTTGAATACCTTTTTTTTTTTTTTGCATCTCATGTTTTTCAACTTAAAAAGTCATTCATGAATTCAGTAGAAATCAAGCAAGCTTGATTTACAATAAAAATGCTCACGAGTCTGGCAATGATTTATGGACTTAAAACCTTTGACGTCACAAGTTTGGTGAAATGGAAACAGTATTTTTTGAGGCTTAGAGGGAAAGGACGTCATAAACAGGATTCATAAACCAAGCATGAAGACAACTCCAGGTATGTTTTTGATGAGGGAACAATGTTCTAACATAAAAAGTCTATTTTTTTTGTTATATGGTTTTGATTTCTGTTTGTCCATTTTGAGACTTGTGCCAGGTGGGACCAAGTGATTTGACAGTAAAACTTTTCTCTGATCCTTGTGACAATTTTGGTCACATTGTCATATTGTGATTCAGTGCTATTCTCCACCCACTTCTCTTAAAGGTTAAATTTAACTCTTAAAGATAACAAAATACTACGTGAACACGAATAACGACTAAATCCAAATCGTAACAGATAATAATATTGCGATGTGAACTTTTCCATATCGCCTCCCTGCCCCTGCATCGTCCCAATCGCTGCTCTACAGAGTGATCGTCTTTATCTCTCCAAGTCTGACTCAATTAGAAATACATCGCGTTGCCATTGTTTATCAGAATCTCTTTGCTTTTGTCGTGTTAATTTGCAATCAAAACAACATCATAATTCCTCTTAGTCGCACATTCATTAGCGAGACTCTGTGACATTAGCTAATGATGCCAGAGAGACAATTAAGTCAAACTAACGAACTACCGAAGTTATTATACACGAATGTTGTAAATTTAATTCTTTTTTTCTCCATCTATTTTCTACTGTGACACATGCAACAACAGCTCGCATCAAAAGGTTTCTTCATCTGTGCCTCACTGAAATGACTCACACAGGCAGATTTGACTAAAAACACAAACGAGAAAAAGAACTGCGACGTGTCAGGTTCATGATGTTACAGAGCGTACTCTTTGATAGGGACTTCACCCTCGAACAGCAGATAAGCCGTGTTCTCCGAGCTACGGAACACTGCTGTGTCCCTGGGCAAGACACTTCTGCCATTTTTCTTTGTGGAAGAGTGCGCAGTTTAGCTCCGCCCACCCCTGAAGACGAAAGGATACGTTACAGACTGATTAATATTGCATTGAAATGTTGAAACTAAATATAAAATACAATCAAATGCAATCGAAAGTAAAAAGGTAGCCTACTGTGTAACGTTTTGCCTGGAACATCCCACTTTCGATTATATTTGGAACAGGATTTGGTTCAAATTTCCAAGAGATGAACAGAAAAACTAAAATAGGCATATGTAGGGCTGCAACTAACGGTTTATTTTAGTAATTGATAAGTCTATGGGTTCATTCTTTCAGTTAATCTATTAGTTGTTTAGTTCAGTTGTTTGTTTAGTGCCCGTGAATATAAGATTTAAGCCAGATGAAACTAAGATGACGCCGCTTTGGGACATCCTGATGTAGTATATTTACAGACAAAATCGTCTTTTTTACAAGTCTGCGTCTTTATAGTGGCTTTGAGCTGTTTATAGAAGTCGCTTGCAAAGTTTGTGAGTCACGAGTTTTGGGGCTTGCTTCTGAGCAGCACTTTCATGTCACAGAAAGAGCTTTTTTTTTTGTCTTTTTTCAGTTTTGTTTCATGTGTTAATAGATGCAATGACGACTGAAATACAGACGTTGAACTAGTTGCTTTTTTTTTGTCTTATTTTTTCATGAATAGGTTGTTTTTCAAAAGGCTTGGTTACTCGTTGACCTCTGAAAATCTGGCATTTGATCAAAAACACACAAAATTATCACGTTTTCTTTGTCATTTTGATGTAATTCCTGATCTGTCTGAGTGATAAAACCTCTTTTCTGAGCAAAAGGCATGCTTTGGAGTCAGTGTATAATCCAGATAACGATTATTTGATTACCACATTAGTTGACGATTATCTCAATAATCGATTAGTTGTGAATAATCTGTTAACTTGTTACAGCCCCAGGCCTATGAACTACAAATAGGCCTATGAACTGACAAACTAATCCCACATATTTCAGAACATGCTACTACAGGGTTAACAGCTTTTGGGCAAAGAAAGACAGGATACATTTTTGTTTATGTTGGAAATTATGGTCTGTTTTATGTCTGTTAAAATTGTTTGATTGTGATTAATCTTGCAGCCCTAGACTAGACACTTTTATTTCTTTTATCAGTTTTTTGTTGCTGTTGTCATACCTTGCCCATAAGCATCAAAACAAAAAGAACAAGAGCAACCGAAGTCTAAAAGGGGAGACTGGAACAGTATGGAACCGAGCTTATTGGGACAGAGGACAAAAAATACCACGGCTGGATAAAAGAGGCAACAGTAATCATAAATGTGCCAATACTACCCTTAACCGAGACGAGGGGGCATTCTTGCTGTCTCATACTTGGTATACCATGATGATAACTGGACAACAGGCTGACATTTTCAACACAAAGACTTGTTCTTTAATATTAAACTGCTAAAGCTGAAGATCATTCTAAAACTTCAGGAAAGGTCATATTTTGTCCAGTTTATGTCATTTTTGGTATCGATATTTGCTCAAATGAGTCTCTACTTTCGATACTAGTTTTAGAATCAGTGAGTATCTGATTTTTGATTCTTTTGACAACCCTATGACAAACACTGGTCTAATAGAAGACATAAAAGTATTTAGAGATACAGAACAGTTTTGGAATGTAAAGCTTGTCTGTGTAACCAGGCCAAGTATATTTTTTAACAATAAAAGTACCTGTAAAGTGGGACACTTCAGACAAAGATATAATATCTCGGTGAGGTAAGCAGGTGGCAAACCATTCCCCTGAAAAGTTACATAATGCTGTGTTAAACATTATAATAAACAGAAATCAACTAGGCCAATTTAGATTTGACGCAATATAATGAAAATCGGATATTTATGCCAGAGAATGTTCCACCAGCGATCACGGTATGAATTGATTTTCAACACTTCTTAGAGTAGACAATGAATAAACTCATCTGCTCTGACTACTCCAATCATTTTAGTGAACAATTTATTATAGCTTGGCAAGAGTCAAGGTTTTTGCAATGTTAGGCAATGTCTGCAAGCCATTTTCTACCTACAAACATTCAGAAGAAAAAGAGCATATAACATGATCTGAAACTATAAACACTGCATGTATGAACCTGATGCCACATGCCTGCGGCCACACACACAAATATTAAGAGGTTTGGACCAGACTTTAGGGAATTTCCAGATCTTCTCCTCCTTCCCGTTCCCAGCGATGTCAGCCACTAATAACAATTCAACTAAAGAGACTTCAACCAAATACTTGAGTAGTTTATTGACTGGATACACTTTGACGCTTAGATCCTGGCAAGTACAGAAGTCAATAATGTGATGATAGAGAAGAATGATGGACATTTTTCGCGCTGGTGGTGTACTGTTTAAGATGTTGCACATAGGGCTTTAGAGCTGTAACTAACATATTTTTTGCTTAGCCTAGCGATTATTCTTATAATTAATCGATAGTTTAGAAGATGCAGATGATTCTAAGAATACGCCACTTACAGACAACACACAAAATGTTCATGTTTCCTGTGTTTTTAAAGTAATTCCAGATTAAATATGAACTGATAAAGTACTACATAATCAGCTTTAATACAGAATAAGATTTTGTGTGTGTAAAGGATTTAAATAATAACAGGTTTTACCAATTGCTATTTTATTCCATATTACAATTGCTACGATTATTCACAATTACTGATTATTAACAAAACAAATGAAATCCTTCATTTTCATTCATTGTGAATCGAATAACCTTGACATCCATACTTGCAACTATAGTTGAGAGAAAGCACATTTACATAAAGATGGCAGCTCTTGACTGGTTGACAACAACTGGAAAGCGACAGCATGAGGTAAAAATTTTAAATACTGGCTGGGTTTAGCTTCAAAAGTCAAATAGTGGAACAAAAACATGGGAGAAATAATAGAAATTCCCGCTTGACTGCAGCTCGGCTCGATCGTCAGCATTAGCCTTTGACTGGCCTAATGAGCCTACACAGATGATCCCCTTATGAGGCCGAGGGTGAGATACATCGGAGTTTATTGGAGTAAGGCTGTAACCTTTATGTTTCCGTGAGGAGGGGGTGGAGTGGGAGAAATGGAGTATAGCAGCATGATTAAGACTAAACCAGGTCTGAAGCAGGATTACAATGGGCGCACTAACTGGGAGATAATTAGGTCGAAAGCAAAGCTCAACAAGAGCAAAATCAGAATGAATCTAAGGCCCAACCAACATGATCAGCTGATTTGCAAATTTTAAAATATTGCAAATGGGTCTGTCCTGTGAAATAAAAATGAAAAAACAGCTCTAAAACAAGCGTAAGGACAAGCTTTTTATATTACATAATGTGTCTGTAACTCTTTTATCTTACCCATTTTAACATGAATAAGTAAGTACAACACATTAAGTACCACTTTAAATGTTGTGATTTGATCATATTTTAGTAGGTTGAGTGCCGTGGAATGTTTTCAACCAAATAAAGTGTGCTGTGACTCAAAAAAGGTAAAAACAAGCAAGAGGGTGCACATTGCGCCCCCACTTTTTAATACAATTTGGTGTTGCACGAAATATCCCCAACCCTAGACCTAAATCAAATGCCAAACCAGTACTGAACCAGGATCAAACTAGCACTAGACTAGACTAGAAGTGTTTAAAGGCATACTGTGAAACTTTCCATACTAAGCAATCAGATCTCCACGGAGGCAAGCAGAAGAGTTACATGGCGCAGCTTTACAAATTGCTACGGTATTGTATTTTATCCTTAATTTCTATAAAATTTCTACTATGTCACACTAGGACGTAAGTGGCAAAACTTGATGCACGAAATACTTGCAAATCCAGACTGAATTAGCACATCAAATCCATTCTCTAGTAACACGTTGCTGCTCTTTCCCTGTACCACACAGTTATGGCAGTTTGTCAGTAACAGGGTTGACTGTACTCCTTGTGGAACCTTGATCTGCGTGCACAAAGAGCACAGCACTGCAAGTAAATCATCAAATCGCGTCATTCACGGCTTTGGCAACGAGGCAGAGTTATCCGAGCCAACTACAGCAAAGAGAAAACAAGAAGAGGATCCAAGCCAAGTGCACAGTTGATTGGTATTTAGGGAGGCGCCTTCATTCACACACAAACTCAAAGAATGCAGTCTGACCGAAGAGCGGCAAATGACGAAGAATAAGAGATGTGACGTCTTTTTCAACGCACAAGTTTCCATCCACTGTCAGAGGTCATGTCTGTTTGTGGTGTTTCATTTTTTATGATATTACTTTCACCATTTTCCAGCTAAAATTTTCTTCAAATATATCTTTAAACTGCTTTTAAAGGACACATAAATGCATTTAAATATGTTCCTTTACTTTGGCATCTTATTTTTAAGAACTCAAACAAATGAACCCTGAAAACTGAAAACCACATTTACTTTCCATCACTCAGACATTCCCTCATCAAGATTTGGTGTTAGCGCTCCATCTACTGGCAGCAGAAGGAAATACCAAAGGGAAATAAACAAAAGCTAGCTTGCCCCGACATGCTAATACAGTGTAATGAACACAATTTGCTGTCAGAAATGTTCAGACCGTATATTTATGCACTTGTTATTTATGGAAACCTCCGGATCTCTCCATTTGACGTCACAAATCTGGGAAATTTGCAACCCAGTGTTTTTGTGAGGCTCAAAGAAGGAGCAGAGAAGACAACCTTGTAAACAGTGTTAATGACACAAGCATGAATGAAGCTAAATACAACTCCAGGTCTAGTTTTATAAGTTAGTTTATAAGTTTATAACATGTGTTTAAAAGCTCAAAAACACATATTATGAGCTCAAACCTCATAATATGTGTCCTTTAAGGGTAAATAAAACATCTGCTGTTTCTGAAAGTTCATGCTTCACAGTGAGCAGGACAGAGGCTGACCAATAGGAGCAGTGGATGGGAAAAGCGTGCAATATCCATACATAAATGCGATTCATGACAATCTCACCAGAATAGCAAATCGTCGCAGGGTTGAGATTCCAATTAAATTTTTATTACTACCTCTATTTCTTTCTTTTTTTTTTTACCACAGCTGTTACTAGTACCACTAAAACTTTTTTCAAGTATCTTGTGCAGTCAGATTTAACCAATTTAATACATAAAGAATTAGCCATTTTAGAAGTATGCTTAGATTTTTCAAAGTGCTGTGATTAGATTTGCAATTTTTGGCTTCTGTTCAGAGTGAATATTATAAACATTTGAGAAAAGACAGACTTAAATTAAACAACACATTCACATGCATTTCTACCATCGTCTTTGGGTGAGCTGTTGTAATTTGTTGTATGTAAGGGCTAATTTTACTCATAAATAATTGCAGTTCTACTAATTCCAACAAAATCTCGCTGCCCTACATGATCTTAAAACATGTACTTATCAATTTTCACTGAGGTTCTTACTGGCACTGCATAATACCAGATGAATGCACAAACACAGAGCAACATCTCCTGACGTCTTGAGTCATCTGCAAACCTTTGATTCTGAGAGACTTGTGGAGGCCGAGGGAGCAGCGTTCTACAAACTGAATGATGCATGTGAGGGCGCAGATTCATTTTAAAGGTCCCATATTCTGCTATTTTGCCCTTTACACAGTCTATTCTAAGGGCTTTGTTGATAAAGTTTTGCGTTGTACAATATCCATAACATAACAGTTTCCAAAAAAACATCAATTTCTGGGACTGGCCCCCTCCTTGCAAAAGCAAACGGCTCACTCTGAGATCTGACCCCCCCGAACAGAGAGCAGCCTGCCTCCCCCGCCCAACCCGCGACAAAGCCTAGAGCGGAGATGGTGCATGCGCCGTGTGCTCCGGTAAACAGCGATACACAAACACGGGAATAAACCTTTTCTCCGTCCTGACGGTGCGTCGTGCTGAGTCCTACGTCCTGGATCTGACCTGGAGTTTGGCGCACGTTGGCGTTTGGTAAATAACAAGCTAACTCTTCGATCTGTCGTATCCATCGTGTAATTACTGTGTAGCATTAGCATTAGCTGTGTTTATTCTCGCGACTCTTGGCGCTTCCTGGAGGCGTGGCTTAAACACCGCGTCATCCTTGGGAAGCGCGTCATCCTTGTGAGGAGCCCCCGTCTGTCTGCTCACCCGAGGGGCACAAAAAAGACAGTTCTCTAGTGAAAACATGCGGGAATCAATCAAAAATCCACTTTGGGCACACATACGAGGCCCAAATAGCACTGTAGGAAGGTTAAAACCTCTGAAAAGTCGATTTTGCATGTTATGGGACCTTTAAAGACACAAACACAATTTTCATGTTCAACTAAAACATACGGTGTACCTTTCTTCACACCGGCACCAGAGCTAGGTGTGTGAATGCCAGACGGTCCAACGTATTCCACGCTTGCTACGCTTTGACTTTCTTCTCTTGCAGCCTTGATCCTGTTCCAGAATGGTATTTTCCTTTTGTTATATCTGACAAATTTGAAGCCACGTTATTAGATCCGCAAGATTAATGATAATTTAATCAAAATCTCCCTCTGAATGTCAATGAGCAATTTACAAACGCTGCAATGTTGTGTTCTTATAATGGGTTGGACAGGGCAAAGTAACAGGAAATCATGGTATAAGAAAATAATATTTCAATGGCAAAAAAACAAAAAAAAAAGTGGCTAGGATCTATACTGTTAGGCTTAGAATTGAGTTGTTAAACATTGCCAGAGAAATATCCATTAATAAACAACAAAGAGAGAGTGGTGTGCATTTTACTCTGATTAAGCCATATAATATTTTTTGGGAGGGCAATATGAAATTTAAATATTGTGATATAATTTACATGTATATTGCAGCTGGATTTCATGTCAAATGAGTAGTCCTGTAACGATGTCAGAATCGCTTGCTATTTGATATTTCACTGTACTATATTATAGTGATAGTTTCAATTGCGGATAAGCTATTTTTTCGTTTAAAATGCCTTTATTATGCCTTTGTTATGGATAATTACTAAGTCATGTTGGAAAGACTTAAATATAACAGGGCTAAAAACATGTCTGGTCTAAGTTGTTCCCACATTTTCTTAGTCGGATTGGGCAATATTTGAAAATTTAGATAGTATTGTGAATGTTATTTGGAAGAATGGCTAAATTTGACAATCAAATATTATTTATGATGAAAAATAAATTGTAAAACGTTATGTCATAACCTTTCAAATAAGAGTATACAGTGATATTTCTGCACTTCACATTTGTCTGATAATTAAATCCCCAAAAATACATGTAAGACAGTCCTGTTGGATTTGACATAATATCGTCTGACTGCCATTATCGGGATACTCAAAAAAAAATAAAAAAATAACAAAATCCAAATCTCTTAGTATGAAACCTTTGAAAATATGATGTCCCGATATTTTAGTTATTGTTATATCCCAATAAATGTGAGGGGTGCAGTTTAAACTCTAATGTGTTGCAGATGTTAAAATCACCTGTAATGACAATTAATGAAATAGCTCATGTTTTTAGCTTACATTTACTTTTAGCTTTACTTCACAACTTATGTATAGTTTGTTTAAATAGTTGTTTTTAATATTTTACTGTTCACTCTGAATATATTGAACAAGTTTTCTAATATTGGGTTCAAACAAATGGACTTGCGGAAAAGCTCATTTATAGAACTGTTTACGGGTTCTTTATAATCCATGGTTCTGCAGTAGTTTGTCCAGCGTCACAGTTTCAACACCCCAAAACATTCCACCCGAACAGCAGAAATGACAATGTTGGCTCGCTAAGCAGCACTTAGCATGACCAGACGATAGCTTCTCCTTTGTGTTGGTGTTGAAGGGGCGACACAGAACAATGATCCATTACATCAGTGTCTATTGTGAACCGGGCGATACATCATAATGACTAGAGAGAAAACAGCGGTGAGGAGTCGCAAACGGCCACCAATGACCTCACTCCATTATGTTGTCAAACCCTGGGGACCCTAAGTTAGGCAGCGGCTCCTGGCGTCTATTGTTTCACCAGGCCGACCTTGACCTATGACCTCTCTGGTGGTTTCCCGTTTCAAATCGATACGGACTCGCTCTCCCTCGGAACACAATGATGTTTGTTTTGCTCTTGCGGCCTAGCTTGAGATTTCTACACTGCGCAAAAAATACAAATATGCGTCGACATGAGTTAAAACGACATTATCTTAAGGCTGCGATCGACAAAATAAAGACTTGCCCTTTGCATCAATTTGTTGACTAAAAGGGAGCGAGGCGTAGTGCTAAGAGCTCTCAAAAGTAAGAATTTCCAGAATTTGACCATGAATTTGACCCAGAAGCTACAGAAAATATACACGAAAAAGCAGAATAAATAGACCAGTCACTCTAAAAGCTCAGGCTAACACACTCTCACTCTCCGTCTTTTCCTTCTGCTGTGGTTAATATTTATGATCCCAGTAAAACAATTAGTCAACCAATAAAAAGTCTGGTCGGGTGGTTGGTATGCGTTGGGTTTATTTCAAGGAATTTCTAACTGGTTCGAATGTATTTGTTTTTTAAAATGAATTTAATGTCCATACAGTAATATTTTTTTTAGCCGTATCAAACCAATACCAATGTTAGAGAACAAAATCCTACAAATTGGTCAGTATCTATGTATATTATGTACTGTATTTTTATCTCCTTGTATGTGAAGTACTTTGGTCTGCTGAAGTTGTTTTAATCGTGCTATAGAAATAAACCCGAATTGAATTGAATATTGATAAAAGCACCCATATATTGTCCATCCCAAACACGTTCTTAATACATCAAAAACTGAAATCTAACCGACCTGTTCATAAAGTTTGAAATGGTCCAAAAGGGATTTTTTTCCGTCTTGTCAAATCGATCAAAAAACGAATGACTGGTTTGAATAATTTGTCGATTATTTTATATGTATAGATAGAGTTAGAAATTGTCCAATATCTTTTCAGCCATTTCAAACTGATACCAATACCAACATGTGGAGAAAGGCACCCATATAAATCAGTTCCTCCAGAATATTACTTCTTGTCAAAAAACGAAAGGGGAGGTACTGGTTTAATGCTTTGCACATAGGACTATGAGTTTATTTCCACCTCGGCGTCATGGGTTTGCTTCCCAACCTCGACTATTTGGTGAATGTCTGTACCCTCTTTCACACTGTAACGGTCTTGTCCAAAAAAAAAAAACATAAACAAAACTAAATGCACTGTTATATCTACTCAAAAAAGATTGTTCGTTTGAATTGCACCCATTTGGCGTTTGTGCAGTGCATCCCTGTCACTAATATGCCATTTTCTTCCAACTTAAAAAGACTTCTCTAAATGTCACAGACTTTTTCAACAAAGGCGTCTGGAGCTGAACTAAGTGGATTCAAATTGAAGAAGAGTTTGACACAGTCTGAAGGGCAGCCAGGAACAGTGTGACTGCGGCAGAGGCGGCACTGAGGGGCTGCTCTCGGCTCGTCGACCCCTGGCGTTTAAGGTTAATCCTACAAACGGTGAGCGCTTTAAGTTGCGTTTAACCTACATCTATAGTGTAGCTTGCGCCTTGACACTGGAGCGTTGGCCTCTGATCCCCCCGGCACACCTAATACAATGTCCATTTGGCAACAAGTCAGACAGATGACTGCTGCGGCTGCAATGGGCCGGGCAACTTAATCTGGATGAATTGTGCAAATGTGAGTGTAAGGGCTCTAATGCCGGAATATATCAGGAGGCCAAAGAAAGTGGTCTTGTATTACTGTAAATGAAAAGAGAAAAGTTCAAGAAAAGTTCAAGGGAACCTGCTACATTGACTTTTTTGCTTTGAACTAGAGCTGCACGATATTATAGCGATATTTTTCCCTAATTTGCATATATTTAACTTATTTTCCAGGTATAAAGGATAACAATGAATTACTCAACTCTTACTCTTAATATAGTAGCATTGGCACAAATATATACAGGAGACCTTTTGAGTGTTAAAACTTACTCTGCCAACCATAAAAATACATCTCAGTCATTTATGTGTGTCTGAAATAGTGAAAAAAAAAAGATGAGGGCTTTAACAATAAAACACTAAAACATTCACTTGCTGTTTCTGTACTTAACAAAAAAGCGTGAACATTTACAGGTGCGTCTGATACGCCAAAAGTAAAAACAAGCTCGGGCGAGAAACACAAGAGTAATGCAATTTAACCATCGTCGCACATCTTTACAATACACATGTCACACTTGTTATTATCGCGATAACAATCTTTTTTTGTTTATGTTGTGCAGCCCTGCTTTTAACCATGGTCTAACAATGTTTTGCAATGAGTTGCATTTAGCTGCATTCATGCTAGTTTGAGGAATCTTGGTTAGAAAATCCTCTCCTCTTCAACTGTCATAAACACTTCCTGCTGAACTCTCTAGATCAATGACGTTTTTCCGATTTTAGACGTCTCTTATCCAAGAATCTTCTGCTGGTTTTAAGTCCTTAAATCATCACCAGACTCGTTCTAAACATTTCTGCTGTCTAAACATGATCCCTATGACGGCTAGCTTAACTTGCGCACTTCATAAAGTCCAGTAATACCATGTTAAGCTTGTGTAAGTGCTATGCAGCCAGTAGATTTTTCTAGTTCTAAAACATAAGATGCCAAACTTAAGGTCAAGAGCATGTTTAAAGGCAAATAACAATAAAAAAAAGAAGATTTTTCCTTTAAGACAAAGGTAATGTAACTGCAATTTCATTAAAGCAAATATATAATGCATTTTATATTGTTTTTAGCCTTTAAACCTGCTCTTAAGTGTCTTCAGTTTGACATGTCATGTTTTAGAACTAAAAATAAAATGCTTTTACAGAGAAAAACATGACTTTATCACTGCATTGGGAGATGCCATTTTGACTTAGCTGTGGCTTCATCTGGCTGCAGAGGCAATTACACACATGTAAATATATACCCACAATGCATTGCGGTATTCAGTGGATCTGACAACGTTTTTGTTATCTTGATTAGACGGAACAAATGTTTAGAGTGAGTCTAGTGATGATTTAAGGACTTAAAACAGCAAAAGATTCTGGGATAAGAGACGTCAGCATCATCTACGTCACACATCGACGGAGAGGAGGAGGAAGAGCATTCATAAAACAAAAAGGAAAGCTACATGCTACTCCAGGCATGTTTCTGATGACGGAACAATGTTAGAACATAGACAAAAGCTCAACAAAGTCAATTTTGCATAATATTTGTCCATTAAACAAAAAAAATGTATCATTAGCAACTGACTGTGTCTTAAAATGACACACAAATGAGAATAACCTGACAAATGGCAACCAAGAAATGCTAAACATCTAACATGTCAGTATCTGGATAGAAAACATTAGCTGAATGCTAAGTGTATTTTTTTTTTTTTTTTTTATTGACATAAAGTACAGGTATGAAATTTCTCAAACAACACAACATACAAAACAGGAATGTTAAGAGTTGGCCAGATTCCGACATTTCATAATCTTCTAGAAAAAAAAACTAAAAAAACACAACACACTCATGTTTCACATCTACCTCGCAGCCAGAATGAGGTCAATGCGGATTTAGTATTTGGCTGCACCATTTCCGTTGTGATGGGGTAGTTAAATTTAGTGCTGCGATTATTTTTAGTAAAAATTCTACGAGGCCGGATTTTCCCTCGTTGTGTCCGGAAGTGTTTACATAACTCAAACACTGCGGAATCACTTTCAGTGCATGTCAAAAATCTAGCAGGTAAGCTCGAACATCTGGCTCCAAGGCGCACTGGAGCATGATATGGAAGTTGTCGTGATCAAAAAACAACAGTGAAGTTAGGCTGTAACTGCTAATGCCTGTCTCTTTACTTGATTGGTTTGTAATTTGTGTAGGCTAGGCAAGCTAATGGGGTCCTCGCGTGTCAGAGCGGGTCATAATGATTTAGAGCTGATGTTTTGGTGTTTAAACGTATCTTTCTTGTTTGATCTTAATCAAAGCAATTATAATCATCAATCATTTCAATATCTTATAATATTGAAATTACATTTTCTCTAGATAATGTCAGAAAAGTTGGGATTTTGATGTCACCATGGAAAAAATCCCTTTGTCCGCTCTTTAATAGAGTTTAACCGCTAACCAGAAAGATTTGTTGTTGTTGTTCACCTTCTCAAAAGCTAGCCTAAATGTTATTGTGAAAAACATCCTACGTTTTTTACTTAAGATAGCTAGCATTAGTAATTAATTAAACAATATTGTTGTTGTCGCTCTTATGATTTGGACCCTTGATTTTCACCAGTGTCTTCGGGAACACTAGTGTGCTTTGAGGTTTTTCTGGGTGTGCCTTGGAAAAAATGTCCAATTTGAGTTAAGTGATTCACAAATGCAGATATAACTGACTAATATACCTTTTTGGAGTGTCCTGAGCCACTTGTGTACCAAAAAAATAAAAAAAAAAAAAAAAAGAAAGAAAAACATCGCCCAACCATTACAATAGCCAATTTTAAATAAGCAGACAGTGGCACATACAATATTCTGATTATATACCATGTGTTTTTGTTTTGTTTGTTTGTCATTGTCTGGATTGGTAATGTTTTAGTCATAAATAGTGTGCCATGGTATGTTTTAAACCAAAAAAAGTGTCTCGACTCAAAAAAGGTTGAAAAACACAGATTTGGACAACTGACAGTAAACTCCTAAATGTAGTAAAGTTTAGCCACAAAGATCCAATGCTCATTCGATAAATTGAAAAATCAGTTTATTTTGATGCATCTCTACACAACATGCGAAAAAGTGTAAAAGTCGGGCAGCAGCTTTTGACCCCAATTCTTTTCCCAACTTGTGCGAGCGTCCGTGTGCATTTTTTAACTCTCTAACTGTAAAATATTTTCCCGAGGACCACATGAACACAGCATTAATTCCAAGCCCTGTCTAAGCTAAACGAAAGGTTACGCGCTAAAAAGTATTGCACATAAGCACATATGACCGACTATAGTTTGTCAACGTAAAAAGATTAACAGAATCATTTTCAAAAGATCATCAAATCTAGCAGGTAAACTTGAACGTCTGGCTCAAGGGCACATTTAAAGACCACTCGGATACAACCTATGACCTTTCAGATTAGCAGTAAAGTCCGAGGCATCCTCCTGGCCTACTTTTGGAGCATCCATCATGGGGGGGATTGAGCCGGAGAATGGTGCGGCGTTCAGAGTTTTTCCAGGAGATGAATGGGAATCATGGGGTAAACCTCAGAGGCCCGATTTGGCCGGAGCAGCAGACGACGGTAAATCTCACTTTCCCTCCGGGGCTGCAGGTTGAATGCCACTGTCCAAAGGATATGAGACACTATTTGTTTTCTATACAGTAACAAAGCCCCCAATCCATTCTTCACAATCAAGCTCATGTAATGTCATACGCCGGACAACAATAACCTTGTATCAACAACAAATAAAGCCTATGTACCTGTGCTATGGTTGACTCTTCTGTCATTGTTAGCAGTACGGAAGTTAGCATTGACAAAGGCTAAATAATCCAAATTAGTTGAGGCATCTTTGTTCTTGTGAAAGGACAATCGGCAAACAGAGCACTAAGTCACATTGCCAGCTGAATTAAAAGTTGAATTGAAAAAGACTTGAGTGTCCACGTGGTTGAAAACATGTGCAGCTAGTTTTCCAATAAATAAAACAAAGCATTCAATTGTGGCCTATTTGTCTGTTACTCTGTCCCTTCGAAAACAAGCATGTGATGTCTTGAAAGTAAGGAGCACAATAATCAAAGTTATCTGGAGCCTAGCTAGGAGTGTTTTTAGCTAGTCATCTCAATAATAACCTCCAGTTAGACTGTAAATCAAATAATTTTAGTTTTAAAGGTATGTCTGCAAGGGACGGGACGAGATCTTGATAGATAAAATTGCCACAAGATTGTGCACACATGTGGAAAATGATCTCGAGTTTATATTTGTATATCTCTTGAGGAGTCGTACTTCTAAAAAGCATGCTACAATTGCAGCAAAAATAATACAATAAAATAAATTGTGAAGCAGAAACTGTAACCTGAACAGGTTACAGTTTACAGGTTACAGGTTATTCATTATAAATGAAGTAAAAATCTTGTCTTGTGCACATCCTGCCTACTGGCCAAACATAGAGATGCATTAGCCAAAACATTTTTTTTTTAAATAGTAAACAAAAGAACCGTAAACCAACCCAATAAACTGTCACTACTAGTAAATACATTCATCACACTAGTGTCAGAATACTTTTGAATGAACACTAAATTATGTTTGGCTTCTTAAAATCGCCACTGGTTTAACACTGTGATAACAGAATCCTGATAAGGAACTGTTGATATTAGCATGTTAGCAAAGGAGAGCTGACCTCCTTAACTTTAGAGTCCTTAGTATGTAGTATCTAGTTAGCTTATAGGGGCAAAAAAAGTAAAAAAGAAATTGAAATTTGCTGGTATGGCATGGCTAATATGATTAAAGATGCTGTACCTGATTTTAAGAGTCTTAAAAACGTGGAAAAACAGATCTATTTAATTTTACTCTTGGCAGAAGTCCACATGTATTGCTCACTTACCAAATTTTTCACTGCACAATCTCTATAAATTAGATTTAGATCCATGCACAATGTTTCACCCAAATTGTTTACAATATTAGGGCAAAACCGACTTTACTTTATTACATGGGAAACAATCTGGAACATCCCCTTTAAATAATGAGAAACACCACTTTGTCTTGCTTAAGTCAACAACACTTTTGGACCGTGACCCAAAACCATGTTTCAGAAAGCTAAATTTAAAACAGCATTGTCTTGTAAATTCTTCAAACATTTTTGCAGACTCATAAAATACCAACACATGTCCCCTTCAATTCAATTTAGATTCCACTTTGAAATAGATCAAATTACAACATTTCACTAGATTACAACCCAGTACATCAGAAACATGTGGCTTTTGAATTCTGAAACGACATATTGTCTCAAACTTTCAACTGCCATGAAAAAATGATTGCTGACATGAAAGAGGATCCCAATTTTACGATTCTATTAAATCTTTGAGCCGTCTGAAGACTTTATGAAATAGTTATGGGTATAAAGATTGAATCATTTCTGTTAAATATTGGATGATGACTTTAGCGTTGTGAAGAATTTTAACATTCACTTCTGACATTCCATTGGCACTAGTTTCACACATCCTTTTCCAGCTAAGTCAAGAAATACATTCATTATACTGTATGAGATCGCTACAGGGCTAATTCTAATGAGTTTCCCAAATGCCCCAAACATTTGTTAACAGTCCTCAACCTTTACTCTGCGATATTGAAATTTTGTGCTTATCCCAGCGGCGGAATGACACGACAAGGCCCCTTTTAACCAGAGAGTCTAATTTGAATGCACCAAAAAGAGTGGATTCCACAAAAGCTAAAGGGAGAATGTTGTTTCAAGTTCAGATTGAAGCCACAGGACTCGCGCTGGTGCCGTTAGCTTCCGGAGATCACCTGTCAGAGTGCGTGGGCGGAACCAAGTCTGCGTGCTTTTGATGGAGTTCACTTTTGCAGGGATAATTGGCAGCTGTTCTGTTCCAAAGCCAAAAAAAAACAAAATGTGATTTAAATACCAGAATCAACGGAAATTACACAAAATTTTAATTGCAGTTCAAAGCATGCTGTGTAATTGTGAAGCTAAAGGTTAATTCAAATGTGCAACTTAGGTTTGAGGTTCAAATTTCAAGTTTTAATGATTTACTGATTCTTTATTCAAATCATTCAACACTATAATGTCACATCACTTGAAAACAAATAAACTAAAATATAAATATAATACCAAAAAACAATGTTGTGAGATTTGTCTGTCAGTCGATCCCTCATCAGGAGTTGCGTAAACACTCCATCTACTGGCAGTACAGAGAATTACCATGGGAAAATAAACAAAAGCTAGCTTGGCCTGACATGCTAATATAAACAGAAATGCTCAGAACTAGTCTGGCAATAATTTATTTACTTAAAAACAGCACACACAAAAAAAAAGGGGGGGTGTGTGTTTTCTGAGGCTCAGAGGGGAGAGGACTTGCTAGCAGGGTACATGAAACTAGCATGATTTAAGCTAAATTTTGATGAAGAAACACTGTTATATAATGGTGAAAAAGTAAATTCAGCATAATCTGTGTCCTTTACAAACACCGGTAACTGAAGAAATGCAAGAAGTTAAGTTCAATGTCATATTGTGGAGAATTCCAGACAAAGCCATGACATCTTTGTGGCGACAAACAGTGGACGAACCCAGCACCCGAAATGTCGCATGTATTTTGCATCATTTTTGAGAGGAAAGCGAAGGGTTCTGTTTCTGCGGTGCACATGAGGACTGCTTGAGAGATGATTGGTCAAGAACATGGATGTATTAAATGAACAGGATAAGGCACGCCCCCTCTGTCCGTGTCCCAGATTGATTAGTGGCCGTGCGAGGTACTGCAGCCTCTTGGGACCAGCTTTTTTGTATAATTTCACATTATAATTGCAGACAGTACTTTTTTTAAATTATTGGTATTTAAATAAAATAGAGTGAAATGTTCTTTTCTACCGTTTCTAAAATCACAGAAATTACCGTTTTTATGTTAAGTGACGTCACGGCAAACGAGCCATGTGAACACGCATGTCGGACGATACAAACAGGAGCACTTGGACATAGCTGCACTAGAATACCTGTAAGTTGTATTTTATTTCATTTCAGACACTTTCACATGCGATCTAACATGAAGAACACAATTACAACCACATAAGCTAACGTTAACACAAAAACTTGCAAGCTGCGTGGTCGCTCACGTTGCTCAAAGCATCATGGGGGATTGTCGTCACGTGGTGCCCCTAAAGCAAATATGGCAGCCTCCGTATCAGGAAGTAACACTGAAGTAAAGAACTTTTTTGGGGTCATGCGCCAATGAGCACACGCCATAGGGATAAACAGGGCGCCATTTTGGGTTCATCTTCCAGTCTTCTATGGTCGAGAAGTGCACAGGTATAAGGTTGTCATTGGCTCGACAGGTTGGGAGAGTTAGGATGTACACTGATTGTACTTCACAGCATCCCTCCACCACGACTTGGGTCATCTCTTCCTGTCCTCTGCACCCATGCTCTGCTCTCTCCCCTCCCCCTTCCACGTTATCTCCTCATTACTGTAATTGATGTTTAACCCTCGCGTTGCCATGCTGATGATGGTTCAATTAAGAGCTTGTTGGCGTACAGGGATTAGAGCGGTGTAAAGTATAAGGCAGGCTGTGGCCTCTGCGTCCTAATCCTTCACTCTGCCCCCTGGGGTCAAGCCGGGGGCAGAGTGTGGGCAAATACTATAGCTCCAATCCCACTGAGGGAAAGAGGTGAAAGGACAAGTACTCGCTCTGTTTGTGTGGAGAATATGGTCAGTGACACTATAGAGTAAGTATAGGTATGGCGTAGTGGCTTGGACACTCCTTCAAGATTCCAGGTAAGGCTGCACAATAAAGTATCGATATCGCAATATCAACTGGTGCAGTGATCAATAGCGCAACAAACTAAACATATTGCAATAACACCAAGGTCCTTCATTTGACAAGAATTTACTGTTTATTATGTATAATGTTATAAAAGGCTGATTTTATTTGGGTTTGAATGTTATGGCCTAAATTAGTCTTGATTAGTCTTGTTTTTGTCTCTGTTAAGTTGAACATCTTTGTTTAATATAACTGATATTATTGTGGTAAAATATATTAATATATTGCATATTGCAAAGTACTGCAATATCAATATTACTGCAAATATGCCAAAACATATGCTAAAATACTTTTTACTGGCCATTATTAAATCAAAATGTCAAAAAAAAAAAAAAGAGTACACTATTTTCAGAAATCAATAATGCACTTTATTTGAAATAAGTTCTCTGTATAGAACCCTTTAAGTGACCTTTTTTTTTTTTTGTCAGAAATGTATAAAATCTACAACTATAACTACAATTTCAAAAGCAATGACCAAAAAATTTAATGATGAATTGAATTGAAAAGTACGTTATGTTCACATTTCTTTGTTACGTCTTGGCCTGGGAGTGCATCATCAAGGAACCTCAAAGCACACCCTTTCAAAGTTGCATGCACTCACAAAGTCACATTCCCGAGGACACAGACACTGAAGGCAGAGCAGGTGGAGGCCATGCCATCCATTTGGTCTTTTGTTTTTCCCCTTTTGCTATAAATGTGTTCCATCATCAAAATCATACCTGGAGTTGTGTTCAGCTTCATTTGCGCTTGTTTCATTAACCCTGTTTACAAGCTTGTCTCCTCTGCTCCTTCTCTGAGCTCAACAAAACACTCAGCTTCAAATTTCCCACATTTGTGATGTCATAGAGATTCCGAGGTTTTTAAACCCATCTATCATCGCCAGACTCGTTGTGAGCATTTCTGCTGTACATCCACATTCATTACAACTGCGCGCTTGTGTTAGCATGTCGAGGCAGGTTGCTAATGGCTAATTGCTAGCTTTGTTTGCTCCCTGTTTTAATTCCCTCTGCTGACAGTGGATGAGTAAGAATCACATTTTCAGCCCGCTTCTCTATCATGCTACATAAAATATAAACGAACATTATGAATTGTTTTAACACGACGCCGCTAACAGTTCCGCGCATTTCGCTCCCAAACGCGAATTCCACGACTCTGCCAACTGTTACATAAACCTATACTCCACCATTAGTCAGTGATACTCCTGATCTGTTTGGCAAATGCCTCCATGACATCTGCCTACTGTCAAATAGCCTAATCAAATAACTCTCCCACATCTATAGCCCCGAGACAAAAGAATTAAGACCGGAGTGGGTGTGAAAACGCGAGTACAACAGCTGGCAATTCAGAGAGGCGCCCAAACAAAGCGCGGACTGGACGAATCGTGTGTCTCTTTTTCATTTCTTCAAGTGTTCCCAGCTGCTCTCGGAGTGCAGCAAGGAGTGGCACAGGAGCCGAGCATGTGCCGCTGTAGTCGCTGTGTTTTAATTACACGCGGTTTAGAATGGGAGCAGTTAGTTCGGGTGTTTAACGGGGTTCCGGTGAGTTTTCGGTCCTTGCCGCGTAACTAAAGAGACGGAAAGAACTGATAAAAAATGTACGACTTCATTTTCCGCCGGTTCGTTTGTCGCCGTTTGATACATGAATTGGTTAATTATTTAAAAGGTGTGACGATTGTTTTCTGCTTTGTTTCTTTTTCTAATAGCGTTAGTGGAAATGGTGAAGAAAGACAACATTAAACAATACTCCCTGCTAATACTATAAATCAGGAGTGTCCAAACTTTTTCCATTGAGGGCCGCATATTGACATACAGACCAATTGGAGGGCCACAAATCAATCGTCAAACGTTAAAAAAAGCTGCATTATCTGATGTTTTAAGCGCCACCACATCTACATTCAGTCTCAATGCCTTAATATCAGGTCCAAAATGTTAGTTATTTCGGTTAAAATTGTAGAAAATGTGAAATTTGCTGTAAAAAGTACTTCTCAGGACAATGTGGGCCAATCACCAGGAAGCCTGAGGGCCAAGAAAAATTGGTATGAGGGCCGCATTTGGCCCCCGGGCTTTAGTTTGGACATGCTTGCTATAAATGTATATGCAGAAACAGTGGCTCTTAATGTTACGCATGTTAGAAGGCTGAGGGATAAAAATCGAACCGTGAGCTCATCCCTGTGACAATATGCTAGTTTGGTGAAACTGTCATATCTTAATTCACCATTTTTCTAACTTTTTCTTCCAAACACACACTTTTTCTCACCCACTCCTCCCATTGGTCAGCTCTGAGTGAGTGAGTGACAGCTGGATCCAGCCAATCACAGTAAAACGTGGACTTGCTGAAGAGACAGATGATTTCATTAACAAGAATTGTGATAAAATCGAAACTATGATATGGATCCACGAAGATATGAAATTCTCGCCTCGTCGCCCACACCTACATGTCACAAACTTTAAGATGCCAGTTGAAACATGAAAGTAATCGATGCGGGCAAAATCATTTATGCAAAGCTTCTGAAAATTGTTGCAAAACATTTAATAATCTATTTCCTTTGCTACTTTTGTAAATACAGACTAAGGGCTATGAAAGCAAAATGATTGTTGTTGTACCCTTTCTTCTGCCTTTACGTCACTGTGATTGGTTAATGAAGCAATCGGAGTAGTGGTGGAGAAAACTGGATTAGAACTACATTAAAGGACCTATATTTAGCTAAATTTACTTTTTGAAGCTGTATTTAGCTTCATTCAGGCTTTCAATAAGTTTGTTTACAAGATCCTCTCCCTCTGAAAAGCCTCACAAAACACTTGGCTTCAAGATTCCCAGCTTTTCTTTATTTCCCCACTATAATTTCACCTGCTGCCAGAAGGAGTGCTAACACTAAATCCTGATTATAGAACACGTGACTGATAGAAAGTAATGTGTGCATGCAAATTCTAAAACACGATATGCTACAGGAAAGATACTCAAGAACATGTTTAAAACGTAAAACAATAAAAAAAATAACGCATAATATGAGTCCTTTAAAAACAGGGCTGTCTCAATTAGCAAAGCATCTAATAATTACCTCTGAAAACAAAATATCCTGGTTTATTCTGCATAAAAACAGCTAATCTTGTTTAGATTTATTACAACATGTTCAGAAACAATGAAACTAAGACATGTTTAAACGACAAAAACATAAGCGAAAAATGCGTCTAAAGCGAGAAGAATGTTCTGAAATATATTTGATTCTTTTTTTCGTTTGTCAGTTCATATTTCAGTCTTTTTGTCAAGTCTCCTGGTTGTGTTAAAAATGTGAACTTTGAACCGAACCCCATTGTTAAAACATGAATCCCAAATCTAATCGCCATCGCAATAACAAGACATTTTTCACAAATCTCTGCAGAATGACAGGTGACAGTTCAACATACTATGATTTGATTTATTTATTTGTCAGATCCCCCACCTCTAGTACTGTATTATAGATCTGGTTTCCCCGCTGGTCTCAAAAGAGCTGCAGTTTACTTAACACACAGCCGAGCACCAGCCAAAACAAACAAGGCGTCGTCTGAACCAGTTGATTTGTAACCTGGCACAGTAGATGGAGGGCAGAGGGGAGCACTCCGCCTGCCAGCCCCACCGCCGGGCCTCATTCTCTCTGGTTCCTCACCTCAGCATGGTTCCCCGACGGCAGCCCGCTCCAGATGAGACGCAGGAGGGTGGCCATTTTGAAATCACAGTGGGTCGGATAGAGAGGGAGGGTCGATTGTGAGGTGAGGCTAGCCGCTGCCACTTTTCCCACATTAAGTGCTTCTCGCTAACAAAAACACCCCTGGCTTTAAGTTCCATTAACGGAGGGGCCAGCGTTCTCTCCTCTTGCCTGCCTGCTCCAATGTGCCGGGCTAAAGCGAGATTGAATCAGAGCCATAATAGCAGAAGGCTGGGGCCCGCTGTGCGCCTGAGTTCTTCCTGTTCTCCTCTCTCAGCGTGGGAACAGCCAGGCACAAAATCTGCCCTGGATCTGGCGCATAAAAGAGGCCGCGGAGCATCGCCGGAGCACAGGTAGTAATTGCTCCTTTCTGCTCCGGCAGTTGTGTCTGTTAGACGGGAGCGTGGCAGGTGCTGTTGACAGCGGCAAATGAGGTGTGCTTTGATAATAGGTATGAGGTGGTACAACTGGATTATGTCCTAATCTTAAAGGGCCTTTCTAAAAATGTGTTTTGTGTATAGATATATTACAGGGAAAATGCGACCATAGTGCGCCGCCCGTATCTAACATAGAGCGTTACTTAGGGATGCACCGATCCAGCTTTACCAGATCCAATACCGATTTCGATACATGAGCTTTAAGTGTCTGTCGATACCCAATATCAATCAATACCTCTGTAGAGACTGAAAATAGAAATTATTTTCTTAAAACAAGAATAACGTATGACAAATCTAATACAAATGGGATGTGCAACTATTCTTTGTTCTTCAACTATCGACAGAACAACTTAATGTAAACAAAACCTTAAATGAGGTGTTCTGGACCAACAAGGGCCTGTTAATAGTCTTCATTCATTCATTTTCTACCGCTTGTTCCCGTTCCCGGGATCACGGGTGACTGGAGTCTATCCCAGTAACTTTGGGCCTTAGGCGTTAATAGTTTAAATAGTCTTTAAATCAATTTAAATGCCCAACCAGGATATTGGATGAACCGATATTCTAAAGCTGATATCCAATTAAACAAATGTTTCCATTTCGACACAGATATTTGACACCAGTATCGATATCGGTGCATCCGTTTTATTCTCTGCTAAGCCGGAAGTGTGCTGTTAGCATGCTAGTTATTGTTAGCTTTACCATGACAGTAAAACTCGCTCCCTCTTAAAGATGTGAAAAGTGCTTATAAACTCATTGCGGTGAATATTTACTATGTTCGGAAAGCATCAGGTAAGTGAGGAATACCTTTGGATTGGTGCAAAGGGTTTAATATAAACTAGTTCTGTTTTTCTTTTGCCGTTTTGCCCAACGGACGGAGGACAACTTTAGTCTTTCCCTATTTTATTTGACGCCTGCTCAAATAAAGCGGAAAACATTGTAAAGAGCCAGCCATCGCATCTTTAGGGGTGACAGTGGTGCTAGCAAGCGTTGGCCTTCACTGCGGGAAAGTCACTGGTTCAGTCCTTGCTGGACACATACTGCCACGGTGTCCCTGGAAACCTGACCCTGGTGCTGATGTGGCTGGTTGTTTGTGGTCAATTGTATATGTAACATCATAACACTGATATTGTGTCATTATCCATTCAGGAACTTTCTGAATGATAAAGACAAGTCAATAAATTACAGTACAGTTATTATAATGTAAGTTAACATAAACAGATATACATGTTTTTACTGTCAGATTTACTTTTTAGAGCACAGATTGAACTATAATGACTGAAATAACTTAATTGTTTTGTATTTAATATTATTTTGTGGCCTGAATGATCACAATTATCGATTAACCGAAAAATCAAGACATCCCTAAATGTGATGAGTGTCAATTAACTGAATAATCTCGACATCCCTAAAGAGGAAAAGAGAGGTTTGGATTACCTAGCTGGAGTATTTGTCAAATGTGCATGTTTTAGGACGATGGCGGACGCTGTAGAACCAAAAAACCAATCCATCCTTTGTGCAACCGTCTACCGCATCCAAGCTTTAACAGCGAGGCTAAAGAGGACGTGACCGGTCCAGGTAATTGCTGCTTTCGCTTTCGGAGCTCGGTTCTCTCTGAGCTTGGCCGAGTGTTGGTGGGGGGCGTTGGGCCTTTCACTTCGGGGCGCGCTCGTCTAACCTGACTTACAAGAGGTATTTATGAACCGCAGCGGGTCGGGATCACAGGTCATACAACACGTCCGGAAAACACATGTACTGCAGAGAGCGAGAGAGAGGTACAGAGGCAAACAATCAATCAGGACTCGGCCTCCACACAGCGGTTAGTGCAGCGAGAGAGGCAGTGCGGTCCACGGGTCAAGCTCATTCATTTTATCAGAAGAAAATCACTAAAATAACTGGCCAACAAGTAAGGCCCGAAAAAATAATGTCAGCTGGACAATATATGAAAAAATAACAGTAATGTTTTCAATATCAACATTTGCCTGTGAGCCTTTATTTGCACAAGTGTGAAAACTACGGCTCGTCTTACCCTATTACGACATCATAAATCTAACAGCTCACATACTGTAAGTACAGTTTCTATGGCACTTATTAGTAGATGAAACATTATTGTGTTTTATATTACAATCACATTTATGCCGGATATGTTTGGCAAAGATCATCAAGTGCGACTTTTTTCCCAGTCTTGTTTACAGTAAAGGACACGTATTATACTAAATCGACTTTTGTGAGCTTTTGACCATGTTTTAACCTTATTCCGTCATTAAACATGGAACTAGATTCAACTTAATTCATGCTTATTATCCTGTTTTCGAGGCTATATTTGCATACCCTTATTTTATTTTATTTTGGCATAGTTTGTACTTTTTATCTTTCTATTATTATTATACATTGCTGTTATGGCCAAAGCAAGTTTCCAGTTTGTGAATTTTGTTCATCGACAATGGCAATAAAAACCTTTCTGATTCTGATCTCCCTTTGAGCCTCAGAAAACACTTTGCTTCAAATGTCCCAGATTAGTGACATCAATAGTCTCCTGTGCTGTTTTCAAGTCCATAAATCATCGGCAGACCCATTCTGAGCATTTCTGACATCAAATTGCATTCATTACATCTGTGTGCTTGTGTTGAATAATAATCACTACATCGATTTGTTCAATATATAATGGAAAAAACTATTAATTTACGACTCAATATTCATCGTGTGGACATATTGTAAGCACTTTGGGGAACTTTGTTTTTGTTAAAAGATTTGATTTGATATATACTCATTATTGGACCAACAAAATAAAAAGATGTTTCATACTGACATTTATTTATTGCAGCTCATGTTTTTAACAGTATTTCACATACTTTGTTTTGGATTATTCAGCGTTACAGTTACTGTGCCAGTGGCTTCAAGTAGTTTCAATATTATCGCTCATTGTGATAGTTTCCCTTTTAATATATCATACTTCAAAATTCATTATCACGACAGGCCTACTTATATTAGCCTGTTGCTAGCTTCTGGTTGTTCCCCCATGGTTATTCTCTATTATGGTTTACATCAAACTCAAATGAGGGACCACCTGACTGAGAAAAGTCAATTTGTGGACTTGATACAGAAAAATGTTTGAAAGGATTTGGATAAAATAAAGTATATGACCACTGACTATTCACTGAGTGCCGCTGATCTGGTTTCAAACAGCTGCATGGAGCAATAGCCTGACAACAAGTGTTAGCTTTAAGTGTTTGAGGGAAAAGATGCCAAAAAATACCAGTCAGTCAATCAGACAATAAAATGACAAAACACAACCCACTTCAGAAAGTCTCCCCTTGTGTCAAACGTACATGCTTTGAGACTAGTTTAATGCCGGGCACCAAAACAAAATCCTTCTACATTGCAGAAGATTGTTTTCTCCATTAAAACCCACGGCCAGAGCAGCCATGCCAACATAAACAATAGAGAGAAAGGAGCAATCTTGGAGAAAGATTGCTGCATTAGTTATGGTGCACAAAGGTTTGAATAGAGGGAAAAATACCAAGACCAATCCGGTAGAGAAAAATGAAAACCTAGATAAAACTAGTATCAGATTACATGTTATCTATCTTTAAAAAGTGTCTTGCATTATCATAAGCGGTATCGAGTTTTGAGCCTTGAGCCTTTCACTTAATGTTGAAATAGAGTTTGAAATGTTTGCATCGTGAGAATACTATTTGTGAGGCAATAATGGTAATAAATACCATTGTGATGAAGAAATGAATGAGAGCTGATACTAAAAAAACATTTGGGGTAAGGTTGCACGACATTGGAAAAAATTGCAATATTTGATATTCCTGTTACTGCAATATCCTTATCAGATCAGAGAATTATTTTAACATACTTTTCTGTGGTATTGAAATGTTTGCTGTTGTACTGACACTAGTCAGACTGTGAAAACAAAAGTTTAACATTAACAAAACCAATATTCAATCAAATCCAATTCAGGACTTTAGGAAACTAATGAATAAACTCTGCTTTTGTTATCTAAAAACACACACATTAAAAAAAAAATTAAAAATGTGGCTTTATTACAATATATTTAGTTAGTTGTGACCCCAATTATTATGCCAGACAATACTGTGATATGAATACTTTTGTGATATAATGTGCAGTCCTAATTTAGAGTCCAGCTGATGTTGTAGTGTATTTTTACTGTCGTGGATGTTATATTTGTGTTGATCCTTGCTGTAAGATATGTTTTGAGGTATAGATTTTGGAGATCTTTTCATTTAAAAGGAAAATAGTTGCACTCAGCCAGGCACTCAGACACATTTGTCTGGGCCCGTCCTTCCACAGACTGACAGACGGCTGTGAGGTCTGAGGAGGCAGCAGCTGACTCTGTGCTGCAACTCAGCACCGAGCGATAATTGTTTTTCAAATGAGCAGAGGAGAGGGGAGAGGAGGGGAGGGAGCTTTGATGCCTCCCACACCAGAGACAACTGTACACGGTATTCCCAAAAACAATCTGACCTGGTTAAGCCTTTAGCATCGATACCGCTCAGCAAGGTGGACTCTGCGAGGCCAAAATGTCACGATCTGTGGATGGAAAACGTCATCAGGCTGCAGCCAGTTCAGGCAGCACCATATGGGAAATAATTGTGATCATTCAACTGTAATATCATAAAACTGCAATATCGATATCACTTTTTCACAAAATAATTTAAATTATTTTAAAAAGTATGTTCTTGCTTTAATGTGTTAGTGAAACTATCAAAATGAAAACATAACAGAGACGAAATCCGGGCTAATTTACTCTGAATAAAGGAAATGATGAATAAAATTAGGGCTGCAACAATGAATCAACTAATTGTGACTAGCCAACTATTAAAAAATCATCGACTACAATAATTGATCATCGTTATCATTAACTGCATTACTGTACAAACTAAAATAAATGTCAAAAGACCTTTTTATAACAAGGACACCAACATTATTAAATCAAAATGCTAAAAAGAATAAACTAGGGCTGGGCGGTATGGCAAAAAATTATTAAGACGATTTTCTTGGGGCCAGATCATGATTTCGATTTTATCACGATTCATGTTCACTTGGTATTTTTCTATTTCCTGTAATAGAGCTTCACGAAAGAAAAATATTTAATTGTGATTTTTTTTTCTGACCAGTGCGATAGTGATTAGATTTGCAATTTGTTTTAATAATAGGATTCTGTGTACAGTTTGTCACTTTTAGACGCTTTAGTCGTTTTTGTCATGTTTAGTTGTGTTTGTCATATTTCAACACGTCTTAGTCACGTTTTTGTCATATTTTGGTGCATTGAGTTGTGTTTGTAGGAGCGTTTTGACGCTTTTGGTCGCGATTTTGTACCTTGTTTCAGTACATATTTGTGCAAATCCAAACTACAGTGTGAGCAGTTTTTATCCAAATCAAAGCAAGACATTTTGTTGTTTGTGGAAGAAATGATTGCACATCAAAAATCACACCCTTTGCAATTTGCATTCATTAAAATTGTGATTTTGTGTCAATTTCATTTAATTGTGCAGCTCTGGCCTTCAAAGGTAAATAAAGTCATCTGCTCAGAGGCTTCAGAGGCTAAACAACAGGAGAAAAAGTGTGAAAAGTAAAAAGACAAACAGTGAATCACAATGCCACGATTCACAAAGATAGCAGACTGTCACATGAATGAGCTCACGATTCGATTTTTATCACCGTATCGCCCAGCCCTTTTATTTATTTATAAATATTCTCTATCTAGAAGCCTTCAGTCATCATATTCCAACCATTATTGGCTGATAATGTAGTTAAAAAAGTGTAAAACAACTGTAAGTGACAGCCCAAAATAAAATGTATATTTATTCCTCTTCTATTGAATGGAAGACCTTGATGATGTTGCATTATAGTTTGTTCCAATATTGATTATTGTTACACTTTTGCCATATTGTTTAGTCAGTTTACATTACAAAGAGCTGCTGATAATCACACAACAAATGTGTAGGAAATATGACCCACGCGGAGTTGTAAATCCAGTTTTTCTATCTCGTGTGAGTTGGGTTCTGCTCCCACCCCTATGCACACCAGCAGACACACCAGTAGACTCATTTCCCATACAAAATAATCAACATGACTTGTCAGAAACCACATGTGGAATTAATCACATTTTAAATACAGGATTGTTCTCACTCAAAGCAATCGGAAAAAGGCGGAACGTTCGGTTGAGTACTTCAAGCCTGAAAAGATGCGTACTCGTGTCTTTGTGAACTCATAAACAATGCAAGAAGTCGTGCCGAGCGGGGTAACAATCAAGTTCACCTTAACATCGAGAGACACAGGGTTAAATGAGGAAGACCGAGGCAGCTACATGAACAGACAGTCGCTACGTTTACGTGCCAAGAAAACTGGCCTAGTCCAATTTAAAATACTTTTTCAAAATGCATTGACCTGTCTTGATTCAAATCTCAAAGGTAACACATCTGGACGAGGTTAAAAAGAGCCAGAAAAATATGACACATGTATTTTAATCAGCAGCGATTACAAACTACGGTCCGATCATCGCAGAATGGCACGTGTCATTTTGTTTTGGTCCGCTACGTTAAAGTGAAAGTAAAAAACGACAGAAGCGTCATTTGTTTATTTGCACGTAAATGAGATGATACTGATCTATGTTTTCCAAAAGTATGATTATAAGTATGATAGCGGTTTATTTTAGCAATTGTTGCTAGTTCAAATTAGGGCTGAAACTAGTTAATCGCTTAATCACAACTAATCTAAAATGTAAGTAATCGTCTTCTGAACACAACCCCCAAGACTTGTCATGTGCTGAGATAGAATGCTTTATAACAAAGATGAAGAAGAAATTACAACAGAATGACATAAAAAAGTAAAGTTAGATTTTTTTTAATCGAAAAAAACATTTTGTTGTAAGTATATTCTGGGAAAATCTTCTCAAGCTACTTTTTTTTTAACTTCCTCTCAATTAAATAATGTAAAAATCTCATATTCACCGGCCCTTTTGCGATCTAAGCAACTAATTGATTAATCGGAATAATAATCGCTTGACTAATCGATTACCAAAATAATCATTAGTTGCGGGCTTAGTTCAAATGCTAAATTTCTAGACGCCCCTGAACGTCTCTCAGCCCTCGTTCGCATCCATTCTCTCTTTAACTCGCATACAGACTGGGACAAGAGTGACCTGTGAGGTTTCGGGGCAAAAACGTACGTAGCTGGGCTGTTTAGCGCACTGTGCATGTAAACATTGCGAGCGCGTGGAGTTTTGGCGCTGAGTGGGGGAACATACAGCCCTCAGTCATGGTTCTCAGGCGCACAAAAGCCCATTAGTGTAGCTGAGCCCATACGTTATCTGAAGCTTAAGCTCTTTCACTGAACGAGTCCAGTCACATTTATTTGTCCAATTTGGGGATTAGGTGTCACTGGGTGCTCCTGGGGATTTGAGTCGAGGAGGAAAGTGAAAGTGAGAGCTATTTAGAGATTATGAGCGAGAAAGTCGATTCCGTCCGCGAGGATACAGTAGAAAGGGGCGGGACTTTTGACACACGGCGAGAAACAAAGATGTGTTTTATGCAGTGTTTGCGGCGGGCGCGATGGAAAGGGCATTTATTTGCGTTTGTCGGCCAAGTTTCCAACCAAGCACAAGTTAGAAGACGGATTTCTGACAGGAGCGTGCGGTCTCCATGGCGACGCCTCGTAACGAATCACTCGTTAGACAAGTGTTGATAAGTTTAATGGCAGGTCGCAAGCAGATACGGAGTTTTGAAAAGAGGGAAATTGCACGAAGGAGGAGGTAATTGGCAGTTTGACAGGAAAACAAGAAAATCTTAAGTGCTTTTGAATTGATTTTAAAGCAAGAAAATTAACTTTTTCTTGTAAGTCTATCATCTACGGTAGCCTACTGCACACGCATGACAATATGTGAATTTTGGGAAAGCACGCATAAGGATATAATACTTAGATCGCTTCAAATCATGACGTTAAATAACTTTGGAAGATGATTATAATCCATAAATTGAGCCTTGACTATTGGTACTTGTGTTGGCTAATTAATTTCCTTCGGCGTTCTCCAAACCAAGCCAAGCCTTAAAAACATGCACAATCTCAAACAGATTTACCCTTTCCTGTATCAATTTTTTCTTCTGCCAAAACCTGGTTAGCAAAGTCCCAAAGCCCTAACCTTAATCAAAATACATGTTCCTAAATCCAATCCCTAATCTAAACCTGTTTGTGAAAAAATATACAGTAAAATAATGATATGCTATAGTGCTGTTGTGTGGCATGACTGGGTTGGAGGAAAAAAAATGAGCGTCTAAAACATTTATACATTTTCGTCCGATTTTGTCATTTGTTTTGAATAATTGTATGCTTTTTTCGATGTATTAAGTATTAAACTATTACATACAAAGATCACTATTTTTCATTGTTAACTGCAGTTTTGAACTAAAAGTATTTCAAATTGGAAGCAGATCAATAACCAAAAGCTTTTTCACCGTAACACGCAGCAGATTTTTATTTATTTCTCATCGTTGAACATTTTTTTAACCCTACATCCGTACAAGTACAAGTACAGAGCAGTGGGTGAAAAAAACAATGCGTCTCGAATGCGGGACAAAGCAGGATTACACCAAACATGCGTGAATCTATCTAAAGCGTAGGATAACGACGAGGGAACACACCGTTATGACATGTCGAAAAGCTCATCGAGTCAATAGTGCGCCTTCAGATCTTCATAAACAGGCTTAAAACCCCGCCAGGGCTTTCCTAAAACTATCCTCCAGACGTTCTCCTTGGCTCCTTCTGTCCTCGCTCTGGAACACTAAATGTCCCCTTGCTCCCGCAGCCATTCCCTCGCACGGCGGACGTCACCTGCCGATGCCGCCGGGCCCGCTGCTCCACTGGGTCTTTATAACGATGTAATGGATAACACTTCCTTAGGCCTGACAGATGACACTTTGCTCATTGTCTCGTGTCTGTATGAATGCCAATCACTGCCCCGGTATCTACAGTGGGCTGAAGAACGAATCGGTCAGGACGCGGAGTTGTTCAGAGTTGGGTTTTTCTTTTTAATAATAAGATCCGTGTTACCTGCAGTTATGATTTAGTCCCGGTTTGGAGGTGATTTAGTTCTGTTTTAGGGTACGACTATCACGATTACAACATCAAAACTGTCTATATCAGGGCGCAATTTAGGACCAAATAAGGACAAGTTTGAACACTCTTGGTTATAATAGTGTAGGCCTTGTTTGAACCTGCTTTAGTCCAAGGTTATTCTGGTTTTAGTTCTTGTTATGTTCAGCACCATGTTGAGTCTTGTTTTAGTCCAAGTGACTCCGTTATTTTCAGGTGTTTCAACAATTATTCCTTTGTGCCGCACTCTGGGGAGCACTGGCTGTTGAATGTATAAATAAATCTGACCTTGACTTTTGACCTTAACCATGTTTGACCTGGTACTGGTTTGGTTTAGTCCTCTTTAGGCTTGTGACGTTCTAGTTTAGGTTTGATTAAGGATGCGTTCAGGTTTGTCTTTTTGGGTTAGGTCCTGGTCTCGGTTGTTCCTGTTCTAGTTCCGTGTCTAGAGCTGTGTCTAGTTACGTGCTTCGTCCCGTGTTTTAATCCCATGTTTGGTCCCGTGTTTAGTTCCGTGTTTATTTCTGTGCCAAGTTCCTTGTCTAGTTTGCGTGTCTAGTCCCATGTTTAGTTCCGTGGCCAGTTCCGTGCTCAGTTCTGTGTCTAGTCCTGTGTCTAGTCCCATGTCTACTGCAGTTCTGTGTCTAGTTCCATGCCTACTTCCGTGTCTAGTTCCATGTCTAGATGCGGGTCTTGTTCCATGTCTAGTTCTGTGTTTAGTTCCATGCCTAGTTCCATGTCTAGTTCTGTGTCTAGTTTGCGTGTCTAGTCCCATGATTTGTTCTGTGTCTAGTTCTGTGTCTAGAGCCGTGTCTAGTTCCGTGCCGAGTTCCTTGTCTAATTTGCGTGTCCTGTCCCATGTTTAATTCCGTGCCTAGTTCCGTGTCCAGTTTTGTGTCTAGTTCTCTGTTTACTTCTGAGCCAAGTGCCTTGCCAAAGTTCCATGTCCAGTCCTGTGCCTTGTGCCGTGCCTAGTTCGTTGTCTAGTTTGCGTGTCTGGTCTCATGTTTAGTTCCGTGTCTAGTTGTGTCTAGTCCCGTGTCTACTGTAGTTCGGTGCCTAGTTCTGTGCCTAGAGTACTTTCGCGCCCAGTTCCGGTTCTAGTTTCCTGTCTAGATCCGTGCCTAGCTCTATGTCTAATTCTGTGTTTAGTTTCAAGCCAGGTTCTTGCCAAAGTTCCGTATCTAGTCCTGTGTCTACCGTGTCAAGTTTTATGTCTCGTTCCATGCTTAGTTCGGTGCCTAGTTCCAGTACAAGTGTGAATGTATCCTAAGTCATTTTTCAGACACTTTCATCCTTCTTTAGTAGTTGTTTGGATCTAGTTAAGACCTGGTTGTCTTGATACACCTGATGTGTTTTGGTTTACCCTGATATAGTCCTGTCTTAACCCTGGCTTATTAATCCTTATATTAACATACTCGACCAATATTTAGGCCCGACATCTAAAACCTCTATTGCGCGTACAGCCATTCTTCACGGCACAAATTCCAAGCGCTCATTTGACAAGTGGGGAGCTGGATTCTGCTTTATTGATGCCATCATTAGAAGCTTGCATCCACGACGAGCAAAATGGTTTCCGGGTTGGAGGAGGAAATTAGAAGTTTGATGGCACAGGCTCCCAGGAGAAAGGCAATTACACACTGCAATGAGGGCACAATTGTGGGGAATGGGCTCGAGAAAGAGACATCGAAAACTCCACAGACACAACAGTTTCCAAGATATGAAAGAGACGTTCTGATACGGTTCAGACAATGACTGTTTTTCTAGAAGTGTGCAATAGTTTCCACTCAAGGGAAGCAAAGGCTAACTTTTAGACTGGCTAAAGTCTTGAAATGTAGCCGTTCTTTTTCAAAATGTTGTGTTTGCGACATAATTTGATGTCTTAATTTCAATGTGTAGCATAAACGGGAAATAATATGTGATCTGAGATGTTTGACTTTATGCCAGTTTTTGTTTCATGTATTATTATAACTAATTTCTTTCATTTAAGCGACAAATTCAGCCTCTACACCTCAATAAAGGCAGTTTTTAATGCAATGGTGTCACATAAAACCCAACCTCTCAAATAATTACAGCACAAGATGTAACAACATAAGTTTCCCCTGCATATTCATAACTTAATAATAACTTAAGGAATAATTTATCTATATACTCCTCTATATTAATTCATTTATGATCAGGGATAGGATAGGCCTGTCCCAGTAATGACTATATCAACATTTTGTTCGATGAATTAAAGAGATTGTACAGTTCAAAGAGGGTTTCCTGGGTTTTTTGGGGTTCTTATGTCCGTGGCGTAAAATATTTTGGCACCACTTTATAATAATTACCCTTACTCATGCCTCAGTAAAGCAGGGGCAAAGACTTAATTCATAATGAACTAATTGTTTATTAAGAATAATTTAGACTTAGTAACTACCTAATTAAGTAAGGGTTAGAAGCTAGGGTTGGGGTAGAGATTAAGTATAAACCTGAATCATTTGAAGTCTGAATCAAGCCTTTGTCCATGCTTTATTAAATGAAGGTATAATAAAGTGTTACCAATATTTTAATAGTTTCATTATTCTCTTTTATTGAGATGTTTTTCCGCAACGACAGATGCAATTTAAAATGTATTACTGCGTCAGGCCTAGATGGGCACTGATTGGAGTTGAATTAATTCTTGATAAAAACAAAAGCAGGAACATGCACAACGACGGCTGTGGAGAAACAGGCCGTCAAGCAAAGTACATCATTAAGAACTTTTTTGGCGCAAAATATGTTGTTATAACAAATAACAGCTTCTTAATGCAACTTTAACTTAACTACGGCTGACTGATATTGGAAAAAACTGAACTGCAATTTTTCTGGTAAACATTGAGACTGTGTTAAAGGTTGGGTTTTGTTTATAGCACACATTTTAAACACATCTAGGAGGCATCAACTTTGAGAGAAGACTGAAATATGAACTGACAACTAATAGGCTTACAAGTATAGTAGGACGGGATATTTTGTTGTTTCCAAAGGACTCAAATAACTGCAGTCTTTGTGATTTGCGGCCGTTCAAATTGTGACTTTCATTCAATTGCAATCTTGCAACCCTATTCACACTACAAACCTCAAGAGCTTAGAGTACTGCAAACATCATTAGCATACTGCAATGATATCAGTTTGTACACATCTAATTACATAGTTTTTTATTTCTTTCAAAATCTAACCAATGCCACTAGCTAGTAGTTTGTTTGTGTACTTAAGCAGCCAGTTTATGCGTTTGTGTCCTTTGGCAAGACACCTAACTTGCCTGACAGCAACGGAGCAGCTAGTTAAAGGTGCATTATGTAACATATCTGGTGACGGAGACAATCCGACGTCAGGTCAAGTTAAACAGTAACAATAATAATGCATGCATGTTTTTAAGGTATTTTCTTTAGCACTAACAACAACTGTACTTGAATAAATATGAGATAGGTTTAATGCCATACAGTGGAATATTCCCGGCAAAGAAATAGCATCTCCATGGAGACAAGCTGTTTACAGAAGAGTAACATAGAGCAGCTTTAAGTAGCTTAATACAGAGTGAGAAGTAGAACAGCAAAAGTATCAATATCATGTCTGGCGCAGTAATTGATATCGCAACAAACTAAATAAATAGCAATAACGCTTCATATGACAGAAGTTTACAGTGTTGTTTTTTTGTTGTTTTTTTAGTTTTTGTTTTTTTAATGAAAATGTGTGTTTTTAGATGATTTTATGTGTACTTTTTCCAAAATTGGAAGCTTTGATTTATCTTGGTTTTGTCAATATTGTCAGTGCTTTTGTTTTGAAAGAGTCTGCCAAGTAAATTATGCATATTTTAGTTTCGATAACAAAAATTGCCTCAGAAAGTATAAAGTATCATAATAATACAAATTTCGCCGCAATTAACTGAAATATTATCGCAATATAATCACAATTTCTTCCAATATCGTACAGCCCCGTGTCAAATGTGTCTTTATTTACCAAAAAAACTAACCTTGACATATGCTCCAATTTGACATCACAAACTTACTTACTCACTATTAAAAAAAAAAAGACACCAACTGACACTCATTTCTTTAGTCAAACACAGTTGCCTCGCTGTTAGCCACGATGTAAAGCTGTCACTCCTAATAGAATTGATAGCGCGATAAAAGTTGCCAATAACCTAAACGTGCTTTTCTCTCCCGCGCAATCCATTAGACAAAATGAAGAGAAATCGCGTCAAAAGCCGGGATGACACTCGTCGTAAATCGTTCCTGACAGTTCTTGACGGCGTGTTTTTTTACGTCCACTACGCTCCGATCTTATTTACACGAGAACGGCAGCGGGTGACAACTTGGCAAAAAACTACCAGAAGAACCCGAAGCAGCAGCAGCCGTACAAAAACACAGGGACACGGCACGATTTACGCTGCGATCACATCCTTCCTGTCTTGTCTCGGAGTTGTCACAAGCAGCACACGCGTCCAACTCCGGATTGCACACGCAGTTATCCGACTCCGAGCGGCACGACGCCCGTACGCAGTTGTCAACGCACAGCAACCGGACCGAGAGCGTAAAAAAGGTGGCAAATATGACACAAGCTTTTAAAGAGTGACTTACCCGAACCGCCGTGGATCTGCATCTGTTTGTGAACACCACTTGGAAAGCATTCGGAGTGTGCGCGTCGGGGTAAAACGCGTGTACGTAACGGGAGATGTAAACGCCGAAAGCAGTGGGGAAACCGATTTTAGAAAAAAAAAATCTCCGCACTTTACGTACAAGGGTAACTATTTAGTTGTGGCAAATGGTGCCTAATCTATCCTGAGCATGAGTGGCACCGCTTTGAGACTGACAGCCGCTCGACCAATCAGCGTGGTGCCTTCGTTTGCTCGACCAATCACGGCGTCGGCGCGAGGCAGGCGGAAGGTGCGCGGTGGAGAAGGAAGGACGAAGGGCGCCCTCGTGTGTTTACATTGTAGATTATTGGATTTTTATGTGTTCAGCTAAACTTTTATTATTATTGAATATTTTAAAACATTTGTTAACTTTAACAAAAGTTATTTAACACCATAAAAATAATAAAAAAGAAAAATACAAATACACAGTAACAAGCACAGCAAACATAATTTGATAAGAGGGAAATTCTTACTTTCCATGAGATGGCCTTTTCCATTGGTTTTGATAGCTTTTTTCATTTTCCAGTTTTAGCTCTTCTAGTCTTTGAGATAAAGTGTGTTCTCAGTGTGTTATGAAAGTGAAAAATAAAGGCTTATTTTAAGAAATACATTTTCCACATATCATACTTATAATAAGAAAAAATATGTAATTTCATATATATATATATATATATATATATATATATATATATATATATATATATATATATATTCATTTTTTTCATTCATTTTCTACCGCTTATTCCGTTAGGGGTCATGGGTGACTGGAGCCTATCCCAGTGACTTTGGGCCTTAGAGTGGGTACACCCTGGACAGTGGCCAGCTCGTCGCAGCAAACACAGAGAGACAGAGACAAGGACAGACAACCATTCACTCTCACATTCATTCACTAGGGACAATTTAGAGTTCTCAATTAACCTACACAGTCATGTCTTTGGACGGTGGGAGGAAGCCGGAGAACCCGGAGAGAACCCACGGTAACACGAGGAGGACATGCAGACTCCATATATATATATTATACTTATACATTTTTCTTATATTTCTTCTATATTCAACCTACTGCTTTTAAATATTACTTTATAAACTGTAGTACACGTGATGCAATGCAAGGAGAGAAGGAAAAAGAGGCTCAAATAAAGTGAATGAGAAAGAGTCTGTTTGTATACAAGTATCCTTTCATATAATACTCAAACCTCTTAAGTCCTATCTCTCCTACACGGGTCCTTATGCATTTTGGTCATATCGGCCTATTCTTTTGGTTCATTCCTATGGTTTATCTATAAGTCTAAATTAATATGTTTTTCCCATTTGTTTTCAATTCATTCATTAAATAGTAGTATAAGATAAAATTGCTTATTTGATGATACAATTTTGTACACAGGCTGACAAACCATTATATTTAATTTAGTTGCATCAATTACTTGAAAAGTTTAGCAATAGTCTATATTTTTCTAGGCAAAAATAGTATTGATTATTGATTTTCTAAACTCTAAGAGTGCTGGTCTACTTTATGGCAACAATGGCGTAAGAACACAGTGGTTATATTGTGTGGATGAGTGGCATTTCATTAATACACAGTTAAGTAAATGGAGTGATATCAATTAAAGCAAATAGTCTGTAATTAGATGTTTGGGGGAGAGCTAAGTGGATAAACTAGGTCAATTAATTTGTCATTATACGTCAATAGACTAATAATAGAATCAAAATTACCTGGACTGGTTTGGGCTGCCAACAACGAGTTATGAAACGTAACACATAACCTACAAAGGATATCATTGACCTCACTCTGAAAATGATACAATAGGTTGCTTTACAGATAGAAGTTGATGATGTCACAACATGTAACTCTATGTGAGATTCACTCACATATAAAAAAAAATAAATAACCAAACAGAAATCCCACAAACATTGGGTTTGGGTCCAAAACTTATAAAACCATATTAATCTCATGGCTTTAATTTCTTTTACCTGACAAGAATCCTGTGTTTGTGTTGAATAATTCCAGCAATTTTTGAAACTATTCTCTCAAAACTAATTTCACCTGTGTGTTCTTGCAAACAAAGAAGACATTCCATTCCAGTTTCTAATGTTATTCCAGTTTTCATTTCATGTAGATAAGTCCAGTAATTACAAATAAAGTAACCATAAATCAAGTTAAACATTGTGCCTTTTTGACAGTCAAAAAGGCAAAATCTGTTCAGTTTTAAACTCTAGGGATTCTCGAATGTTGTAATGACATGTGAATGTAACTTTAAATGTAGACATTTAAAAAAAAAAAAAAAAAAAAGCAGTAGCCTTTTCCAAATCCCTTTTTATTTTCTGGTATCTCATGTAATAAATTGCTTTCACGGCCAAAACTGTACATAGCCTTCAGGCAGAGCTCCTGCAGGAGAAGAGCCTTGTGTCTTACCTTGTATTAAATGTCTAATCCAAAAAAGAAAGTAGCCTGTTTTCAATGAGAAATATTACAGATTATTACTGAAATGACAGTGTAATGACTGCATTAATACATACAACTGAAAAACTGCAAGTACAAATACCGCTAAAACATACTGCCCCAGGGCAGCTGTGGCTACAGGAATGGCTTACCACCATCGAGGGTGGAGTGAATGAATAATGACTACAGTGTAGCGCTTGAGAAGCTTCGACAAACCTGTAACGTGCATTACAAGTGGAAGTCCTTATTATTAATACAGCAGTGTGGCTAGTGTCAACAGGATGGACTGCAGTGAAGCACCCAAAGGATCAGAGCCTTCTCTTGATCTTAACAGCCACGCTAAATATATTACAACAAGTGGGGAGGTGACCCGGACATGTCCCATCGGGAGAAGGCCCCGGGTAAGACCCAGGACACTCTGGAGGGACTATATCTCCGCCTCAGGATCCTGTGGAAGAGCTGAAGGAAGTGTGCAGGTAAAGGGAAGTCTAGACCTCCCGCTCAGATTGCAGCCTCCACGACCAGGCCCCAGATGAGAGGAGGAAAATGGATAGAAGTGGGAAAACAGTTGAAGAACAGGAACATAATATTGTACATCTCAATGAAAGACCACAAAATCTCATATTTGGGAAAGAATTCTGTTAGAAAATGTGTCACAGTCTTGTAGATGTTAATACCATGTCAAAGTGCACACTGCTCACAGAAATGGTGGTGGCCAGTAAGTCATCATTTGACTGTTCAACTGTGCTTAAATATTGGGCTAAGATTAATTTAATGTATTTGTTCATTTAACAGCGACAATGTACATTCATAAACATTTCTGTCAATGTACTAGAGTTAGCCTGCACGGCTATTTTTCATCATCAGATAATTATCTTTTACATCAACAACAACAATTTTCAAAATATAGGTCCCCTATAGTCTGTTAATTGCTGTTCACAAGTTGTCCCTTTCTCCCACTCCCCGAGTGCTATTGTTTCAGACGCTGCTGCTGCTGCTCCAGTGAGGACTGAACCTCCTGCCACGATCCTGACTCATGAACCTTGACCAAGACTTCCACATCCAGCATGTTCATCTCTAAGATCATCTAAGAGCAACCCCCGAACAAATGTTGCAACAACCAAAGAATTTCTGCACCATCAGGAACTGTCTCAGGAAAGCTCATCTGCTCGTCGTCCTTATCGTGGTCTCGACGACTTGCAGTTGTTGCAGATGTTGATTGTTACCAACTTGAGCGGGCAAATGCTCACATTGGATGGTGTCGGACATGTTGGAGAGGTGTTTGTTCACAGATAAATCCCGATATTCACTGTTCAGGACAGATGGGAGACAGCGTGTGTGAAGTCATGTGGGTGAGCGGTTCTGTGACGTCAGCATAGATAGATAGATAGATAGATAGATAGATAGATAGATAGATAGATAGATAGATAGATAGATAGATAGATAGATAGATAGATAGATAGATAGATAGATAGATAGATGTGTTGCACTGTGTGAGGCCAATAGTGGTCACACAAGATACTGACACCCCACTAGTAATACTTTTTTATACTGTATGTATTCTATTTTTTGATTATAATGGTACACAGTAAGGTTTTATACTTGAATGAATCAAGCCAAATATTAGTCATGTGTCTTTTTGAAGAGTTAATTATGTGGTATTTATAAAAGGAGCTTGAAATAATTTTGTTGCAAGATGAGACTCAAAACCCACCGAAGCCTATTTCTTAACCAAAGCATAAGAAACAGTCAAGAGTTTACCTAAAACTACAGTGTTGTCCCATGTGTGTCCAGTGTGTGTCTGTGTGTGTCCAGTGTGTGTCCAGTGTGTGTCTGTGTGTGTCCCGTGTGTGTCTGTGTGTCCCGTGTGTGTCTGTGTGTGTCCCGTGTGTGTCTGTGTGTGTCCCGTGTGTGTCTGTGTGTGTCCAGTGTGTGTCTGTGTGTGTCCAGTGTGTGTCTGTGTGTGTCCAGTATGTGTCTGTGTGTGTCCAGTGTGTGTGTCTGTGTGTCCAGTGTGTGTCCCGTGTGTGTCTGTGTGTCCAGTGTGTGTCCCGTGTGTGTCCAGTGTGTGTCTGTGTGTGTCCAGTGTGTGTCCAGTGTGTGTCCTGTGTGTGTCTGTGCGTGTCCCGTGTGTGTCTGTGCATGTCCAGTGTGTGTCCCGTGTGTGTCCAGTGTGTGTCCCGTGTGTGTCTGTGTGTGTCCCGTGTGTGTCTGTGTGTGTCCAGTGTGTGTCTGTGTGTGTCCAGTGTGTGTCTGTGTGTGTCCAGTGTGTGTCTGTGTGTGTCCAGTGTGTGTCCCGTGTGTGTTCCGTGTGTGTCCAGTGTGTGTCTGTGTGTGTCCAGTGTGTGTCTGTGTGTGTCCCGTGTGTGTCTGTGTGTCCAGTGTGTGTCCCGTGTGTGTCTGTGTGTGTCCAGTGTGTGTCTAGTTTGTGTCTAGTGTGTGTCCTGTGTGTGTCCAGTGTGTGTCCCATGTGTGTCCTGTGTGTGTCCAGTGTGTGTCTGTGTGTGTCCCGTGTGTGTCTGTGTGTGTCCAGTGTGTGTCCAGTGTGTGTGTTTGTGTGTCCAGTGTGTGTCCCGTGTGTGTCTGTGTGTCCAGTGTGTGTCCCGTGTGTGTCCCGTGTGTGTCCAGTGTGTGTCTGTGTGTGTCTGTGTGTGTCCAGTGTGTGTCTGTGTGTGTCTGTGTGTCTGTGTGTCTGTGTGTCTGTGTGTCTGTGTATGTATTCTATTTTTTGATTATACACGGGACACGCACGCATTATACACGGGACACGCACGGGACACACACGGGACGTGTGTGTCCTGTGTGTGTCCAGTGTGTGTCCAGTGTGTGTCCTGTGTGTGTCCCGGGTGTGTCTGTGTGTGTCCCGTGTGTGTCCCGTGTGTGTCCAGTGTGTGTCTGTGTGTGTCCCGTGTGTGTCTGTGTGTGTCCAGTGTGTGTCTGTGTGTGTCTGTGTGTGTCCAGTGTGTGTCCCGTGTGTGTCCAGTGTGTGTCTGTGTGTGTCCCGTGTGTGTCTGTGTGTGTCCAGTGTGTGTCCAGTGTGTGTCTGTGTGTGTCCCGTGTGTGTCCAGTGTGTGTCTGTGTGTGTCCAGTGTGTGTCCTGTGTGTCCAGTGTGTGTCTGTGTGTGTCCCGTGTGTGTCTGTGTGTGTCCAGTGTGTGTCCAGTGTGTGTCTGTGTGTGTCCAGTGTGTGTCCTGTGTGTGTCCAGTGTGTGTCTGTGTGTGTCCCGTGTGTGTCTGTGTGTGTCCAGTGTGTGTCCAGTGTGTGTCTGTGTGTGTCCCGTGTGTGTCCCGTGTGTGTCCAGTGTGTGTCCCGTGTGTGTCCCGTGTGTGTCTGTGTGTGTCCCGTGTGTGTCTGTGTGTGTCCAGTGTGTGTCTGTGTGTGTCCTGTGTGTGTCTGTGTGTGTCTGTGTGTGTCCAGTGTGTGTCCAGTGTGTGTCTGTGTGTGTCCCGTGTGTGTCCCGTGTGTGTCTGTGTGTGTCTGTGTGTGTCCAGTGTGTGTCTGTGTGTGTCCCGTGTGTGTCCCGTGTGTGTCTGTGTGTGTCCAGTGTGTGTCTGTGTGTGTCCTGTGTGTGTCCAGTGTGTGTCTGTGTGTGTCCAGTGTGTGTCCTGTGTGTGTCCCGTGTGTATCCCGTGTGTGTCTGTGTGTGTCCAGTGTGTGTCTGTGTGTGTCCCGTGTGTGTCTGTGTGTGTCCCGTGCGTGTCTGTGTGTGTCCAGTGTGTGTCCTGTGTGTGTCCCGTGTGTGTCTGTGTGTGTCCAGTGTGTGTCCTGTGTGTGTCCCGTGTGTGTCCCGTGTGTGTCTGTGTGTGTCCAGTGTGTGTCCTGTGTGTGTCTGTGTGTGTCCCGTGCGTGTCCGTGTGTGTCCTGTGTGTGTCCGGTGTGTGTCTGTGTGTGTCCAGTGTGTGTCCTGTGTGTGTCTGTGTGTGTCCTGTGTGTGTCCAGTGTGTGTCCTGTGTGTGTCCCGTGTGTGTCCCGTGTGTGTCTGTGTGTGTCCAGTGTGTGTCCTGTGTGTGTCCCGTGTGTGTCTGTGTGTGTCCAGTGTGTGTCCTGTGTGTGTCTGTGTGTGTCCTGTGTGTGTCCAGTGTGTGTCTGTGTGTTTCCCGTGTGTGTCCAGTGTGTCCCGTGTGTGTCTGTGTGTGTCCCTGTGTGTCCAGTGTGTGTTCAGTGTGTGTCCTGTGTGTGTCTTGTGTGTGTCCAGTGTGTGTCCTGTGTGTGTCTGTGTGTTTCCCGTGTGTGTCCAGTGTGTCCCGTGTGTGTCTGTGTGTGTCTGTGTGTGTCCAGTGTGTGTCCCGTGTGTGTCTGTGTGTGTCCCGTGCGTGTCTGTGTGTGTCCCATGCGTGTCCGTGTGTGTCCAGTGTGTGTTCAGTGTGTGTCCTGTGTGTGTCCCGTGTGTGTCCAGTGTGTGTCCTGTGTGTGTCCAGTGTGTGTCTGTGTGTTTCCCGTGTGTGTCTGTGTGTTTCCCGTGTGTGTCTTGTGTGTGTCCCGTGTGTGTCCCGTGTGTGTCTGTGTGTGTCCAGTGTGTGTCTGTGTGTGTCCTGTGTGTGTCTGTGTGTGTCCCGTGCGTGTCCCGTGCGTGTCCCGTGCGTGTCTGTGTGTGTCCAGTGTGTGTCCTGTGTGTGCCCCGTGTGTGTCCTGTGTGTGTCTGTGTGTGTCTTGTATGTGTCCTGTGTGGGTCCAGTGTGTGTCCCGTGTGTGTCCAGTGTGTGTCTACTGTGTGCCTGTGTGTGTCCCGTGTGTGTCTGTGTGTGTCCTGTGTGTGTCTGTGGTTGTCCTGTGAGTGTCCTGTGTGTGTCCCGTGTGTGTGTGTCCTGTGAGTGTCTTGTGTGTGTCCTGTGTGTGTCTTGCGTGTGTCCCGTGTGTCTGTGTGTGTCCAGTGTGTGTCCCGTGTGTGTCTGTGTGTGTCTTGTGTGTGTCCCGTGTGTGTCTGTGTGTGTCCAGTGTGTGTCCCGTGTGTGTCTGTGTGTGTCTTGTGTGTGTCCCGTGTGTGTCTGTGTGTGTCCCGTGTGTGTCTGTGTGTGTCTTGTGTGTGTCCCGTGTGTGTCCCGTGTGTGTCTGTGTGTGTCTGTGTGTGTCCCGTGTGTGTCCCGTGTGTGTCTGTGTGTGTCCCGTGTGTGTCTGTGTGTGTCTTGTGTGTGTCCCGTGTGTGTCTGTGTGTGTCTGTGTGTGTCCCGTGTGTGTCCCGTGTGTGTCTGTGTGTGTCCCGTGTGTGTCTGTGTGTGTCTTGTGTGTGTCCCGTGTGTGTCTGTGTGTGTCTTGTGTATGTCCTGTGTGTGACTGTGTGTGTCTGTGTGTGTCCAGAGTGTGTTCCGTGTATGTCCAGTGTGTGTCCCGTGTGTGTCTGTGTGTGTGTCTGTGTGTGTCCCGTGTGTGTCTGTGTGTGTGTCTGTGTGTGTCTTGTGTGTGTGTCTGTGTGTGTCCTGTGTGTGTCTTGTGTGTGTGTCTGTGTGTGTCTTGTGTGTGTCCTGTGAGTGTCCTGTGCAGACTGTGGGCTGTGGGTTGACAGAGGGAGCCAGGAAGATTACACTGTGTTTTATGCTTTACATAAGAGGATTATGGGATATGTGTGTGAGTGTGTGTGCGCGTGCGTGTGTGTTTGTGTGTGTCTGTGTGTGTGACAGAGTTGGACAGAGAGAGTGCTTGAGTCCCGTTATGTCTCTCTACTCCTTTCCTCTTTCTGCCTCTCTCTTCCTCCCTCCTTATCACCTGTGTCCCTCATCCCTATCATCCCTCTCTTTCTGTATCTCCATCTCTCTTACTTCCTCGGTTTCTCTTCCTCTTTCTCCTTCACTACTGTTGTTCTTTCTCTCTTTTTCTCCCTCTTGCTTTCTTTTCTCTCTTTCTCTCTCCACTTTCTCTCTTTCATCTTTTTCTTTCTCTTTTACTCAGTCCCTCTTTTTCCCTTTCTTTATCATTACGCTCTTTATCTCCCCCCCAGCCTCATGTCTCTCTCTCTCCCTTTTGTCCCTCTTTCTCCCTCTCTCTTGTCTCCATCTTTCTAGCTCTCTCTCTTTATTTCTCTCTTCACCCCCTTCTCTCTGCTCTGTCTCCCTCTCTTTAGCCGTTCTCATTTTTGCTTCTAGTTCTCGTTCTCTCTGTCACCCCCTTCTCTCTCTCTCCATTCCTCTTTTTCTCACCTCCTCACTCTTTCGCTCTCCACCCCTCTCTCCTTCTCTCTCTTCACCCCTCTTTCTCTCTGTCTCTCTCTCCATCCCTCTCTTCCTCACCCCCTTTCTCTCTCTCTCTTTCTCTATCTCTTTCTCTCGCCCCCTATATCCCTCTCTCTCCGTCCCTCTCTTCCTCTCTCCCTTTCTCTGTGTCTCTCTCTCTTATCCTATCTCGTTCTCTTCTTCTCTCTCTCCACCCATCTCTTCCTCTGCCCCTTTCTCTCCTCCTCTCTATTCCTTTCTTCTTTTCCCCTTTTCTCTCCCCCCTCTCTCGCTACCTCTCCTTCTCTCCATCCCTCTCTTCCTCTCTGCCTTTCTCTGTGTCTCTCTCTCTTATCCTATCTCGTTCTCTCCCTCTCTCTCTCCACCCATCTCTTCCTCTGCCCCTTTCTCTCCTCCTCTCTATTCCTTTCTTCTTTTCCCCTTTTCTCTCCCCCCTCTCTCGCTACCTCTCCTTCTCTCCATCCCTCTCTTCCTCTCTCCCTTTCTCTGTGTCTCTCTCTCTCTTATCCTATCTCGTTCTCTCTCTCTCTCCACCCATCTCTTCCTCTGCCCCTTTCTCTCCTCCTCTCTATTCCTTTCTTCTTTTCCCCTTTTCTCTCCCCCCTCTCTCGCTACCTCTCCTTCTCTCCATCCCTCTCTTCCTCTCTCCCTTTCTCTGTGTCTCTCTCTCTTATCCTATCTCGTTCTCTCCTTCTCTCTCTCCACCCATCTCTTCCTCTGCCCCTTTCTCTCCTCCTCTCTATTCCTTTCTTCTTTTCCCCTTTTCTCTCCCCCCTCTCTCGCTACCTCTCCTTCTCTCCATCCCTCTCTTCCTCTCTCCCTTTCTCTGTGTCTCTCTCTCTTATCCTATCTCGTTCTCTCCCTCTCTCTCTCCAGCCATCTCTTCCTCTGCCCCTTTCTCTCCTCCTCTCTATTCCTTTCTTCTTTTCCCCTTTTCTCTCCCCCCTCTCTCGCTACCTCTCCTTCTCTCCATCCCTCTCTTCCTCTCTCCCTTTCTCTGTGTCTCTCTCTCTTATCCTATCTCGTTCTCTCCTTCTCTCTCTCCACCCATCTCTTCCTCTGCCCCTTTCTCTCCTCCTCTCTATTCCTTTCTTCTTTTCCCCTTTTCTCTCCTCCCTCTCTCAATATCTCTCCTTCTCTCCATCCCTCTCTTCCTCTCTCCCTTTCTCTGTGTCTCTCTCTCTTATCCTATCTCGTTCTCTCCTTCTCTCTCTCCACCCATCTCTTCCTCTGCCCCTTTCTCTCCTCCTCTCTATTCCTTTCTTCTTTTCCCCTTTTCTCTCCCCCCTCTCTCGCTACCTCTCCTTCTCTCCATCCCTCTCTTCCTCTCTCCCTTTCTCTGTGTCTCTCTCTCTTATCCTATCTCGTTTCTCTCCTCTCTCTCTCCAGCCATCTCTTCCTCTGCCCCTTTCTCTCCTCCTCTCTATTCCTTTCTTCTTTTCCCCTTTTCTCTCCCCCCTCTCTCGCTACCTCTCCTTCTCTCCATCCCTCTCTTCCTCTCTCCCTTTCTCTGTGTCTCTCTCTCTTATTCTATCTCGTTCTCTCCTTCTCTCTCTCCACCCATCTCTTCCTCTGCCCCTTTCTCTCCTCCTCTCTATTCCTTTCTTCTTTTCCCCTTTCTCTCCCCCTCTCTCGCTACCTCTCCTTCTCTCCATCCCTCTCTTCCTCTCTCCCTTTCTCTGTGTCTCTCTCTCTTATCCTATCTCGTTCTCTCCCTCTGTCTCTCCAGCCATCTCTTCCTCTGCCCCTTTCTCTCCTCCTCTCTATTCCTTTCTTCTTTTCCCCTTTTCTCTCCCCCCTCTCGCTACCTCTCCTTCTCTCCATCCCTCTCTTCCTCTCTCCCTTTCTCTGTGTCTCTCTCTCTTATCCTATCTCGTTCTCTCCTTCTCTCTCTCCACCCATCTCTTCCTCTGCCCCTTTCTCTCCTCCTCTCTATTCCTTTCTTCTTTTCCCCTTTTCTCTCCCCCCCTCTCTCTCCCTCTCTCAATATCTCTCCTTCTCTCCATCCCTCTCTTCCTCTCTCCCTTTCTCTGTGTCTCTCTCTCTTATCCTATCTCGTTCTCTCCTTCTCTCTCTCCACCCATCTCTTCCTCTGCCCCTTTCTCTCCTCCTCTCTATTCCTTTCTTCTTTTCCCCTTTTCTCTCCCCCCCTCTCTTCCTCTCCTTCTCTCCATCCCTCTCTTCCTCTCTCCCTTTCTCTGTGTCTCTCTCTCTTATCCTATCTCTGCTTCTCTCCCTCTCTCTCTCCAGCCATCTCTTCCTCTGCCCCTTTCTCTCCTCCTCTCTATTACTTTCTTCTTTTCCCTTTTCTCTCCCCCCTCTCTCGCTACCTCTCCTTCTCTCCATCCCTCTCTTCCTCTCTCCCTTTCTCTGTGTCTCTCTCTCTTATCTTATCTCGTTCTCTCCTTCTCTCTCTCCACCCATCTCTTCCTCTGCCCCTTTCTCTCCTCCTCTCTATTCCTTTCTTCTTTTCCCCTTTTCTCTCCCCCCCTCTCCCTCCCTCTCTCTATATCTCTCCTTCTCTCCATCCCTCTCTTCCTCTCTCCCTTTCTCTGTGTCTCTCTCTCTTATCCTATCTCGTTCTCTCCTTCTCTCTCTCCACCCATCTCTTCCTCTGCCCCCTTTCTCTCCTCCTCTCTATTCCTTTCTTCTTTCCCCTTTTCTCTCCCCCTCTCCCTCCCTCTCTCTATATCTCTCCTTCTCTCCATCCCTCTCTTCCTCTCTCCCTTTCTCTGTGTCTCTCTCTCTTATCCTATCTCGTTCTCTCCCTCTCTCTCTCCACCCATCTCTTCCTCTGCCCCTTTCTCTCCTCATCTCTATTCCTTTCTTCTTTTCCCCTTTTCTCTCCACCCTCTCTCGCTACCTCTCCTTCTCTCCATCCCTCTCTTCCTCTCTCCCTTTCTCTGTGTCTCTCTCTCTTATCCTATCTCGTTCTCTCCTTCTCTCTCTCCACCCATCTCTTCCTCTGCCCCTTTCTCTCCTCCTCTCTATTCCTTTCTTCTTTTCCCCTTTTCTCTCCCCCCCTCTCTCTCCCTCTCTCAATATCTCTCCTTCTCTCCATCCCTCTCTTCCTCTCTCTGTGTCTCTCTCTCTTATTCTATCTCGTTCTCTCCTTCTCTCTCTCCACCCATCTCTTCCTCTGCCCCTTTCTCTCCTCCTCTCTATTCCTTTCTTCTTTTCCCCTTTTCTCTCCCCCCTCTCTCGCTACCTCTCCTTCTCTCCATCCCTCTCTTCCTCTCTCCCTTTCTCTGTGTCTCTCTCTCTTATCCTATCTCGTTCTCTCCTTCTCTCTCCAGCCATCTCTTCCTCTGCCCCTTTCTCTCCTCCTCTCTCTATTCCTTTCTTCTTTTCCCCTTTTCTCTCCCCCCTCTCTCGCTACCTCTCCTTCTCTCCATCCCTCTCTTCCTCTCTCCCTTTCTCTGTCTCTCTCTCTCTTATCCTATCTCGTTCTCTCCTTCTCTCTCTCCACCCATCTCTTCCTCTGCCCCTTTCTCTCCTCCTCTCTATTCCTTTCTTCTTTTCCCCTTTTCTCTCCCCCCCTCTCCCTCCCTCTCTCAATATCTCTCCTTCTCTCCATCCCTCTCTTCCTCTCTCCCTTTCTCTGTGTCTCTCTCTCTTATCCTATCTCGTTCTCTCCCTCTCTCTCTCCACCCATCTCTTCCTCTGCCCCTTTCTCTCCTCCTCTCTATTCCTTTCTTCTTTTCCCCTTTTCTCTCCCCCCTCTCTCGCTACCTCTCCTTCTCTCCATCCCTCTCTTCCTCTCTCCCTTTCGCTGTCTCTCTCCCTTTTCCTATCTCTTTCTCTCCCTCTCTCTCTCCACCCATCTCTTCCTATGCCCCTTTCTCTCCCCATCTCTATTCCTTTCTTCTTTTCTCTCCCCTCCTCTCTCTCTCCCTCTCCTTCTCTCCTTCTCTCCATCCCTCTCTTCCTCCCCCTTCCTCCCTCCCTCCCTCTGTCCGTCTGCACACTCGGTCAGTGCTCCGGTCAGCAGTCTGGCGTGGGGTCAGCAGAGGTTCTGTGGGAAAAGCACAACAAACACAAATACACAAACATGAACCACAAACACACTGTAATCTCATCACTGATATTAAATCCCAAATTGGTTAAGAGCTCATTTGTTGGTCTTTGTTTCTAGAGCGCACAGAGAGTACAATTTACACACAATGTTGTTGTCGCGCCTTTGGGCAAGACGCTTCAACACCTTGCCGAGCCTCACTGTTATCTTGTTAAGGACATCTGGCAAAAACCTGTTGCATTGGATGACCCCCGTTGAATAAAACAATCAACCGACATATCTATACATGAAATAATAATAAAAAATCAGTATCATGGCATCGTAAAGACACTTCTGCTTTAAAAGTCGTCCTTCTCTGATTGTTGAACACCATCCTCTCTACGCCGTTCCCCACAAATGTTCTCTCAATGACAGTACATCCTCTAAATCCTCGAGCGTCTGAAGCCTGGCTGCGTGCTGCTTTATTGTCTTAGCGCTTGTTTGTAGAGATGAACAATAAGCCCGGCCACAGTCAGAGGAAGTGCGCGCCTCTCTGGTACAAACGAGAACCCAGTAACCCCAAACATTCGACGCCCGGTGCTCGACCAGATTTAGTATCCCGCTAAATGTGTTCATGAGGTCACGGGGTTGCGCTGCACTGAATTACACGTACTTATGTAATTGAGCGGAAATGGATTTGATCGACTGGTTTGAGAATGGACCGAAAAAGTAGAGCATGATTCATACGCAAAGAAATCGCTTTACGTAACAAGGAAGAGGGATTAAAATCACAATAAATATACCAATAAAAACAATACAACGTTTAAGTTTGTCTGAGATTGTTCATATGGTACAGTGTCAGAGTTTGTGATGCAGCTTAAAACACAGACATTGTGGGCTGGTTACAAAGAAAATAATCATGAACGATGGTTATTGATGAAAGAACTGGATCACATTTACGTTTTTTAGAGAGGAATTAACATTTACTGTAAGAATCTTTTAACATTTTTATCAAACACAAAGCAAAAACCAACAAAACACCAAATATACAGAGAGCGAGAAGACAAAAACCAATGAGTTGTCCAATGAAAGTCAGTCGGAAGTTATTTCAGTCCAATCACGGACAGTTGGTTCTGTCCCTGTCACTTATTTGTTATTGCTTTTTTGTTGCGCTCAAAACAAAAGCACATTCCACAGGTATCCATCCATCGTTTCCATTGTTGGAGTTTTACGTCCCAGACACAGTCAAAGTTAAAGTCAAATTAGTTTTTCAAGGTCTATTTGAGGTATGAAAATATAAATACAATTGAGAGATATGTTTAATGCAATAATCCATCAATCACTCCGTAATCTCTGCGAGTTCAGACAAACATGGTTACGAGGATAAAAGAAAGGCCAAAAATATCACAGGGACAGAAAAACATCGCAAATTTCTGCAGAATCAAAGAATGAAGTACAAAACTCTGTGAATTTGAGGTAAGGGTTAGAAACAGATGGCCAATATCATCTGTGATCTCACGACTCAGTGCTACTTTCTGTACAAAGAGTTCACACAGAGACTGATAAAGTGGCATTCCAATATTCTGCTCCCTCAATGGTAGTCATTTACATTAAGGTCTGGAATTTAAAATAACTTATTTCAATGGGTCGGTTTACATCTAGTACCCTTATTCCGGACGTTGTCGTGGACACCGCCATCTTGTTTCCGTTGTATTAGTTTACACGGGGCAGACGAGCTCAACAGAAAATAAGTTCTACACTAAAAAGCCGTTTTCAGGCCGACCAGGGAATTGGTGCAGTGTGACTTATTGTTGCACGTGTACATTAAACATTTTACACAAATCAATCGACTTTGTATAACGTTTTAGCGGCGAGACTTTTCCCTCATTCGTCATTTGCGTGAACACGGTTTTCGTCAAAGCGGAAGTGCGTTTACTGCGCGGATCTGCGGCAAAAAGAGGCAAAAGTGGGCGGGGCGGAACAAGATGAGGACTGAAAGGTTTGTAAATGAAATCAATGGTTCATAACTGTTTTAAGGGAACATTTTTGTATTTGATTGACTAAATGTGTATGGACGTTAAGACAGATCTGTGCTGCCGTCTTGGCCAGGACTCCATTGAAAAAGCGAGGTTACATTTTTTTTTCTTTTTAAACAATGCGGAACATTCCAAGCAAAGTTATCCGTGGGTTTCAGAACGATGAGAAATGAGGACCATTTCTATAGCGGCTAACAATGTAAAATATGATCTATCTTTTGAATGGGGAAAAAGTCCTCAAGGCGTCGCAAATAACAATAACAAGAGAAAGTTGAAACTCATGAATAACAGCACGAAGCCCAAATTAGAGTGCACCTTTTAGAATTCAGATAAAGCACGCTAAACTGCTTTGAATCACAGAAATACGAACAAGAATAGCGTTTATTTAAGATCTTAGTATGAATAAAAAGCTGCCGACATTGGTACTTTGTTTGACGATGTGGGTGAGGGTCAGTCTTTGAAAACATCAGTATGAAAAACATGAGGAGATCCATTCACTGAGCAGTAAACAGAAAGAAAGGAAAAGAGTGATCCAGAAGGACGTATATCCTCTGCGATCTTAAAGGGGAGGGCAACGGATGAAGAGACGCCGCACGATGTCTCCGAGCTCCGCACACTTGCATTGTGGGTTTAATGGAGCTATGTGTGTGCGTGAGCGAGTGCGGGTGAGTGCGGGTGAGTGTGGGTGAGAGATGGACAGACGGAGAGAGTGCTTGAGTCCCGTTATGTCACTCTCTATTCCTTTTCTCTTTCTTCCTCTCTCTTCCTCCCCCCTTTTCACCTTTTCTCCTCTCTTTTTGTATCTCTCTCTCCTTCTCTCAGGGTTTTCTCTTTCGTTCTCTCTTTTACCCAGTCTCTCCTACTCCTCCGTCTGTCCACCCCTCTCTTTCTCTATCTTTCCATCCCTCTCTCCTTCTCTCCCTCTCTCTTCCTCGCTCTCTCTCTCCCTCATCCCTCTTTCTCGTTCCCCCCTCTCTCTCTTTCTCTCTCCCTCTGTCCATCCCTCTCTTTCTTTCTCCCCCTCCCCTCTCTCTCTTTCCATCCCTCTCTCCCCCTCTCTCTTCCTCTCTTTCCCTCTGTCTGTCTCTCTCCCTCATCCCTCTTTCTCGTTCCCCCCCTCTCTCTCTTTCTCTCTCCCTCTGTCCATCCCTCTCTTTCTTTCTCCCCCTCCCCTCTCTCTCTTTCCATCCCTCTCTCCCCCTCTCTCTTCCTCTCTTTCCCTCTCTCTCTCTCTTTCTCCCTCATCCCTCTTTCTCGTTCCCCCCTCTCTCTTTCTCTCTCCCTCTGTCCATCCCTCTCTTTCTTTCTCCCCCTCTCTCTCTCTTTCCATCCCTCTCCTTCCTCTCTCCCCTTCTCTCTTCCTCTCTTTCCCCCCCTCCCTCGCTCTCTCTCTCTCATCCCTCTTTCTTATCCCCCCCCCCATACACAAAAGTATTCCTTGACCTTAAAATGAGAATAAAATAAGTGAAATGAAAAACACTGGCTGGTGAGGGCTAGATAAATGGCGTTTATTATTATACTCTTTGTGAAGTTTTAACTACTGCAGCGTTTATCTTGAAAAGGAAGGCAGAGTTGCAAAGAGATTCAGATCAACTTCCTTCTGACGACTTTTTAAATTCTGTTACATCTAATATCAAATCAAGAGTCATTCCACGAAAATAGGACATTTTGTGTCCCCACAACTCTTTTGCCTGTATTTTATCTATTTTTACACTAACATCTATGTTCAACAGCCTTATAAATACATCAAGATGTTTACTTTAGGAAAGCATCAGAAAATTGCACACTATCTTTGCTATTTTTGAGAAATTATGATGCTTTTCAGTACATACTAGCTATTTTCTCATGTCCCCAACTGCCTAGGATGAAAGTCAACTTAGAATATTACTAATAAAACTAATCAAAAGTTTATACATTTTAATATCAACATAAACATCTATTTGTGCTTTTTATGCTGGCTATATTTTTTTCAGCATACATTAATAATTAATTCATAAAATCACATAATTTAGTTTTGTCCCAGAGTTTGCCTCAACCCCGTTACACAAAATATTTCCCCCCTGTAAAAACAATGGTATGGTCCATAGGGCCATGAACCACAGGAAGCTACATCACTAAAGTCTGTTTGACAACTAGACTACAGAAAGAGGCAAGTAGCTAACTTTTTTTTTCTATATATTTGTCATGTTTACAGTAAAAATATGCATTTCAAATTCTCTGGCTCAACACCGTGACATTAATAAATGTCAGAAAATCATTACTTATATTTTTGTGTGTGTTATTTTAACAATATCTGCTATTTTTCAATCTCTTGCACACCATGTGCTCTCTTTCTGATATTCATTGTGTAAAATGGAGGCTCTTTTGCACAAAATTCACAACCCCGTCACACTCAACCCCGTTACAATACAATTTGTGATGGGGTTGAGGGGATTGTGATTCTAACGCATTGATTGTAATTTTATCAAATTATTTAAATGGTTTATTGATTTTACTTGTATTTTTATTTTTTTGACCACATGCATATGTTATGTATTATAGATTTTTTTTATTTTAACACCTGTTTAGATGAGATGGCACCAATGACTGCAGCAGATAGGCAAAAGAAATATCAAGCACAAATAAATGCCGACCCAGAAAGAAGAGAAAGATACCTACAGAGTGAACGTCAGAGATGGAGAAGAAATGTTGAGGCAGGAAAAAAAAAGGAATTAAAGACTTGAGTGAAAGAGAACAGCGGCAAGAAAGCGTAAAAAGTGGAGAGCAGCCTACAAAAGAAACAAAGAGAGAAGAGAAGCAGTGAGGAACCTGAGTACTCCCCCAACCAGTCCAGAACAGGATCAGATGCAGTCACCACAGCCAAGATCTTCAAGGTCAGGGTCATGGGTAGTTACCAGTGTGAGAAGAAACATACTATCTGATACTATCTATCAGATCTGTTAGATCTGAGCGCTGCTTTTGACACTGTCGATCATGGGATCCTCCTACAGAGACTAGAGGACTGGGTGGGCATCACTGGCACTGTCCTAAATTGGTTGAAGTCCTACCTTGAGGACAGAGAGTACTTTGTTGAGATTGGTATCTGTGTCTCAGACCACATGAGCTTGACCTGTGGGGTGCCCCAAGGGTCAATCCTGGGACCCCTTCTGTTCAACCTCTATATGCTGCCCTTAGGTCAGTTAATACTCAGCACAAATGTGTCTTATCACAACTACGCAGATGACACTCAGATCTATGTCTCACTGACGGCAGGTGAATATGGACCAGTGGATTCACTCTGTCACTGCATCCAACAGATCAGCGTGTGGATGCAAAACAATTTTCTTCAGCTAAACTCAGACAAGACTGAAATCATCGTCTTTGGGCCGCAGAAACAGAAAGTGTCAGCAGTCATCTCCAGTCTCTCGCTCTAAAACTGACAAAATCAAGTTAGAAATCTGAGGGTAATAATGGACTCAGACCTGAACTTTGACAGCCACATCAAATCAATAACATCAACAGCCTTTTACCACCTAAAAAACATTGCCAAAATTAAAGGTATAGTGTCTAAACCAGACTTGGAGAGACTTATCCTTTCATTTTTCTCATGTATGTTAGAATACTGTATCGGACTGTTCACTGGTCTCTCCAAACGAGCTGTAAAACAGCTGCACTTTGAATTGCCACTGTAATGCAATTGTGCTCTACAAATAAACTTGCCTTGCCTTGCCTATAAAGCTCTGTTTTAGAGATACAAGAGGGAAAGGGAGAAGGGACAGAAGGATTGTGATATATGCAGAAAACAGAATGTTACCTAATTTTATTAGGGTTATAATGGCTTAAAATCAATCAATACATCCTGATTACAATTGTGTTCTATTGTTTTGCGTTGTAGGAAAAGATAGAAATAGAAGAACTTGAGAAAAACTGAAAAAGAAAGACAAAAAAGATAAATACAAAAAAAGGTGCCAGCGTTTAAAGAAGCATTCAGATTAGCCACAGTCAAAGGTGAAAAAGCAAGTGCTACCTGCCCAGTTAACCTTAAATTAGGAAGACATTACTTTATCACCAGTCATGGCAGTTAATAAAACAATTACTTAAATACAGTATGTTGTCTGTCTTACATAATTAAATATACATTTTATGAAATATGTTGTAAAATAGCACTTCATTTCAGTCAGAACTTAGTTTGTCCCTTCAACCCCGTTACAATCGTCAACCCGTTACACTTATCTCAACCCGTCACACCTAGATTTTTAAATTTATATTTAGCATTTTATGATAAAATGATTTAATGTTTAATTCAATTATACATGTTTTGACATTTAATAAGAACATAACTTTTTGTTCAAATTCTTTATTTAATCTACATTTTAATGAAAAAAAATAGTCTAAGTCTAGAGTCACATGAGAAGGTATTTCAGGCCTTAGTATGGACAAAACATTTTTTTCTATATTTATTTGAATTAGAAAAAGTTTTAATGGTGAAGAGGGACAACTGAAGAATAGAAAAATGTTAATTTAATAAGAAAAACATCTTATTATCACATTCAGACAATACCTCTGTGTCCATAACGGGGTTGAGGCGCAACACTGCTGACAACTTTAAAAGATGACTGTAAATAATAGAAATTTGCTCCTTGAGATGGTACAATATATTTTTCTGGTAGTTTAATATGTTATTTATACTATGATATATTTTTAAAAGTTATATATTTATGTTTAAAAATGAAAAGTGTTGAAGTCCAATTTGTCCTGTTCTCGTGGAATGACCCTCAAATCAAATCAATTTATTTTTATAATGCCCAAAATCACAACAACAGTTGCCTCGATGGGCAACTGTTGACTCAATATCTCAATATCTTGAATGTTCTGGACACCATTGCTCCTATGAAGGTTAAAATGGTTAAAAATGAGCAGAAGGGGCCATGGAGGAATAATGACACAGTCAGGGCACAGAAAAGGGAGTGCCGCAGGGCTGAGCGAAAATGGCGCAAGTCAAAGCTCCAGATTATAAAGAGATTTATAGAGAAAGGTTGTACATGTACAACCTCATTTTACGTAAAACAAGGGAAGGATTTTTTTCTTAAATAATTGGAAATTGCAGTAATAACTCGCGTGCTCTGTTTGCAACAGTAAACAGACTAACAAACCCTCCAATTCTGCTGCCATTAGAACTAATTTCCACAGCTAAATGCAATGAGTTTGCAGTATTCTTTAATGACATGGTTCAGGGCATTAAAAATGCCATAAATTCCACAGTGCAAATAATAACTTTAAAACCACCTACACATTTAGAGCTGACTCAGTTTGCACCTGTAACTGACAAAACTGTCCAAGAGATCATCACCAGTTCTTCTACATGCTGCCTCGATGTGTTACCCACCAGATTTCTAAAGTCTGTTCTGAGCACTTTGTTAACACCACTCACTCACATAGTTAACATGTCGCTTCAATCTGGAACATTCCCAAGGGCCTTGAAAACTGCGGTCATTAAGCCTCTCCTAAAGAAGAGCAGTCTTGAAGCCTCAGAACTGAAAAATTATCGGCCCATCTCAAATCTGCCATTTTTAGGCAAAGTCCTCGAAAAGGTTGTTTACCAACAACTCACTGACTTCCTCTTAATAAACAACTAATTTGATGTTTTCCAGTCAGGTTTTAGACCTCATCACAGCACTGAGACTGCTCTTATCAAGGTGACAAATGACATCCGCCTGAACACTGACGCGGGCAAAGCCTCAGTCTTAATTCTGTTAGATCTGAGCGCTGCTTTTGACACTGTCGATCATGGGATCCTCCTACAGAGACTAGAGGACTGGGTGGGCATCACTGGCACCGCCCTAAATTGGCTGAAGTCCTACCTTGAGGACAGAGAGTACTTTGTTGAGATTGGTAACTGTGTCTCAGACCACGTGAGCTTGACCTGTGGGGTGCCCCAAGGGTCAATCCTGGGACCCCTTCTGTTCAACCTCTATATGCTGCCCTTAGGTCAGTTAATACTCAGCACAAATGTGTCTTATCACAACTACGCAGACGACACTCAGATCTATGTCTCACTGACGGCAGGTGAATATGGACCAGTGGATTCACTCTGTCACTGCATCCAACAGATCAGCGTGTGGATGCAAAACAATTTTCTTCAGCTAAACTCAGACAAGACTGAAATCATCGTCTTTGGGCCGCAGAAACAGAGAGAAAGTGTCAGCAGTCACCTCCAGTCTCTGGCTCGGAAACCTACAAATCAAGTTAGAAATCTGGGGGTAATAATGGACTCAGACCTGAACTTTAACAGCCACAGCAAATCAATAACATCAACAGCCTTTTACCACCTAAAAAACATTGCCAAAATTAAAGGTATAGTGTCTAAACCAGACTTGGAGAGACTTATCCATGCATTTGTCTCCAGTAGGTTAGACTACTGCAACGGCCTGTTCACTGGCCTCTCCAAACGAGCTGTAAAACAGCTGCAGTACATCCAGAACGCTGCTGCTCGAGTCCTGACAAGAACCAGGAAGTACGATCACATTAGTCCTGTGCTCAGGTCTCTGCACTGGCTTCCTGTGGCTCAGAGAATTGACTTTAAAGCAGCTCTGCTTGTGTTCAAGTCTCTCCACGGCCAAGCACCAAAGTACATCTCTGATATGTTAGTGCCATATAAACCATCTCGTACTCTGAGGACCTCAGGGACCGGCCTCCTGCAGGTGCCTAGAGTCAGGACTAAACATGGGGAATCAGCATTTCAGTTTTTTGCAACTAAAATCTGGAACAGTCTCCCTGAAGATGTGAGACAGGCCTCCACTCTGGCAATGTTTAAATCCAGGTTAAAAACAGTTCTCTTTAGACGTGCATACGACTGAAAGATCTATCTGCACTCTTCTCTTTTAAAGCACTTTATTTTAAAATGATTTTAAAATGATTCTGTGAGTCTTTTTGTGTTTTGTGATTTTAATGCAACTTTTCCTGTTTATGTAAAGCACTTTGAATTGCCCTGTGTACGAATTGTGCTCTACAAATAAACTTGCCTTGCCTTGCCTTCTCCAACTCCTCTGGCTCGTGTGTGTCGAGAGATCTACGACAAAAGCTCCATGACCAAGGCTGGTTCACATGTCATTTTACCGTTTTGTACAGATTGTGTCGTTTGCAGGTTAATGTTGATTGCATAGATTTTTAGAGATTTGTGCACTAAATCTCTTCTGTATTGTTTTGTTTTTATTGTGTTGTACGAGGCACTACGTGACAAAGACAAATTTCCCTCTGTGGGACAATACAGTTTAACTTACCTGAAGAGACTTTTTTCACCACAGTACATACATTTTTGCTGGAGAATAGGGTAGATTTTAAAAAACATATATCGTAAAGTACATTAAATGCCCTATTCTATAAAATAAATAAATAAATGAGTGGCCACAAAACACACCCCTGTGGAACACCCCTGGATTTAAAATCTTAAGATTAAAAAAAATTAAAATAATAGGAATAAACATAGCATATGTAATAAACAAAACAGTTTCCAAATAATAGGTATAATTAGTGCTTTAATCGATCTTACAAGTCCTTAAAAACAGTAAAATCCAAGCAAAACCATAAAACAGAAAAAAAAAGTTATACGTTAAAGAAATTTAAATAAAAAACAAAACAAAACAGATGATTCAAACTGTGATAATAATAAATATAGAACTAAAGCAAGGCAATTGTATTTGTAGAACACAAGTTGTACACAAGGCAATTCAAAGTGCTTTCATAACAGAATAAAATCACAGAACAGTTTAAGACATATAAAATCCTTATTAAAAAATACTTTAAAAGAGAAGAGTGCAGATAATATCTTTCAGTCGTATGCACAGCTAAACAGAACTGTTTTAGACTGGATTTGAACATTGTCAGAGCAGAGGCCTGTCTCATGACTTCAAAAAGACTGTTCCACTGTTTCAGCTGCTTAAAACTGAAACGCTGAATCCCTATGTTTAGTCCTGACTCTGGGACCAGCAGAAAGCCGGCCCATGTTTAGTCCTGACTCTGGGCACCAGCAGGAGGCCTGTCCCTGAGGTCCTCAGAGTGCGAGATGGTTTATATGGCACTAACATGTCAGATGTACTTTGGTGCTTTGGAGAGACTTGAACACAAGCAGAGCTGCTTTAAAGTCTATTCTCTGAGCCTGAATCCAGTGCAGAGACCTGAGCACAGGACTAATGTGGTCGTACATCCTGGTTCTAGTCAGGACTCGAGCAGCAGCATTCTGGATGTACTGCAGCTGTTTTACAGCTCGTTTGGAGAGGCCAGTGAACAGCCGTTACAGCAGTATAACTTACTGGAGACAAATGTATGGAGAAGTCTCTCTAAGTCTGGTTTAGTGATGTTTTTACACAGTAAAAATCTGCTGATTTCATGGATTTGATGCGGTTGTTAAAGTTCAGGTCTAAGTTCATTATTACCCCCAGATTTCTAACTTGATTTGTAGGTTTCCGAGCCAGAGACTGGAGGTGACTGCTGACACTTTCTCTTTATTTCTGCGGCCCAAAGACGATGATTTCAGTCTTGTCTGAGTTTAACTGAAGAAAATTGTTTTGCATCCACAGGCTGATCTGTTGGATGCAGTGACAGAGTGAATCCACTGGTCCATATTCACCCACTGTCAGTGAGACATGTGTCGTCTGCATAGTTGTGATAAGACACTTTTTTTTTTTATTGACCTTTATTTAACCAGGAAAGTCCCACTGAGACAATCTCTTTTTCAGGGGAGTCCTGGCCCCAGAGGGGTGGAGCCCATTGTACATGTTTTTAGTGGTAGGGGAAACCGGAGCACCCGGAGGAAATCTATGCAAACATGGGGAGAACATGCAAACCGTACCAGGACCTTCTAGCTGTGAAGCGAGCGCGCTAACCGCTGCGCTACTGTGTCGCCTCAGTGCTGCATATTAGCTGACCTAACGGCAGCATGTGCAGGATGAACAGAAGGGGTCCCAGGATTGACCCTTGGAGCACCCCACAGGTCAAATGAATAAATTGATTATAGAGTTACAATTCGGTATGAAAAATATAAAACAAATGCAGGCTGTTAATTGAAAAAATAATAATAATTTAAAAAAAAAACGCACATATTTGAAAAGAGTGTATGGCTGGGAACATAACCCAGTATGCAAAACCCTAAACCTTGAACATTCATTGTGCACTGATAAATTGGATAAAACCTTTCACAAAAACCTGTATTATCTAAGACAGAAAATGAAAAGACGTCACAAGGTTATTCGGATGTACTTTCACTAGCAGTCCTCTTTCATTTGTGATTTTTATGAATGCACTTGTGTGTTGAGATCTCCTCTTGAACATGGTCATTTACGTCTTTATGGTAATGACAGTCATTTCGGAGCTTTCAGAGTAGTTTCCGAGGTACTCACCCTCCACCCAGGCTCAAGTCCAGAGCAGCAGGAGACGTGTAATCGCTCGCTCAGTGTTTGGAGGAAGCGGATGACAATGGGCGAGAGAGAGAGCGCTAATTAAGTCTAAATTGCTGATTGAAGGTGGCATTGTATTGTGATGAAATGGGAAGTAACACGAGAAAAACACTTTTTCAAATCTCATAATAAAGTTATAGTTTTTTTTCATGTCTGATTGGAAACATAATGGATATCAGAACCATGACAAGTACAGTGTCTTATTTTGGAAGTTAATGACAGCAAAAACAGCAAAAGACATGATTAGTATAGTTCATTCTGTATTTTACCAATTTCCCAATTCTCAGTTTAGTCCTGTGCACAGCTTTGCCCTTTTTTGTCCTGGTTCAGTTCTGGTCTGGTTCAGGTTTATTCCCATGTTAGTTTCAATTTGGATGTAGTGCGTTTGTGTGAAAGATTGAATTCAGTCCAAATGATTTAGAATATAACCTCCCAATATCATACAAATGCTAGAATAACTACAATAATTTCAAATTATTGCAAAAAATTGTGCACAGACTGATGGGCTGTGACTCAGAGGTGTTCATACAAAAGCCAAATATGGCCCTCAAACCAATTTTCCTCAGGCTTCCTGGTAAAATTGTGCCACATTATTTTTAAGTACTTCCTGCACCATTATAACCTCAATGACTTAAATTTTGGTGTATGACAGACCTGACATTAAAAGTTTTGTGACTGGATTCAGTTGTGGTGGTGATTTAAAACCTCAGATAAATGCAGCATTTGACCCTATTGCCCTGGGTCTGTGGGCCTTTGCTTGGGCTACGTTTCAATAAGTGGCCCTCAATGAAAAAGTGTGGACACCCTTAGTCTATGTAGTACAAGTAGGAGGTGTAGACACTTCTAGGAGACACTTCTAGGAGACACTTCTAGGAGGAAGCTCACGCTTTCAGGTACTTGCCTGAACATTGTATCACATTTTTTTCAGTGGGACAGCAAGAAAAAAACGTTTTATTTTGTCGTTTGTAGACAGCGTTGACACAGGAGTAAAAACTGTCAATATCTAACTTCAACCTCCACTTTCTAAAGTTCACTTATCACTGATTTGTGGAGATTGGTGGGTCAAACTGTTATGGCCTGCTGTGTTTTTGGTCCATTACTGTCCAGAATAACGTTAGATTTAAGAAATGTTCGTTACGAGGTTGTTAGCGTGTACAATATTTCTCATTTCTGCGCTAATTGCTAAGAGGAACAATGTACACAAAACACTTCGACACGTGGTCATGTTTTCTAACCCTGCTCTGGTGTCAGTCGCCCAAACAGTTCTGGTTTGTCACAGTTTGTGATGTTTGGAGGCTAACGCTAACTCCCTCACTGACTAGGCATTAGTGCTAACACATGGAACCAGTGGCGGACACAGGAATTTGGGGGCCCAAGGGAAAATTAAGTACAGGCCCCTCTGCATCAGTTATGATTTTCCCGTCTTTTTGAAAAAAGCTTTGTTTTTTGTTGTTGTTTTTGTTTTGTTTTTTTAATGTGTGGTGGCCGGACAGGTTCATAAATTTGTGGTGTTAAGTGAACGAACCCTAACTGTTTTCTTGAGTTTATAATGATCGGGAAGAGCAGCTTATCGGGGGCCCCTTTATGTTGGGGGCCCAAGGCAATTGTGACCTGTTGCCTAATGGTAAGTCCGCCACTGCATGGAAGTCCATATTCAACTTTTAGGCAGATCATTTTATTCTTGTTCTGAAGCTGCAAAATGTATTAAGGTGTTATCAGGTATCATTAAGTATTTGAGTATTTTGTCCATGATAAAAAAAATTCTAAAACATTGAGCCAATATGAAATAAATTTTTGTTAACTTAAAAAATTACATAAATTCATATCTCAATTAGGAATGTCTTGGTTTAGGTTCAACAAAAGAACATAAATATCACGTAATACCAATGTTTGGCAGATTACTTCGTTTTATTTTCAATGTGCTCTACTTTTTATTACATTTTGAATTCTAGACAATACACTCAACATTCCTATACGATCAATTTTTTCCATATATCTCCCACTTTTGGCCCAATCTATACAATTCAGTGCCATAAAAATCCTTTATAATCCCATATTATGACACTTTTCACTTCTCCATATCACAAATCACCAAAATTTCATCTAAAAAAGTCTGCAGTTTGAATCTTTTTTTTTTTTGTCGCAGCGTAAACACAACATTTGGGCTGTGCAGGATTAGTGACAGTCGTCTGGGCTGACTACAAAACCCATTTAACAAGTGCGCTCGCGACCACATGCACCGCTAAGTCTTCATAATGCACGACCTTTTAATGCACCCAGCTAAACCCCCGCTGCAATTTTATATGAGGAGCGAGGTTAGCATGCAGCAGCGGCCGTCTCTGCTAATACTTTTCATTCTTTTCTTTTGCACGGTCCAGTCTTATCCCCAAAGCACGCTGAAACGTAAACGCTTGATTAAAAAGAGTACTTCTAGGCACTCCTCTTTGCCTTATCGATGTTTTATTTAGTTTTCTTATCAGTCAGGACAAATGATCTCCTCCCATGCTAGTTTTACTTCCTCTTACCTTGTGGCAGTCGTTCTTGTTTTGTTTTTACTCTGGATTGAATAATATATTGTACATGCTCTTACCTGAGGAAAAGTTTGGGTAACTTTTTAAGTGTTCAAGTGACAAAAGCCTTAGGATCGTAGAGAACATTCATGTTTTTAGACCCACCTTTTAATCTTTGCTTTTGATTTATATTTATAGTTTTATTTTGATTCAATTTTTTATTACTATTTATGTTAGGCTTACTATATATTTATATTCATTTATGTTTTACTTTTAATTATTTCTACACCAATTATTTTCTTCATTTTATTTACTTTATATCCAAGGTCATAGCTGTTACTCATTGTCATTGTTGTTTAAAAATGTTATCACATTAATCACACTTTTGAAATGTGATTAATCATGATTGTGTGCTTTTTAAAAATGATATTATTTACATATCGAGGAAGTATTTTTTGCACATTTTCTTGTAACGTTAAATACTACAATTATTTCACAAATCTAAGTAAAGTATTTAAAAGCCCAACTAACTATAATTTAGGTCTAGACATTGGATTTCATGTTGAATCTTTGTGGCCATATGTTTCAGGAAAATGTACACTACATTTTTTTATTTATTTTATGCAATGCAGTCATACAGTTACAAAACAAAACTTGCAGCTGATGTGATGCATACAGAGTTTACAGCAAGTGCTAATTTTCAACTCCCGTCCCTGATTGGGCTTTTCTACACTTTCTACAATCTACATGACCAAACAAAAGGTTTAGTGGTTTAAAGGACAACTATTATGCATTTTTTTGTATTGTTGGCCTTTAAACTCTTATGCTCTTTACTTTGACATCATATGTTTTCCAACTAAAAATAAAATGTTTTTACAAAGAACAATATCACTTTATCACTGCCTTGGGAGACGTCAACTGCTGCAAAGGCAATTGTATACACAGTGTTTTGTACTGCAGCTGTCCAGAGATGTGATGCAGTTGTAATTACTGTGATTTGACGGCAGAAAGGTTCAGAATGAGTCTGATGATGAATTTACGGATTTAAAAACAGTAGAAGATTCTCGGTTAAGTGGCTTCAGTTGCTGAAACAGATCACACATCGTAAGAATTCAGAATGGAGTGTTTTGGACGGTCGGAGGGGAGAGGATTTTAGACCAGGATTTGTCAAACAAGCGCAAATGAAGCTAAATGCTACTCCAGATATGTTTTTGATGTCGGAACAATGTTGCAACATGGTTAAAAGCTTAAAAAAGTCCAAAATATTTGTCCTTTAAAGTGCGTATAACAGGTTTTTATGATTTTTTAATTTTGACTTTATTCAGTGTATTAATACCTCTTAAATCTCTATAAATTATAGTTTTATGTCAATCAGGTCGCTGTTTGTGGAGAAAAGTTGACATCTGTTGAAAATTACAGTAAACAAATTGATGACATCACACTAGGGAGTCAAGGTTATGCATAATTTACACCAAATAAATAACTTTTTGACCCTTTAAACATTTATTCAACAAAATAAAGATGTTTTTCTTTGTCAAATAATAAAACCCGTGACATTAGAGGAGTTTTGGTGCACTGTACCGGCTGTTTCTTGGTAATTTCCAAGTGTGATGTCGTCATTTACAACCAGGAAGTGAAAGTAAACACCTAAAAAAAATGTATCTTATACCTTAACTGCGTTTTAGTTAGTCCAACCTGTCAGAGGCACTTTAAAGGTCCTTCATATATTCATAGAGCTATAGTTACACATAGGTAACTGACATTTATGGTGGTAAGTTTTATTTTCGTCACTGAGTGCAGACAGATAAGATCTCCAGTGCATGTTTGGTTATTTGATTGGAGCAAACCAAGCCGCTCTCTGCTGCTCTGTGCTCATGAACATTTTTATCACTAGAATCTCTAAATGTTCCTCTGAGGGGCCCTCTGCACCAGGAGCGGTGGGTGGCTGTGGCGGCTGGGGCCTGGCTCGTGGGCCCCTGGTGGAGGTTTGGTGTCTGTCTCATCTGTCCTCTGGGCCCTGTGGCTGCGGTCAACTCTCAGCTTCTGGTGCACGGCTCCTCTGATGGTTCTTTCTCAACTGGTGCATATGAACTTGGCCATATGTTCATCTGTGGGGGGTGTAACACTTTTTCTGTGTGAAGGGTTAAATCATGTTTATAAAATGTTATCTGTGCTTCCTGCACCGCTCCTTCGGTAATGTTTGTAGTCTATCTAATATAATACCAGAGTTGTGCTCTTTTTAAAGAAGACCTATTGTGCTTTTGACTGCTAGTTCTAATTTACGACTCCCGCGGATCATTATGTTACATTATGTACATCTTAAATTGCAATATTGATCTAAAACGTCCGCCGACACCCGGGTTTATGTTACGTCGCCCTGTGGAGCACTGCAGTTCACAAGAGTGAGCGGTAGATCTTTTTTCCCATTTGTGCCAAAATGGCTACATGACACTGACAAATCTGTGCACCGTTTAAGAAAATAGAATAGCAGAGTTAAATGAGTAAAGAGCAGCGGGCGTGTATCGGTGAGGAATCTGGGAAGAGGTGATCTTATACTGATGTCATGTTTTGCACAATAGGTGTCCTTTAAAATTGTATCTTCCAATTACAATAACTTCCAATTATAAACATACACATACAATCAGTTCAATTACTCTCTCATGCTTGAGTGATTTCTTGATCCACTACTTCTACTTGAGTATTATTATTTTGAAGTAAAAGTACTCATCCTTGAGTGCATTTTTTGCCTATTCCACTCACCTCTGAATTTTATTTATTTTTTTATTAACCTTTATTTAACCAGGTAAGCACCTGTTGAGATCGAAACCTCTTTTTCAAGGGTGACCTGGGGCAAAGTGAAAACATAACAGCAACACAGTAAAGTACAGTAAAGTAAAAAAAGATTACATTTTAAGAGAAAATTAATAAATTAAGAACAAAATGTACATGTAAAGGCACCGACCATTTTTTAAAGATTCATGCTTTTTGTTTTTCAACACAACTGAGACCAGTTCGTGAAGTCTCTACTCCGATTGGAGGCTATTCCAGGCTGTGGGAGCAGCATACGAAAAAGCCCTCTTTCCCCAGTCAGTTTTTACACGTGGAACAGACAAGCTAAGTTATAGCAAAGTGGTGACCCTCCGCTCTCTGCAGAAGAAAATACAAGAAATTAGGTACACTTTTACATAACACTTTATACACTAAAAACATCCAATGTGTGAACCGTCTGGCACCCAAAGAAGGCCACCCAGTCCTGGCACAGAGATCACAGTGGTGGGGGAGCCTGCCACAACCTGTTATAAACCTCAAAGCACAGTGATATACAGTGTCCAAGGATTTAAGAGATTTTGCTGTTATATTTACGTACAGTGTACCGCCATAGTCCAATAGAGCCATAAAAGTGGCCGATACCAGACGTTTGCGAGATTCTAGCATGAAGCATGCTTTGTTACACTAATAAAACCACACTTTTATCTTCTTTTTTTTTTTTTTTCCAGATTTTGAAAGTGGGCTTTAAAAGAGAGCTCTTGGTCCAGTAAAAATCCAAGGTATGTAAAATTGGATACAAACACAATGGGGTCTCCCTGAGAAGTCAGGCAGCCTGTGCTGCACGTTCATGTGAGAAGATCATCGCTTTTGTTTTGCCTGTATTTAGAACTAGCTTTAGGGACTGCAATCAGGACTGCACTATGTCAAAGGAAGACTGTAAAGATTTAATGGCCTGTTCCAGTGATGTTGAGCAGCAGTAAAGTACTGTATCATCTGCATAGAAATGGTGCGTGACGTCAACAAGACAACTCTGCACAAAGATTATTTAAATAAACAGAGAATAAAACTGGGCCTAAAATAGAACCTTGAGGTACAACCTTGGACACACTTAAAAAAGGAAACCCCTGCCAATTTCACACTTTGTGAGCGGTTTGACAGATAATTGGCAAACCAATTTAAAGCCTGACCAGAGATGCTGTGCAGTTCCACGATTGTGATTAAAAGCCTTAGATAGGTCAATAAAAGGGGCAGCGCAATATTTTTTAAGATCCAAAACTTGCAAGACAACAACACAGAGTACAACACTGAGTTTAGAGATAGGCCTGTAGTTGCTGACTTCACTCTGATCGCCACCCTTTAATAACGGGAGTACAAATGCACATTTCCAGAGGTTTGGCATGGACTATTTACATTCATCTTAAAAATATAAGTTAAAGGCTCTGAAATCAGCAGCCAGTTTCAAGAAAAAAGGTTCCAGATTATCTGGACCGGCGGCCTTATTTACATCCAGGAATTTCAGTTGACTGAGAACTTCACCAGTGGACAGTGAAGTCAAATTTAAGAAACATTGATCTGGACGTTAGCCTCGAAAGGGGATTTCAGAGCCAGTGTTTGATTTTTTTTTGCAGATGATGTCGTCCTGATGGCTTCCTCAAACCAGGACCTACAGCATACACTGGGATGGTTTGCAGCCGAGTGTGAAGCGGCTGGGATGAAGATCAGCACCTCCAAATCCGAGGCCATGGTTCTCGACCAGAAAAAGGTGACTTGCCCTCTCCGGGTGAGTGGAGAGTCCTTGCCTCAAGTGGAGGAGTTAAAGTATCTCGGGGTCTTGTTCATGAGTGAGGGAAGGATGGAGCGTGAGATTGACAGGCGGATCGGTGCAGCGTCTGCAGTGATGCGGGCGCTGTATCGGACCGTTGTGGTAAAGAAAGAGCTGAGTCGAAAGACAAAGCTCTCGATTTACCGGTCAATCTACGTTCCTACCCTCACCTATGGTCATGAGCTCTGGGTAATGACCGAAAGGACAAGATCGCGGATACAAGCGGTCGAAATGAGCTTCCTCCGCCGGGTGGCTGGGCCTCCCTTAGAGATAGGGTGAGGAGCTCAGTCACACGGGAGGAGCTCGGAGTAGAGCCGCTGCTCCTCCACGTCGAGAGGAGCAGTGGAGGTGGCTCGGGCATCTGTTCAAGAGCCTCCTGGATGCCTCCCTTGGGAGGTGTTCTGGGCATGTCCCACCGGGAGGCGGCCCCGGGGTAGACCCAGGACACGTTGGAGGGACCATGTCTCTCGGCTGGCCTGGGAACGCCTCGGGATCCCTCCGGAGGAGCTGGAGGAAGTGTCTGGGGTGTCTGGGGTGTCTACGTCTAGAAGTCTGGGAGTCCCTGCTTAGACTGCTGCCCCCGCGACCTGGCCCCGGATAAGCGGAAGAAGATGGATGGATGGATGTTTGATTTTGTCCCTGACTGAGCAGGTAATGAATGAAAAAGTGCACCTGCAGATACAATGTTGTAATGTTGTAACATGTACAACGTTTAATGTTCATTAAAGTAACTCAAAATTTATCTGTCACCTTTAGACCTTCCTTATCCAAAAAGGTTGGTAGAATGTTAGCCACAAAATTTGTTTCTGATTTTACCACTTTCCAAAACTTCTTCTTAGGATCATTCAAATTGTTTTCATTTCTGAGAGGAAATAGTCAGACCTGGCTTTGTTAATGGTAGAGGTACATTTGTTCTGCAATTGTCGAAAAAGTAGCCAGTCACTGTCGGCCTTGGATTCTCTGGCTTTAGCCCGAGCGATATCCCTTTCCCTTGGAAGGTCTCCGATTTCAGAAGAAAACCAGGGGTCGTTTCATCCTTTCACTCCAAACTTGCTGATGATTATATATTAAACTTTGTAATTTGTCAAGAAAATATTTCCATCCGATATTGATCCTGATAGAATCCTGCTCCACTTACACTGAGAGATCACGTAAGAATGCCTTCTCACTGAAGTGCTTCAGGTCAAGTTTGATAATATTTGGGGTTTTGGTCGTGGCAATTTAGTATTTCTAACAACGCAGATAGCACAGTGACTGCTAAAATCATTTGCAAAAACACCAGTGCTCTTGTTCTTCTGTGGACTGTTGGTCAAGAATAGATCAAACAACGACGACCAGGCAAGACATTTAACATTTGGTCGAGTCGGGCTGTCAATGAGACACATTTAAAGAATCACAAACAGATTTTAAGGCTTCTGATGAAGAAGTCAACCAATCGAGGTTAAAGTCTCCCGCTAAAATAAACTCACTAGAGTTAGCCATAACAAGCTGATCAGGAAGGGAGGTGAGCGCCTCATTACAGGCAGAGGGTGGGCCACAACACCAAGCACTGAGTGACTGACTCACACTAAATTCTGGTTTTAATCCCAAAATTTCCAACTGCCTGAGAATGAACACTGAAGTTAGAAGACTGATATTATATTTGTTTTTAATGTATATTGCTACTTCTCCACCCTTTTTTAGTTTTAGTTTAGTCTTGAAGGGACAATGTACAGAGACATTAAGATCATAAAAAACAGAGATGTTCCGTACCAGATTAGAGCTAAATAGCTAGTTTCCATCTGCAGTCCCTGATTTACAAGAATAAATAGTACAGTGCAAACAACAAAAGATTAGTAAGATCAATTCACAAATTCCACTCTCTGACTCAAGCACTCTCACACAGCATCACAACATTTGTCTTATAGAATATACATGACCTTTCATAAATTACCTTTCACTATTAAATCATAATTTTGGGACGATCACAGCGAAAAACATTGTAACCAGATATAAAAATATCTTTGTCTGTATGTTTTTTGACAACCACATCATGAAACAAACATAGCAGCAATACGCAGGGCTGTAGCATCAAATTCTGGGCCCCAGGTACAAACCTTCTCGATGGGCCCCCACTTCATAATTTTGTATATGATTCATCAAACTTGGCATTATTATTGGTTATTATTTTTACATTTTCAATCACTTATGCTATGGTTTCTGCATACACCTAACAATAACTCACTGATTTATCGACGTCCTGTGTAGCTAACAGCTTATTTTATGATCCAGTACTGTTTGTGTTTGCAATAACACCCAGGCCTATTTCACAAAGATCTGAAAACATATTATAACAATAAGAAACTACACTAACTTTAAATTAAAATCACTGGTTTTCTTTGTTAACAACTTGGCTAATACTATAAGTGAGCAGTGATGTCATGCATAAGTCTCTCAAGGACTTTACAATGCATTCATTCATTCATTTTCTACCGCTTATTCCCGTTAGGGGTCGCGGGTGACTGGAGCCTATCCCAGTGACTTTGGGCCTTAGGCGGGGTACACCCTGGACAGTGGCCAACTCGTCGCAGGGCTAACACAGAGAGACAGACAAGGACAGACAACCATTCACTCTCACATTCATACACTAGGGACAATTTAGAGTTGTCAATTAACCTACACAGTCATGTCTTTGGACGGTGGGAGGAAGCCGGAGAACCCGGAGAGAACCCACGGTAACACGGGGAGGACATGCAGACTCCACCCAGAGAGATCGTGTGATGTTAGGGTGGTTCAGAATTCGAAACCACGGTGTTGGGGTGGTGCGGGATTCGAACCCACGATCTCCTTATTGAGAGGCAGAAGCTCTAGCCGCTCTGCCACCGTGCACCCCCTTTACAATGCATTTTATGAAAAAAATAAATAAATAAAGCTTAGAAAAATGCAACTGAGAAAAAAACATCACATGCTTTAGAGCTTTTTAGGGCCCCTCCCTGCCCTGGGCCCCCGGGAAACCAGTACCCTTTACCCCCGCATTTCAACGCCCTGGCAATATGTTTCTGTTTAAGTAGTTCCACTTTTTGCATCTGGATTTTACATTTCTTTTCATGTTTTTCCAAATCATCAAATTGTAAATAGCTTCTTCTTCAAGTGAATCTCAGACAAACTAACAAAAAAAAAGTATAAAATAAACAATGACATGCATGGATTGAGTTGTAATATAGATTTCTCTTCTTTTCTCCAAAATGTTGAAAGTGTCCAGATGTTTTGCGCCGGAGCACATAACAGTAAGACCATGGGAAGATTTTTTTTTAATATTGGTGCATTTTAAGTTCAATTTTAAACTTTATGGAAGCACTTTGCACTTGTCATTGACCTGGTGCAAAGATCAGAATGACCCAGCTCTGAAAATGAACCTTTTCGTTGAACTGTACATCATGCTTTCCTGGTTAAACAAGCCATTTTGCGGACTTTTTCCAACTCCAACCATATTCCATTTTGAATCGTTAATCGCCACGGCAACGCTGCTCACATCCCGCCTCTCAAACCCACAGATTGTTTACAGTGTTTACCCTTGTGCGTGTTCTGGCCGTGTTTTCCTCTCTCTCTCTCGCCGTGACCCGCTGCTCCACCGCTCTCCTCTTCCTCGGCATCCACGGCCGTCTCCAAGCAACGGCCAGTCTCCACGGCAACCGGGGCCAACAAACTCCCCCTCCGCTCTTCATCCTCTTCAGCGCTACCCCTCAATTAGGCCTAAAGAGTGGCAATCAGAGCCGCAACACGGAGGAAAAAGCAAGGGCTGCGGGTCGGACCGGACTGTTCCGAACCCAGAACACGGCGGACGGAGATTTGATTTTGTTTGTTTACTTTTTCAGAAATGAGAAATAAGATGTCAAAGTGTGAGTCAACACTGGGTGCAGATTAAAAAGAGAAAGCAGAGAGACAGTAGTGGTGGAATAAGATGGAGGAAAACAGAAAGATTTGGTGAATTAAAACGAAAAACAAGGTGCATTAAATGTCATTTTTCTGCTCGTCTGGTTGTTGGTTTACCATCTGCTCGTCTCCATTGTTTTACCAGAAATGTTCCACGGTATGGCATTGAACTTGACTGTAATAGAATGAAGGCTAGGTGCAGTATTTTATTGCTGACAAATACAAATATGGAAAATGTGTTAAGTTTAGTATCAGACTGTGCAGCATTCAGGGCAAAACAGAAAAAGATAGAGAGATGTTTTTAATCCCCAAATTCTTCAGACACACCATCAAATAGAGATTGAAAGTGTATGTGAGGAGTTTGATGATTTTATAATTCTGACTTTATTTGGTGGGATAAAACCTGTTGTAGATTTAATGTTAGTTTTACATCAAAATTTGTGAAGAAAAGTTGAAAAACCTGTTGAAAATGACGAGAAGTAGATGTATTCCATCCAAAGGTTTGGCACAATTTACAATAAAAGTGTTTTCATATATTTTTCTTTCTGCATTAGAGGAGTTTTGACATGGTGTCTATTGTAGGTAACAAAACTGGAATTGCCACGTGTGATGTCAGCATTCACAATCAGGAGGAAAAATTGTAAACCCCCCAGAAATGTGAAACTGAGAAGAAATGTAAATATTTTTAGCAAAATCTTGAATATAAGAATTTTAAGTGTGGTTCTTTAAAATAATTAGGTAGGATGTGTTAAAGGCACAACAAAAATATGAGCAAATATGGAAAATTACAGCAATTAGGCGTGTTGCACAAATATGTACATTACAAATATAATTTTTTTGGGCCAGAAGGCTTTATTTGACAGGACAGCTGTATGAAAGGGAAAGAGAGAGAGAGGGAACAGACGATGAGGGCTGGAATCAAACCCATAGCACCGCGGTGACAGCAACCACACATGTGCAACGCCTTTAACCCCTGCACCACCAGCAAAACACCAAATATATGCATCCCAGATAAATATATTCTGTAAATAATGTTTGAGGGTGAATGAGAGAGAGAGAGTGAATAAGAAAGTGTACTATTGTCTTGTGTATTCACAGTAAACTCTGTCTGCGTGACATCAGCTGCAGACTTTGATGTGTAACTGTGTCTGACTGTCCCTGAAGGTTTCATCAGAAAAGTCACTTAGTACAGATTTCATTTCAGTGTCAAAAAGCACAAAACGGTTTACAGTTGCATCGACTGAATTCTGCACGACACAAACACAAATGCAAATGTTTTAGAAATATATTATGTTTACTATTTGCTGATCTAAATTGATGCTGAGATTTTCATGTGGATTTTTTTCTTTTCAAATCAAATCAAATCAATTTATTTTTATAATGCCCAAAATCACAACAACAGTTGCCTCGATGGGCCACAGGTAAAAGCAGTTCAGATAACTGTCCCAGAATGCCCCTGTCCTTTGACCCTCCTTCGCGGCGAGGAAAAACTACAAAAAACCCCATGGGAAAAAGTAGAAACCTCGGGGAGAACCACAGTGAAGGAGAGATCCTACTCCCACGGACGGACAGGCTGCAGCTGAACTAGGACTGACGCATCCACTTGGACTGTGGAGCCAGAACCACTCAAGAGGGAGGTGGCTTTAAAGAGTTCCTCCAGGCCGACGAGGAGCAGTCCACCCAGTGTAGAGAGATCCTCCAGCAGGAGATGAGGAACAGTTCATCTAAAGTAGAAGGAGTTCGTCCAGGCAGACGAGGTATGGCTAATCCAGCTGTCCAGGCGGGTGGCGCATAGATCGTCCAGTGTAGAGATCGATCCTCCAGACAGATGGGGGTGGGGGGGTCGTCACTGGAGCAGCCGCCGCAGTGTCTGAAACAGTCTCCACTCCCCGGGGGAAGTGGAGAGAAAGAGAAACATGTGAACAGCAATGAACAGACTACAGTTGAAGTAATATTAAATATTGTTGATAGGTAAAGTAGGAAGAACCAGAGGATAGTGTTCAAGCTGCCATACTTCCCCCAGCAGAATTGCTCCAAGGGCAGCGTAGCTAAAACTGTAGGTTTTTATTTCTGTTCCTAACTGGCCTGACCATAAGCTATTTCAAAGAGGAACGTTTTGAGCCTGGTCTTAAATGTAGAGACTGTGTCGGCCTCTTTTACATGAACAGGGAGCTGGTTCCATAACATAGGAGCTTGGTAGCTAAATGCTCGACCTCCTACTGTGCTTTTAGAGACTCTGGGGACTAACAATAGTCCAGCATTTTGAGAACGAAGAGCTCTGTTTGGATGGTACGCTACTATTGCATCTTTGAGGTAGGATGGGGCCATATTGTTTAAAGCTTTATAAGTCAGGAGGAGGATTTTAAATTTGATTCTAAACTCAACAGGAAGCCAGTGAAGAGACTCCAACACTGGTGAAATATGATCTCTTTTTCTAGTACCTGTTAATAATCTTGCTGCTGCATTTTGAACCAGTTGAAAGCTTCTTATAGAGCTTTTAGGACACGCTGTAAGCAGGGCGTTACAATAGTCTAATCTGGATGTGACAAATGCATGGATGAGTTTTTCGGCATCATCTCTGGGCAGGATTTTTCTAATTTTGGCTATGTTACGCAAATGAAAGTAGGCTGTTTTACAGGCTTGATTTATATGTGCTTTGAACGAGAGATCTTGGTCAAATAGGACCCCAAGGTTTCTTACAGTAGAGCTGGGGGCTACAGTGATATTGTCCAGAGAAACTATCTGGTCAGATAAGGAGTCTCGCAGGTGCTTAGGGCCCAGCAGAATGACCTCGGTTTTCAGGGTTAAGGAGCAGATAATTAAGAGTCATCCAAGTTTTTATGTCTTTCACGCAGGCACTAAGTCTGTCTACTTGATGCGTCTGATCAGGTTTCATTGATAAATAAAGCTGAGTGTCATCTGCATAGCAGTGGAAGTTAATGCCATGCTTTCTGATGATCATACCTAAGGGCAGCATATAAAGAGTGAACAGAACTGGACCGAGTACTGAACCCTGCGGCACACCATAGGTTACTTTAGAACATGGGGAAGATCTCTGGTTTACATTAACAAACTGGTACCTATCAGATAGATAGGATTTAAACCAGCTAAGGGCGGTTCCACTGACACCTACATCACATTCTAACCTCTGCAGTAGAATGTTGTGGTCGATGGTGTCAAACGCTGCGCTGAGGTCCAACAGAACCAGAATTGAGACCTGTCCATCATCAGCAGCTAATAACAGATCATTTGTGACTTTATCTAGTGCAGTTTCAGTGCTGTGGTATGCACGGAACCCTGACTGAAAAACTTCAAATAAATTATTGTCCTGCAGGTGGCGACAAAGCTGTTTAATCACAATTCTTTCAAGGATTTTAGAGACAAAGGGCAGATTAGAAATAGGTCTATAGTTTGCCAGTATGTCAGGGTCTAGATTAGGCTTTTTCAAAAGTGGTTTAATCACTGCATATTTGAAGGACTGAGGGACATAACCGCTTTCTAGTGAAGTATTTATTATATTAAGAATGGGATTTATAATTAGGGGGAGAATTTCTTTGAGGAGTCTACTTGGGATTGGGTCTAAAATACAAGTTGATGTTTTGGAGGACATAATGACTGAAATTATCTCTGCCTGATCAACAGCAGTGAACCTATCTAGTATTACTGAAGGATTTGTATGGGACACTAGCTTTGCAGTCTGGGCTTGCTCAGTACTGATAGTGGGAGTAATTGCATTTAGTTTATCTCTAATAGTTGTGATTTTGCTGTTAAAGAATAGAAGAAAGTCATTGCAGCTTAGAGTAACTGGTATTGAGGGTTCTACTGCGCTGTGACAGTTTGTCAGCCTGGCTACAGTGCTGAAGAGAAATCTAGAGTTATTTTTCATTCATTCATTAATTTTCTACCGCTTATTCCCGTTAGGGGTCGCGGGTGACTGGAGCCTATCCCAGTGACTTTGGGCCTTAGGCGGGGTACACCCTGGACAGTGGCCAACTCGTCGCAGGGCTATAGAGTTATTTTTATTTACTTCTATTAAATTTGAATAATATCTGGTTTGAGCCTTACGCAGAGCCTGCTTATAAGACAGAAGGCAAGTTTTCCATTCTTTCAGGGATTCTTCTGTGTGGGAGCGGCGTAAGGATCTCTCTAGTTTTCTTACCCTTTGTTTGTGAGAACGTAGTTCTTCATTGTACCAGGGGGAGGCTCGTTTTGGCCTGATTATTTTCTGTTTAAGTGGAGCTGCAACATCAAGAGCAGATTTTAGAGAGTTGACCATTGAGTCAACAGAGTTATCAATAGCACTGGGACTGGCGCTGTTAACGACAGGATCACATGACGTAACATTAAATATTGGTTCTATTATTTCTCTGAACTTTAAAATAGATTTTTCAGATATTGTCCTTTTCATTATAGTTTTAGTCTGAGGAGCTGGATAGTCCTTAAGAATAAACTGAAAGGTAATTAGGAAGTGATCTGACATTATTGGGTTTTGGGGGAAGACATTTAGGTCACTAATCTCTATTCCATAAGTTAGAACCAGGTCCAGAGTGTGCTGGTGACTGTGGGTTGGTTTATTTACATTTTGAGTGAAACCAATGCTATCTAATAAAGCGCTAAAGGCATTACTGAGGCAATTATTTTCATTCACATGAATGTTGAAATCCCCAACCACCACAATATTTTCCCAGTCTAATACTAAATTTGATAGGAAGTCAAAGAATTCTGTTAAGAACAATGAATAAGGACCAGGAGGTCGATAGATTATTATGAACAGAACAGCTTTTTGGTTTCTCCAGTTTGGGCAGGTGATTGATAGGATAAGGCTTTCAAATGAGCAAGACTCATTATTAATTTTGTTAATTTTAGGACTCAGGAGTAAACTAGAATGTGAAATTACTGCCACCCCACCTCCCCGGCCTGAGCTCCTGTCAGCTTGAAAGTTAACATGACTCTGTGGGGTGGCCTCATTTAATCTGACATAATCATCTTGTTGAAGCCAAGTTTCAGTTAAAGCTAAAAGATCAATATTATAATCGTTAATTAATTCATTAACTAAAAGTGATTTGGAGGAAATTGACCTAATGTTTAGCAATCCACATTTTACATGCTTTTGAATATTCTCAAATCATACATACAAAAACATTTCACTCTGAACAAAAGTTAGGACCATGTTACAGTTGGCAGCGAACTTTGAGCAAGATAAAGTCAGTTATAATATTAAAACCCTCAAAAAACAACTAAAGGCCTTCATAAAAACTCACCTTTCAGATCCAGTTGGGCGCTTCTTTTTGACCCTGTGCTGAACGTGCTTTGCCACTAGAGGGAGACATTCCTTTAAAAATATAGCAAAAGGGCTGTTCACAAACTGTCCTGCAGGTGGCAGTGTGCACCGTACAATCCACTGGGGACGAGGAGCAGGATTTAAGCCTCAGACTACAACGTCATAGCTACAGTTTAGCACATTTTGTCATTTGTTTTTCCTTCATTGAAAACATGTAACATCCCCATACAGATCTCCAATATGTATTAGAGGATTTTAACTGAATAATATTGATGTTTTGTTTGAAAAATTATGTGTGTGTCTGTTGATTGAAACAGGGAAATAAAACAAACACTGCTTTTCAAATTGTTCTATTGTTTCATATGTATTTTAACAGAATAAATAAATATAAATAAATAAACAATCTGTAATCGCTGTATGTTTTGGCATTAGATTTTAGGGAGACCACAAGATATTAAGGGAATATAACATTTTTTTTAAATTAAATGGTGTAAAATGGCGAGATTTATAAAGAAAACAATATCAAATTTATTTTATCTTGCAAAGAAATCAAGATTTTTTTTTGATGTATCGGCACCTTTGCTGTTCCAGTCTCTGTTATTGCATTCATATTTACAATATTTATGACGTGTTCTCATGTTTTTCTAATTATGACTTAGTTTGTTGGGATGGAACCTGTGGTAAATGTTTATAATAGTTTTACATCTGTGAAGTTGCAATTTGTGAAGAAATTTTGAAAAATATAAGTGGAAAATTACAGGAAGTAAAGCTGAGATCTAAAACAGAATGCCTCTGTGATGTCATCAATAGGCGACGCGTAGTTTAAAATACAGGCACAATTTACAACAACTGACACGTTTTTCGGACAGTTTAAACCATCATTCAACAAAATAAAGGTGTTATCGGATATTATTTAATGTTTAATCATAACTATTGTGTCATTTATTACAATTTATTTATTATTTATTATTATTTTGGCCCTTGTTTACAGTCTGGTTGCTAGGTAACAGCTTTGGAATTACCTCTAACTATGTCAAATTTGCTGCTCATGTTCAACCAGGAAGTGACATTATTAACTTTACGAAAAACGAATGTCAAACTGGGGAAAACAGGTAAAATGTTTGGTAAAATCTTCAATGTAATCACGTCGACTACGTCATAGTGAACTGTGTTTTCATGACGACGTTTGACAATGTGTCCCTCTTTTTCTTGACCTGGTCACTCAACATTCTTTCCAATAATTCAAGGCACAATACAGGCAAAACTCAGATTTGTACTTTTTTTAAACATTTGTTTTGTAGGCGACTATTTGTAGGATTTTGATGCATTGATATCTAATTCAAAGTCTGATTTACTTCCAAAAATGAGGTGGAATTTCACTTTTTACGACAATTTTCAGTAACACTAAACACTACTAGAATGCACTAGAATCTCCACTGTATTTACATTTTGTATCTAATATGTTGACAAAATTAAGCAAGACCTGGTGGTTTTAACATTTTTCAGATGTATGTCCAAAGTATACGCAATTTTGGCCATTTTTACACACACAATGCCTTATTTATAAAAACGTTACATGATTAAAAACTTGAAATGTGTTTCTTTTTCTTGTGTTGTACGTACCACAGAAAATAGTTCAAAAAGCAATCTATAAATTTCAGATTTTTCCCCATCCACCTGCAGTGTCTCACCTTAAAGATTAAAACAAGAGCACACGCAAACAAAAGGACAGTTTCAAGTGTCATTTTCTTTTAACAGCGTTTGATTTAGACTTTTTTTTTTTTTTTTTTTAACCTAAAATGATGCTTTCTCTATCAATAATCCAGAGCGACCCAGAGGAGGTTTGGGGCCAGTGGTTCCCCGGGTCATGTCACTGGACCATGAGACATAATCCACTGTGAATGGACTGCTCTTCCCGTTGGAGCTCATGGTTTCAACATGGCATGACGACCACACAGCTCCAGCTCCACCCGCACGGCACACACTTCACGTGCCGAAGTGATGTGAAGTCCAATTCCTTAAGAGTTTCTAATATTTTTTAGAATTGATAAATGTTGGTAAAGAGCCGCTTGTTAAAGTCTGAAGTCTTTTCCAGGCTGGTTCACAAACACATTCCATTTTTTCAGCCTGATGTCGGAAAACCGGAGTTGAATTTTTTATTCTTGGTGCAGTTTTGAATTGAAGTGGTTATGACAGCTCTGACAAAAGGATCAAATGCAAGAGGTGTTTTTATTTTGACAATTCAGGCTTCAGAAACATTCGAAAGTCCAGAATGGAGGGAAAAGTGAAGTGGAACATAATGAGATTTCAATGATGTAACTGAATGGGATTAACCTCAGAAAATATGAAAAATGTAAGGGATTTTGTGAAATGAAAAGCACTTTGGTGCATACGAGTGATGTCAGAGCCGGGTTTAAACACATTTACTACACAGTGTTTAAAGTTTATCGGTTCCATTAATTGGAGATTGTGTTATTTAGATTTTTTAATCCAGATTTTTAAATTTTCCCGGACAAATCCTCACAGATATGTTGACCCACTGAAGTTTTTCATTTTATACAGATAAGTTACATAATTTACCACAGATGAAACTCTGAGAAAATTCTGAGACTTAAAATCCTTTGCATTTTGATCTGATGTCAGTTGAACCTTGAAAACGTGTCGTGTGTTTCACTTTTGCACGTTCTCTTGAAGGAGCCTTTTAAAAGGTTCATGCAAAAGTCTATTTTTGGTTCATTTTCGCAACAGCGAGGTTTGGACGATCCAAGTGAGACACCAGACTGTGGGAAAAATGTTACATTTTGATTCTTGGAAAAATGTATTACTGGTTTTTCATCACGCAACGTGAGGCATTTTACGTGAAGACAATGACCAAAATTGCAAATATTTGGGAAACTGAAAAACTGATTGAGCCAGATTAAATTTCATGCTTCATTTTGTTGAAATACATTAAACCCAAAAAGAAAATACTGTATGTTGAAAGTTTTTTTTTCTGAATATTGCCATCAAAATTCAGATTTGGCCTCATTGGCCTCATGCTAAAACTTCAAACATCGACAAACCCTTCTGTGCGATCTGTCAAAGTCTGGTTCAGTCAAATATTGTCCAGTTTGTTGTGTGTAGGAGCTACTTTAAGGCGATTCAAGCGATAAAACATCTTTGGGAGCAGATTGGACAGTGCTGTTGTTTCACTGACACAAAAAGAAAAAAAAATCTGTTTTGCTCCAGAAATAAAAAATGCCGCCCATTTTCACCCTAAAAAGATGACGTTTTAGAGAAAGTAGAAATAATTTCATCAGAATCAGTTTTTATTGGCGTCACTGAACAAAAATCACAAACTAGGAACTTGCTTCGACTTTAAGAAGCAACAGATTGAAACATATAATTCTAGAAAGTTATCTGTCTACGTCTAGAATGTCAAAGATGTATGAAGTTAATAATGACTCTTGAAAAAGGTAACATGCAAAAAGTAAATGGATGCATAAATTGGACACAATCTACACAACCTTAAGGTCTTAAGGTCCGGTAATAAGTTAGTACTTTAGTTCTAAACATCCTGGATCATTAGTGAAGAGTATTATTGTTATTATTTTATTATTATGTGAAAGTTTATTTAGTTTCAGTCCAATCATATTTCATTCCGTCACACATGAATACAACAAAACAAGTAGATTGTGTCCAATTTATGCATCCATTTACTTTTTGCATGTTACCTTTTTCAAGAGTCATTATTAACTTCATACATCTTTGACATTCTTGACGTAGACAGATAACTTTCTAGAATTATATGTTTCAATCTGTTGCTTCTTAAAGTCAAAGCAAGTTCCTAGTTTGTGATTTTTGTTCAGTGACGCCAATAAAAACTGATTCTGATGAAACAATTTCTACTTTCTCTAAAACGTCATCTTTTTAGGGTGAAAATGGGCGGCATTTTTTATTTCTGGATCATTACATGTTCATGTTCAATTTTTGTTGTTTTTGAAAAACACACAAAAATGTATTATACTATTCGATTAAAGATTACAAGTAAGTATAACTTGACTCTGCAGAAAAATACGTGCAATAATTTACGGTTTTGTCATTCCATTCCCGTAGCTGTTGCACGTTTTGTTGTTGTGATGTTTTTGCATTTACGTAAAACAACACACGTAAATGCAAAAACGTAAATTACGCTCGTATTTTTCTGGAGAATAGGTTGCACTTGAACCAAAACGTGTACGTCTTACACTTTTTCACTGCAAACCTTCACACAATCATTTACGCCACTTCAGAAAAAAAATAAAAAATAAAATAATTCTTCACACGTTAATGATCAGTAAAAGTTAATGAAGTGCGTGGATTTGAAAATAAAAACGCTCAAACTTGACCCACATTCAGCGCAGATCCATCCTCCTGGAGACGTTACGTAGCGTTCTGGAGCATCTTTTTACGTCTCTTTCCTCTCCGCGTTCCCGTGCGCGTGCCCCGTGTGAACAGAGCCTCCTCGCGCAGTTTTTTTTTTTTTTTTTTTTTTTTTTTTTTGGAGCGTAGCCTGTTTGTGGGATCCAGCGCCCCCCTTTCCCTCCCCTTTCTCCCTCTCTCTCTCTCTTTTTTTAATTTATGCGCATATTAATTGCTCCCCATTGTCGTCCCCACCGTGGGATACGACATGCAAATGCGACGTGCGCGGGACGGGAGGCGCGTGCGTGCGTCAGAGAGGAGAGAGGGCTGCGCCAGGGCTCCAGGGCCGCGCCAAAAGTCGCTGGTGCCGAAGAAGCTGCGGTGCGTAACATGCGTTTGACACTTTGGGCGAAAGACACGTGGTTTTACGCCTTCTTCGGCACAAAACGTACACGTAATGTTACGACAAACGGCGAGGGCGAAGAAGAGTGAGACGATAAATCCCGTGGGAATTAATTAGAGCGTGTTCAAGTGGGATAAACCGGGGTGAAGTGTTACGAACGTCTGATGTGCGCGCGTTTCGATCATTTGCGCGTGTTTCGGTGGCAGGGAAATGAAGAAACGACTTGGATGAGTGGCGAAACGTCTTCGGTCTTAAAACGTTCGCTCGGTTGACAGAATTGAATTTTCTTTTGGTGGGGAATGTTGGGGAAAGTGGGACAATCTTGAGTAAAGTGGGCCAGTCAAGGCTGATTAGATTTTATGATTTTGAAAAACGTGTAACTTTGAATTTACGTGAATTGAAAATAAATGTGTGTGTGTGACGAGAATACAACTGCAGCTTTTGTGTTTTTTCTTGGGTTTTCTTGGGCAAATTAACATATTTGTAGTGTCCCACGTTAGCAATAGTATCTAACTTGGGAATTAACATATTAAAATAACAACTACAAATAATTTAAGTTTGCAGATGTATAAAACGAAGAGTTTTTGAGAAGAAATGCCATCTTCCTTGTGTAGAAATTTCAAGATAGACGTCTAGAGTTTTTCAAAAATGTAGACTGTTCAGGGAATTTCATTTACAACAAAATTAAGAAGCTGCATTTTCAAACTTTACCCATATGATGACTTTTATATTTTTGTGTTGTTGTTTTTTTGTGCCAAAAAATGAAGATATTTGTAGTGTCCCATGCACTTCATCCAAATTTGAGTTGAGGTCCGTGTGTGTGAGAAGGAAAAGCAACTTCTGTGTGGGATATTTCTGATGTTTTTTCCCCCAGTGTTTTTAAAAAAGCTTTTCAAAAATGCATTAAATTAGAAACATTTCATTTAGAAAAAAAGCTGAATTTAAAATGTCAGTGGTTTATTTGTGAGGATTTGAGCTCAGAGTCCAGAGACAGAGTGGGGCGTCTGTGGCACTGGTCCATCGGGAATTACAGTCATCATGAAGTCAGAGCAAAAATAAAGCAAGTATTCAGTTTTCTTTGAGTAACACGAGGCCTGTTATGTTACTCTTTGGTATTATTCATGTTTGTGGGAAAGAAATAAACCTCAAACACTTTAAAGAACTAAAAAAGTCAGCTTTTTACACTTTGAAATTGAAATGAACTTTAAAAAGCTAAAATGTTAAGAGTAAAGTTAATACTGAAACATACAAAAATATACTGAAAATACAGCACGCAGACTTTTTTCTGAGATTAAAAAAAAAAAGTCAAACAACAAAAAAAGTTCCAATTCATGACACAAACCTCTCACTGGCTTCAGAAAAGTAATCTAAAAAAAAAAAAAAGTAATATAAAACCATATTAATAAACAAAAAAATAAATAACTAAATAAATACTAGCGTTGATATATGACGTGATGCGTTCATGCTGTTGCAGAAAAGCAGGAGAACACAAACTGTTGCAGGCCTGTTTTATATTTGACATGAACCTTGACCTTTCCAAATGAACTTCTACTGTAATTTCACTAAAAAACCGAAGAAGAACATCCATTTTAACCCAAATTGTTTTGTGAGGTCCAGTTTTATTTAGTCGAAATATTTTTTGTTGAAGTTTAGTTGAAGTCGACTCCTTTAAAGAATAAAACTGTATCCAACTCAACAGCAACAGATGATATAAAGACTTCTGTAACTTTGGTGAATTGAACACAACATATGCTTGAATAAATGTTGATTCAGTGTAAATTCAACACAACGTGGAACAGTTGAAAATATAAATATTGAGTGAATATTGATTTAATGCTGAAATCAGTTTTTCAATGGTGTTTTAACGCTTTAATGACGTTGATTCACCGCCAAAACTCCAACAAATGGCAACTGTTGATTCAACCAAAAACACCTGAGACAAAATCAAAGAAGAACCAATGCCCTTTTGCTAAGATTATTTATTATTTGTCGTCATTTGTTTTGTTGCTGTGATATTTATTGCCACGGGTTCATTTTAAGCAATTGACTTTTTTTATTGTGAGTTTCGACCAATATTTGAATTCGTCAATGTAAGACAATCCGTTTTTGTGTCAGTTTTATTATTTGTGTTTTCATTTTTAACGCTTCTTTTTCTTTAGTAATTAACACGCGTCACTTTCCTGCGTAAAACCTGCGCGTAAAACGTTATTCTTCCCAAAAGAACAGAAACGTTGCTAAAACCTCATAAAACAATCACTTTTCTTTCCGTTTTCTCTTGAAACGATTAACAAACAGTAGAATAAATACCCGGACGTATCATTTTAACTTCTGGACCGTACAGTGCGCGCGCGCCGGTCACGTTTACGCGCGGCACAGGCCTCGTCCCGGTGTCCGTCCCGCTCTCTCCGCTCATTCCTCCACACGCTGCTCCTCACGCGGCCTGCTCCCGGAGGACCCCCACTGCGCATGCGCGTCTCGCCTCGCTCTCGACGCTCGCTGCGGCGGCGGGTGAGGCGCTTTATTCAAGGAGGAGAGAAGAGAAGAAGAGAAGAAGAGAAGAAGAGCAGGGTGAAGGCTCTGGACACACTCTGAACAGCTCCGGAGGCCTCGTGAATCCCACACAGCATTTACGTCTGTTATTTTACTCCAAACGACTCATTTTGGAATCAGTGTTGACATATTTGTGTTAAGGTCGACGTAAATTGTTTAAATGTTGTGTTTTGCGAGTGGATTATACAGTCTTAACGTCACTTCAGACAAATTGAAGGAAGCTTCTATAATGGCACATAAAAGAATATTATTTTAACTGTAATAAAATCTTAAAAAATATAAATAGTCGGAGCTAAACGTAACGTAAACGTGTCGAAATGTAGGTTATAACGTGCATTTACAGTATTTTCCTTTTCTCCACGTGTGAAAACAACACTTTAAACCTTACAAAATCATCTTTACATTTATTTATAACAATATGCAACTTTAGCAGAGCATTTGGCCTGTATTATATTTCAATATGCCTAACTTAAATAAACTGTGCACTGATAAAATAAACAATTTCATATTGGCTTTGATCCTCGTGCTTTATAAACACACACGTCTCAAATATCTACAAGTTAAAGTGAAAAGTTGCGTGTTTTGTTTTGGTTTTTTAAGTATCTGAAGTGATTACGTCATTTTTGATCAACAGATTGAAAATAACACCTGGATTGAAGTCGAAGCGTCTTGATTTTAAAAACTACATGTCCATTTTTGAAGCTTTTTCTATAATTTACGCCTGATCGAATGAGGGATCACACCGAACTGATTTATTTATTTATTTTTAATACTAAGACCGATAAATTACCAATTTGTATTCGTTCCAACCAAAGAAATATTGGGCTGAAGCAAAACAAACATCACAACTCAACATTTAAGTCATATTATCCACCGAATTTCGTCGTAAATTCAGCGCTACCTTTTGCTCTTTTTTCACGCTTCCTTTTCACGTCCTGCAGCTCTGGCCTCGGTCGAATGGCACCAGGATCTGTTTCGTCGTGAATGTTTTGCGTTGTCCTATAAATACATTTGTGAACGTCCGCCGCAGAGACGCGTTTCTACGACGAAAACGCCGTGTACGTGTGTCGTGTGTGACAAGAACACGGTGTACGTGCGTTTCAGGCTCATTTACTGCCACTGAAACACCGCCTCGGTCTGGAAAGCAAATGTGCAAACGAATCCCGACAAATACTGGGATGAAATGTCCGTGTTTGGGCTTCGTTTTTACGCACTAAACCGCGGTGCACGCAGGGGCTTTTTGCGGCCTGCTGCAGCCTAAACGTGCGTGAGAGCGTCCATCAGCAGCGCGTTCAAAGTGAGCCCCAATCAAAGAAAGAAAGAAAGCCTGCGCGCTCCCCACGTCTCCCCCTCAGCGCGGACACGCATTTCTGCCTCATTAGCATTTATGCAAATCACTTTCTAATTGCACGCGTAATGACTGTGGCGTGGGAGCTTTTTTTCTCTCTTCTCTCCCTTCTCCGCCATGTTTCTCGTTTCGGCGCGTTTTGCAGGACGCCTTCCCCCCTCTGCTTCGTTCTTTTTTGCTCGAAAACAAAAGCTTGGAAGCGTTTATTTCGAAGCGTTCATCGGAATGGAATCTTAAAAACGCTTTGACCGTCAATTTGGGGAAGCGCGAGAGGAGAGAGAGGGACGACGTGCGAGCTGCGTGCCAGCGGGACAAAAGACGTGCCCCCAGTGCCTTTCCCTTCTCCCTGCGCGTCAGTAAAAGGACTTGGAGGTGAGTGTGTGCTTTGGTTTTACGCACGCATCCTGTGGCTCCGCGGCACGATGATGGAATGCAGAGTGCAAAGTGGCTGCGCGTAAAAGCATGTGGGAAAGAGAAACACAAAACAGGGCAGAGCTGATTAAAGATAGAGGTGGAAGAAACGTGCAAAATGTGACAAAACGTCACAAATATTCAATACATTCAAACTGTCTGCGTACAGAGCTCCTCAGAACACACTCACACGTGACATGAGAGCGCCAAGCCTTGGCTTGAAGCAGGCAACACAATAATTTTTATTTCTTATTGTTATAAAAAGTTATAAGCAATTAAAGACAACTAAATTTGACTGTAACAAATGGCCCACTGTCAGGGTCGGTTGTCACAATGTGTGGGGCTGGTTGTTATCATTTTCTGTCAAAACAGGTTTAAAAAATACTTGTATTGATCTGTAAACCGTGTCAGATCCAGCTTTACACAAGATATAACCATCACCATCATGAGGCTCCATTATGTCCCATAAGACAACCAGCCCCACAACCCATGACACAACCAACCCCAGGCTCCATGAGACAACCAGCCCCAGGCTCCAAGAAACAACCAGCCCCAGGCTCCAAGAGACAACCAGCCCCAGGCTCCAAGAAACAAGCAGCCCCAGGCTCCAAGAGACAACCAGCCCCAGGCTCTATGAGACAACCAGCCCCAGGCTCCATGAGACAACTAGCCCCAGGCTCCATGAGACAACCAGCCCCAGGCTCCAAGAGACAACCAGCCCCAGGCTCAATGAGACAACCAGCCCCAAGCTCCACGAGACAACCAACCCCAGGCTCCATGAGACAACCAGCCCCAGAGCCCATGACACAACCAGCCCTGAGCTCTGGGTTTTAAGTGAATATTAGATTTTTTACATTCCCATTACCTACAGGCTTTAACAACACAGAGTTACACAGACCTGTAAAAACAGACAAATTGTCCTTTTATTTAAAAGTTTTTGTGTTATTGGAAAAATGTCTCTTTATCTTAATGTTGATAATATCAAGCCACAGCGCCCCCTGGTGTGACTATAAAAAGCCATAAGACAACCGGCCCTGGTCTCCCCTAAAGTCAAATCAAATCAAATCAAATCAATTTATTTTTATAATGCCCAAAATCACAACAACAGTTGCCTCGATGGGCCACAGGTAAAAGCAGTTCAGATAACTGTCCCAGAATGCCCCTGTCCTTTGACCCTCCTTCGCGGCGAGAAAAAACTACAAAAAACCCCACGGGACAAAGTAGAAACCTCGGGGAGAACCACAGTGAAGCAGAGATCCTACTCCCACGGACGGACAGGCTGCAGATGAACTAGGACTGACGCATCCACTTGGACTGTGGAGCCAGAACCACTCAAGAGGGAGGTGGCTTTAAAGAGTTCCTCCAGGCGGACGAGGAGCAGTCCACCAGTGTAGAGAGATCCTCCAGCAGGAGATGAGGAACAGTTCATCTAAAGTAGAAGGAGTTCGTCCAGGCAGACGAGGTGTGGCTAATCCAGCTGTCCAGGCGGGTGGCGCATAGATCGTCCAGACAGGTGGGGGTGGGGGTGGGGGGGTCGTCACTGGAGCAGCCGCCGCAGTGTCTGAAACAGTCTCCACTCCCCGGGGGAAGTGGAGAGAAAGAGAAACATGTGAACAGCAATGAACAGACTACAGTTGAAGTAATATTAAATATTGTTGATAGGTAAAGTAGGAAGAACCAGAGGATAGTGTTCAAGCTGCCATACTTCCCCCAGCAGAATTGCTCCAAGGGCAGCGTAGCTAAAACTGTAGGTTTTTATTTCTGTTCCTAACTGGCCTGACCATAAGCTATTGTAGATACATCTTAGCAAACATGCAAATGATAGAGCTCAGTTAAAGATGAAGGAGAGGGAAATCTGACAAAGATTCAGAGCATTCACTTTAAGCTCTCCGTGCGGGAGGATACAGCACACATCTACCTAAACATGTACATTATGTGGAAAATATAGCTGCAATAAAGATGGAGGTGGAGAAAGGTGCAAAATGTGACAAAATGTGACACATATTCAATGCACTTACTTCGTATTCCATTCATTAACTGGCTGCATCTCAGTAAACATGCAAATGATGTGTAAAATATAGCTCCAGTAATTACCTCATGTTCATCAAAATAAAACCTACAGCACCATAAACGACGCCTCCCTTTATTCCCAAACAAGGAAAAAAAATAAAACGATAAAATGACCCTGAAATATGACCCTAAATACACTACAGGTGTATAGTAGATTCTTTTGACATCATTTGAATGGGCTGTCGTCTTATTCTGCAACTGTAGAATTGATAAAGCTGGAGCATGTGTTTAATGCGACTGATGAAGACACGTTTCTCTGTCAATCAAAGATACTCTTTTCTTTAATTGATCATGTTCAGTGCATTAAACATAAAGCTTGTGTTGTCCAGAGAGCTGAAAGCCGCTATAATCTGCGTTCACGTGACATTTATTATTTGTTTGTCCCTCGAGTACCGACTGGTTGGGATTCTACAAGGCATGTTTCCACTGGTTCACTTTGGAGTGGAACGGAGCGGTCCAGTGTCTCTACTACCATAAGTGATCAGTATCACCCCATTTTGGGGCCGTAAGAGGTACTAGCTATAGCCAGAGGATGCTAGCTTTCTTTAAACCCCCAGAATGGTTTAACATCATAGAACTAATTAAACCTGGAAGATGAACCCAAAATGGCGCCCTGTTTATTCCTATGGCGTGTGCTCATTGACGCATGACCCCCAAAAAAGTTCTTTACTTCCGCGTTACTTCCTGATACGGAGGCTGCCATCTTTGCTTTACTTCCTGATACGGAGGCTGCCATCTTTGCTTTAGGGCGCCACGTGACGACAATCCCCCATGATGCTTTGAGCGACGTGAACGACCACGCAGCTGCAAGTTTTTGTGTTAACGTTAGCTTGTGTGATTGTAATTGTATTCTTCATGTTAGACACACGTGAAAGCGTCTGAAATGAAATAAAATACAACTTACAGCTATCACTAGTCGAGCCTTTTCCACGAGCTTCTGTTTGTATCCGACGCTCGTTCACGTGACTCGCACATGTTTGCGGTGACGTCACTTCATATAAAAACGGTAATTTCAGTGATTTTAGAAACGGCAGAAAAGAGCATGTCCTTCTATTTTATTTAAATACTTATAATAATTAAGTACTGTCTGCAATTATGGGCACAAGAGGCTGCAGTACCTCGCACGGCCACTAATCAATCTGGGACACAGACAGAGGGGGCGTGCCTTATCCAGTTCATTTAATACATCCATGTTTAGCACGAGATGACTGGACAAGAATGAATAATAGAACGGAGATTGAGGTGAAAACAAACGGCCAAAAGCAGATATAAACTGAAAATAATCATTCCTCACCGAACGCTGACTTGATCTGGTGGCAAACTGTTGTATTTCCAGTGATTATTACTTTATTTGTTGAGCCGACAGAATTAGCAAATCAAAAGTAGCACGCGTTAGCATCAGCTGTTTCCTGTTTATCGACGCACGACACTCGCTTCAAGATCCAAAATACAGTACAGTATTTCCACTTCATAATGCGTCTAAAATCAGCCAAACCAAAGGCATTACATAAAGAGACATGAAGCCCTGACGTGGAGGCGCAGGGACGTGGAATAAATACAGAAAAAGCTGCCACTAAACCGGAAGGTAGTTTCTTGTTTAGTGTAGCTTTAGCCACGTCTTACAGCGACACAAACTTGGAATTACTAATGCGTTTTTGTGAATGGCTGAGATCGGATTTATGAAGAAAAAGTATAATTCAGGTACGAGTTAGATTTGATTTCATTTATTAAGAAAACATGAACATGAAAGACAGGTTAATAGATAAATAAATAAGGCATTTAAAACCAAAAGTGCAGATTTATACTGTTTTGACGTAATCTCTCATTCGTGGAGGAATGGTTCGACATGGACACTGTTTTTGAAATCAAGACTGTTTTCAATCTGATGGGAATGGTTTGAGCAGCAGCATTTCCACATCTGCTGCTCTCGTGCCACTTCCACAACTTGAGCAGCTCGAACCATTTCTATCAGATTGAAATTTCGAGTGGAAGTTGAAATACCAGCATTTCTAAAACAAATCTCTTTGAAGCCATGTCTATCATTTAAACAATTAGTTTTTCTATTTAGCAGAAAGTCTGTTCTTTGTTCATAAAATATTGAATAATATTTACAAGAAATAGCAGAGAGTTTGGGAGTTCAACCATGGCTGTATTAAATGAACTGGATAAGGCACTCTGTCCGTGTCCCAGATTGATTAGTGGCCGTGCGAGGTACTGCTGCCCCTTGGACCAAGCCTTTTTCTATACTTGCACATTATAATTATCGGTATTTAAATACAATAGAAAGACATGTTCTTTTTACATGTTTCTAAAGTCACCGAAATTACTGTTTTTATATTGAGTGACGTCACAGTAAACATGAGCGAGCCACGTGAGCGAGCCACATGAACGAGCACGTCGGACGATACAAACAAAAGCTAGACAAACGATACCTGTAAGTTGTATTTTATTTCATTTCAGGCGCTTTCACATATGATCTAACATGATAATACAATTACGATCGTATAAGCAAACATTATTACAAAAACTTGCAACTGTGTGATTTCTCCTGTCACTCTAAGCATCATGGGGGATTGTCGTCACGTGGTGCCCCTAAAGCAAAGATGGCAGCCTCTGTATCAGGAAGTGATGCAGAAGAAAATAACTTTTTTTCCGCCATGTGCCAATGAGCACACGCCATAGGGATCAATACGGCGACATTTTGAATTCATCTTCCAGGTTTATTAAAGTTCTATGAGTTCAAAGCAATGTTAAAGTGAATAAACCAGGATACTTAATGAGTTGCTTGACTGCTTTAGACCAAAATTGTGAATTAAAGCTGAAGTACACACATTTAGGTTTACACATTGACTTCACACTGAATTTACAACACGCTGTCATTTAATTTGTCACAATATTAATAATGATCCAACACACAGCCTCCTCTTTAGCTTCATTGATGTACTAGATCCTTCCACTGTTGAAAAAGACTCTGGACTCAGGACAAACTGGAAATGAGAGCTCGGTTTGAATATTGGACAGATATGCGTCTGAAAAAAATCCGATATGACTGATGCCGATATTAGCATTAGGGCTGCACAATATATCGCAAAAGTATCGAAACAAAATATATCACACCAAAGTCTTCATCTAATAGAAATGTTCTGTTTTTAAACTGAAAACATTGAAAAGGGAAAATCATTAATAAAATCATGCTTTTTCAAACTAAATTAGCCTCGGTTTTATATTTGTTGTTTTTTATTTAAACATAACAGACATTATTGCATCAAATATAGGGCCGCAACAATCAGTAGAATCATCGACTACAAACAATTGCAGTTGTATTTTGATGATGTCATCGTTCTCTGGACCAAACAGACTCTAAAACACAAACTTAAAGACTTTTACAACAAAAACAGTGACATTATTAAAGAAAAACGGCAAAAAAGAATAAACCAATTCTGATTTTCCTTAATTATACACTTTATTCATTCATAAATATTCTCTCTCTAGAAGCCTTCATTAACAATATTTCAACATTTATTTGGTTAAAAATTTTTGTTTGTTAGTTTCAATCTACACTAGAAATAATCGCTGACTAGTTGACGACTAAAATAATCATTAAATTCAGCCTTAGTCAAAAAGTGTTTTTAGATATTGCAATAATATCGATATCGCAGATCTTAATAGCCGTATCACAATCATTTCCAACATAGTGCTGCCCTAATTAGCATCAAGACATTGTCCATGACACAAACAGGAGTAAACAGTCATTTCCACCTTCAGGTGTGCAGAGGTACGACTGCAGAGGTACGACTGCAGAGGTACGGCTGCAGAGGTACGGCTGCAGAGGTACGGCTGCAGAGGTACGGCTGCAGAGGTACGGCTGCAGAGGTACGGCTGCAGAGGTACGGCTGCAGAGGTAGGACTGCAGAGGTACGACTGCAGGGGTACGGCTGCAGAGGTAGGGCTGCAGAGGTACGGCTGCAGAGGTAGGGCTGCAGAGGTAGGGCTGCAGAGGTAGGGCTGCAGAGGTACGGCTGCAGAGGTAGGGCTGCAGAGGTACGGCTGCAGAGGTAGGGCTGCAGAGGTACGGCTGCAGAGGTACGGCTGCAGAGGTAGGACTGCAGAGGTACGGCTGCAGAGGTACGGCTGCAGAGGTAGGGCTGCAGAGGTACGGCTGCAGAGGTAGGGCTGCAGAGGTACGGCTGCAGAGGTACGGCTGCAGAGGTACGGCTGCAGAGGTACGACTGCAGAGGTACGACTGCAGAGGGACGAACGACTGCAGAGGTACGGCTGCAGAGGTAGGGCTGCAGAGGTACGGCTGCAGAGGTAGGACTGCAGAGGTACGGCTGCAGAGGTACGGCTGCAGAGGTAGGGCTGCAGAGGTATGGCTGCAGAGGTACGGCTGCAGAGGTACGGCTGCAGAGGTACGGCTGCAGAGGTAGGGCTGCAGAGGTACGGCTGCAGGGGTACGGCTGCAGGGGTACGGCTGCAGGGGTACGGCTGCAGAGGTACGGCTGCAGAGGTACGGCTGCAGAGGTACGGCTGCAGAGGTACGGCTGCAGAGGTAGGGCTGCAGAGGTACGGCTGCAGAGGTAGGACTGCAGAGGTACGGCTGCAGGGGTACGGCTGCAGGGGTACGGCTGCAGGGGTACGGCTGCAGAGGTACGGCTGCAGAGGTACGGCTGCAGAGGTAGGACTGCAGAGGTACGGCTGCAGAGGTACGGCTGCAGAGGTAGGGCTGCAGAGGTACGGCTGCAGAGGTACGGCTGCAGAGGTACGGCTGCAGAGGTACGGCTGCAGAGGTAGGGCTGCAGAGGTACGGCTGCAGAGGAACGGATGCAGAGTAACGGCTGCAGTGGTACGGCTGCAGAGGTACGGCTGCAGAGGTACGGCTGCAGAGGTACGGCTGCAGAGGTACGGCTGCAGAGGTAGGGCTGCAGAGGTACGGCTGCAGAGGTAGGACTGCAGAGGTACGGCTGCAGGGGTACGGCTGCAGGGGTACGGCTGCAGGGGTACGGCTGCAGAGGTACGGCTGCAGAGGTACGGCTGCAGAGGTACGGCTGCAGAGGTACGGCTGCAGGGGTACGGCTGCAGGGGTACGGCTGCAGGGGTACGGCTGCAGAGGTACGGCTGCAGAGGTACGGCTGCAGAGGTACGGCTGCAGAGGTACGGCTGCAGGGGTACGGATGCAGAGGGACAGCTCGTTACCCAGTCTCTGTCCATCATCCAAGCACCATTACATCGCTCTCTTACGCACACTGCACTAAACCTGGACCAAACCAAGTCTATATTAGTCCATTTATAGTGTGGTTTTTCATCTGCGTTCAAGACGTCATTGCTCCAAAAATCGACTTTTAGATAATATCGTGAATGTTGTTTTGAAAATATACAAAATTTCAATATTGTGTATGACGATTATGGTAAAAATGTTACAAAAAGGTAACATTTCTGCACTTTTGTGATTCATTTCACAGACATTTCAAATGTATCTGATAATTAATCCTCAATTAATATGTTTTAAAGATATGTTTAAGGCAAGACACAACAGGCAGTTTGCTCTCTCAACACTTCGGCTTTCATGTGGAAACAACAAAAAAGGCGAAATTTGAATTTTTACAACAATTTTCAGTCCAATCTACTTTAACTAAATAAGATATTCAATATCCCTCTGTAAATTTTTTTGCAACTAATATATGTTTAAAATTAGCCAAACATTTTTACCTGGTTCTGTCCATTTTTCACTTTTGAAATGTCCCCAATATGTGTATTTTTGGCCATTTTTACACACAAAATGCCTTATTTCTACATGAAAACATTACATGATGAAAAAGTTGAAATATTTTTTTCCCCTTACATTTAAGTGAGTAAACTACAGGGGAAGTTTCAAATTGATATCTTTAAATTGAAGATTTTTTTCTGTTCACCTGCAGTGTCTCACCTTAAACACACTTCTGTTGGATTGGCCTAATATTGTCTAAATATTGTAAATGGGATACTCGAGATACTCAAATAGCTCACTCCTTCCTGTTTTTTAGATCAATATTGTGATTTCAGAATCTCAATGGAAAATGTTTCAGTTGCTGCAGCTCCAATAAATATCCAAGACACAATTTAAAATGTCCATAATATAAAAGAGGGGCGCATGGGTGTCATCGATTATTACTCTGTAGCAGACAAAAGCACAATATGCACAACTAATTCAAATCAAGTCACAACAAAGTCTTAAAGTGCGTATGACAGGTTTTCATGATTTTATCGTTTTGACTTTATTCAGTGTATTAATACCTCTTGTAAATGTAAATTATAGTTTTATGCAAATCAGGTCGCTGTTTGTGGAGAAAAGTTGAAAAATCTGTTGAAAATTACAGCAAGTAAACAAATTGATGACATCACACTATGGCGCCAAAGGTTATGCATAATTTACACAAAACAAACAACTTTTTTGGCCCTTTAAACATTGATTCAACAAAATAAAGGTGTCCATATGAATTTTTATTTGTCAAATGAAAAAATATGTGACATTAAACAAGTTTTGGTGCACTGTACAGGATGGTTTCTAGTGTGATGTCATCATTTACAACCAGGAAGTAAAATTTAAAACCTAAATAAAAAAAAAATGGCTAAACTAGGGTAAAATTTGTAAAGATTTTAGAAGAATTTAAAATATATTTATCTTAACTGCATTTTAGTTGAAAGAGTAGTCCAACCTGTGAGAGGCACTTTGATTGTTCTGTAGACGTTAAAATACAGGAAGCGGTGCTAGCATCGCGGTAGCATTTAGCCCGTAGCTTAGCATTCTTGGATAGCAGGACAAATTTTGCCCGCTTGACCACTTTATTCTTCTCCATGTCTTTGTGTATGTATTTAGAGCAACACACTAAACTCTGCCTTTGCTCTTGTATTTGCTGAACGGTGTGTGAGAAAGAGCTGTTGTTCTACATTAAAATGAATGGACCGCAGCTTGGTTAGTGGCTGTTCCCTCTGATGCGGGTCGTATCTTTGTCCTCTTTAAGGTGCACTATATAAGTTTTCTCACTGAGGATCTGCCGCCTGCTTGTCTCCATGGAAACATTATGGCTCTGTCTAGAATCCCCCGCAGTACGGCATTAAAACGTCTCCACGGAGCCGAGCAGACGACATGGAGTTACAGGTCAGATCTGTGCAGAGGCAAGCCCGTTCACAGTAGGAATGCGAGGTAGTTTTAAGCAATAACATATTTAACAAAAAAACAAACAAGCGAGATAGATGCCATAAAGTGGAATATTCCCGGTGTAGAAAAGTTCCACAGTGCACCTTTAACACAGAGCACATTTCCCGTCTGCACGCTGACATTGTGTAGAAGTGAAGGTTGAGGACGTGGACCTGCTGGAGATAAAGACATGATGAATCCTGTACCTTTACGGTTCAGACACTCAGATGGATGACTACACAAGAGCTGCCTATAGTCCCACGTATGGGAAATAAGTGGAGGGGTGTAAAAAAAAGAGGGTATGGCACGAAAATGAGAGCAGATAAACAGGGCCGTCTTCATGTGTTAGTGGGCCCCGGGGCTGAGAGAGGCCCCAATTAAACGTGTTTAATACAAAAAAAATTATATCGCTGAGTCCTGACCTGAGATATTTGTCATTAAATTCAATATAACAGGCACAATACAGGTGGGCGATGAGGATTTTCTGTATTAAAAAAAAAAAAAAAAAAGGAAACATTTAATTTCCATGGTATAAATGTGATTCTTAAAAACTAGAATATACAATTTTAAAAACTGAAGATTTTGTGGTATAATACATCCATGCATACAGTGAAGAACTAATATGAATCAACATTTCTGGAAGTATTTGTCCAGTAAAACCTAAAAATCATGATTTTGCCTTCATCAAAAAATAAATGGTAGACAATAGCCAACTATAAACAAATAATGTAAAATCCATTTATTAATGTTTCTTAGTAACATTTTTCTAATGTTACTTACTAAATGGTCCATTTCCATTAGATTTTTCACATTTTATGATATTTTAAGGCTAATCCTAACTTTGTACCATTTTATTATTGTATTCCATTCACAACCATTCCAGAATTTAGATTTGTTTGATATTGTTTAGATTTGTGTTTGCCTGTAAATTGTGATACGTGATGGATCATTTTAGAAACTTAACACTACTTCCATGTCATTTTGACTTTTCTTCACAAACTGTCATATTATACTTAGTAGTATACAAGTACTTAGATATATACTATATCATAATTTTACATTTTGTTAATTGTAAACCACAAGATTAATCTAACACAATTCAGTAATAGAAACAGTCCGTTGACCTCCTGTTGAAAACTGTGAAACAGATAAGCTCCGCCTCTTCATTGTTACGTTTCACTGTATCAAGCAGCAGATTGTCATTTATGTGATTTTACTTTTGAAAAGTGGCTACGTGACATTTTAGAACCCAGCATGTTTCACTGTGTCTTACTTTTTCAAATATTAACAACTAAGTACAGGATGTGGGCGGGGATAGGGGGTAGGTGAAAACAGGACTTTTCTGAGCACTTTAGCCTCAGTTACAGGATTAACTCAAACATGCAGTAATCAATCAAGATACAACTTTGCGTGAACCAATGATGAGGAAACACTGCTGTGACGAGGTTAAAGTTGATTTTGTATAATACGTTCCCTTTAATTCTCACGTATTACCAATTTGACACCATCATTTCTGTTTCTGACCCCACACCAGAAGCATTTAAGGACCATTTCTGTCGATATCTTCCCACTTTTGACACCATCACCACTTGTTGACTCGTTAGCTCGACATTAGACCTCACGCTAGCAGCGATGCACGTTCCGGAGGAGAAGGGTTTTTTGGGGGGGGTTGGACTGTCTGGCTGTGTGGCCCCCACCGAGCTCCAACAATATGTGCGCCACAGAGGGACAAAGGAGCCCGGCTTTGACTTTCTGAGCACGTCACGGCTCCAGACTGGGACTAGACTGGGATCGGGCCGGGGTCTAGACCGGACCGGGACTTTTAAGCGTGAGACCGTCGGAGGTTCACAGATGCAAAATAGGACGAATTCCACCATAAAGATGTCAGCGGCTTTGTGCTGAGGACGAGTTAGGGCTGAAGTCAAAGTAATGGTGCCGTTTTTTAAAGCTGCGTGCCGAGAATGTGCGGCTGGAAAGGTTTTTATGCCGCTTCCTCTCACTTTATCCACATTGGTTACAGTTAATGCGCTGTGGGAACGTAAAGTCAAATGATACAGTGAGTGAATGAAAGTTTGTGAATGAAAAGTTGCATAAGTGACAACGTTTACCACAAATCATACTCATCAAAAATCAGAGGCCGGTGCAGGTTTTGATGAGGAAAATGATGGGGAAAAGGCGCAAAGACAAAAACATGAAAGAGAAAATGTTAAAGATTATGTGTGTCATGTGATGTCACTGTGATGTGTCTGGTCAGCTGATTTAAATATACAATATTAATGGATCATTGAGGCCCACGAGAGAGGAAACATGTTACTACAAGAGTAACAAATGACAGTAACTACAAAATATTACCTGTTACAGTCACTTTTGAACTAATATTCCATGTAGACTGGCCAATGCAGCCTTAAAGGGCATGTACACATTTTTTAGGTAATAAAGTAAAATCTTTGTTGTGCCAGTATATTGTAATAAACATTATTCAGATGAAAATTAGATCATAGTGCTTTCTTTGCATGTCTTAATTCGCCTCATTCCGTCCCGCCCACTTTTGCCTCTTTTTGCCTCTTTTTGCCACAGCTACGCAAATTGTAATGGCACTTTGGTAGTAGCGAATGAGGGAGAAGTCTTTCCACTAAAATATCATATAAAGTAGATCGATTTGTGTAAAATGTTTAATGTATAAGTGAAACAAGTCAGCAATGTACCGTTTTCCTCAAAATGGCTTTGTAGTCCATGTAGAACTTATTTTCTGTTGAGCTCACCCGATGATTACCTTGAAATCTTTCTTACTGTGTGACCAATGTGATGTTACTGCACATCGTGAAGAAAACAGATATTCTTTTAAATATGTTCACGTGCTGATCCCTGAGAGTCAAATTGAGCCTGTGCATGGTTAAATAAACAAAATAAAACAAACAAACAAAAAGAAAATAAATGCTGGAATGAACCAATGTGATGTAAATGCACTTGAACACATTTAAGAGAAAATCATCAAGAAGTCCTCCAAAATGGTTGAAATGCTGGTCCCATTGGGTTTGGCCCTCCTCACTCACAAGGGCAGACTTGGGTCGGTTCTTGAAGGCACTCAGCTCATTGTTACTATCGTTCACAACAGCTGCTTCCAACGCTGCATTGTCTGCCTCCTGAAGAGCCTTTAAGAGTGCGCCAGCCGAGCCATATTCTACAATTAGACGTTTTTTTTGTGCCTATTTTCTCCAAGTCTTCTTCTCTGGTTTTACGTTGGCCGTCAGGAATAAGGTGCTCTACGATCTTCCTCTGCAGCCTGACGATGACAGGCAGCCGTCCGATCCAGCCATTTTAAAAGAGTTTTTTTGACCAAGGTGGGTGTCAGGAAGAGAGATGTAACACAAGCTCGGTTTCACACATTGCTGAGGTGAGGTTGGTGACATTTGCAAGATCAGACTCAGACGTCTCTCCTTCGTTGGCTTCAACAGTTGCTGGTACACTGCTGGTCTGATCTTCTTTTGGCAGAGGCTGGAAAGGGTTGCAGACATCAACCCATTTCAAAAAGTTGTTGTTGGTGTTTCCAGCAATCACCCCCATGAAAACCAACCAACAGGAGATTCACTTTTGGCTGGATCTCCTCTGTTTGAGATGTGGGGAGTCCCTGTATCCACTGAAAAAATTCCATCACGTGACCACGTGTACCGTACTCACAATATCTGTTGTATACTGTGTATTAATGTTTGCTTGCTATACTGTTCTTGTTTTTCTTTTCTGAGAGTTTTGTTAGCGCTGGAAACGGCTGCTTCTTCTGGAATTTCCCCATTGTGGGACAATTAAAGGATCTCTCATTCTCATTCTCATTCTCAGTCTTGACCCCCTGGTGGATGTCACTTGTGTTGCCTTGGGAAGAGTTCTCCAGGGAAGCAGATGTACATGTGTCCTCCTGTGTCTGTCCAGCTGGTCCTTCTTCATCAGTTGTTACTTCCACAGGCAGCAGCTCTGGGTGTTCTGCTGGAGCCTCTTCCTCTGGCTGGGCAGAGATGTCTTGGGGAACAAGATATGGATCTTCTTCCCTTGGGGTCGAATCAGCTTTTTGGGTGACCTTCTCAGGAACAACACTTCAATCTTTTGAGCTGTGAGATCATGCGGCATCACTTTCTTCTGTTTTGGCACCAGCTCAGACACAAGAAAGTCGTTGACAAAGATGTTGAGAATTTTAGCTCCAGCATTTTTCTTCACCTCTGTCTGGGACATTCCTAGTGCCTCCACTGTCTGTGCTGCCGATAGTAAAGACATGATGATTGGTTTCTTTGTCCACAGACACAAGAGTGAATTCTGCTGGCTTCCCTCTCAGGTCTGTAAGGACTTCATCCAGGCAAGCTACTGGGTTTTGGTGTGGCTTGAATTTAGGTAGCTCTTGCCAGAGACCAGACCGATTCTTCTTTTTCTTTCTCCAGAAGTCTTCAGTGGTCTTTCTTCCTCAGGTGGAAGGGGAAGACGCCACAGCTCTGGTAGAACCTGCAGTGCTGCCTGCAGTTTGGCGTCATATTTGGTTGGTCCTTTTCCTTCTGCTGTGAAATCGCCGGCTGTCAGATGATAGGTGAAGATGGCCTGATGAAGGGGGCCCTCTCTGCTCACCTCCATAAAAATGCTTCCAAGGAATGTTGGCTTGCCAGCTCGAAAACCTCACAAATTTTGTTTTTGTAGTTCAAGTCAATATTTTTCTGCCAATACCTTGAACTTGCCATTTTTGTAGTAAAGAGTTTCTCTGTGTATCAAGAGTATGAACTCGTGTAGCTTCACTGTACTTCTGTAACTAGTCTGTACTCTGACTCTGTACTTCTGTAGCTCAACTGTTAAATGTGTCTATCCGTCTCAGTGAGGACTGATATAAATGTTCTCACTGAACAGAACTGGGCTCTGATGTCACCAAGCTCAAGATCTTATTTTGAGAATTCAAATGTTCTAAGCAGACATTATTTTTAGTTTTACTGTCTTTTGTGCAGAGAAGGGGGGCCAGAGCAGGTGTTTTCTGTCCCAGCAGCACATGCAGCTCCTGCACAGAAAACATTCACAAATGCATGTCAAACAATGCAACAGTAATTGGTTAAAGTAGGCTTCCTGTTTCATTTCCTGTTTCCTGAGGCTGAGGTGGTCAGGCTCTGCTGTGTAACTGCTGCTCGTCTCTGTGGTCTCCACTTCATTCAGATACGTTCTTTGGACTTGAAGACAGTCATTCTTGTAAAATATGAGGGATGTCATTGTACTGACTTATCTTTCTGCTCTCAGACGTGCCACTTCGACTTCATCGTTGACTGTTGCAGATGGTAATAGAGCGTTGCCAAACAGTTTTCAGCTTTTTGGCAATGATCTAAACTCCGGTCAAAGCAACACTCACCATTTCTTTTATGCACTGTTTTGAACACATGCACATTTTTGTGAGTGGTTTTGAGAAGACCTGAAAGGAGGCATTTTGTCTCATGATTCCAAGTCTGTTCATGGCTGCACAAGTTTTTGTTTACCATCTCTGTGTACATCACGTCAAAGGTGAAGTTAAAAGTCCCCCAGCGCCATCACCACTTGACGACATATTTCTGGGAGGTTTAAATGAGCTCAGAATCACAGTAATCCCAGTGACACTTCTGAGGACGGCTGGAGAGTGCAGCCCAAACATGTGAAGGTATGACACAAATATACAGGTCTGACTATAAGAAATCCCTAAACTTAATCACAATTCAATTACTTTAATTACTTTAAGCTTGCACATCGAGTTTCAGAGACATTTTTTAAATGATAAACTAGTGTTTTAGTGACAGCAGTGTAAGTTTGTGTGGGAGGCTGGTTTGGACTGGTTTGGTTGCTTGACATGCAGCTCAGGACTCAAACTAACTCACACAGGACACACTGAGCACTGTTCTGCTTCTTATACTGTCTCACTGTTATTAGGCCTCATCAGGATGGAATAACACTTACAGAAAGTTATAACAAAAAGTTTAAAATAAGTCTATCTTTAACATTTTCTCTTTCATTTTTGTATTTGCCACTTTTCCCCTTCTTGCATATTTTTTCTTGTCAAATCTGCACAGGTGTGAACACTCAGAAAGAAATCAGATTACTCACATCAGATGGAACGGTTTACAGGACATTTCTTGCCTCAAGACCACACACTTTGACCAGTGATGGGCGATTGACTTTTGATTCAGTCTGTTAAAGCGTGATATGAGTATTGTGAAATTGATCTGACACCAATGAGTTTCATAATAGAATGAACTACAACCTCTACTGAAAAGATTTCAACATGCATTTTTATTTTATTTTAGGTATTGATATTTGGCATTGATCTGCTCTTATCTGATGATACATTAAATTTATAGCCTATATTTTGTTCTGGATGATATAAAAATATTCACTTTTGAGAGACACTTGCTACAAATTAGCAGCTGGTTGGACTGTGCCTTTCTGCGTTTGAACAGAATAAGAGTGACTGGTTGGTCAGGCAATCATATTTCAATAGTCAAATCTTTTCTTTGATTCCTAGTTTGTTCATTTAGGTTTTGTCGCCACTTTTCTTGTTGGTTAATTGCATTTAAGGGCATTACATGTAAAACTTTTTTTTCCTAAAATCTTTGGTCCGTTTGCTCTCTCAGCGTGTAGGCTTTCATGTGGAGACAACAAACTTGTCCAAGCCGCTCAAAAATATGTTTTATTGTGTCATTTTATCCATTCATTCATAGATTTCTCTGGGACATTGTAACTTCAAAAGCCATGTTCTTGATTTTTTCTCCCACAGACTTAAACAGCAGCCCTTACACCAAACTTTAGAATCTTATACTTTAACAAGATTCTGACAGAACGTACTGAAGAATTTTTTTGATATCTTATTTAAGCCTGATTTATTAAAGTTTTAAGCCTAAACAATTTGGCGAAATTTGACTTTTTAGGCCAGTTTTCAGTCAGATCTACTTTGCTCAAAAACTATGTGAGAAATCCAAAATAAACATGCACACTGTATATTTTTGTATCTAATATGTGTACAAAATGAACCAAGACATTTAAACCAAGTTCTTTTCATTGTTCATATTTAAATGCCCCAGATATATGTAATTTGGCTGTTTTTACACATAAAATGCCTTATTTCTAAACAAAAACCTTACATGATGAAAAACGTTTTCAGATTGATATATTTCATTGTAAGATGTTTCCCTGTTCACCTGCAGTGTCTTGTCTTAAATTAGTGTCACGCAGATGTTACACTATTTTTTGTCTGGCTCAGTGTTACAACAAAGTTGTAATACAAAGGTTATATAACACACAAGACATATATTTTTGTTAGTCGACTACTGAAATAATCATTATTTACAGCTCTAATATAAAGTGTCCCATAATCCTCGGAGTGAGTGAGTGTGAAGGAGCTCATGTCAGATCACACACAGGCAGTGGAGCCGTAATGGCCGCCGTGCTCTCAGTCTGAACACCAGTCGCTCTTTGTCTCAGTGGACCAGCACCTACACACACACAGACTCACACACACGGGCACTCGTGATACACACACACACTCGTGATACACAGACACACTCGTGATATACACACACACACACACACACACACACACACACACACACTCGTGATGCACACGCACACTCGTAATACACACACACATGCAGACAAACGATACACACACGATACACAAACACACACTCCTGATACACAAACATGGACACACACTCCTGATACACACAGACAATACACACACTGCACGGTAGCTCAGTGGTTAGTGCTCTCACTTCACAGCAACAAGGTCCTGGGTTTGACACACACACGCACGCACGCACGCACACGCACACACACACACGTGATACACACACAGACACACACATTTGTAATACACACACACTCGTAATATACACACAGACACTTGTAATACGCACACACACTCATAATACACACACACACTCATAACACACACACACACACACACACACACACACACACGCGCGCTCATGCATGGTACCATGCCTTGTTCATGCTATATTAAGTGGTACCAAGTGGTCTAAGTCCATTTTATTTTATTTTATTCCTAATTGTATGCATGCCTTTTTTATATATATCTTGCTGCTAATTTATTAACTGTTTTATGTTGCACCTTACGCCAAAGCAAGTTCTTATGTTTGTGAATTTTGATCACTGACAATGGCAATAAACCAATTCTGATTCTGACCACAACTTGTGATGTAGAAGATTTCAAAACTGATTTGCATATTACATACAATAAAACATATTCAGGTAATTGCACATTGTGGTGCAGAAGAACCAAAGAGACAAGCAAGAGTTTTTAGCAAGTAACGCTTTCCCGTTTGAAAAAGCAGTTGTTCAGTGTACAGTGTTCAGTTCATGCTACAGGCTAACACAGTGTCATCTTGTATAAACGGCCTGCCCCACCCATCACAGCTATCGACCCTCTAACCCAAAGATCCCTACTCTCACCTGTGAATATTGCTGTTGTGTCCTTAGGCAAGACATTTAACCCACCCCGTATCCAGTGTGAGAGTGGGAAAATGTGACAGGAGGCATGTATTAGAGTATTAGAGCCAATGACAACAATTTCTTCACACAAGAAATGACTATTTCTATGTCACTAATTAGTATTTTAGCAAAGTCTTCGGTTCAATTCCCAAACTATATGGGAGTTGGAGCTCTATCAGGAACAGCAAAAAACAGAGTAGACTTATCTTGCCTAGACTGACCAGTGTATTTGATATAAAGTTTGTCAGTTACGTACTAGAATTTGATGATGTCTCAGATGGTGGGAGAGGGTTTATGTAACGTAACTGTTTTGGATGAAATATTCAAAATAGAAATCCACAAAAGCAGTCCCTAATCATTATTTGTTGGATCCACAAACCTGCATTACTCTCACGTCCATTGAAGTGACAACATTCACGCCTTAATAGTGAATTAAAGAATTGGTTTACTTTTTATCGGGATGGTTTATGTTAATGAACATACAAGACATACTGTACCTGCTGTGAACACGCCGGAGTGTAGCTCTGGGCCAATTTCCATCCGAGGTCCCACATTCACTCTCAGTACACTCTCATTCATGCCTCAGCGTATATTTGAACCCTGGAGGCAAGGTGGGGTTAGTGTTTTGCCCAAGGACACAATGTTAGTTTGCACAGCAGCCACTGCCCCTCCACTGTGGCACCTGGAGTCCCCAGTGGTATTCCATCCAAGCACTAACCAGACCCAATGCTGCTCAGCTTCTGAGATCTGACAAGTGGCACCAATTTCTGAGGCTATCGTGAAAAACAGAATTTCATACTTTTTACTTATGATGAAAGAATGTGGAGCTTTGTGCCAGCTTTTGTTTCATGTGGGTAGGCCCAGTAATTTACAGAAAGTGGTTCCATTATAAAACTCCAAAGACGTGATTGTTGCCATTTGAAAAGACTTTAAGCCATACGAATGATATGACACGTTTATGGACCCAATCCCTAACAAATAGCGAGAAGGTTCAATGTTTTTGTGGATTTCTATTTTGGAAATGTCTTTCAAAAACGATAAATCTCACATCGAGTTAGACCCATCATCAAATTGTAGAACGTCAACCTATTGACCCGGGAATGACAAAATAAGATACTTGGCCCATACGTTCACACACCAGCCCCGTTCTCACCATCCAGCGCACATGGGAGGAGCCCTCTAATGTCTAGCCTGTGGTGGTGCCCCCTCTCCAGCCTGAGAGCTCCCTGCCCACCTCCTCTGCCCTCGGCCGTCTCCAGGCATCCAACAGTAGCACATTCACACCGACCCACCAAAACCCTTCCCACCCCTCCCTCTCTCCCACCGCGGACCTGGGGAGCTGACAAAGTTGTCTCTTTGGCAGTCGCGCCTCCTATTGAAGCACTAATTTATTCAAAGGAGAGTTTTATCCCCACGATGTGATTATTATGATAATTCGGAGACCCAGGCCCCCTTCTGCACGGCTCTACCCCGCGCTCCCGGGACAGTGAAAGCTGATTTGCACGCTCTTCAAGCCTCCGTGGTCACATTCCTGGACTGTTGGCTATCAAAGACGGGCAACAATGAGGCCGGAGCATGCTGGATGTGGCGTACTTGATCCAGGCGGGCCGAAGCAGAGACTAGATTTGAGGTGGGGGGGAGAAAGAAGGGGTGCGATGGCTTTGTGTCAAACGAATACTGGTAACCTGACGAGATTACATGGAACTTTTATAATCCCACTTGATTTGTAAAAGGAGAGCTACAGTAGAGAAGGCGCGCCGTCCATTATGGCTCTTTGTGAGATCAAATGCTTTCAAGATGGAGGAGGAACGAAGGGCTAGCGTGGAGGTTTATGGTTTAGGTGGAGTTAAGCGCAACTTCAACGGTCACAAGTTTGCCGTAGGTTTCAGTTTTGCATTTTTGGAAAAAGTGGGAAAAGAACATCCAGAATCCAAAAAAGTTAACACAATATCCTCAACAAAGCATGAACAAAGTCTTAATTCAGAATGAACAAATAGTGTTTTAAGAGTGGTTCAGACTTATTAATTACTTAATTAACACTCTAACCTTAACTCCCTTAATTAAGTAGTTACTAAGCCTGAATCTTTCTATATAAACTCATCATGAATTAAGTTTTTGTACATGCTTTATTACGGCACATTGAGATGGTAGTGGTACCAAACATAAATCAAAAATTCAAACAATTCCTAAAGCACTGCAGATTGTTTTTGACATTGGCATCACACTGGGCCTAAAAACTCCTGCCATGACATAATAAGTGGATACCTCTGGAACATACTTCTAGCTGCAGGGAAGAAGGCTGCTGTGAAAAAATGGATGACACAAACTGAACCAGCGATCAAGGAGCGGAATGACATTGTAACTGACATTCAAAAAATGGGAAATATAAATGTCTCCACTAAGATTGACTAAATGGGGCAAATATGGATAAGGAGACCTATGTTGAGATGTCTTGTGCTGCCTGTGTTTGTATGCTCTCTCTGTGTCATGTTCTGTTTTGTATTGTTACATTACATGCAAGTACAAAAAGGGTTAGGGTTGGGGTTCGGTTCAAGAATTCCCAAAAGTGCCATGACTAATCTAATTGGGTAAAATCACACGTTTGTCAGTGTTTTAGATATTAAAACGAATATGCATTATTTAGCTGAAGTCAAAAAGTTGCCGCTTGACCCCTGACGAAAATCTGAAAGGGCAGCCTATCAAGAGTGGTCGTCTGGAGTACTAAGCTGGAGGATTAACATAGCGAGCGTGTCTCAGATCGTGGAAAACTAGAGCAACTGGAGAAAAACCTATCCCAGACAAGAGCACAACTCCACAGGCTCCACATGGTCTGCAGGTTTCACCCAAAATATCCCTGCCTTGAAGTCGAAGTCGCCGACCAATCTGCCACCAGCGGCTGGAGTTGCGATGAAACATAATGAGAAGCATAATGAATTTGTGCTTTGACTCTACGGCTGGCAATTAGAGATGCCATTTTAAACGGTGCGAGCGATGGATTTGTCGGGGAATGCATTTCTTCCCAGAGCCTAGACGTGGAGGTGAAGGCTGAGGAGGCTAACGGTTCTGCTGCACGTACCACTGACAATACCAGGGTTGCCGAGTCCGTTTCTGCGACTTCTGTTTTCGGAAAGCTGCTTGCAAACTTTGACAGTTGTTATTGGTGTAAAATATGCTAGTAGAATACAGTACGTATGAGTGTTTTGGTGTATTTTTCTGCGGCTGAGGTCACTTGTTGGGGACTTTTGGTCGCGCGTTGGAGAAACAGTACGTTTAAATGAATGAATGACCTGTTGCTGAAGTAACAAACTGCTCGGCTTTCATTGGCGACAGGACGTGGGAAGTTTGGATGTTATTCCAAGGTCGATCAGCAGTCGGTACCATCGGTTTCTCAATAGTCTCCAGTATCCAGCATGCAAGCTCTCCACCCAATCAGAGAAGACTTGTGAGAACCTTTGGGGGGTTCACAGAGTTCAATATAGAAAGTAAGCGACCGATAACGTAAAAACAGCCAATGATACAATCAGTAAGATGGTATTACATTGTTAGCATGCTGAAGTTATTACTGGCTTATTACTTATTAGTAGCCTTTTTGTACTATTTGACATTATTGGCCAAAATTATTACATTATTTGCTATGACGATATCGTCCGTTAAAGAAAATTGCATCTCTTCGTTACGTTCCAGTAAGCTGTATTAGAGCTCGGGATCAAAAGTCAAGAACTTCCGCACAATTTAAATTTTTTTTTTTACGTTACCAGTCGCCACATCAATATATCTAAATTTACTTCTTTAAATCTGGGTGCAGATGGTTTTGTGTCCTGTATTGCAACTGACAGAGAAACCATGAGTGTAAAAAAAAAAAGTTGTGAACTTATTATTAGATTAAACGTGATTTGAGCTGTCAACTTTGTAATGACGAGAACACAGGTTTCGTGGGATGGTCAAAAAATTGGACATTTTGGCGTTTTTTGTTGTTATGGTTTGGAACATGGAACGCAAAATCTAATCGAAAGCCAGAACGATACGCCAAAGTTATAGCTCGGTTTGGGTGTATTTGCTGGAGAATCTGATCATCAATGGACAATTAACTGTGAGAAGCTCTATAGGCACAGGAGCTATACAGTAGCACCGATCTTACGTAACCGAAACACTTTGAATCTAGCCTTACACATTACATCAGTGGACACAGAATAGAAAACCTCCACTTTCCCCCATGCACCGTGTGAACAGCCTCTTATAGCCGCCTATACGTACGAGACCCCCTGCGCGTTTGGCCCTCGCATCTGCTCCTGTCTGCGTGCATAGTTACGCCCCTGACCCTCACCATTGTGCGTCCTTGATTTTAAGCTTTTAATACGAAGAGGGGTGGAGACTAAACCCAACCTGCACCGTGTCATAAGGGGAGGGTCTCTCGGCGGCTGTATATGTTTTGCGCGCAGACGTTTCCAAACTTCATATTTACCCTGACTCCGGGAATGGCGAGTGCGCGTAAACGGAGAGAGAGAGCGAGTCGTGCGAGCTGAGGAGAAGGGGGAGGGCTCCGGCTTAAGAGTCTTTTTTTTTTTTCTTCTTCTGGAAAATAATGGGGAACGTTGACAAAATCCCAAAAAAAGTGGCACATCCCATCCTTCGCCTCCTCTCCTCTCTTCCCTCGCGTCTCAAATCGGAGGGCGTAGAAGCTGAATGGACGGAGCCCGAGCCACGTCACGACGCAGCGCAGCCATGAAGAGCGCCGGAGCCAACCGCGAGCGCTTCGTCTCCATCGTCCGCCCGCCGAGGAGGACGCACGACGGGCACGGGCACTGGCACTGGCACTGGCACTGGCAGCGGCGCGCGTACGACGGCTCCGTGAGTATACCGTGGCAGCGGCGGCGGAGGACGGCGGGACTTAACGGGACGCGGTCGAGGGGAGGACGGTCGCGGTGACGGGTGCTGGCGGAGGTGGAGGGGGAGAAGGAGCGGGGATTCTCTCGGGAGCGCACGCGTTGAGAGGAGAGAGCATGCGGCGTGCGGCGTGGACGTAGCGTTGTCGCGACTGCAGCGCGAGCGAGGCAGGTGTGAGCGGTAACGGTGCGCATTTACGTGCTCCAAATTGCATGAGTCTAATTGAGAAATGTAAAAAGTGGATATTTGATTAAAAAAGGATGAGGGTTTAACAAAAAACTTTGGAATGCATTTGAAATAATAGCATCGCAATAGCATTTTAATAACACGAGGTTACAATTGGTTTCATATTCATGCGGGGCTTTATCTGATAACGTGCGTGTGTTTTGTGTGTGTGTGTGTTTTTTGATACAGCAACAAGTTGTTTATTGTTTTTCAACCTTTTTGACTCTCGGCACACTTTGTTTGGTTTACAAAGATGTTGTGCCACACCAGCCACTAATCAAGTGACTCAAATTAGATCAAATTAGAAAAAGAAAAGAGTAAACAAATGATGTATAGTGTGTCTGCGTCTGGCACTATAGAGATTTGGAATTTGTTGACGTTTTTATGGCTTTTCTTGTTCAGAAGTTTGCTCATGACACTCAAAAATTGCAAATTGTTACCTTTGAAAAACTGTGTGAATTAGTTAACACGTTTTTTCTCCAAGGCACAATGCTCTTTGGAATCAGAGCCAAAGACATTTTGGAAATTGGGTAAAAGTGTGTAGAATTTTGAGACTTGAAGGAAAAGTGTGAACTGGAAAAATAAATTCAGACGGTTGTGCTTTGTGCCTAATGAGAAGGCTCACACACACAGCTGATTGGACACTGTCATTCACAAAGCTGGATTCTTTCTGCTCTTAATTATTCACGCAGAGCTTAAACATTGTGACCTTGTGCATTTGAGCAAATTCAAAGTGAACGCGAGCGACTTTTCCTTTTAAACTCGACAAATTGCATCCACGTCCATTCTTGTCTGGCACACACACAGCTCTTCACGTGTTAATTGCCCACAGCCCACAGCTACAGCCCACGTGGCTCCTCCAATACGAGGATTACGCGAGGCCCCTGTAACCTCTGCGCGTAATGGCACATCTTTAAAAAAACAAAAAAAACAAAAGTGAAGTGGTGGCTGCTGCGCACGACTCGCTCCACGCACTCAGAAAACATACAACAAGGCCAGGAAAAAAAAGTAAGACCCCGAGCGCACGTGTGCACCGAGGACCGGGCCCGGACACGTGCGTGGTCCAGCTTAAAAATGCGCAAAGTAAAAACGGGGATTGCGAGACATAATGCGTTTGACGTATTTTTTATAATTTAGCTTTTAATGATCAGCTTATTTGACTTGTATTTTGGTGTTTGTGGGAGTGTTACGCACAGAATTCAATATCGTTACGTAGCGTTTTAAATGATACACTGGTAACTTTTGCAACGTTGCATTAAAAGTGCGGTGCTTCTGTGGTTTTACGTTACTGGATACAACTTTAGATTCGTTTTATATTAAAAAAAAACAAACACTACACTCACTCTAACATGAGAAAGATAATGGCGTACGTGCTTTGCGTAATATTTAGATTCCCATCCCAGCGTTAATAACAGCACAGGGCTAACGTTCAAAAAGATGGATAGACACTCCTTTCACGCCTCCTCATCGAAGTCATTTTTTTCTTGCCCCTTGTAAATTGTGTTCGTAAACTGGGCCACTTTGTAGTTTCGTGTTGTGGTGACTAAAACGTCCTTGTTCTTGTTTTTTTTTCCCCCCCAGAGTTCCCCGGAGAGACATTGAGCGGCCTCTTAACACGTGGCTCACTGGAGGTACTGTCTCACACACGCACACACACCACACACACACCCACGCACACAAGTATAGCCTGTGGAGTACACGTTTCGGCTCGTAAAATAAATATTTACCGTCCACTCTCGGTCGTAGAAACGTTATGGTAATGCGTTTTGGCAATTATGGCTTATTATTTGTTTGGTATTTACTTATATTAGGGAAAAACATGCTTTATATTTCTGAATTTATATGGGTGGCCAATGGGAAAATATACTAAAAACTGAAACTATTTTTGTAAACCTGTAAAATTGACAAATAATTGACCAAACACGTGGTGCAACGTCAAATCCAGCTGCTTTTAAAGTGACTAGTATTTATAATCTCAGTTTTATAACAATAATATTTAAAAAAAGTAATCAAAAACGTTTTTATAATAGGCTACGTAACGTCGTGTGTGAAACTCGTGCGTAATTTATCATTTCTAGCTGCGTAAAAATTGGTGCTTTAATTGGGAGAGGTCAAATTTAATCACGTGGTATAATAGTTTAGTTCTGGCGAATGTGTGTGTCAGTTAATGTGTTGGTCAATTTAAAGTTTAAAGAATGTAAAAAAAAAAAAAAAAAATCACAACAAGCAATAAAACGCAATAAATTTGGCAAAACATCACCATAACCAGCCGAAATCACTGCAGCTTTTAAAACACATAGCGTAAAACGGCGAAATGCTCTGAAGTCAATTATCGAAATGGAATAAATTCATTAGGATTATATAACAACAGCACAGTCACGGAATAAGCCGGCGTTAATGAAGGGACTATTAATGATAATGGGGAAATAAGTGCAATCTGCATGTAATTATCTTTGTGTGTCTGCTGCTGCTGCTGCTGCCTGGAGAGAGTGGGCCAGATCAGATGTGAGTCATAAAGCTGGCAGCAGTAACGGTCCTATTGCTAAATATTAGTCCGACGAATTAGCCAGAATTAAGCCGCGGAATTAGAGGCAGGCTATGGATAAAGCACTTTTAAAGCAAACGCTGTGATTTCTCAATGCACAAAAACACACAATGGGTTTTTATAAAGGCTCGCTGATTTTTTAATGCTTCCGTAGATGTAATGCCAAGATATTTTGCTGCCAAATAATAGGCCAGTAATGACACACATTTACTTCTTCAAAAACTAGGCCATGTACAGATTTCACAATTAGTATTTATATTCTTTTTAAAATTGTGATTGAGAGCAGCGTTTTCCACTGTGCGTTTGTCCAAGCTGTGTGTGAGAAGCAAAGCTAGCCTGTTCACGGGTTTCAGAATGTTAATAAATTAGGACTGTTGCCATGGCGATTAACGATTTGAAGCAAATATAAAATATCATACGATTTGAATGGGGGGAAAAGTCATCAAGATGTTGCTGAAACCCATCATCTGCAGAAAGAGTGTAAACAAAGCAAGAGCGCTAACGTGTCTAATTAACACATTTTATCGACCAGCCGGTGAGAATGGCCACTGTTCTCACGTTTCCATTTTTAGCTTACACCAGTTAGCTGCCGTTGATTCAAAAGCGTTTAGCCTGATCAGACCGTGCCTTCTCGAGGTGTGTGAGGTGTATGGCAGCATAAGTGTGATGGGGAAACGTAGTGCCTCACCCCCTCCATCGCTCTTTTCTCATTTGCTCTCTGTATCTCTCCATCATGCTGTGATTGGAGTGGGCGGGACCAGGCTAAACCATAACAGAGATGGGCACGCACGGCAGCAATTAGACTGTGCCATTTGCCAACATGGCGGAATGGTGTATGGAGGTTGTCGATAGCTGTAACAGTAAACAGGGCGTAATGAAATCAAAGTTGCTAAATGTTGCTAATTGGCTAGTTGTAGAAGCCTGTATTAATATGCTATATGCTAATTGGCCGGACTGCACAATTAACAAAATATGAAATCACGTTGTTTTGTTTCTACACTCGTGTTAGCTCAGGTGTAGAAATTAGCAAACCGATTTTTTTGCTAGCCGTGTGACTAACAAAATTAGCCGAACTTGCTTTTTGGAAATAGTTACAGATACATTTCTATTACAAACTAGATTCACACTGAATTTTCTTTTTCCCTTGGATGGTTAACTTCACTATTGCCCTAGTTCTTACTTTTAATAGTATACTTTTTGAGTTACTTTTTGAAAATTACAGTTTTTAGTAAAATTTTCAGTAGGCTACTACTTTATAATAACGACACCTTAATTAGCCTTAATAAAACATGAAGAAAGACTTAATTCATAATGACCAATTGGTTTGTAAAGAAGGATACAGACTTGGTAACTGCTAAATTTAAGGTTTGGAAGTTACGGTTTTGATATTAGCTAAGTAGTTACTAAGCCTTAATAAACGATTTGTTCATCATGAATCAAGTCTTTGTTCATGCTTTATTAAGACTATTAACAGTGTAGTTATTAGAAAGTGTTTCTCAGCTTTCTTAGTAACCCACGAGCTGAAATAATACCGTACAAGAACAATGACGACGTAACCTGATTTTCAGATAATGTAAATAAAGAACAACCAGTTGTTTTTGTAGTATTTTCAGGGTAAACACCACAGATCTTTTTTAATTTAAAAATGCATCTGGGCCATTGTGGGGGTCTGCGTTTGAAGCCATCAGCCTCCTGTAGTGTTGCCAGTCAGTGCGTGTGTGCATGTGTGTGGCGGGGGGCAGTTCACATTGGGTGCCAGGTTGAGTGAAGCATGGATGCCGTCATTGCTGCTGTGGTTGAACTTGGATGCGCTTTTTGTCCAAATGGTGCCCCTTTCTAATTGTTCGATGTGGATTTTTTTGTAAAGAACAATTAGCACGGCAATCCAATCAGGGCTTTTGTGGGGCGAATCGAGCGCTCTGATTGGCAGAGGTGTTGTGAGGCGGAGTCGAGGGGCCACTTGGCGATGTCATAAAACCAAGGGTGAAAGATTTAAGGGGAGCTGTAGGCCTCAGACCCAAGGACCAGGCGTGAGAGTAGGCCCGGCGCTAGTCCACTCGATTCTGGATCAACACATTTTCAAATATTTCATACTTTTCAAAAATATATTACATTATCAATTTACATTTTAAAATTCTATGGAACAGTAACCATGCATGCTTACTGTTAACATTTTTTTCTTCTGTTTTTTAGGTCAAATTGTGGGCCATGTTTCTTCACCTACGACTTGAGAGGATGGGTAGCCTTCGGGGTTGATTGTTATCTTTGGTTATCTAGCTGTATGAGTGATGTACATTCTTCATAAAGCTAGATAACCGAAAGTAACAAGAATCCCATTACGCTCCTTATAAGGCATTCAAGAGCCCAAAATTCGCATCTTCTACAAACAACATCTCATTTGGACAACGTTTGAAAGGAATTGGACCACTTTGCAAGTAAAGGTGAGTAGCGTAATTTGATCAAACTGAAAAATGTATTAATACTTGACTTTGCAACTGAAAAATGTATTAAGACTTGACTTTGCACCTTTGAAATGTATTAGAAACTTGTAAAAATGTGACATGCACATATTTTAATTAGCCATTTGCAGTCGATGGCCGTACGCCATAACCGTTGAGTTGGTGCAACAGGATCAGTTCAAATCTAATAGGCTTTATGATCCTTGTGTATGAGGCCGTATGCCGAGGCTTAGTCTTAGCATCACATGCAAACCCACACTTTCACTTCTAAAGCAGCTGGACTTTGACAAGTTGTTTAACGCTAGTTTGGTTAGCGTTCAGTTTAAAATTCCCTAGCGTCAGTGGCGTCAGGCAGAAAGAATGTGGGGTGCATACGGCGCTTTGAATTATACATATGTTCCGACTTGGATGGGATTGTACGAGTAAGAATGCTCCCTCGGAGTTAATCCAACCTCCCAACGCCCTGCTGGCGCCTAAGCGAAAGGACAAGAATTTGTTTTAGGCCAGTTTTGTTAAGTTAGCCGTTGTTGATTTTTTCCTCTCTCTCCCTCTCTCCGTCTCTGTCTCTCCTTCCCACCTACTCTTTTCTCCCGTCGACATGAAAAGATGTTTGATTTGGGGTCCTGGTCGTTGTTTGATTTGACGTGACAGTTGGCTTGGCTGTGAATGGGCCGTAGCCGAGCCTCCATTGCAAGAGGTGCTACCATGTGGAAAGGCCTGATGGGATCGTGCTCAATGCCACAAGACTTAGGCAGGCGGGGGGAGTGGTCCAGGGGCAATCAAGCAGAAAGTACCCCCAGTGACGAGAACCGTGGGCGAGAGAAGGGGAACAATCTGAGCCTTTAGGTTCTTTGCCCTGGCCCGTGGTGAGGAGTAATTGGTCAATCAGATCTTCAACCTCCAGGCCTGTGATGGCTGATTGAAGGTGTGATTTCTTTTCTGACCATCAAAGCTAGAGGGTCACTCCTGCTGCGCAAGATTGTTCGCCAGGTCTGAAGGCTTTCCTCTCTGATTTGGAGCAACCAGGCTAGCAGCAAGCTCCAATACATGTCCCACAATGCTTTCTCAACACGCCTCTACTAAAACATTTCTCCCGAGTCCAAATATTCTACTTGGCACGGTGCAAATTTTGGAACATTCAAGCCAGGCGAATATTAAATTCCTAAATGTGCGTATGGCAACCTTTCTCTTGCAATGTCAATCTGGACGAGCCCTGCAGTTGTGGTTTGCTTGGTGCATTGCAGCTGCTGAGTGTGGTATTTGAGCTCCAGTGAGGGAGGAACGAGGGCCGTGACAGGAAGTGACAGCCAGGCATGTAGCAACAGAACACATGCTTTAGCTAAGTTTGCATCTCTTTAGCATTGTTTGAATGTAAAATAAGATGTCAAACGAAATTAAAATGTTGTTGTGGTTACAGTACAACCATTAAAAACTATTAGTGAGTCAGACAGAAAACTTAAAAAAACAACAACATTACTGAAATTGTATAAAGGCTAGCCCTAAATTCATGACCTTGAGAGTGAATGGTTGATGTGTTACCCTTGCAATATATTAGCAAATTGTTCTGGCTGGACCAAATGTCGTGTCTAAATCATACCTATCATTTGGAGAAAGCTTGTCTCAAAAATGTTAGAACATTTCAAATAACTCTTTAATCTGTTAGTAATTTTGTTAATGCAAAACTAGTTCACAATGGATGTCAAAAAAAATGAACATTCTGTAACAAAATAGATATTTAAAAGTGATTTTCATCACCCCTGACCCTACTATTTCATTATTGATTACTCCATACTTTCCTTGCTGTTAGCCACATTGTTGAGGGCTAAATGGAAGGGAAGTGCTGGACAGATTGTGCCCTGAGCAGTGCCCTAGGAGACTCATGTCATGGTGCAAAGGCTTTGTGCTTGCTCCGTGTGTGGCTCTGTTATATCAGTAACACTTCACACTGGGGACCCCGGGGTGGAGACAGTCCTAGTTTGTGCTTCCCCGCAAATGGCAAGGAGATGGGAGAGTTCCGAAACCACCACCGCCACCACCTCCGGGCCTCATTCTCTGTTCCCTTTTCCCTTTTCTCCTTTCTGTGTGTCCTGGGGCAGTGTTGGAAAGAGAAAGGGAGCGAAAGAACAAGGAAGCCAGGAAGAAGGAGAGGGGCAGGAGGAGGGTTGGTGGATTTGTCTTTGCTTTCATGCACTGGGCAAGCAGATTTAGACTCCAAGTGTCAACTAGAAAAACAGCCATTGTGGACGGGCCCTACTTGCCCCCCCACCAGAACACTTTACAGTCAATAGAGCTAGTGCACTTGTCACTAGAGGACAATGCAGCCCTTTGCCTCCCTTTCAGCCCAGCCGGGTCCGAGCAGCCAGACAGTTTTCTGAATAAGAGCGAGTGATTCTTGCCCCCCTCTTCCTGCCTCTCTTTCTGTAGCCGGACCACACCAACAGGGTTTGGAAAATGGTTTCGCTGTTGGGCCTGAGCAGAAGGCCAGAGAATGTTATTTTGTACAAAAGTGGCATTCCCCTCCACCCCTTTCTCTCAGCTTCGAATGAATGTATCGAAGGCGGTTGCAAAAGTCAATGAGCCCCCCCCCAGACAAAGGAGATTAGGTTTGGCAACTTGGCAGTAACAGGTGTACTTTGACTGTGTTGGGACCACACGGGGGGTGATTTCAGCTGGCCGACCCACCATGCTGCTTGCTTCCTTTTAGTTCAGAATTCCGCAGAGATAAAGATGAAATTGGCTTTGTGCTTTTGGAAGGTTTCAGACCTTGTCCTTCTCGTCAGAGGCATGCCTGGCCCAGTTGCCCACAGTGAGCTTTTGAAAGGGCAAACACTAGTTTATTTTGCTACATTCGTTATGATTTACAAAGTTTTCTCCAAAGGGATCCAGCGGATATCTTTAGATCTTGGCTATGCTTACCCAGGGGAGCGAGTTAAGGGTAAACAATGCGGGCACACAGAGAAAGAGAGACTGTTAGAGCAAGCTTTGCACAGCGCCAGAGCATGAATACATTTCCACATTTAGGCCAGAAACTGATGCTGAGGAAAGGAAATATCTGACAAAGAGAATAAGTGAACCTCTTTCTATCAACACCGTCAACCACAATAATTCAAGCCATTGAGCTTCAGGACAAACAGTCTCTCAGACGCTGAGCAAAACAGTGCATGCATTTGTTTGTTTCAGTGGTACAGCTTTTACTGAGAGCGCCAGAAAAAGCCCATTCTAGTGAAATGACTTGGCAAAGTGTCAGTGAAGGGTCTGTTCAGACTGAAGCTGCTCCTGCTGCCATTGTGCTGCTCTCTCTCACACCTACGAGTCCAGAGTAAGTACACAATTTCATTGTTGCGTGAGCTGTTAATATCAGAGGCTCCACAATAGACCCATTCGCCATATTTGCATAAGGCACTTTTCCAACAAGGACCCAGAGAGGGCTTGAAAGCTGGCCCACTCCAGCTCCAATGGCAAAAAAATGTCAAGTGCCAATTAGGAGAGGTTTGCCACAATTCAGCCGTACCCCACCCCTGTATACAGCCGCTCCCTTGGCTGCCTACCCACCCCAGCTTATCACACTCCCAGTCACCCCTGCTTCTGTCACCTTCTTCTGGCCATTTCAGACACAGACATTAGAGACAAAAGCTGCTTCCTCCGCTGCTGTCTAATGGAAGGTCCTTTCTGTCGGCCCCACTGTGCAGCTCCAGCAGACTGCAGACTGTTGTGCGATTACTCTGCTTCCTTTGTTGATTTGGTTGAATAGAGGTGCTAAGTATCTATATGTGGCTTAACCTGAGAGTTACACTCCATCTGCTATAGGCAATAATGATGTGTGTCTGAGATGTTTGCTGGGCAGAGGAGAGACATCTGATTTCCACACTCGTCATGACTCTATGTAGGTGCTAATAGTATTACTCACAACTATAGCACATCCTATTAGGTGGAGAGCGCAGTCACACGCTGCCTTGATCGACAACACAATTGTGTGTACTGGATTTTCTGCGGCTAAGTCAAATCAAGACTTGCTAGCTTGAGCGAATAACTGTTTATGTCTGTGCAAATGCTAAAAAAGCTGGATTATTTTATCTAACGGGATAAGACTGCAGAAGATTGTCAGTGTCTTCCATTTCCAGTAATCGAATGTTTACATCTTGGCAACAAAAGGCTGGATCATCAAACACCTAACGGCGGTGTGTAAAATCACAGCAATGCAGAAAATCAAATAAAAAAATGAAGTCTTCCACACAATAAAAGAATGTAATCATGTTTGCCCAATTGGACTACTGTTGTTTTCCAGCGAGCATTTACCTAACTTACCGCCTCCTGCCACTCACACGGATTTTTCCAGTGTCCCCTTTCTCTTTCATTCTTTCATTCAATCTCTGTGTCGAGCTCTTTTTTCCCACCCTTGATTCTCAGATGGTTGGATCTGATTTGCATGCATTTGCATAATGAAAGTCATTTGCATGCTCAGGGGCAGACTGTACCATGAGAACAGACATGAAAAGGTGTGTGTATGTGTGTGTGCGTGCGTGGTCGCCTTGCATCTGCACGCTTCTACGCTCCATACACAGCGCCGATACCCGATGCTCAAAATGTGTACCCTCTGATTTTTTCTTGTTTTGTGTGTTTTTTTGCGTTCTACAGGCTACAGTACCAATGCCACGCCAACGAAGGGAAGCTGGCAAGGGGAACAACAGACCGACGGAGGAGGGGTTGCTGTTGATTCTACTCCTCTGCATCGCCACCCGCCCCCCTCTCCCTCTTCCTCCATCCTCAGCACACTGCCCCTCTTTCCTGTACAACAAGACGCCACCATCTTAGAACAGCGCTGGCACGAAATGGAAGAGAGGACCGATGCAGGTAAACGTTCGCACAAAACACATCGCCCGTAATGCCATATGTCCCCATCGGCTTGGCACAGGGACAAGTCGGCGACCCGCTGTTTTTCGACATCCTCATCACCGCTATTTACTGCGGGCTTCATTTCTAATCACCGTTTGTTAATTGCGCGATTCATGATGGGTGCGTGCGGTCGGGGGGTTGGCGTAGACGTGGGCAGGGCTAGTTTTTTTCGATGTACGTTCACATTAAATCACTCCAATCTCAATGCTTCTCTCTGGAGGCTTTCAGTGGGCATCTGTGCTCTGAAACGCCATCTCGTTTTTGTGAGTTTTTTTTTTTTTTTGTCCTTGCCATTTGGGAATCCTTGTGCCATCCCTCCATACGAGAACGTGCCCCGACATGGCGACAGCTGCCATTTTGAACTAGGCGCATGATAGTGCCATGCTGTTTGGACAATACACAAGGCAATTTTTGAGTAATACGTTTTTGTTTCCGAATGCAGTAATTGTTCCCTATTAACACAATTATGCCAGTGGTAATCCTCTCTGTGCTTTGAAATGAGGTCACTGTGTGAAAAGAGAGTGATAACTGCAGCCTCTTCATCTGAATATGACCAATATAAATCCACAGCTAAAAATAGTCAACTGAAGGAGATCAGTGGCAGATGGAAGTTGGAAAGTGGGGCATTGATAGTTAAAGTCAAGATTCGTTTTCGTGGCTGGTGCAGGCTGACAAGTCAAGTATTGTTCTCCCCGAGTGCACTTGTTGTAGCAGTCTATTATTCCATCCAGCAACTTGCATATTTAAAAACCGCTTAAACTGAAACACCAATTAGTATCACCCGGACTTGATTAAGTAAGCCGAGCAGTAAACAGTGCACGCTATTGTTCTGGGAAAGAGACCCAGTTTGAAGAGGTCAGGGGCAGAAATTTATCAGAAAGGCAACTATAAGGATGTAATATTTCTCAGGGGATGTCTAGGTAGCTTAAAATGCACTGATGTGTCCTTATTAAAATACATTTTGGCCAAAGTACTTGGCAGGATCTAATATTGTTTTCAAATGAGGCCAAGCTTTGCAAATTAATTTTTAGCCAAGGCGTCGCTTGCTTTGCTAAGACTTGCGTTCGTAACTGTGTCAAAGGCAATGTGCGCTAATCACAGAAAGGCCTCCATAAACAGGTGGTAGATTGAGCCAAGGGGCCAGGGCCGTTCTCAATTTACTGTGTAAATTATGCAGAGCCCAAAACAATACAAACAGTAGACAGTGGAGTGGCTGGCGTTGGCTAATGAGATGATGAGAAGAAGCCTGGGAGGGCTGAGGTGAGGGGGTTGTGTCTGCTTGTGTGCTGGGAGTGCGTGAGGGTCTGGAGCTGGCAGGGCTGCAGACTGTTCCATCAGACTGTGGAGAGAAGGAGGGAGGTGGCAGGCAGCTGGGGCACCCTGCCCCCATTCAGCACCAGCCTTGGGAACCCCTATGGCAGGGGTCTCCTGAACACTGGCATAGAGGGGCCCCTAAAAAGTCTGTCTGCAACCCCCATCTCAGCCATTGCCACCAAGACTGTCCCTCCTCCCCTTGTCTCCCCAAACTGCCCCCCCTCTCCACACTAATGTGAGGCTCGGGGCCTGGGAAGGACTTCAAGTTCACGGCCAGACCTCCTATTGAGCTGACAGGCTGACTGTTTGCTCAATTCGGATCCCTATTCAGAGTGGTTCTGGAGGACTGGGGGAGGAGTATGGCTGGATGGGACACCATAGAGCCGTGATAGCTATTCATTCAGATGGGGAGGAGGACACAGTGGAGAGGGGTGGGGGTGCATAAATAAAAAGTGAGGAATCCAGGCTCAAAGTTTGCTTTGAGCGGTGTGCGCCTCTCTCACACTCTTTTAGACTCTTAATTACCGGCACCTTCCACTTTTCTCCCTCCCTTTCTCTAACTATATCCCTCTTTACCCCCACCCACCTCTCCCCATCTCTCTCTCACACACACAAAATCACAATCATTCTCATCATCCTCTCGATCCTCTGGTTTTATTAGGCCACATGCTGGGGCTGTAAATTTACCATTAACAAGCTTATTCACTGTAGTCCTCTCCACAAAACAAGACCATGATGCCGATAACTCAAAGCGACACCAATACCCGAAACTTCCTTTTATACCACCAACCTCAGTCTGGGCCCCTCCCTCACTGGCCCCCTTTACCCATGGATTGGAGCATATTTGCAGTAATTTGTCCCACCAATATCCTCTATCTGTCTGCCTGCCTCATTTACATTGAACATTATAGGGCAGCAAGAGGGGAGGCCACTAAACTTAAACCGCACCATTTGCACCCTAATTCAAGCCAAACTGATAGCATTCTTCAGGTTATAGCTGGAAATCTGCTGACACGAACTTTAATTTTGGTTCAGTATGCACTCGTTGACCTGCCATAATAGGTTAAGTTGCTTGTCTGAGCTGCTGGAAAAATGTAACAAAAAGTATTTCAGAATAGGCTTGTGAAGTCCACCTCAGCCTAGCTTACAGCGCGTCACATGCTTCCACTTTGTATTAGCAGCTCATAGCGTACCAGGCTCCTGTAAGCTAGGTCTTCCAACTTCAGCCTCAAAATCCCTCCTCTTTTAGAACAATGTAGCTTTACTTACCCCTGTTCAGCGAAAAATCATGTATAGTCTGCCATACAAGCCAGTCCCAGGTTGCAACCTCATTTTAGTTGGTAAAATGTTGCTACAATTGTCTTGGTTGAGGTTAAAGTATTGCAAAATGTGAATGGACAGTAAACGTAACCAAGAAAGGGCAGAAATATCACTTTACAAGCGTGTTTTGAAGATTACATTAGCTTTATTTGCAGTTATTTTTGAAGTTTTTTACAGTTTGAATCATAAAAGTAAAGCAAAGGGATCTTTTTTTCCCCTATGATTCTCTCTTTTGAGACTTTGATGCACCCTTTGTCAGTTTGGTCTAGACCCGGGTTTGACACAAGCCCAGGATTAGCTTTTCTTGCTAATCTTTTGAAGCATGTTTTTGCCATGTTTAATGTATTTTATTTTCTTTTCTTTCACAGAAAATTCTGCACGTATGGGATGAAAATGGACCAACTGCTGTGAAAAGGACAAGAGGACAACCTTTTTGACTGCTAGCTTGAAAATGCGTTGTAGCATACTTGCTAGCTGGACACATACTTTGGATCTTCTCTTTTCCTGGATGGCAGTCAAAACTAATGAACTGTAAAAGCTGCGGACGTTTGCGAAGAGGAAGAATCTCTGTTTCCGACTTTGTGTGAACCTAACCCTTTACTTTTTACATTTTTATTTAGGCTAATCTAACACCTAGCTTTTGTATTGTTTATTTGAAGTGTAGCCCTATTGAGTTTTATTTTTTGTTGTGCGGTAGTTGCTAGGACAAGTGAATGTGAGACCCACGGCAGCAGTGAATATTTCTGCACTGCGATTGGACGGCTCCGTGTGTCACATGACGCAATGGCGAAGGAGAGAGCTGTCGACCTTTATACTCTATGCAACTGTTTGAATTTGACGGATTTTTGGTTTTTTGTTAGTTGCGTTCACGTTCTAACATTTTTTGACTGTAAATTGAGAGGGAAGGCTGGTCAGCATTCTACGGTAGAGGAGAAGAACTCAAATTCAGATGTTGTGTCCTGGTTTATTGTTGATACAACTGTAATTTCTGGGCCTTTCAACATGAAACAAAAACTGCAACAAAACATGACTTCATCTTTATCAGCACAAATGCGATATAATTAAGAATTTTTTCAAAAGCTGATCAGATTTCTGTGGACTTATTTGTTTGGATATTACTCTCAAACGTTGTACTTCATCCTCAAAGTTATATTGACCCAAGCCTTCCATCTCTAAAACCAATTCAGTTTTGTTTTTTTGGGCTACCAGTTTTATTACGAAGTGCTACATCTCCTAATATAGTTGAACAGAAATGAAATCCGCGGTGTGACAGATGACAGCACAGTTTCATCTCTAGATATATTGGATCCCACATTCCCAGCCTTAACAGACTTTGATTCTACGCTGCGCCCACGAGACAATCTCTATCAATGTGCGCCAGGCTTACACTTTTAATATTCCTGACAGCACTGGCATGTTTGATCAGTAGTATCTAAGCCCAGCCCCAGGCGCCATGTATACACTACACTTCCCAGCATGCTTTGAGGGCTGGGACTTTATACCTGCCTTCCTCCGATGATATAGTGTACGACATGACAAATACATTGACTTCAAGTAGTCTCTTAATTTCCTGTCTGTAGCATTAAAACACTCCCATACACACTCTTGAATGTAATAAAGCAAAGCGCGTATTATCACAGACTAATTCATTCGATATTAATTTTCGGGAAGTGGCAATTTTTTATTACGATTGATAATCTATGCAAATCTTTTTAAATATGACTTTAAACAACCTATGTGTGTGCAATTGATTCAAAAGAGGACTATCTTGGCCTAATTTGGAAAATGTATTCTTTTGATAATCATGCAGTGCTCGAGACAATTACTTATCTGCCTGGATAAGCTTGAAATGATGTTTTTAATCTGCAGTACAAAAAGTCACTCTTCTCATATCAGGCCAGAGGCTTGGAAGCTATCAATTCAAGCTTAAATTAGATTGTCTGTTCCTTTAAATCCAGATCAAACATATCTGCACGTAGGACTTCCACAGATTATTATTGTCTATATGTGTAGTACATGCTATGAATGAGTCTTCACCCTATGTGCCTTGTTGTGTGTGGACAATTTTTGTATGTTGTAATCAGAATAAAGGTTTACATTGAAAACAATGTGTGGCTGTGGGTGATAAATCAGACTATTTGAATGAACCAACATTGTAAATTGATATAGGCTTAAATGCAGAACAATACAATACAAGGCCCAAAAATAGGTTAAAAAAAATGAAGGTTGACTTTACTTTCTTAATGTTATTTGAAGGATATGGTTTGATCAGCATGAGATAAGTTAAAAATAAATTGTTTTAAATGACTGTGAATGAAATTTAAGGACTTTTATTATATTAGGATATTAGTCTTTTGTTTCATCTGAGACAGAATGGGCAGCAAATGGGGAAAAGTGCTGTATTTGGTGTATTTTCTTCATTTTTTGGCTTTAGTGCTTATTTACCCTTGGACTCTGGTTCAACTCTAGACCTGCTTGTCTTGGGAGATGTTTTGACGCTTTGCCTGGAATGTTCCACAGTACAGCATTCAACTTACAGTATATATCTTACATGTTCTCAATTACTCATGTTTTCATTGCTCAGAAATACCTTGCATTCTCACTGTGAGCAGACTCGCCTCTTCGCAGATGTCATGCTTGTCAAATCCAACATCATTTCCATGGAGACTAAGCAGATGCACTTTCAGAAAAAATACAGAGTGTCGCTTTACATGTACACTTTTGTCCTTGAAGACAAATTGGTCCTCCATTTTTTGTTGTTCCATTTTTGAGAAACCTGATCAGTGCTGTGCTTCAGGACCTTTCTTTCTCCAGATCTTGAGTGTAGATCTTGGTCAGGCGCACAATTTGCTTGAGGATTAGCATATTGTGATACCATGAATTACTTTTGGATTGTGGCAAAGCCTAAATAGCAACATTGCGTCTAGAAACTGATTTGTAGCGGTGCCAAAAGGATACGTTTCCAAATGCTCTTGTGTGCACGGATTTGTCACAGTTAATAAAAAAAACACCCGCGTGAACGTGTTGCAACATTGAACTCCACGTAGTGTCACTTAACATCACTCTAATCCATTTCACATATATGTCTTTTTCACAACCATCGCCCGGGCCGCCATTCTTTTTACATGTTTGCTTTTTACATCCATCACATCTAGAGAAATCAAACGCTGTTCCAATAAAGCGTTACGGCCAAATGAAAAGATTATCACCGCGCTCCCGAGATCAGACGCGTTTCACAACATCACCATGAGGGACGGGGGGTTTATTTGCCCGAGCATGTGGCGCTCGTCTCCACCGAGGCAGGGGCTGTGGTATGGATATAGACAGTAGTAGCGCAGCCGTGGACGCGCAATATAGTAGCGAGTGATGAAATCTTAATCTCCTCTTGCAGCGATATGAAAAATGGGCCAATATACGTACGCACATTAGCACGCCGTTAGCTGCAATCGGAATGAAACAATAAGGCTTTGATCACGCGGCGGCGGATCTGTGTCGAACACCGGTGTAGAGCTGGGGCTGGGGTCGCGCGTGTGGCTGTTAGGTAAGCGCTGATGAGTGGAGGAGACAGAATGTACGCAAGTAAAGTAAGATTACTTCAAAATAAGACCGATTGAGAATGTAAGATTAAGATAAATACTGACTTAAAGGGGATGTATTATGCTAAATCAACTTTTATAAACTTTTAACCATTTCACAGCGGTGTTTCCTTATCGTTATCGTTCTCAAAGTTGTACGTCATTGATTCATGTGTGTTTGAGTTAATCCTGTATTGTTCTGTAACTGAAGCTTGTGTGCTCAGAAAATTCCCGTTTTCACCTACCCCCTATCCCCGGCCACATTTCTGTACTTAGGTGCCGTTACATGTAGAGTTTGCGTTTCAAAAATAAAAATGTAAATGACAATCTGCTGCTTGTTACAGTGAAATGTTACTATGAAGAGGCGGGGCTTATCAGTTCTGCAGTTTTGAACAAAAAGTCAATGGACCTGTTTCTGTTATTAAGCCGTTTTAGATCAATATTGTGGTTTACAATGAACAAAATGTAAAATGATGATCTACTTATGTTATACTTCAATACTAAATACCTGATAAAAGCATAGTATGTCTCCTTTAAGTAAGATTAAATGAACATTTGCTCATTTATATTTTAGGATGACTTGTCAAATGGGGGAAGAAGTTACTTTGTCTATACTATGTCAATTGTATGACACTTTTACTAAAACCTAAAGAACTTATCTTGCAATATTTATCACATATTTTACCACAAAAAATATTCTTGCTTACTATTCAGATTCTTAAACACTACATCCATGGAAATCTTTTTGAAAGTGCACCATTATTTCTTGGGTATAAGGGGTTTGTCACATGCTTGTATCCACGGAGATGCTATTGCTTTGTCTGGAATGTCCCACAGTATGGCATTTTCATGAGACAAGCAGGTAACAACCGCCACCTTTAAGTTATGTTTGAAGAATAAATCATTTACAATTGAATAAATGCTAGAGGTTTATAGTATTTATTAAATTACAAGTTATTTATTCTTCAAAAATAATTTAAAGGTGCATTAGTTTTCTGCCAGCAGTTGTTATCTGCTTGTCTCATGAAAATGTAATTGCTCGGAATGTTCCACAGTTTTTTTTTTTGTGTATTGAATTATTTAACTCTGTTGTTTATGCAGTTTTAGTCTTATTATTCTATTTTTATTACTTGTATTATTTATTATGGCTTAATTACTGTGTTAAGTTGTTTTTATTTCACTGTGCAGCACTTTGGGGGTTCTTTTCTGTGTAAAATGTACTACAGAAATAAGGTGGATTAGACTGGTTGAAAAATACGTGTCACCATGGAGATTGTTACATTTTATGCCATTTAGTGGAACATTCCAGGCAAAATGACAACATTTCCATGGACAAAATACAGTTTTGGACCCTCCACCTATAAGACTAACAATGTCATGAAGACAAATCAGTTTAAGGTGAGACACTACAGCCAACACCCATTTATTTTGCAAACTTTTTAGTTTTTTGTCAGTTTGCTCTCTCCACTCCCACAGTGACGTACAGATCACCACTTAAAGTCACAAAAGTTTTGAAAAAAAGTCTAGTCTAGTCAAGTCAAAGTAAATAAGAAATCCAAAATCCCCTCAGTAAAGTATGTGTAAAACCAAAAAACATAAACCTGTTTCTGTCCATTTTCAGATTCAAATGTCCCAATTATAAGCAATTTTATTTATTTTTTTACACATAAAATGCCTTATTTCTACATGAAAACATTACATACTGATTTTTTTTTTACTTTTAATACCCTTTTTCTTACATTTATGTGAGTAAACTACAGGAGAAGTTTCAAATTAATATATTTACATTTAAGATTTCTTGCCTTAAAGTGTCCGTGACAGGTTGAAAAACTTATTTTACTAAAACACAGTTTAGATAATTATATTTAAGATTCTGCAAAAGAATTAGCCATTTTTATCCCAGTCTCGCAATTTTCAACTTCCTGGTTGTAAATCATGACATCACACTAGGAAATTCTGTAACTGTAACCTAGCAACCATGTTATACACTGGGTCAAAACTCTTCTAATAAAATTATAATTGCACAAATACAAATATATGGGAACACCTTTATTTTGTTGAATTCATGTTTAAAGGATCAGAAAATGTGTTTATTGGTTGTAAATTGTCTCTCTAGTGTGATGTCGTCATGTTTTGGAACTACTTCCAGTAAATTTCAACGTATTTTTCAACTTTTCTTCACAAACTGACTCTTGATTGGTGTAAAACTACCATATATATTTACAACAGGGTTTATTCCACCAAATAAAGTCAAAACTAGAAAATCATAAAAACCTGTCATATGCACTTTAACACCATTCTGTGCATAAGGTAAAGTAACGACATCTCCATGGAGACAGAACATGTGGCGTAACCCCTCTAGAAAAGTTACATAGTGCACCTTTAATTTTTTTTGTTAAATCATTAAAGAACACACATTTCCAAACGTCGATCTTACCACAACAACATTTTTGAAAGTGCGCAACTTAAACTTTGTCGGTTGCTAATGTGTACGCCAGTAAGTTCTGACGCTGCTCTAAATAATACTCAAATGTAAGAAAATATGTCATAAAACGTGATCGAAGTCCAATTCAGGGCTAAAGTAAATGTAAGCGCACTCCGCCCCGCTCTGCTGACACCACATATGGCATCCGCGCCAACGTCGACATATGGGCCCCTCGCAATTCATTAGCATTGTCATGTAAACGAGGCTAATCCCACTGTAAAACAAATGGAATACGGCTCTTTACTGTACGCGCGCATCACCCGGCCGTTTTTCATCCATTTCCACGTCCTTTATGCGCCTCGGTGTAATTCAATCAAAGAGCAGATTTAATGCCACTTCCTGAATGCACAGATTTTACAAGGTGCTTCCTCTTTCGTGTTTACAGGCGCGCTGCGAATTCGGGCAAAGAGCTGACTTGGATGTTAAGGCGTCAAGATGAACCTTTTGGTTTTAGACGCGATCTAGGTCTATGTTTTTATTGCCTATTGACCCAGTTCTTTATGAGTCACGTGTAAGGGTAGATCCATGCCAGTGCCAGAAGTTTAGCATTTAAGTTTAGAATGCTAAATGTTAAAACGCATCGTCACAGTGAAACATCTTTGGAATCATACTTTTTTTGGGCACCGGTAGAAACATTAGTGATAAAAAAAAAAAAATCTGACTTAAAGTAGCATGATTGGTCAACATTTAGATGAAGTTAACCCGCCATCATTCGCAGCTTTCAGAAAACGTCCAAATACTGATGGAGTTTGGTTCTGAATCGTATGTTTTTTGAGGCAAGACACTGCAAGCGAAAAGGAAAAATCTGGAATTTTTAACACATACATTTGAAACTTCTCCTGTGGTTTACTCATATAAATATATGAAAACAATGTATTACAAGTTTTTCATCATGTTATGTTTTCATAATTTAGGCATTTAGTCATTTTATGTGTAAAAAACGTACAAAATTGCACATATTTGGGACTTTTCAATCTGAAAAATGGTCAGAACCAGGTTTACATTTCTTGGTTGATTTTGTACACCTACTAGTTGAAAAAATTTTTAAATTTTTTTTTAAAGTTTAAAAAAATGAACAGAGAGGATTTTGGATTTCTTGTTTAGTTTTTGAGTACGCTATCTGACTGAAAATTGGCCTAAAAATTCAAGTTCTGCCTCATTTTTAAAAACTTACAAATAAATAAATCAGGTTTATAATTGGATAACAACATATCCTTCTGTTAAGTACAAGATTGTCAAGTGTGGTGTGTGTAGGTGCTTTTTAAGTGGTGATCTTTATGCCACTACAGTAGAAAAGTGTTGTGAATGTGAAAACGGTGGATTAAATGAAATAATACATGTTTAGGAGCAGATTGAGCAGAGGTTTGTTGTTTCCACATAAAAGCTTATTGAGAGAGTAGACAAACAAACAAACAAACAAACAATAAAGAATAGAACTGAATTGAAGAAACATGTGTTGTGTCTCACCTTTGTGTCTGTCTAAATTCAGTTGAGATGCAACAATACAAATCTCAGGGTATTAATTTAATGGTAATATTTATTGTGATATTGTAGAGAGGCAAACAGAATTGTAGAAATTATACTTTTTTTTTCTTTTAATGCCTTGGCAAGACCTTGGTGTGATTGATTATTGTAATATTTCAAAGACTTAAGATAAAAACAAAGTGCTAAATAACTTGTTTTTTCATGTTGTCTGCATCGAGATGGAGCAAAGGATCATGGTCCAAGAGTTCCCTCTTTTCCCATTTACCCAACAGTCTAATTACAGCAGGGACAAAAGTCTAAATTGAGTCGAGGCTCAATTAAAGGTGCACTATGTAACTTTTCTGGTGGACTGTCTGCACACTGCTCTGTAGAGATGTTGTGTTTTTTGCCTGAAAAGTTCCAAGAGTTCCAGACATAAAACTCATCTACGTTGAATTTAGTCAATTGCCGACGAAACACCTTGAAAACATGCATTCCTACGGTGCGTGGGCTTGCCTCTCCACAGATCTGCAATGTCTGGAAAAGTGGAGTATTCCAGGCAATGCAAAAATGTTACACAGTTGCCCTTTAAAATACAAGTCAAAAATTCTAATTAAACAATAAATACATACATTGCTAGATAATAAATACAAACGTGCAACCCTATCTTGTTCCGTACTAGAATAAATGCCAAACAAATTGCCACCGAATTTAAGCTAATACTAAAATACATTGTTTATCAAAAATCATATGAATCACTCTGGTTTAATTACCGCTATCACATAATCAAATCCAATCCCGCTAAAACTCTTAAAACACAGCCCTTTATCGCACCCATTGTTGTCCATTCATCCACATTCTTTTATGAACTCCCGTGTAATTCAATGGAAAGGCTCTTGCACTCGTAGCGACCCGTTTTACAAGACCGTTTTTCCGTTTACAGCTTCACGGCGCGTCCAAATGAGCCGTACTCCTCACAAACGGCTACTCCATGCAAATATTACACCAACCTTATTAACCGGGGCGGCCTGCAATTACATTATGTCCAGCACGTGTTAGCGCCTAGCCGGCTAACTCCCCGTTGGCCTAGCATGCTATCGTTTCTTGGCTGGGTTTCTACTGCGGGCCTCGTAATCCGATTCACTGTTTTTGTCGCGCTGCCAAGGAGAGCGCTGTAGCATTAGCCCAGCCGCTATACGTGGGCCTAAATGAAGTGCGTGTCATTGTTAAGCACACTAGAACAGGCTGGAGTGACGGAGGACAAGCGCGCCGTCATTAGCGGCCATGTTGGATCAGGCTAATGCGCGGTGGATGGGTTAGGTTTGAAACGTTAGACGGAAAGTGAAAAGGAAGTGTGGGTCGTACTTTTGTAGAGTTTATGGACAGGATAGACAAGAAGCTACGTTTAGCCAGAGTGTTGAAGTCAATTTTTTGTCGTTTACACAATTTTGATTCATATGCAAGCTTTTAATAGAATGCTGTTGAAAAGATGAATGATTGATTTTAATTGTAAAGAGCTAGGGTCCAGACCTGCCAAACGTCCAATAGAGATCAGGGGCGTAGCACCAAATTCTGGGCCCCATGTGCAAACACCCTCGATAGGCCCCTAATAAATAATTTTGTATATGATTTATTTATCTCAGCTATTTGTTTTTCATTGTTAATTCAGTGTTGCTAGAATATTCACCCTATGGTTCATGCACTCAACAATAACTCGCTAATTTATATCCTGTGTAGCGACTTATTATGCTACAGTACTGTTTAGTATTTGCAATAACTACCAGATCAATTTCAAAAAGATCTCAAAACTTATTTTTACTATACAAATAAAACAAGCGATTATAATTAGCAGTTAGTGTATTTTCTTGAACAACTTAGCTAATATTTGAGTAACGATTTTTTTTTTAAAGGGGTAATGGAGTCAGATGTCATGAATAATTGTATTCAGTCTCTCAAGGACTTTACTCAACTACAATAGATTTTGTTAAAACAGAAATAGATGAAAGTGTAGAAAAATGCAAGTGAAAAAAACACTACTGGTACATTTATTATGCTATAATGTCAGAATACTCAGAATGAACACTACGTTTAGCATCTTAATCAGGGCTGTAGTTAACTAAAAACATCCTTCATCGAATAAAGACACGCCCTGTTGGTACATTTGTCGACTAAAGGACAGTTTTGTGAAACTGACAAAAACTCTCAAAACATTTCAGCGTCTATGATCTGAGCATGTATCTGACCCAGACTAAACTCATGAAGTCTAGTATTTACTACATATTTTACCAAATCTATCGCTCAAAATTGTAAAAGAACAAAAGTTTCAGAACGTTTTTTCAAATCAGATAAAAGTTATTTGAAGTGTCTATCTGTTATACTTTTTAAATTACTAATAATACAAGTGAAAGCTTGATGTTAAGATTAAATATTTTTAAAATGTGCTTTTTGTCTCTTACAAAAGAGACGCGTGTATTGAAATTTCTTTACATAACTGTAACATTAAAATTGCATTTTGACATTTTTTGTGAGAACTGTAGGAGACAGAAAACAGTGCAGAAGGAGGTCATGAATGTGTTTTTAAAGATCATTTTGACCACTTTTATGAAAAAAAAACAAACAAAAAACAATAACTCTATATATATTGGTTTATTTTCAGCAAGTTGCTAAAGGTAAATACAGACATGGGAGCACTTACCGATGAATCGACTACAAGACCAACAGCTCTGATCTAAACACCTCCACTGCCTACCTGAAAACTCTTGTCGGTGGGACGACAGAATCCATTCTAAAATGTACTTTTACAGTTCGGGAAAAGTTGGTTAAAGAATAGTCAATTTATTTAGTCCTCGGTCACAGTTGCCCCAAAGAAGATGCATGAGCCAAGTTTACACCCAACCATCCACCATCAAACACACAATCATTCTAATACATAAAAAAGGTAGCTGTGCACAGGAACACAACAACAAGAAAGCACCATATTGTATTTGGCTTGCAGTAGTTCTCAAATACTGTAGCTCATTTTTGACACTAATTAGATTTGTCATTTGTTTGGCAAATACATGAGTCAATTGCTATTGCCAATTCGAATAGCGTTTGTGACTCATTTGTTTGTAGTGCTCATGATTAGCATCGAAAATGGCATGAGGCATATAGGAAAACTGACGAGTATAAGATAAAATAACTAAGGTTTATGGAGCAATGGAGAGCCCTGCATCCATGAAGCTAAAAGCATCAAGTGGCTGATTCATCTTATTTCTTGTGCTTGCATTTGAGTGTAATTATAACCACATCTAAAGCCGTTATTGTCATCTAAAAACTGCACTCGCCAATCCTTTTGTTTAGTGTACGAAATGGCGGCCGAAGAAAGTAAACAATTACAAGATGGCGTGTTGCAAACTGGCCTTAGATCATCGCATTAGAATGTACGGGTCACTGCGGAGGGGGCGTGGCTCGAACCCTGGTCCGAGGTCTCCAAACCCCGGTGCTGCTCTTTCTCTGTTTCTGCGAACGGTCATTGGTATGCAGGAATGCTAGCTCCAGGAGGCCGCTCTTCTATGCGCCGTTTTGGAGGGAAAGGCGTCTCTAGGAAGAATGATTTGTGGGCCGTTGGTTTGGTCCCTGGTCAGTGCCAAGAAAAAGTGGGCAAGGGTCCAGACTGGTCCACCTCGAAGCCGCAGCTGTCCCCCCGGTGCCCAGACAAAATGGCGCCAGAGGATTTGAAGCGTTTGTTGAACTGAAAGGATTGAAATTATTGTAAATATATGGTTAATGCTCGGGGCGTGGACATGCACATTTGTGTTTATTTAACGGCAACAACAAACATAAGTGGCATTACTGCAAATGGAATACTGCTAATGTAATGCTAGAATTGTAGCAATTAGCTTAATGGCAAACCGGGTCCAATTATCCAATACGTGTGTGACAGAAGTGAGTCATGTACTTTTATTATGCCGGTGTAAGCCTGTCATCTCAAGTGCTTTTCTCACTCATTACTGAACCATTACAATGTATTAAGATTGATTTGCTTCAACATTTCATCTTATAATTACTCACATTCTTTTATGATTGTAAAGCTGGTGGCCTTTTATTTTTTTGCGCTTGGTGTTTTTCCACTGCCACAGCCCGGTGCACCACGGCTCTGCCCACGTGCTCTCGGCTATGACTGGGTCCTCATAGTGGCGTACAACAACCACGATTGAGGAGGTCAGATGCCTGCACAGTATCATCCTGAGAATAAAGCCAAAATATTCTGCAAACTGAGATGAACACTGTTGGGAGAGGAGAGCTTCGGGATTACAAATCTTAATAGAAGTGGAACCAGTTGGTGCTAAATAGTGATGATGAGTGTCAAAAACCTGAAAGATGCATGGGGAATGGAATCTAAAGGTTCAGATCAAATTAAACTTGTTGGACTAGATGCATGGGGAGTACAGCCGAGGACAACAATCCTTGAAAAATCCTAAATTTTTATTGTCTCAATTCTTGCTCTGGTTACTTTATAGAAGTGGTAAAGATAGCTAGGTTATGGTTGCTTTCACTAGTAGTTTATTATTGGAATAAGCACAGCGCCTTTTACGTGGAATAGTTGTACCGCATGACCGTAAGTTTGAAATGGCTCTGGAGTTTGCAGAGTCCAGGTAAGTACAAGTGTTGTACCTAAAATCCTCCACAATCTGAAGCAGCCTCCTTTTGATGCTTGGCCCTCCTGAATGTTGCCCAGCATTCCAGGAATCAGACTCAAGCTGTCCTGTGCAGGATGTCCAAAACCCTGGGATAAGAGTGACTCAGCACGCACACTTATCAAACCATGTTCAGAACCTAAAGGTGCAAAGAGTCAAAGGAGGATCCCCGAATGACTCACAATTGAAGAAATCTATATTCTGTTCCCAGCACAAGATGAAACTGAAGAGCTTGTAGACCAGTGCAGTCCAAGAGTTCACTGCTTCTGCTCTTCCTCTACCTGAGGAACTTGCCAAAGAACCACATGAAGAACTGATGCATTACAGCCATCCCCACGCTGAATATGGCTACAGTACTGCTTTATTCTCCCTAACATTACGCTCCAGATACTGACGCAGACATCAGGCCAGTGCAGAACTCGCCGTTTCTGCTCCCCCTGAGCTTGAGGAGATCCCTTTTTTGAAGAAGATGCTGCACCTGCTTCAATGTGATCTGTAATTTTCTGTGTAATTGTTGTGATTCTATATTTTAACCAAGCAATCCCCGTTTTTTCTTCAATTGTTGGAACCATAAAAGAATTTCAGCAGTTAATAATCAAGTAAACAGACCAAACTATCCCGGTTGTGCTCGTGCAAACGCGAGGAAAACGGTGTCCGGAGCGCCGTTAAAGAATGTCAAGTAGTTCTCCCGGGTTTGGCTGACTGGAGCGGGGAGTGCTTTGACTAATGTTTTCTCTGCTCCATCCTCGCCCTGCGCCAACCCGCCGAAAACTTTGGGCCCATGTCATTCATATGTTAAATAGGCGTGCTTTCAGACCCTGTCCGTGTGTGTCCGCGTGTGCGAGTCCAGGCCGTGTGTGCGCATGAGCTGCTTGAGTGGCTGATTCCATTACTTGAAGGACCATTACACTTGCCTGTCAACACCCAAAAGAGCGGAGAAAAATTAGCAGATTAAATCACTCCGGCGCGGCTATCCTCAGCGCTGGCCTCCATCAATCGCCCTGACTGGCTGTGCCCCCGCCCCATTCTAAACTACCTCGCACTCCCATACCGCTCCAACTCAATGTGATTCGGTGATTTATGGAGATGTGTAAAAACTGAAGTGATACAGTATTAGCATAGCAGGCTAAATGTGTTGGTCACTTGCAATCACAATTTCTGACAACGCTGGTGTTTTGTCTTTGGGCAGTTTTCATCCTCATGACACAGGAAATAGCTGATTATGACAACGTACATTCAAAATATGTCAAGGATTTGCTATAATAATAATAAAGGTGAGTCACTGCAGGTGAATAGGAAAAAATCGTAAATTTAAAGATATCAATTTGAAACATCTCCTGAAGTTTGCTCACATAAATGTAAAAAGAAAAGTTTTTCGTCATGTTTTCATATAAAAAAGGGACATTGTATGACTAAAAACTGCCAAAATTGCACAGATTTGAGACATTTATATCTTCAAAATGGACAGGTTTCATAATTTTGTACATATATTAGTTACAAAAAATGTATAGAGGGGATTTTGTATTTCTTATTTAGTATTTGAGTAAACTAGATCTGACTGAAAATTGGCAAAAAAAAATTTCACATTTTGTCTAATTTTACTTAAATGTAATATAATAAATCAGGCTTAGAATCAGATGTTAACAAATCCTTCTGTACATTCCCTCAAAATCTTGTTAAGTCCAAGATTGTAAAGTTTGATGGAAGGGCTGATCTTTAAGTCTCTGTGAGAGAAAAATTCTTTATCTTCATTCTTCAATTCAATCCTATGAAGTTACAAAGTCCCAGAGAAATCTATGGATAAGGAAGACTAAATAAAATAATAAAACATCTTTAGGGGCAGATTGGGCATGTTGTTTCCACATGAAAGCCTGTGACAAAACTGATTAAAAAACTTGTAGTGTAGTTTTGCCGGTAGTGTCTTGCCTTAACAAAGCATGGACCACGGCAAACTTTACTTCAACTTCTGACCAGTACATGGTGTTGTTACGTATTTGAGCAAGACACCTTGAAGTTACGTGGTAAAAAGGAGCAGAAAATACATAAAATCTTCATGAATCTCAATTGCAATAACAACCTTTCAGAAGTGTTAAAGAAAATAAAAACCTGTCTATTGGACAAATGTTTTATAAAGTGATTACTGATCAGTCAGATATATGTCAGAAGAACTGAAGAAGCAACTTGGATGAGTGGCGAACGCATTCAGACTAAAAGCTTTGGTTCAGTTGTCGGAAGTCAATGCTATTTTACGATGGAGCCAACCTGGATGACTGAAGGGTTACACAGACAACCTTTGAGAATTTACAAATAGCAAGGCCTGCCTGTCCATGTGCTGCATCCAGTCGTCCTCTGAGGTCGGATTTTCTGAGTTCCGACTTGTAAATTCACACTGGAACGCTCACATCTCGGCATTCCTGCTTGGAAACTCCCATACCGTTTCAGAACTCTGACTTTATTAGAGTTAGCTGATCCAAAATAGATGCTCCCAACAATTGTAAACAGTTTAACATCCGTATTGTGTTATTTTTCCAGTAGTTGTGCTCTCCTGTCCACGCTGTCTGTGAACCTGTTCCTCTGCTCTGTGATGCTAATGACAAAAGCAGAAATTTACTTTCAAACGTTGATTTAAAACTTACAAATGTAATATATACAAATGTCTGGGTTAATACGTTTACTTAATTGGATCCACATTTTGGCTGATTAGTGCACGTTCCTGGTTTATATGCTAGAATAGGATTCGTTAAATACATTAAATAATGTCACCCAAACATGACAAATTTTCTTCATAAAAAATCTAAATTGTGTCTGAATTAGACTTTTTCTTCATGCAGTCGATCCTCCAGATTCATAAAAATATGTTTAGTTATTACAAGTTTGTAGATAAAGCTTGCGTAAAGGAGACACAGCTTCTGTTTTTTTTTCTGCTTTTATTTAATTTTGTGCCGCTACGTCATATTTTTATCTCTTTATGAATGTGTTGGGTTTGATGCTCATGTTAGTTGATGCTAACACATGATAGCTTTGTTTTGCTAACTCTGTCAGCTCAGCAAGCAAAGCTGTTGTCTCTGGAAATATGCTTTTTTTTTTCTCCAAAATATCAAGACAGCATGTTATGAGGAATTATTTATCTATATGTTTTGTATTACTTTTACCATTTATTTCTCACCTGAGTTTGCATTCTCTTTTGTTCTTTCTCGTCCAATCATCTTGCTCTTAACCCGTCTGTTCTAAAGCCAGCTGGCACCCTCTGGGACCTAGTACCTCGCACTTTGGACCCCTCAAACGGGGCAGTATGGTTCACTTTTTTCAATGGAAACACCTCGGGCTGTCCCACTCTGGGCCGTACCTCGCTAATGGAAACATGACTTTGGCCACAGTTTTTCCGACTAGACCACTGGAAAGCAGAAACTCTGAGAAAATGCCTCTCTGGTGTCTGAGTTCCGACCTCCGAGGACAAATGGAACGCAGCAAAAATGAAATACTGATTTGAGAACGTTCCCAACATTAGTCCCCCAGTTTGGAGTGGCGTGATAGTTCTTCAGCTTCAGATCCATAAAGAACATTATACCACACAGTTTCAGGATTGTAAACAACTGCACGCTCTTTGTATTACTTTCTTTGGATGTGTTTACGCGTATTACCATGGCGATACTGCGACATCTTGGGAGGTCGGTGGGTGCGTGACGTTGTGTGAGACAGACATGTTCAGCCACTTGAGTTAAATGTAGTCAATGGTCTATTCTAATAACACTTTTCATGAAGTTTGACTGTCTAGACTCTCACTGACGGCTCCCACACCAACCAATCTTTTAACACTTTGTCTGGTTTTTGACAATTGTTAAAAGAACACTGAAGAAAAAAGATATCGGAGTTTTGATGACACAACCATTACGACCCAAAAAAAAGTCTGCAAATGGGACTTGTCTTTCGTTATCAAATATGAATCCAGATTCCTCAAACCAGGTCAAGTCATGCAGGTCTGCAGAGACAAAATCCAGTGTCCAATTATATATCCAATATCCAATTTATTGCTTGATTTATTTTACAGGAAAAGCAAGAAACTCTGGGTTTTTTGAAGCTACAGAAGTTTATTTACCATCCAAACAGACTTGAAGACAACTAAGACAATTACGGTGTTAGACAGAGAGAGTGTGAGAGCCCAACCTCCAAAGTGATGACGTTAAAGGTGCTGTACCTGATTTTTATCGTCCTAAATTGTGAAAAACAGATCTACTTAATTTAAAGCCAACATCCTAATTATTCGCTGCAATGAGCTTTTAAGCGCTTTTCACAACTTTCAGAGGGAGCGAGTGAGTTTTGTCGTCACACTAAAGCTAACATTAGCATGGCTAACACCTCTGTGGAGAATAAAATATGCAAAGAAACAGTTGTGGTTTCATTTTCACCCAAATAGCTGCTTTTATAATATATCTACTGGGGAAAAAAACATATACATTTTCAACATTATTTTAAGGACGTTACACCGTTCAAAAGATCAACGTTTATTTTGGATAATTAATTTCTTTGCTAATGGAGCAAAAAATTGACTGGAAGTAAAATTTCAAGAAATCTTTTCCATAGGCTTTCCAATAAATAAATAATTAAATACACAAAAAAATGTGAAACTTTATAAAGTACACATTTAAAAAAAAAAAGATTTACATGAGTTTCTGGGGCGTAGAACAACCACGTTATTGACATAAGTTATCACATAGCTGTGCCTCGAAGCTTTTTATCAATTCTTTTGCAAAACCCTATGGCAAAAATGAAGGGAAATTTACTTCAGGAACCATGACGAACTTCGAAATGATGATTGAAGAATGTTTAGTCTGTTGAGCTCCACAGAAATTGAGATTGTGTCGTCACAATATCTCAGCTATCATTGAATTTTCAGTCAGCCTCCCATTTAAACCAATTTAAATCTCACAATGCTAAATAAACTAAACTTAGCAATTATTCAAAAGTGTTCCACAGCTCTTATTTTTACTTTTTAACATTGTTTTCGCTATGCATTTCTGTGGATGTTTTGCACTGTTGCCAGAAAAACAACATTCACTTTTCACGTTCAATTCCAATCTCGATTCTCTTCAATTTTTCATCACTTTAAAAGCAAAGTTGGGGTTGTAATATTGCTGGATATCACTAGTATGGTGGCTCTGAATTGACTATACTCTCGCAAAATCAATTCTTCAGGACACAAAACCCCCAAAACCGTCACACAACTCTTTACCGTTTTATTATTTTTTTCAATTTTCTTTCTAAAAACTGGAAAACATATCCACACGACACACGGAAGTCGCTCCGGCGCGCTCTCCTTCCACTGGGACTGAACGCCGCTTTACGCTCTTGTAAAATCCAATAACAGAGTGATAGCCGGCTGTCAGGAGTAGTTTATGAGGTCAGGGGTCACAGGTCAAATGTCGGGGAGGGTTTAACGGCCGTGACCGTCAAAGCGTTACTGTACTTGTCCACACCGACGCTTTGTTTTAATTACACGCCTGTTCTACGCTCACATTATGCACCGGAAAGACGACACACATTCACTGTAGCTGTAATTGATAGGCGCGGCGTAAATGGTATTGGCGCACTGTAAATCTGGAAAAAGAAAAGGCTCTGATCGGGCCTCATACATAAAATTTAAATATTTAGACAGTTCGTTGTACATTGCATTTGGTTAATGTAATGTGTCGGCGACGTAAAAACAAATGTATACAGTTGTAATGCATTTAAGTGGTGGATTAAACGTGTGCCTGGGATTGGCTGATACAAGAATGAAAAAAAAAATGTTCAAAATGTTATTGGTCGGCTTGACTGAGTGCATTCGATACATGTTTTTTCTCATTTGTTTTGTAATTTGTATTTTTCCTCTAAATGTGTTTTATAGTTAATTCAATAAATACATAAAATAAGTATCTTTTAGAGGAGACATTACAGGCAAGGTGTCTTTTTTTTTTGTCAGTTTGCTTTCTCAACATTGTCCAATCTGCTCCTAAAGATGTTTTATCATTTCACTTAATCCACTTCATCCTTAGATTTCTCTGGGACATTGTAACTTCAAAGGCCGTTTTCTTAAAATGCATTTTCTCCCACAGAGACATAAAGATCAGCCTTAAAGCAGCTCCTACACACACTTTTGAGGGATAAAACAGAAGGATTTGTTGATACATAATTGTTTAATTTAATTTGATTTGTTTAAGTTTTAAATCCAAAATTCAGCCAATTTAAATCTGTGTTGTTTTTATGCATAAAGTGTCTTTTTATTTCTATAAAGTTGAAAATTTAAATACTTTTAATTTCTGAATGCCTGCATCAAAACATATTTTATAACATATTCTGTTCCATATTCTGAAAACTGAGAATCATTTTACATTGAATAGAGTACAGTAAAACAGCTTTATGTTTGTTGAACTGTCTGTTATGCATTTAATTATTACTGATTAGTGGGAAGGAAAAAAAATCACATGTGTCTTCTTTTTATGATCAGGTACCAAACTGTAACAAACAAAGTAACTATATTCTGAATACCTCTAAATGAAAGAGTAACTTTCCCAGAGTATTATTTCTCAAAATTAATATTCTGAATACATATTTTCGGTACATTGTATTCAGAGGCTTATGTTCAAGCTTGTGTCAAATTGATACCTCAGAGGGTTTTCTCCTGTTCACCTCCACTGTCTACATTTTTTTCTATGTAATGGAAAATAAACCCAAAAGCATAAAATAAAACCACGAGGCTAGCGCTAGTTTGACTCCAGTGTTGTGCAAAAAGGCAAAAGTCTTAGTTCTTTTACAAGAATAATTTTAAGTTTTAGTCTAGATTTAGTCGACATGTTCTGTTAATTTAGTCGACTAAATCCATAATAGTTTTAGTCGACCAGAAAATATATATTTTAGTTTAACTATGATAAATTGCATTACATTGCTTTATGAATATGTACAGAAGTGTACAGTCCGCTCGGGGATAGAAAAGTGGAACTTAGATCTAGTCTCACTTTTTTCATTTATAATATTATATATTAGTACTTTAGTTACAAATATAGTTACTTTTACTCATAGTTTTAGTGCATGTGATTTTAGTTATCGTTAACAAGGGCCTGATGTTGTACATGAATGTGTGTTTTGTGTCTAATTTGATGTACCATGAGTTAGTTTAGTCGTTAGTTTAGTCATTCATGTTTTTATTTGTACCTATTTGGTCACCTGAACCCTAGCAACAGTCCAGCAACCACTCAGCCAATCACATCTCCTCACTCAACCAACCATCAATGACCCTCCAGCGGAAGTTTGGTAAAAGCTGGTCTGCTGTTTTTCTTCATGTGGGACAGTCGCTCTCTGCTCCCCTCGTTCTCTTCACTGTCGGACCCTTCTTTCCTCTGATTCTTCTGTGTGTTTTGTCCTTGAGAATAAACCGTGCTCTGTTTCTCACACACACATGAACATCTGTCAATAAAGAGAGGTAGAGAGTACACTGGTGTCCTTTTACTGTGAACTGGTCCTGAAATCAGGGCCGGCCCGTGACATAAACAATCAAAGCTAATGTTTAGGGCCACAACCAGTTAGGGGCGCACATGTTCTGGTGCACTGTGTACAGACCAAAATAAAGACAAGTTAAAACTATTCAAATTGGTAATTAAATACAATAAAATATTACATCTAAAATACACCTAAATACAGGACATGACAGGACAAAGAGGACTCCCAAACCCCCCACCTACATATGCCTATTTCTACTTGTAAAAAGAATAATGTAAATGTCTAAGTCCGCTCCTGATTTATATGTTGTATTACATGCCCTTGATATGTCCATTTATTTAAACAACGAGCCATTTGATGGACCACAAATGAAGTCTTGTTTAAGGCCTTTGCATTGCTAGAAATACAGTCCGAGGTCTCAAGTTTGGGTCTCCTTCCGACACCTCATTTACAGTTATAGTTTCTGTCTTTATGGGTGCTTTTTTATTTCATTTTATTTAGTTTTAGTCAGCGAAAATATGACACCGACAAAAATATTGTAGTCGACAAAATGAACACAGTTTGACTCCATTCTAAATCTATTAAGCGTGATTTTGCGGCGTATGCAAATGTTGTTGTTTTGAACCCTGCATACTAATGCCCGGGCTGTGACTCATGTCTGTCTGAGACCTTGAACTTGAACCCCCAGAGCTCCCCTTGACCCTTGACCTTTTCCCGTGCTCTGGCGCCCTCAGCGACAGCGGCGGCCATTGTGGAGCTGTCGGCATTAACTCTTACCAGTCCCGAAACTCCGCCCGCCTTTTTCCCGCTCGCTCCTCCTCTCCGTCTTCTCTGACCGGGCTCTCCACTTTTCCCTTAGGTCCGGAACCCTTCTTGCTCCATCTGCTCCGTGGTGGGGAATGTTGTTTTCCCAGAATGCTAATGGGAGCTGCGGGAGGCTGGATTCCCACATACGGAGGTTGGGAGCGGTGCTTTTGTTTTTCGGAGGGCAGCGCGGCTGGGGGCCTGATAAGTATGAAGTGAGCCGGGCCCTCAGGAGACCCCTCGCCCCCCGGGGTTAGGATTCAGATTCATATTTGTGTGCGGATCAGAGGAGAAGCTTTGTAAATAGAGGTGTTAAGCCTTTTACACCAAATGTGTGGTTCAAGGCGTGATGCGTCCAGGACTGAATGGCGTTGTCTCATGGATTGGACAGATGTGTTTGTAGTGCAAGAGTCACAGAAAGTAAAGTTTGTTTTTTTCATTCTGATTCCACATTAGAGATATTAAAGTATAAGACAGGTTAGACGTCACATTTCACTCAAGTGTTCGTGAACGGGATTATATTTAAGATTTCACTAAGCATTTTGCCTGTTTGTCCTCATAATGTTACGTCCTGGTTGGACATGGGCAGAAAATATGACATAGGTAGAGGTAAACTGTTACCTAGCAACCATTTTGAGCCACCAGGGCCCAAATAAATTACACAATAATTATGATTTGACAAATAATAATACCTGATAAGATCTTTATTTTGTTGAATGACTGTTTAAACTGTCAGAAAGAGTGTTAACTGTCTCTTTATTTTCAAAGGTCCGTCACTTTTTGATGACATCATAGGGGGATTCCAGTTTAGAACTCAGCACTACTTCCTGTAATTTTATCTTTCAAAATTTATTCATAAACGGCAACTTCCCAGACGTAAAACCAGGTGCCCTCCCACCAAACTAAGTCAGAATTAGACAAACATGAGAACCGTCATATAGACTTTAACAGCATTTTTAGAAAAGGTGAGACGCTGCAGGTGAATAGGAAACAATCTTAAATTTAAACTCGTCAATTTGAAACTTCTCCAGTAGTTTTCTCCGATAACAAAAAATGTATTGTTTTTCATCATGTAACGTTTTCATGTATAAATAAGTCATTCTATATGTAAAAATGGAAAAATTGCACCTATTTGGGACATTTAAATCTGAAAAAATGAAAGAAACAGGTGTGAATTTCTTTTTTTTTATTTGATATTTTAGATTTCTTATACACTTTTTGAGTAAACTAGATCTGACTGAAACCTGGCCAAAAACCTCCAATTAAACAAATCCTTCTGTTCGTTTCGTCAAAATCTTGAGCCACTTTAAGGGCTGATCTTTGTCTCTGTTTTCTTAAAAAGCCTTTTTCTCCCACAGTTAAAGTCACAATGTCCCAGAGAAATCTATAGATGAAGTGGATCAAAAGATACAAACATCTTTAGGAGCAGATTGGACATGTGTGTTGTTTCCACATGAAAGCCGATATGCGACGGCCATATGAAACGGACCAAAAACTGTTTTGCCTAAAGTGTTTCGCCTTGAAGTGTTAATTTGCAAAAACAGAAGTTAAAACAAATGTTGAAAGGTTAAGATTTCATCGTTGCAGTGTTTTCAAAAGCTATTTTAGTGCAATGAAAATATTATTCCATTCTTTCTTGAGCAAATATCATTAACTACTGTTATTAATAATACAGTATGTGTAGAAGATATAAAACAAAAATACAAAACTTTTTTTTTTTTAACTGAGAAAAAGATCCACATCAGGTTTAACCCAGTCTATACTGAGACTACACTTAAAGGTGCACATGTGAGTTTTCTATTTGACGGTCCATTACCTTTTTTGTTTTGTCTGGAAGGTTCCACAGTATGATATAAACACCTCTATCTTTCATTTAAGAGGTTTTTATTGCCCAGAAGATGCTTGGTTTGCTGCTTGTCTCCAGGAAATGGCTTGTTTATGTTCTATCTCCAGGAGAATAGAATGTTTCACCAGCAAACTACAGCCCCTTTAATGTGAAATTTGAATCCAAATAGCGGTAACAGATTTGGCTTTGGCAGATTTTGTCGAAAGTATGGAAAGCACAGTGAAAGGTGGAGCTTTACAGTGGCGGACTTAACATTAGCCAACAGGCCACAATTGCCACTGTAAAATGCCCTTTCCGATCACAAAAGGCTCTGAATCACAATTGCCATTGAATATAGCTGTATCCAAGTATTGATTCTTGCGCAAAAATATCAACATTTTCTTTTTTCTTAATTTCTTCTTCTATTCACTATCTCCCCAAAAAATATTAGTGTTTTAGTCTTTGAAATAATTGTTTATATTTTAGTTCACCTGCACATATTTCATTTTTCGATCAGTTCAAGCTTGGGTGCAGTGATGATACTGACGGCAAGGTAAAATTCTTAAAAGTAGAGGAAATTCATGCAAAGCTAAAAAAAAAAGAAAAAAAAAAGAATTCTGTCAACTGAACAAAAGTTTTAAAAACAGTTCAGACATGAAGAAGCGACTTGGATGAGTGGCAAAAAGTCTTCACTCTTAAATCCTACCTCGACAGCTACACAAACAAAACTCGTTGGAATCGGCTCAACATAGCTTTACTTATTGTATTTGGTGTCGGATTGAAACTAGAATCACTTTTTTTTACCCACAACACACCTCACTTGGGACAATAACTAAAACTACACCACAATAATACTGTATGTGAACGACTTTGACAGTACGTCCATTTCTATCTACATCACAACGCTGCACAGCTAATGAGCGCGCTGGCTAAGACTGCTGGTGTCACTGGGTTTACGCCGAGAGTCAGACGGGGGATTTGACGGTGGGCTTATGATAATGGGGAGATGGTGAACTGCTCCTGCCCTCTGTTTGTTCTGAGGTCAGGAGGAGGCGTGTGCCCGACACATGAGGAAGTGTCAGAGTCACTCGTGTGAAATGGACTCCTATTCTATGGACTCACAGACCTGTCTAGACTGGTGGAATCTAGACGGCTATATCCATACCAATAGATACACAGCTATTTACTATTGGTGTTCACTTTCTCGTCGCGTCATTTGTGTGGTCTTGACTAATGCTAATGCTAATGACTCCTGGGCTAACGTGTTTTGTATCAAGTTAAAAGAGGCATGTTGTGCAAAATGGACCACGTTATAGAGCTTTAAACCGTGACATATCCTTGTTCTATCATCATAAACATACCGGGAAATGTATTTAGCTTCAGTCACACTGGTTTGATGAATCGTGTTTAGTAAGTCCTCTTCCTCTAAACCTCAGAAAACACTTGATTTCAGACGTCACTGTTTTGTGACATCATAAGTAGAGCTCCAAGATCTTCAGTGACATAAATCAACTAACATTGTTGTACAAAATTGCCAATCCAGAACTGAATTAAATCTGATCTGAATCAAGATTAACCAGGAATTAAACCAGGTCTAGTAGTAGTACTAACCCAAAATTAAACCAGTAAACAATTAAAATGTATTTTTTAATATTTGGAAGATGGATCGTGGGCCGGATCAGATCATTTGTGGGCCTTTGAAGTTGAAGAGTCCTGCCATAAATCCTCACCAGACAACATTCTGACTCACAGACATCACTGACATTTCTGCCTCAAATCACGATCATTACAACAATGTGCTTGTATTAGCATGTCAGGGCAAGCTAGCTTTTGTTTATTTCCTCATGGTATCGCCCTCTGCAGCCAGTAGATGGAGTTTTAACATATATCCTGATGAGGAAATGCCTGAAGTACATGTTTTAATTATTTTAAGTTTTAAAACATTTTAAAGTAAAGTAAGAGCATGTTTTCACGTTTGTAAAAGTTGCTAAAGTTTGCTGAACGCGAAATTGGAAGATAAGATCCCTTTTTCAGCGGAGCTCTTCTGCCATTACTTTGCAGTGTTCTTGTGTTTTTGTTGTTTTTTTTTGACAAAGAGAGGAGGCTCACTCTTCGACCAAGATTACAAAATGTCAAACATGTTAGATATAAATCGCAGCTTGTCTTTGGTCGTACGACGGTTCTAAGTTTGGTCTTTGTCCCTGTCACACGCTGAGACCTACGAGCCACAATTTTGAGCTACGACTCAAGATTCTTCCCACAACCAGAACTCTTATGTCGCAGACGAACAAAATCGACACCTGGCTTTAGATCACAATGAACATATAGTTTATTGAGCAGAATTCAGGCTTAGTAACTACTTAATTAAGGTTAGGGTTAGGGTACGGAATTAGAGTATTAGTTAAGTAGTAGTCCTTGTCTATGCATTACCAAGGCAGGAATAAGTGTTACCAATATCTTAATGTACCCACCTCTGATTGTAACATAATGCCACTTTATGTTTAATTCAGAAACCTTCTCTGCCATCTTTCTCAAACTTTACGCTAAATACACCACATTCTCAGTACTACTTTTATCGCTGCAGTAAAAGTGTTCAATTCCAGACATAAAACCCTATTGTCCGCTCCAAGTCCATATGCATTACTGATTGAGAGTAGATTGCGTAGATGATCTGGAGATGGAGTAATGAGCCAATTAAGCAGATTCTCTCTGCTTCTCCTGCATGTCAGGGGCCACAGCACGGTGCCAAAACAATTGTGCACGGAACAGGACACGTCACCACACACACGTCCGACTGTCAGGGCACTCAGGTACTGTACAGCAGGGAAATCAAGCTGGACAGGAGAGGACGACGGCCGCGGTAATGGAAAGTGATGCAAGTCTCACATAAAGACTCCCATTGTCCTCAATCAGCTAAGAGCACTGCTGTTCAAACATTTACTGCACTTGGCCTTGTTTGAATTTAATACGATAAAGTAGGAATCGCAAATGAGTTATTCCTGGGGGTCAGACAAATACGTTCGTCCCGTTATGGGCGCATTTTTAGGACTTTTTCTGTTTAAAATCAAATCAAATCAAATCAAACTTTATTTATAAAGCGCTTTTCATACATAGCATGTAACACAAAGTGCTTTACAGTGCATTAAAAACATTCCCATACATGGCCATTCCCCGCCCAACCGCCTCCCACCAGCCAAGCAACCCACCCACAGTCACATAGACACCCGTACATGCACACACACACACATATGCACACACACACGCACACACACACACACACATACACATCTATGTGCATATGCACACATACACAAGATAGAAGATTGATTGATCGAAGTTTGATGGTCAATTTCTGTGGCAATATTCCAACTTTTTCCTCATTCTGAATCTCAGGGATAGAGAGCGTTGATGAAGTACTGTTTCTGCACAATGTGGGAAAAAAAACAAAAAATAATGACTTTCCCATGTAATGTTGTTGTAGCCTGTATGCTTTAAAAATATATATATGCTTGAGGAATGAAACTTTGATCAGTTTAACACATATTTTGATCAGTGGTGAAGACCAATACAGCAGCTCTATCCAATTTCAATGGGGCCGGTTCATGGCAGGGTCTCTCAATGGATTTAGTTCCCCGCAACTATTGACTGCATATAAAAAGTACTTTCAATAGGATATGTGTTCATAAAATCATACAACAGGATGTAACTTAACAGATGTTCATGATTGTTGATTTGACGTACTTGGTAAAAGAAATAAATCGACAACAAACTACAACAACTAGTTAAGAACAATGTGATTTAAAAAGGTTTAACCATTTTTTAATTCTTTTAACCACGTTATAACCATGTGTTACCTCACCATAACTTTAAGAGAGTATTTCAATTGATTCATGAATTTTTGTGAAAGCTGGATCGTCTTGCAGTCGAGCCTTGAATTTCCCTAGAAAATGTATCTTTTCACCAATAGTATCCCTGCAAAAAATTAAGTAATGCTTTATAATAAATACACTTATTCATGCCTTAATAAACCATGAACAAAGACTATAAAGACTATAACAGTGAACAAATAGGTTATTAAGAATGATTCAAGCTTAGTAACTATTTAACTTATACTCTAACCCTAAATCCTAACCCCAAACTTAATGAAGTGGTTACTAAGCCTGAATTCTGCTTACTAAACTATGTGTTAATTACAAATTAAGCCTTTATTAATGCTTTATGAAGGCCACATGAGGTGTAGTTATTATAATTCTGGTCATACATGTAGTCACATCTTTTTTCAACAATAAAAACCCTTAAAGGAAAATCCATTGTTTGTTACAGTAAATTTCCATTTCATTTAATCTTCTCTGCAGTTTTGAACAGGAAGTCAATAAAGCTGTTTCTATTATTAGTCTGTTTTACATCATGATTGTCATTTTGCAAAATACAAAATAAGGATCTACGCATGTTATAGTGTAATACTCAATACTAGAAAAAAGCAGAGCAGGTCACAAACAATTATAATCGTTTATTTATTTTGGTCTTCGAACAAAATGAGCAAAAGCAGATTGGCAAAAAACTGTTGTCTTTTGTTCTTACAGAGTTGTTATTGATGTCAGCAGATTGTGTTGAGATGGCGTGTGTCATGGTGCTGACTCATGCTGACTAACGCCCGTCTCATACTAACCCGTGCTGTCCAGAGCAAAGGTTCAAATCCATTTCATGAACTCCGCTGTCATTGTCCGTCCTGGTTTAAAAGCCATTTAACACAACCATATGTTTGTTTCCTCTTGTGAGCCCAGCCAGAGGTCAAAGTTCACGCTGCCCCTCCTGCCCTGACCCCGGCCACCTCTCCAGCCCCACCACAATGGGAGGTCAATTGGGTGGAAGTCTACGGCTTTGTGTTTCTGTTGTCCCCAAATGGACCAGACAAACCCCAGCATGTGTACAGAGGGTCCACAGCTGACCCCTGACTCACGGGCCCTGCACAGCCTCACACCAGGGCCCATGGGACATCTAATACACAGCCTATGCAAGCATTCAACTCAAGAAACAAGTGGGGAGGAAATGGAGGCTTTACTATGGCAATGTAGGTGATCAAATGGGTTAATTATGGATATTATATGAACTTTTCGCTTTTTTGAATGGAAATTGCAGTTGTCGTTTGTATTTCCTAAGCAACATCACAAATGATATGTCACTTCAGTTTTTCTTTGCTAAAGTTGCTTCAGACCGGGGATGCACATTTTCAAAATGATCTTTAATTGTTTGTTGGAGCCCTTTGCGGTCAATAGTCGATTTCTTTCCCACTGATCTGGTCCACAGTAATGCACTGCGAGAGTAAACGCAGAACAGCGGGACAGCCCAACTCGACTGAATGAAGGCTTCTGTAAACGGTGTTCAAATGTCCTGTTTACAGGCATAATTATGAATCTGAAATCACTTAAGTCACTAGCATTGCCCGCCCACCTTATCTTGAGCTGTTAATACATTGATAGTTTCCCATCTGAGACAAAGGGCTGAATAATCCAATCCGTTGAGAAGTGAGATCCATGTTAAATAAACATGTTTGATTAAATGAGTCCATACATATGCAACGTCACTCAGGTTTGCACAGTCGTGATGAGATAAAACCATTTTTTCTGTAGTTCAGCAAACATTGTTTTTCACTCAGAAGCCGACATATTTGTGAGGGGACTCTTGATGTAAGTATATGTAAGCAAAAAAGGTAAATGAAACGAGTGAAAAGATTTTCAGCATTTAATGGTGGTAACCGGTCGACTATGGACACTTTTACTTAAGGGTCATGACCAGGGACACAAAAGTACAATGAGGTGAGATAATGCAGATTGAATTTCTAACCTTTCAATCTGTGCAAACGTGATCTGTTGATAAGTGGAGATTCAATTCTACATGTGTATGTTCAAATATGTATGGTCTAATCAAAATATGAATTTCTATGTTCAAACAACTCACAGTGACATAAAACAACAAAAACATGTAGCCTAAAGGTCAAAGAGGCACCATCGGTTCTTTTCAGTCCCTGTGCGCCACCCGCAGCCATCTTGATTTTGGTCACTAATGTGAACAAATGTAAACTCGGCATAAACTGCTCAAATATCAGAACAGTCCTAATCTTTACTGTCAGCTGTGGTTCTGACAATTATACAACAAATTACATCAAACAAAAGTGTCTTTGTTATGTATTGCTGATTAGCATTCACTGAAACTTTCCCTGTGTGCGGTAAAAGAGCCGCACTAAATAATGATAACATTTTTGTGTGATTTTGAGCTTTTAGGGCTTACTTAGAAGAAAGGTCTTTGTCAGTAAAAACTATGTGTAAAGTAAAAAGTTCAAAGTTCAAAAACTCTGCCATCTTCGCTGACTGCTCTGTGAAATGTTAGTTTGTAAAACCTTCAGGCAACATTTGTGTCCCAATTTTGCGTTTATAAAAGGGATAAGTACAAAAGTCACTTCCCGTAGAGACGTCGATGTAAACCCTCATTCGTCCAGGTGTGGTTCATCGTAGAAAGAGTTTCAGGGGTTGTCATCCAGACGCTGTTTGAACATCGAGACATTTCGACTTTTATCCAAAAGTCATTGTCAATCAGCCTGACTGACAATTTCTATGATTCCCGTAGAGACAATATGTCTCTGACCAGCCGCAATTTAACTCTATTCTTGATATGTGACGTACGTGGCATGAACCTATTGTAATTGTGTCACGGCTGGAGTTTACAATACTGCTATAAATCCTGCCAACAACGCCAATTTGTTTCAGTGACAATGTCTAGCCAGGAACTACATTAACAAATAATTAGTGTCATAAATGAGACAGGGGCAGAGTAAATAAAAAATGTAACACCGGCTTTTAGTTGATGTCCATGATCCACCCTCTTTGTAGCGCTCCAGGTCAAAGGTAGCCTCAAAATCACATATTACAACATGACAAGCACACCCACATGCCCTCACAACAAACAAACAAACAAATGGTGTCAGTGTGTCTCTGTCTGCCGGTGCCATGCTCCACCTCGCCTCGTAGCCTTCACGCTAGCTCCAGGTTGCCATGGCGACTGGGTCTGTGCGTGTGTGTTAGCACGGTGCAACATGGACACACTTGTATTCATTTATGGAGATGTGAGAAGTGCTGGATTAGCATTATGCCTGGTGTTATAGTATTACTCCAGGGGCCGGCCGCTAAACAACAACTGCTGACCGCTACAATCTGGCTCACACTAAATATAAGTGTGACAAGTAAGAAAAGAAAAAAACAAAAACATATTCTGCTTTTGATAAACTTCACATTGTTGACCCTAGACATAAATTAGTGTGCGCGGTGTTCAGTGCTTTGATAAACCCTTGACCACATTTTGGTTCTCCAGGTAGCATCAGCCAGGTTTGAGCAATGGGCAGAGATTTGTCTGTAAATGTCGATGGTTAACCCACTATGCTTCAAACTAGCTGTGCATGCTAGTGATATCTGTCTGCCATTCCATTGTCTGCATCCACTTGTGAAGCCATCTGAGTGCCAAATAAAACTAGATGCTGTTGCAATAGCTGAAGCTATTGCGAGCGACTGTGCAATTGAATTTGTGTGATGTTGGTATGGTCTGGGATTCGAACCCACGATGTCCTTATTGGGAGGCAGAAGCTCTAGCCGCTCTGCCACCGTGCTCCCGCCGAAAATAGTTTAAACAGCAAAGTTTCCTGTAGAGGACCAACAGAAAGGCTCCCACTGTAAAAGATAGGGAAAAACTGCTCAGCAAATTATGAAAAAACTACAAAAGGTACATGTACCAAAAGTAATAGCAGACATTAGAAGACTAGGAAGTATTGAAAAATGGAAAAAAAAATTAAAAGAATTTAAAAACTGTGGCCTGTGAAACGTGCCGAAAAACAGGAAAATACAAGAACAATGCCTATGCATAGGTAGTCACTCAATTACTGGAATAATGTAAGAATTGACTACAAACGAAACTGTGAACTGGGCCAAAGAAACAAACTCTTGCCCGTTGGAAAAGGTGGGCCTCGGTCCATTGAATCTATCTCTGGTGCGTTTCATTTGTTTTATGAGCGCAAACGGACCAAAGAGACGAACAAAACCAGGACTTGAGCTGAGACGCACTTGAGACGCACATGAAGCTCAGAATCAAAACAAACTCCTGCAGAGCTCGATAACGGGACAAATGACACGCAGAAAGACACAAAAGTAATAGGGGCAGGTCAAAGACTAGTTTAGTTATAGCTATGACAACGCAAAAATATATCACCGTTTCTAGTGAATACTTACAAAAATAACAATGCTATGGAGCTAAATGGAACCAAACAAAAAGTAATGCCTAAACTTGAATGTAGAAAAAGTGGCTTATATTCATCCAGTAAAGCTGCACAAATATGATAATGTCATACCTCTCAGAGCCTGTGTTTATCAAACAATGGAGATTTATCACATTTTCTTAAGCCTAGGTATTTTGAGCGATCCAGGGTGTTCAGCTCGAGTCATGCTTCTCTCTCCGCGTGAAGTAAACCACATTATGCTCCGAGGCCTCGGCTCCGCTCACACCGAGCCCGCACATGTGGGCAGGTTGTTGGGCAGGTTGTGGGTCCGCTCCAATTTTATTTGTGTGATGCAGATTAGGCGGTGTTTCCCTGTCATGTGCAGTGCCTCTACACGTGAGGTGGAGAATCGTCTTTCTGTACATTTGGTTTGATTTACAAAATGTATTGTGAACGCAGACCGCCCCAGCTCAGAGAATGATACCATGTTGCAACTTTGGACCCCAATGGAACAAAGTTTGGTTTGTTTTGTATTGTGAATGTGCTCTTATGGCGCGTTCACACTTGCACATTCACCGCATCAAAATTGTACCTAAACTAGGACTAAACCCAAAATTAAACATGGACTAGATCTGGACTAAATAAGGACTAGAAGAGGACCAAACCACATCCACATCAGGACTAAAATTGACTCAGTTTAGGACCAAATAATGTAGTGTGAACAATGTCATGTATATCTTCAAACTATCTCTCTTCCCATGTCATGCAACAGCTGTCCTGTCCAATAAAACATGAAAATCTAGAAAAGATCAAATAGAATATAGAAGAAAAAAAACACACACCAAAGCATCCAAGGCACTATACAAAAGTAACTATTTAAAACATTTTACTTTCCTGTTTGTGTAATGTTATAGTCTTTAGTCTTCATTATTTCTTTGCTCTTCCACAGTCCTTTCAGCTTCTAAAATGACAGACTGACAATGAAACAGTGTGAGTGACATTTTGGGTTTGTGATAATTACTCACTAAATGACTCCATCTATGCATTAAGGCTTGTGTGTGATCTCTCTGATGTTTCTGTAAATGTCACAGCGCACACAATTCAGACGCAAAACCATTCTTATTAGCATCGGAAAATTAAACAAATATTTTATCTCATTTTTTTTCTTTTGCTGGAACAATATGGCATTAGCTATCCCTGTCAGTCCCACGGTGCAGAGTGGCTAATTGTGGTTAATGGCGTTCACCTGCTGGCCCCGGAGTGAATGGGGCCCTAATTACAGCAGCGGGGCCCGGAGCCTTTTGACCCCCCCGGACCAGTGCTGACCCCTCCATTATCACAAACATGCAAATATTGAGAGCTTTGAGCACCTGTGGTCACATGCAGATGTATGGATTTAGGTTAGTGTCTGCTTACATTTTACTCAAATAAGACAAGTCTAAATTCAAAGTAATATCACTCAAATAGAAGTGCAAAATGGTCCAAAAATTACTTATTTATTAACCTTCATTTAACAAGGTGAAAAAAGATCGGAATCCCTTTTTCAAGGGTGGACTGGGACTGCAGCACACACCATATTTTTTTGCACTAAAATAAAATTAAAATAAAATAAAAATTATGGACAATGTTCAAAGTATTTTTGCCCTTTGTGTTTTTGAACTGAATGAGAACCATTTAAAGCAACATTTTACGAGTTATGGCACATTTTTTTGGTTGAAAAGATTTTGTGGCACGCTATACCTATTAGAATAATACCACATAATGCCTTTAGGAGAAAAAAGTGGTATACAGTGTAGCAAATATATTTCACGCCACTTAATTTGTCAATGGTGACTGTTTTGCCTTCTGTTTTATTTTTATTAGAAGTCGGCTCAGGACTTTCTAAAACGGTAATTAAAAAAAAAAAAAACTAACAAAGTTTCAGTTGAGTCCAAAAATGTTCCAAGCTGTGGGAGCAGCATAACAGAACACTCACAACAGTCCATAACATAACCATAATATAACAGTGGAACAAACAAATAATAAATGTGACGTGAACACAAAGCATAGTGGCTTTCAGCTCTCTGCGTGAGGGAGCAGAAATAGAAAGGTGATTTATAATTTAATGATGATGTTTTTGGGAGGACAAAACATTAAATAATGCACAAAGTCTGGTATGTTCAAAGGATAGACCACAAAAATGGTAAAAACTAAACAATATCTGAAAGAGCGGTGCAAGAAACACAGATCTTCAAATCATTTCATGTTGTTGACATAAAGCATTGTAGACTTGCTCATAGTCGAAAGAACAACACAAAGCTTATACTCATGTTAAGGCCAGTTTATGGTGGCTTTCAGATTCTACAATGTGATGATGTCATACTCTCAGAAGGGGGCCAGGGCCAGTTTTTCCTATTGATTCCACTGAACTTTGGCATGACATTTTCAAAATGTAAATTCACAAAATTTCAACCTGATGATTTCTATGAGTGTCTAGACTCAAGACGTTGCTGTATTACAAAAAAAAATTGCATTTTTACAATATTCAATATACAGCTCTGCGACGCACTTGTTTGCAACTCGACCAAAAAGTTCCTTCGAGTCAAAGTCTGTGAACCTCTAATGCTGTGACAAGCAAATCCACAAAGACTTTATGGAAAAAGCTTGAGACAGCTAAAGTTTGGCACAGAAACGTTTGCAAAAAAGCCTACTGTGATGTTTTTTGACCTAATGAATAAATAAATATAAATTAAATAGTTTAGATTCCCAGGACGCACCTAGACCCTTGATCAGCTCTGCTCAGAAACTCAAATGGTTCAGGTCTGCGTCAAGATGAACAGAGCTTAAAATGTATCTGAAAACTACTCTGAAGTCCAATTTGATTAAAAGTTTAGTCACCTTAAAAACACCAAGCCTTCCACCCAACGTCTGAGCAGAACAATGCTAGAGTCGACAAAATGTCATCTGGCTCTCCTCCAGTAGAAAGTCATCAAAAAAGAAGGTCTGGGAGGGTCTGGTCGATGAGCCATTGCACATAGTCATATACTATGCTATGCTAACCTTTATTGCACTATAATTCACCGCGCTATGCTAGGCTAAGCCCGCTAATCTTGACTACCACGCTACCCTAAATGCAATGCTAAATCTTGGTACGCTGTGTAAAATGTCGTCGTTTATTCGTGTTTTCACCGCGCAGTACAACAGTCTATTGTGTAAATTTGATTGTGAGGTGATTTTAACGTGGAGCGAAAGAAAATCTGGTGGCATTTTAAAGAAGAAAAGGTGTGCCGGATGGTGGGAAGCATGGGGCCGAGGTGCAGGGGCTGGTTGGGGCCTCCTCAGCGGGCCCCTCTGTGTGTTTGTTTAATCCACACAGGGTTAGGGCGGTAAACGTTAATCCTATGCACAGCTCCTCAGTCTTTCTTCACATCTGTGATTGGATTACACCGGGCCCCGCTTCCTCACACACACGCTGAGGAACACCACATGGGCTTGGTTTAGTGAGACTCGAAAACGTACGTATTCTTATTATACAAAGAGTGTGGGCTTGGTTGTTTCACCGACATACTGAGCGGGGGTTTATTTATTTTTTATCTAAAGTTATTATGCTGACACAGTTAAGACACCCGAGTTTACTTTTTCGTAGCAAGTGCACTAAGTAGACTGGAAGTAAGTTTGGGATGGATTTGGAAAAGTCAAAATGTTCAAATGTAGAATTTTAGTAAGGACTTGGTCGACACCTGACAAGCTGCAGCACGTATGCTCTGTGTGGCCGGCCTCAGCGTTGTGAGTTTGCTGAATGTTATTCTTGCTCTTCTACCCCAGTTCATGCTACACTATAGTTCAGACGCTTTTTTATTTGTCCTACAATGGTTTTATGGATCCAGGTTTTAGGTTTCCTTTCTATTGATTTTTTCAATTTTATATTTAACTATTTTTGGTAAATAATCACATGTCTGACTGTGTCATTGTATCAACCGGTTCTCCTCAGGGATGTGTGTTTTTCCACTTTTATTCATTCTGTATACAAATTCATTTTTGATCAAATTTTCTGATGTGGACCTGAAACTTAATATGGCAGAGCACTCATTGACTTTATCACTTGGTGTGACAAAAAATTCTTTAATCTAAATGCTGCTAAAATGATGATGACACTGCAATTGTGGCATGTATAAGGGGAGGGTGAAGAGGGGGAGTATAGGAACTTGGTTGAGGACTTTGAGGGACTTTGAGGGCTGGTGTCAGCTGAACAAGCTTCAGCTGAACATCTTAAAGACTAAGGAGATGGTGCTTGATTTTCACCGGGCACCATCATCCCCACGTCCTATCACTATTGACGGAGCAGAGGTGGAGGTGGTCCCCTCTTACAAGTACTTGGGACTTCAGTTGGACAATAAACTCAACTGGACACAAAACATGGACAACCTGTACAAAAAGGGTCAGAATAGGATGTATTTCCTAAGGAGACTGGCCTCTTTTAATGTCTGTTCTGTGCTGTTGAACATGTTCTACCAGACTATTGTGTCCAGTGTTGTTTTTTATGCTGTTGTATGTTGGGGCGACAGCAAGGAAAAAGGGACACTCGGAGACTAAATCGGCTCATAAGGAAAGCGGGTTCTGTGGTTGGACTGAGCCTGGACTCTGTGGAGAAGGTGGTGGAGCAGAGGACGTTGGCCAGGATTAAAGCGATCCTGTCCAATCAGAGCCACCCCCTGTACTCAGTATTTTTCCATCAGAGGAGCTCTGTGAGTACGAGACTCCTCTCACTGAGCTGCTCCACGGACAGGCTGAGGAACTCTTTTGTGCCTCGTGCCATCAGACTGTACAATGCAGCCACCTCAGGGAGGGGCAGGAGATGACAAGTTGTGCTGTTTTTTTAAGACACAGATTTTAATGCCTTTAACTCCCTATGGACTTAAATTATTATGTAGCTGTTTAGTGTGGTATGTATTAACTACCACCTTTTAATCTTTTATGTCTACTTGAATGTGTCTTTCATTTTTTATGTATGTATGAATGTGAGCAACGGACAGCAATGCAATTTCCTTCGGGATTAATAAAGTATTTATCTAATCTAATCTAATCTAATCTAAAACTAAAGAGCTCATCTTTGACATGTCTGAAGTTGTCTGAATCTGAATCTAATAGAGAAAAACTGAAGAAGGAAAAAAGAAAGTATAATCGTTACATTTAATTTTAATAAATGTTCAAACAATTTCTGCTGGACAGACTCCATTTTCAGCCGACGTATAGTTACTAACCAAGCAACGTCTTCAGGACTCTGTCCATCTGGTGTGTCCATGGGGCAGAGACATATCCTTTTCACAGTCACCAGGTAAAACATGCCAAACTCCTCAGGGCTGTGTTGTTGATTATGACTCCCGTGTATTGTTTGAACATGTCTTAATTATATTCTCCTGGATGTTTTATGAACTTCATCACGTACATTTATATTGCACTGTTCTACCTTCAAGACACCCAGAGCACTTTACATTTAGGAACCACTCACCCATTCAGACACACATTCACACACCAGTGTACACAGACACTCTAGGCGAGTCAGATTAAGTGTTTTGCCTAAGGACACAATGACAGTATTCACTTGAGGGAGCTGTGATTGACCCGTCAACCTGTGTGAGCCAGTGGATCTGATGGACAACAGTGTTTATGTCAGGGGTGGGATTAGAACCTCCAACCTTCAGATCACTCTATCAACTGATCCGCTGTCTGAGCTGGGATCCGCACAGCAATTCCATTTTTTTTCCATCTTAACTTATGACAATGCATTTATTTTATGTTGCATTTTTCATTAGGACGTACTCACTTCCACTCACTTGTAATAAAGCCATTCTGGTTTGAGGCAGACTGAAAAAAACCTGGCCACCAGACTGCTAACAATCTTCCAGTTAACAGGCAAGGTGGACTGAAACACCTTGCAGGGTAGTACTGCAGATACAACTGACATCCGTTTGATTTGTCGGTAACCCTATGCCAGAGTTGTTTTGACATAAACACTTACTGGTGCACTGTGTGGATGTAGAGTTGTTAACTGTATGCTGGAAAATGTTCCAGCATATCCATCACCACACAGTCCAAAGACACCACCAGACAAAGGTACATGTCTCGTTTATAAAACTTTATGTGGAATTCTAAAAGTGTACTTGTGGACAACACACTAACTTGCTTAAACTTGATCTGTTCAATTAGAATCTCTTTGTAGATATCACAAACCTTGCAACTGTAAAGTCACGTGTGCACCATTTTATTCATACTGTCAGACTCTGTGTTTTTTTAAGGTATCTTTGAGCAACTAAATCACCCCTATTTAAAGCAGAACTAAGTAGCATTTTACCTTATTAAAGCAGAACTAAGTAACTTCAGCGACAGAGCTCCCCCTGCAGGTCTCTTGTGAATATACACTGCCAGTAAAAAGACACCGAAAGCCTTTTCTCCTTCCTTTCTATTGAAACAAGGAAGTACAATCACATACAAAAACATTTAATGTCACCAAATATAAAAAAAGAGAGCCAAGGTTTCTCAGTAGAGTTGTCTTTGGGTCGGCGTCAGGAAAGTTTCAAGGCTGGTTTTTCGTGCCCAGAGACAGCAGGGGGCAACAACAGGAGCTTCAAACGCCCCAAATATGTCTGTCTCTGGGCATGAAAAACCAGCCTTGCAACATTTGCAGACATTGACCCAAAGACAACTCTCCTCAGAAACCCTGGCTCTTTTTTGAATTCGGCAAAGTGAAATGGTTTTGTATGGAATTCTACTTCCTTACTCCAAATAAAAAATAGGAGAAAAAGCAGTATAAAAAAGAAGCGTTTGCGTCATTTAACAAGCAGTGTATTTTCATAGAAGTGCTACTGAGGGAACCCTGCTGCTGAAGTTATGCTTCAAGGTAAATGTTAGACACATTTGAACTATGAACTATTTGAGGCAAAGCAATACCATCTCCATGGAGGCAGGCTGGTTGCGTACCCTCCACAGAAAACTCCACAAAAGGACACCATTCTCATCGACAATTACCTATTTCGCACAATAAAACCACAATTTACGACATGCTGTACAACATTTCTGTACAGTAAATTGACCACAGTTACTCCCGTAGCTGTGTTTATCTTACCATCAGCCCACCAAACCTGTGTTAATTGCAGCTTATCAATAGCACAGAGATAACACAGCAGTATGTGAGAGGTGAAAGGTTCCAATCACACAATTAACTCCGTCCATTCTCTTCTATTTCACACGTATCACGATATAACGGGAGAAAGAGCTGTCTGTAAGTAATACGCTTTAATTGCTCATTGTATCCACTTCCACACTTTGTTTTCCCTTCGACTCCACGCTCCGTTGCCATGGCAATAAGCCCAAACTCACACGCAAAGATGTGAGCAAACCGGCTGTCACGTCTCGGCATAAAAACATCTTGTGAATAGGTTGACATATGCATTGTTCTTAATAAAGCGACGCGTACAGAGTGTTTCAGAGCCCTGCTTTGAATAAAATGTGCTGTTTTTGTGTGTGAGATTTCTGTGATCCAGTAAGATTGTTTGTACTCTGGGTGTTTTTTTTTTTTTTGATTGGCGGTAGCTCTGACCTTCGTGTTCTATAGCTTATAATATGAGGAATAACAATGGCTTAGGTGTACCACTTTGTATGGAGTGTTCACATCGCAATGATATGAACGAGACATGAGCAACCCATCCCACCCAGCAAAATATATATTTTTTTAATGTCCAGGGGAAAATATAGTAACACAAACAAAAAGAAAATGTTTAGAGTTTTGATTTCAGTTGTTCTTAAGGTGTAGAAGCAAAGCAACTTCATCTTCAGTGACCTGTCCCACCCAGCAAAGCAAGAATTTAAAATAATTTCAGTTTTTCATGCGTAAACATGTAAATAATAATAATAGTAGTAGTAGAAGTAGTAATAGTAATAATAATGTAAATTAAAGCCGCAAGCGGCGTTAAAGGCCCTCGCCCCGCCCCCCCATGCCAACACGAAGAGCCCGCCTCTCACCCCCCTCCTTTTCCCGCCTGCATCACCGCTCCCACACAAACAACCTCCATATACTGCTGCTCCCTTCATTGTAATGAGTGAAAGTCAGACGTTGTCACGGCTGTACAGTAGGGTTTAGGGCGGGGTCATAATATCATTTTAACTTATCTTGATATGGGGTTGTAACACTCACCCATAATGAGTGATGTGATCACCACAAATATTCATCTGAGTAAATGACTTCACTTTTTTATGGCCTCTAATGTCCTGTGAATCTCAAAGCCAACAAAACAATGACAAAATGCAATCTGTTTAAAGTACAAAGTATAATTTGTTCTTTTCCACAAACAAATATTAAAATCCACTAAACTTCATACATCCCTTTTAATGTCTCCTTGTCCGTCGGCCGCGCGCCCGTCTCCCCCGGGCCATGAACAGATTCCTCCGCCTCATGGCGCTGAACAACAAATACACCGGGGCCAAGACGCGGGCTCCACAACAATCCAAAAAGAAAAAATAGTTTTTGAGAACTCAAAATCCCAAAACGAAGACCAAAGCTGGGCCGCTGCGAAGCGCGCCTTCAGCGGCACCTCCGCGAGGTAAAGGAAAAGGAACGGCGTCACCGACAAGAAGAGCTGGGCGCTGTCGGTCCATGAGTCGAGGCGCTCGGTCCCTGCTCCAAACCCGGTCCACAGTCCGTGTGTCAGGCCCGGTGACCGCGCTCTTCCTCCGGTCCAGCGCCAGCCGCTCCGCCGCGTGAGAGAGAAAAAGAGAGAGCGGCGCGCACTGCCCCGTATATCCCATTAACAGCCCGTCTCAGCTGACGGGACAAACAGCTGAGCAGGTAAAGAACACCAAACCGCCCCCCTCGGGTGAGCAGCAGACGGGGCTCCTCACTAAGATGACACGGCTTCACTCGGATGACGCGGAGCTTAAGCCGCGGCTCCGTGGAGCGCGCGGCAGAACCGTAAAGCCCTCTGGGGCGACCGTAACCGCGTCTGTTTAGTGTCACTTCGCTTTGAACGCCACTTCTTTAGTTCCAGCGCTGCTACTGTGAACACAACGGGTCGGTACGAGCCACGTCATCTGTCAGAACACCTGATCTGTTTCCCCCAGTTTGAACTCTTATTCATGACACAAACACACATTCGCCTTCGGACTTTGTCGACAGCACACGTTCTCTGTTTCTGTGGCCAAAGTCTTAACAACTGCAGCAAGTACACGTAAAACGATAGAAAATAGCTAATGCTAATGCTACACAGTAATTACACGAAAGAAACGACAGATAGAAGAGTTAGCTTGTTATTTACCAAACTCCAGGTCAGATCCAGGACGACTCAGCTCGACGCACCGTCATGACGGAGAGAAAGTTTATTCCAGTGCGTCACTGTTTACCGCAGCACGAGGTGCTCCGCTCCGCTCTAGGCTGGAGGCGCGTTCACAGTGAGGCGCGCTCACGTTGAGGCACGTAAGGGCGGGGTAGTTGCGCGGGTGGGCCAGTAGGGGGCAGACTGCTCTCTGTTCTCCTCTTCATTTCTCTCCCTCTCGGTAAACGGTCACATATGTGTTTATGATTGACACACCAGAGTAGCAGACACTGGGGCAAGGCGGGTTAAGTGTCTTGCCCAAGGATGTTTATGTGAGGAGCGGGATTCGAACCGCTGACCTTCGGATCCGAAGACAATCTCTCTGCCACTGAGCCACTGCCGCTGCTGCCTGTCACCATACTATTCGTCCCGGAAATACGATTCGTCCGGAAGTGCCATTGCAAGCATGCGCAGTACGAAATAAAGTATAAAATATTTTTTTACGGTGGTGTTCTTTTTATATTATGTAAAGTTCCAATCTTTGTATTTATTCTATACAAGGAAATACCGTTTTTATATTTATTTATCACTTTTGAAGTGTTAAACCGCGTTATGCTCGCATGCAGTCGTGTAGTGACGCATTCAAGGAAATGGAAAGATATACGAATATAAAAAAATATTTTGATTGTTCAGATTTGTTTAGATATTTTAAGGAAAAATATTAGAAACATTTATTAAGATAAGGACCACGTTTTTCTGCTCCATTTATATGGAATAAGATTTATATAACGACCTGTAATGAAGAGCAGCAGCTCTGAGCATCGATGACGTCAAAGTCAGAGGGAGATTTAAATTTTAAATCGCCTCTGATTTTGTTTCGCACCGGCAAAATGGATCAGTACGTTGTGTATCAAGAACTTTTTGCTTTTTAAGTGGAAAAGAATGTTCAAATTATTCAACAAGAAAAAGTTCATCGGATGGCACCTCAATATGTAATTAAAGGTAAAACAATTGCATTTTAAATAATTTATCTTCATAAATCTATTCTACTACTCTGATATTCACTATTTTTTTCATAGAACATTGTTGCAACTCAAATACATGTTTTATTTGTCTTAGGGTTATGTAATTCTTGCTTTGTCTGAATCATAAAACCCCTTCCCTCTGCACATGCATGTTTTGGAGTCTATGTCTAGATAACAATTATTCAATAACAGTAGTTTATTATTTAAAAACGTAGTTAAGAATAATCAGTAAACTTATTTTAGTCCTGTTTCATACACTAACAAAACACTTTTCTGTGTAACACTAGTGTACAGCTTATAGATAGGCTGCAGGCTTGTAAAATCTTTAGTTTGTGTATGTTCCCCTCTTCACAGACAACCACCTCTTCTATGTTGGCCCAAACAAAAACTGGAAGAGGCTTGTGGTTATGTCTGAAAAGGAGAAGACCTGTATATTGACAGAGTGCCACAACAACCCAGGGACAGGCAATCACTGTGGAATGCAGGCCACACTCAACCGGGTCACTGCTGGGTATTATTGGTCAACAATTAAAAAGGATGTGATGAGCTTGCGAGTCAGTGCAACGTTTGAACAATAAACCAGATCAATTCTTGGAGAGTTCTTGTTTGTAGTCCATCTAGTATGTTGTTGAATAATGTTGTGGAAACTTTTTTGCTTTTCCACTTAAAAAGCAAAAAGTTCTTGATACACAACGTACTGATCCATTTTGCCGGTGCGAAACAAAATCAGAGGCGATTTAAAATTTAAATCTCCCTCTGACTTTGACGTCATCGATGCTCAGAGCTGCTGCTCTTCATTACAGGTCGTTATATAAATCTTATTCCATATAAATGGAGCAGAAAAACGTGGTCCTTATCTTAATAAATGTTTCTAATATTTTTCCTTAAAATATCTAAACAAATCTGAACAATCAAAATATTTTTTTATATTCGTATATCTTTCCATTTCCTTGAATGCGTCACTACACGACTGCGTAGCGAACGCCTGCGGTTTAACACTTCAAAAGTGATAAATAAATATAAAAACGGTATTTCCTTGTATAGAATAAATACAAAGATTGGAACTTTACATAATATAAAAAGAACACCACCGTAAAAAATATTTTATACTTTATTTCGTACTGCGCATGCTTGCAATGGCACTTCCGGACGAATCGTATTTCCGGGACGAATAGTATGGTGACACTGCCGCCCCTCTCTCCTCCTCACCTTTTACGAGGAGGAGGGGCCAGTGCAGGGACAGGGTGTCAATCACCAAAGCCCTCAGACTGTGTTTGGGGAGAATTTGAGCAGAATCTGGGTCCTGTTTACCAAATCCCATGTATTTCAATGGCACATATTTGTCATTGCGACGGTAACACGCTTACAGATAAAGGTGTGATGTCATTGGCTTTTTTGTTCAGAATGGTGAGAAGGATCAGTTTCCCGAATTTCGTGTGTTTCCGGCAAACTAAAATTTTTTGTCCAATTCAAAATTTCAAGGGGGCGCTGTAGAGCAATTACAGAACATACACGTATGTATTGTATACCTTTACGTTCAGCCCGTGATTTCGAACAAAACGTATATTAATGCCGGAAAATCGGACGCGCCTGGCCAGAGATACGCAAGTTTAAAGACTTTGAAAATTTAGTGTTTTGATTTGCGGGTTGGCCACACCCACATTTTTCAAGATATCAAAAATCACATGAATCATCTGTAACCACACAAGGGTTGTAGGTCATTGTTACAAAGTTTCAAGCACATTGATTGAAAATCCATGGTGTAAAAAAATACAACGCGAATTGTAAATTTGCGAAAAAAGCAGGTTCCGCCCACAATGGCCGACGCCCTGTAGGGTTTAGGGCGGGGTCATAATAGAATTTTATACTCGTCTTGACATGACCTACCTTCGTACCAAATTTCATATGTCTACGATGAAGTTGACCTCCCATTGCCGTAATGTATTTTGATTTTTGAGATGGCGCTAGCGAGTCATTTAGCATCATTAATTTTTTGGAATATCAAAAAAACAAATTTTTCACCGACCTTGAATTTTGGGTCAAATAAAATTGAGTTTTCGTTAACGTTCAGGGGGTCAAATCAAGGGCGGTTTCGAAGAGAAGAAGAAGAAGAACAATAATAATAATAATAATAATAACGGAAACATCTTTTTCCCCCATTATTTTTCTCCATAAGTACAATAGCTAGAGTCATGCAACTTTGTCACATTGTGCCCCATCACAAATAAACCCTCTGTACATTTTTTCAGCCGTCCATGACAAACAGCCTGGCTGTTATGAATTTTTTTAAATAAAATTTGAAGAGGGCGCTATAGAGCCAATTTATCAGATAGCTGCTTGATTTGCATATCAGTCCGCTCAGCTTTCAAATCTGCACAAACGCTCTATTAGCATTTTCCAAGAAAAAATTATGTGCAAAATAGATAATTTTGATTAATATTCCAAAAATTAAGAGTTTGTATAAAATTCACCATGACCATATCTGAAGATGTATCACATTCAAATTGATAGTATGTCATTCCACATGGGTTTAGTGTCTTGTGACCAAATTTGAAGTGTTTTCGATGAAAACTGTTGGAGGAGGAGTCAAAAGTACACAGGTGTGTGCTTTTCTCAGCCCCGGGTTTGATCCAATATGGCCGACTTCCTGTTTGGTCTGGGGCGGGGTCATAAGAGGATTTTTTACATGTCCTGACCTGTTCTATTTTTTGGGCCATGAGTTGGATTTTTAGCGTAACATTTTTCATGGCCGGGCTCCCATTGGCCCAATGTTAATCCATTTTCGAGGGGGCGCTATTCAGGCGTAGTGCAATATTTTTTCGTGGGGCCTTCACTCATAATTAGAGCTCATCGAGTTCTAATTTTCGACACCACTCACGGCCATATCCGTCATCGTTTACTATGCGTATTTCGCGATCTCCCCGTTTTCGTAACAATTACAATAAGTCCCTCGCCGGGACGATTCTCGTCCCATCGGCTCGGGCCTAATAATAACTAAAGAATTAAAAGACGTTAAATTGTTCTTGAGGTGCAGGAGCAAAGCAACTTCCATTAATAATGACCTATCCCACCCAGCAAAATAAAATGTAAATTAGGCTATCTTAAATTTTCATGCATAAATATAGGAAAATATGGGAAAATATAGTAATAATGAAAACAAAAAGAAAAAGTAAAACGTTGAAGCACTTGGTCAAAGTTGTGCCATCATCAGTGACCCATCCCACCCAGCCATATACAAATGATGATGTAATATTATTATTTTCCCATTTTCATTCATAGATTATGAAAAATACACAAATTATAAAAACAAAAAAGGAAAAAGGCGAAACACTTTCGATTATAGTTGCTCTTGAACACCGATGACCCATCCCACATATCCAAAAAAAAATGTATAGAACTATCCATCTCGGATTATATTGATGCAGTTCAGAAAAAGTTATTCTTAGTCCAAATATTATACAATTCTCTGATTATCAATTTGATGTTGTTTATGAGAAGAAGAAATGACCTGATGAAGTCGAGATGAGATGTATGTTGAAGGAAACAAAAGGCATCGGTTTATATGAGATGTTTATTCCAGAATGATAAGGTTCTGAGGAAATGAGGATGCAGAGTGAGATGTTCTGAGGAGGCGATGACGCAAAGTGATATGTTCTGAGGAGGTGATGACGCAGAGTGAGATGTTCTGAGGAGGTGATGATGCAGAGTGAGATGTTCTGAGGAGGTGAGAACGCAGAGTGAGATGTTCTGAGGAGGTGATGACGCAGAGTGAGATGTTCTGAGGAGGTGATGACGCAGAGTGAGATGTTCTGAGGAGGTGAGGACGCAGAGTGAGATGTTCTGAGGAGGTGATGACGCAGAGTGAGATGTTCTGAGGAGGTGATGATGCAGAGTGAGATGTTCTGAGGAGGTGAGAACGCAGAGTGAGATGTTCTGAGGAGGTGATGACGCAGAGTGAGATGTACTGAGGAGGTGATGATGCAGAGTGAGATGTTCTGAGGAGGCGATGACACAGAGTGAGATGTTCTGAGGAGGTGAGGACGCAGAGTGAGATGTTCTGAGGAGGCGAGGACGCAGAGTGAGATGTTCTGAGGAGGTGACAGAGCAGAGTGAGATGTTCTGAGGAGGTGATGACGCAGAGTGAGATGTACTGAGGAGGTGATGATGCAGAGTGAGATGTTCTGAGGAGGCGATGACACAGAGTGAGATGTTCTGAGGAGGCGAGGACGCAGAGTGAGATGTTCTGAGGAGGCGATGACGCAGAGTGAGATGTTCTGAGGAGGTGACAGAGCAGAGTGAGATGTTCTGAGGAGGTGATGAAGAAGAGTGAGATGCTCTGAGGAGGCGATGAAGCTGAGAGATTTTCTGAGGAAGTGATGGAGCATATGAGATGATTCTGAGAATGTTTCACAGCATTTACACCTATGAGAATCAGAGTAGAAAAGGTTCCATTGGTTGTCATCTGGACACAAGTTGAAAGTCTGTAGTTAAAGCACATCTTGTTTGTTTAATTTCAAATCCACTGTGGTCTATAGAACCAAAAAGATTAGAATTGACCGTATGATTTAACTGTAAACAGTAAACTGTCAGGCAAAGAATCTTGATGGAAATGGGGTTGGGGAGACTACTACTGCTTCTTCCCAGACTACTTTCGTTTTTTTCTTGTTTAAAAGTACACTGCACTACTTTACTGTGATATCGAGAAAATAGCAACTGTTTCAGAACCTTGCTTCCGTGATGATGAGGTTCTTACTGGGGGTCTCTTCAGGTTGGTGGCAATTTTGACCTATTGCCTAATGCTAAGTCCACCACTGGGAAAATCAATAATTCATCTTGAGCGTCAACAGCTCAAGTCATTCACTTGAACCTTGGAGAAAGTCCTGGAATACAACCTTGAATGCACCAAGACCCTGGAGGTCAAAGCCACAAGGTCAGGCCACTTATTCTCCTTTCATTCTCTGACTCCTTCCCTTCAAATCAAGTAACATTTCTCCTCTGCCGTCATAGAAACCATTCCCGAACACCCGGCCATTAACACCTCAACATCTCGCCCTAACAAAAAAAACGGACGCTGAAAGTGTTTTGTTGCAGTACCATCGCAGACCAAGGTTGTTACGAATGCTTCTTGACCTCCCTGCACTGAAAAGCGGACAAGGAAACAGGTACAAGAATGGATAGTGGGGGGCGGCACTTGACCTCTACATGTGACTGGCTTCACCCCTGGGCTGGGAAATGGTGGAAGGCATGTTGATGGCCTCCTGCAGCTGGCTCTGGGTCGGCAGAAGGAACAAAGAGCAATCAGAGGTGGAAGTGCTCTGGGTGATTAGGAGACACTTAACCAGGCTGGTCTCCATGGAACCTCCAGGGCCTTCACAGCAATGACAAGCTCCAGGCTCGATCTCCCGGTCAGGTCTGGAGGTGCCACCACCTCCACTGGAGAGCTCACCAAAGAACAAGGGTCAAAAGTGAGGATGTAACGATATTGATGTCAAATGGTTGCAAGGGAAAACGATAAAGATTTGTATGTTCTTTTTGATTACGGCTAACACTAAGGAACTACTTTTTCGTAAACACAATTCTTAACTTTGTGAAATATCATTACTTCATGTTGTCAGGGTATTGTGAAAGGGAATAAGTACAGTATTCTTACCATATCAAGAGCGTTCCAAAAAAACAATAATTACGGTATTGGGAGGTTAAAGTTCCACTATATAACTTTTTTGATGGACAGTTTGCCAGCAAAGATCCACAGTATGGCATTAATTATCGCCATGGAGACAAGAGGAGTTTGCCACCAAGCTGAGTTACAAGTCCGATCTGTGGAGTAAAGTAAAAATTATGTGAAAATGAAAATACTTCAATAATAATTCAACAAATGTACAATAGACATAAGGCGGTAGATTCCAGGCAAAGCAATAACATCTTGGTGACAAGTGGCAAACCTATGAACTATAAAAGTTGCATAGTGCATCTTTAAAGCCATCATGAAACCATTGTGTGAGGTAAATGTTACATGCCAAATGAACAACTTATCCACTTAAAATATGTATTTTTTTTTTAAATTAAAAGTACAACATGTTGTGTGTTATAAACATGGATTGAAAGCTTTGAAGGTGATGTACCTGATTTTTACTCTTAAAAATGTGACAAACAGAACTACTTAATTTTAAACTCTTTACAGTGGTGATGAGTATATAAACGGTCTTCACACCTTTCAAAGACCAGAGCAGAGTTTACTGTCACTGTAATGCTAACAAATATTAGCATGCTAAAAGTGTACTTCCTGCTTAGTGCTGTACAATCAGATGCAGACAGCGCACTGGGGTCTCATTTTAACCCTATACAAGCTACTTTTACAATATCTGTACTGGGGCAAAACAGATTTTCTGTTGTCAACATTTTTTGTACAGCCCTTTTAAGAGATCATAACAATAGGTATGATCCTGCAAATCATAGTCATACCGAAGCAGGAGATCATAAGGTGGGCACAGTTTTTCCTTCTTTTTGAGTGTGTTTTGGCTTCTGTGTGGCCATACCTGCTTGCTAATGCCACATCCCATCAGACCTCGGTAGCTGAGCAGGTGGAGGCCTGGTCAGTACTTAGATGGGAGACCGCTGGATCACCAGGAGCCACAGGGGGGCGACTGGAGGACAATGACGTGGCAAGACACTTCACCCACATTCCCTGGAAGTGGTGTGTGCATGAATGACTGGTGGTGGTTGGAGGGGTCAATGGCGCAGATTGGCAGCCTCGCTCCTGTCAGTCTGCCCCAGGGCAGCTGTGGCTACAATAGTAGCTTATCACCATCAAGTGTGGAGTGAATGAATATTCAGAATGTAGTTTTCTGAGTACAGTTTTGCCATTGAGATACTTAATACTTTTGAGAGATTTTTAGCTTCTTAACGATTGGTAGGGCATATCTTCAGTCAGCTAAGAATTTCTTCATTCGACTGCAGCCCTCCAACCATATGAACTCAGCCACGTTTGTGGATATTTTCTAAACAAGTATCTTCTATATCATTTTGCGCACACAATGTTCATATTCCTCTTGAACCATCACAGACTGTATACAGCTAACGTTCACTGTGATCTCCTTTATTATTGCTGCTTGAGAATCCAAAGCAGTTATTATAATTAACCTGTATATGTTTTTCTGTTTTCTTTTCTTTTCCAATCAACTTCTGAGCACTTGAAACTGTAAAGACTCTTCAACTCAATCATAAAAGACTTTTTAAATGCATGTTTGCCATCCCACTTGAAGCTTATAGAAATGTGCACGCTAAATAAAATGCCTCCTTTTTTTTCTCCCACATCATCCATGAAGTACACACCTTCATAAACAGCTAGAAGGAAGCTAGCAACTCCTTTGTTTTTCCTGATATACAATACTATTACTTTTGTTGTTCAGAAATCATATATATAATATGTATATATGTATGTATTTATTTATTATTTGTAGAATGTGAAAAAACAAGGCTAAGATGATCAGAAGTCAGTTACTCCTACATTCTGTTTGAATGCAGGTGGGTGTGGAACCAAATCATAAAGCATAACACACAACTTAAAAATATCGGCTCTTCCAATCACATTTATTTGTTGTCTCTCAAATGTGGAAGACAACTCTCCAATTTCCCTTTTACATTCAGCACAAAATCTATAACTTATGTGTCTTCCAATTTACAGTTAAGTGCTTTGCTTTTGATTTGGTCCACAAATGTTTCCCAGTCCTTGGTGCTGTTGTTTTTCTCTTTTTTGTCATTCAAACGGACCACGTCATTGAAGCTACAGCTAGGCCTGCTCAGTTACATGAGTTTTCTCAAAAAGACAACCAAAACTCTCATGACCGCCTGCTAGCGTTAACTGCGCTTCCATCCGTCCAAAATGCACATATTTCCAAAACAAATGCAAGTTAAGCCCTGTTTCCATAAGTGTGTTGTGATGTGACACTGCTAATCGTGTGTGGGGCGCACAGTGCACAGCCTGTTTGTTTTGGCTTTGGAAGAGACGCACTTTCTCTGTTATTTATTTGTCTGCATACTTTTACGTCGTGTCCAATAAGTAGGTTGTTAACACTTAAGCCAGGGCTATTCAACTGAAGGCTCGGGGGCCAAATCAGGCCCTCAACCCATCTTCCAAAAATATAGAAAATATTCGATCTCTTGTTATTGGTTTAGAGCTGTTTTAGTCCTGGTTTAGACCTGGTTTAGAGCTGCTTCAGTCCTGATTTAGTCCTTGTGTGGTCCTGGTTTGGACCTGGTTTAGACCTGATTTAGTCCTTGTGTGGTCCTGGTTTGGTCCTGGTTTAGACCTGGTTTAGTCCTGGTTTAGAGCTGCAGATGTTGTTAAAGCCTTTCATTTTCATTTTTTTCATATTTCAAAAATGTTGGCCTCATTTCTGGCCCCGAGGACAAAAACCATCCAAAAAATCTGTCTCTCTGTGAAATAAAGTAGAATAGCCCTGACTCGTGCTCTCTTCGTTTGACCAATGCACATTTGGTCAAAGAGCAATATACGTTTTCATACCAGGAAAAAAAAAATAAAAAATCTAGATGGGTTCAAATAGACCCGAAGATAGCGGGAGAATTAAGCTATACATTTCACAATCAAGGAAAAAGCACGGATGTTGAAAAGAAGAAACATTGAAGTCCTCTGCGACACTTTTAATGTTGGACCATGGTGTTGGACATGCACTTTCCCCAAGAACTTACTTATTTGAGATTAGACTTTGAATGTTTTTCAGGGTAAGTTGTTGTTTTTTAGCCTTCTGTTCCTCTGGAGGATTTTGGGCACAACAACCGCACATATTTTGGCTTTAATCATCGTTTTTTTCTTGTCGTTTTCTTGTCTTGTCTCGCCCGCTGCAGGTATGTGCTCTGACGGTCATGTGCTAGTTTTATTAATTTATTATTATTTATTTATTTATTTTTATTTATTTATTAATCGATTCATGAGTTTAAGCGGCTAAATGTGTTTCCACAACTGTTATGCACATTAATCAAAATCCACCTTAAGAGTTTTTAATGCATTTCCACCTTCTGTTACTTATGCACTACTTCAAAAATGCACATTAAGAATAAGTGGATGGAAAAGCAGTTTTTATGTCCTTTAGCAAGACACTTAGATATAGTGTTATGGTCATGTTTTGCCCATTGAGTGATGCTTTTAGTGGTACTGTAATTAAATTTCTAATCTGATTATCTTTTACATGAACACCGAAAATTGAATCATGTTCTGATTTCTGGAGTTATCAGATTATTGAAATGTCATGTCAGCAGTTCAATCCGATGTGAGTAATCTGGTTTTGTTCACACCTCAGCCGGTTTTGACATGGAAAATTATGGGGAAAAAAAGACAAACTAATGTGGTAAACACAAGAATGAAAGATTTCCTCAAGAGTTATAGAGTTATTTTGAAATGAATTAATACAAAAAACACATGGGCCTGTCAGGATAACACATTTTGAAGTGCTACAGAAAGCATCACGACAAACAATAATACAGAGACTACTTTTTGTCTCTGACAGCAAGAGATTCCCCCAAAAACTGCGCAATTACCATAAAAAACATGAGTTGCAACAAACAAACCGCACGATGAAATACTTTTGTCGTTTGTTGGTGTCAGTAATGAGTCATAAGGTTGCTTATTTCAATCCTTACACCTCAAATCGTATCAAAAAAACAAAGAAAATGTTCCATGAAGAGCAAAGAAAACGCACACAATACATTTTCAGCCCTAGATATTATGTTCTTTCGATCATATATTGAACGATAAAGTTGAGTGATTATCGTGACAGGCCGGGAGTTTTTGGATTATTAGACTTTCTTTTGTAAAAACACTCCAAAAAGCTGGGTTAATGAGTTAAAGTAGCAATTTTATGGGCTATAGCTACTCTTATACCCTCAAAATACCTACGTACTGCACATGAAAAAGTAAGTCTGTAATTTCTAAAGTTTAAATAGTCACTGCAAACTATATCTCAAAGCAACTTTCAGATAAAACCTCTCCACTTCTCCACCGCCGCGGCTCTACACCCTTCTCACTCTCTCTGGATGGTAATTAGGTCTCACATTAAAAACGCAGGCATATATCAGCAGCGCCGCGCAAAATCTGAAAACAACATTGTGCTAATCAAACCAGCTTTAGTGTTGAAAGCGGTCGCGGCGATTACCATATGCTAGCCGCGACGCTAACAAAGGCTTTCCCAGGCTTTGATGCTAAAAACACAGAACGAACCATTGATGCCCGCGCTGAATGCTACTGCTAACACCATAATATGCCGCATATGTTGTAACTCTATAGGATTGCATGGGATTAGGGCACCCCCACAGCCAGACGCACACAGAGGGGTGGGACAGGGGAAGATCCTGGGTGCCCCCTTCATCATGGGTGCAGCCAGACAAGAATGAGAGGGTGCAGACAGACAGGGTGCTTTAGCCTGTCTGTAGGAGTGTGGGAGCGTGTGGTATGAGGGTAATGACTGGTGATGAAGAGACACACTGAGCTCACAGAATGGAAGGGCATCCGGGGTGTGGGATATGGATGTGTTTGTCAAAAAGGGCCTGTATGCTGTGAAGTAATGAAAAACACCACAGAGTGTGGTTTCTTTCATTCATGCATGTTTTTAAAATTGTTATAGTATTTAACAAAGTTGTGTCACCACAAGAGGTAAAAAAGGTCTTACAACTCCAAATGTCTAGTACCAAAATCATTTTTAAACAAAGGCATATGTTTTATGATAATAAGGTAAACTGTAGCTGATTGAATTCCTTCAATGTTTTAAACTCTTAAAGAAGACATCCTATACTTTTGTCTGCAGAACGTTATACTTGGGACATTTTAAATCATAACATTGATTTAAAAGGACTAATACAAGATACAAGTCCACTAACTTTCAGTTGAAAACTGTGTCAATGATTTCTGCCCATCCCATACGTCCCATACGACATCACGACAACAGTTAAGGTACCTTACTCCCTCTCAAGTGCTAAAAATGCTTGGGTTAACCTTGTGATGTCATTAGGCGGTATCAACGAAGTGCTCCATACATCTTCAAAAACAATTAAGGAAAAATATTTTGCATTTTTGTATTGTTTTTAGCCTTTAAACATGTTCTTGAGTACTTTTAATTTTCCATCTCATTTTGAAACAAACAAAAAAAAGTGCCAAGTGCTATATTGTTTCTTGAAATGAATATGCTACATGTAATTATCAGCCTAGCAGCAGCCATTATCGTGTTTAGACGGCAGAAATGCTCAGCATGAGCAACAGCAAACAGCAAACGATTCTCGAATAAGTGACGTATATGATCTGGATTTTTTAATGAACATTAATCAGAACAACTTGAATGCAGCTGAAATTCTTTAATGAGCTTTTAACCTTGTTGCAAGTGTTTCCTCGTCATCAGTTTACTCAGAGATGTAGTTTGATTGACCCGTGCATGTCTTATTATTGTCTTACATGTGAGGCTCGAGTGTCCTGTGGCTGTGGGTGACTGCTCCTGGTGCAGACGACTCCCCTAATGGTGCTTTCTCAACGGGTTCATCTGCACTCAGGCATATGTGCATGTGTCTGTATGTGTGTGCGTGTGCGTGTGCGTGTGCGTGTGTGTGTGTGTGTGTGTGTGTGTGTGTGTGTGCGTGTGTGTGTGTGTGTGTGTGTGTGCGTGCGTGTGTGTGTGTGTGTGTGTGTGTGTGTGTGTGTGTGTGTGTGTGCGTGTGTGTGTGTATGTGTGCTTTGTCTGTGGGTGGGTTGATTGGTGGGGGGGTAGACAGAGTGGTTGGCTGGGATGTGGGAATGTGGAATATTTTCAGTGCACTGTAAAGCACTTTATGTTGCATATTTCTGTCTGAAAAGCACCTTATAAATAAAGTTTGACTGATTAATTCCTTGAGTGCTCAGTAATTAGCACGTGTTGTTTTTCCACATGTCACATAGCCATGAAAACAGAGGGAAATCTGATGCTTGTTACCGTGAAATGCAGTTTTGAACAGGAAGTTAAAGAACTTGTTATTATGGTTTATAATAAACAAAACATACAGTCGTGATATACGTATGTTATAGTTTGATTCTAAATACTTGAGGAAAAAAGCATAATGTCTTCTTTAATTAACAAAAAATGTGTACATGTATTTTGCACGCAGTTTTCCTTGTTTGTTTCTTTTTAGTTTTTAGTTTTTTTCCCCCCACATTTCAAACTTCTATATCTCCTTCACACACGACCCTCCTGAGCCGTCCCGCACCATCTTCCTCACAGCAGGAGCCCTGGAGGGAGCGCCGTCGAGCCGGAGGGACCTGTCAGCCCTGCTCCGGAGCAATTTGCTGTCTGGGGGCCACAAAGCAGGGGCCAGAGGTCAAAGAGGTGCTGTGAGTAGGGGCCGCTTTCTCATGGTAATGCTGTCAGGGACAAGGCCGCGTGGTCCCGGGCCTGCTCTCGTCCAGGGCCAGGGCCAGGATTTATGACGAAGCTGCCACTTTGACAAACGAGCCCCGGATCTGCACCAAAGGAATGTGCACAAGGGCCAGAGTCATAGATTTAAGATTACTATTGTTTAGAGGGAACATGTGTCACTTTACTGTGTCATTAATCTACAATGTAAGACTATTTTTACATCATTTGCATAACTATGTATTTATCATTTAACAATCAAATACGAGGTTAGTGACACTTTATTTTAGGGCACATTTATTAACATCTAACTAGCTGATCATTTACAGTAAGTGGTCAATTCCAGTGGCGGAAAGTAACAAAGTACAAAAGTAAAAGTACTTAAAGGGGCACCATGTTCTGTAGTTTAATGGTGAAGATGATGAAACATTCTATTCTAAACAATATCCTGGAGAAAAGCAGTAAACCAAGTACTTTTCAGGTAATAAATATCAATTTAACTGGATAAATGAAACATAAATGAGTTGATATCATTCTGTGGAACCTTCCAGGCAAAGCAAAAAAAAAAAAAAAAGAAAATTAGGTGACATACCCTCAAAAGAAAACCTACACTGTGCATGTTTTGGTGTCTGTACATTTTACAGTGGGTACTTTATACTTTTACTTCACTACATTTGAGAGCAGACGTCTGCACCTGAAGAAGAAGAAGAAGAAGAATTTTTATTTATAGAGCGCTTTTCCGCCTAATAGGCACCCAAAGCGCTTTGCTTTGGTGCACCTGCCGCTGCACCACGTTTTAACAGCACTAAAAAGTAGAGGGTTCTTTTCTTTACTGTCTGAGAATGCCTGACATAAAGACATTACGCAAATGGAAAAAAGGGACACTGGGACTAGATTTGAAAATGGAAAAAAATGACAAACTTTGGACTCGATCAACAGAGTGTGCCGTAGCTTCCTTGGATGTCTTTTTATTTTTCCTTTTTTTCAGTTGCTATCCCTCCGGTCATGTTATGTGTTATTTTTTGTTCTGTTTTATTATTTTTTGTTATTTTTAGCACGTTCATGGTTTGTGTAAAATCACAACTTTGAGCAAACAAAATTATACAATAAAATAGATTAAAAAATTAGGAAATCTATTCAGTTGAACAAAAATCAGCACAACTTTATATCCAAACCACTACTTCTGACGCTGCAACAGTTTTCAAAATCTGTCTGAAGTACTTTTAAGATTTAACTCTAAACACTTTAACCATATAGATTTTTTTATATCATACATCTTACTTGAGTAATGTTTTTGCATCTATAGCTGTACTTTTACAAAACCACAAAAGTACCACCGCTGGTTAATTCAATATTAATTTGTATTTATGCAGCCCTTATTACAATCTTATTCTGATGCTAATTTACATCTACTAACACTTTCCTATGAATAATATACTTATTACAGCGTAGCAATATGATGTTTGAACATTTTTGTACATGAATTATAATATTCCCAATATAGGATTTTGGTAATACGTTTTTACAAATTATTTAACACTTATTCATGAACAAAAAATGTCAAAAACATCATATTTTGAAGCAGTAATAAGGATTTTATTAATAGGTGTTAGTGCATGAATAATTTGCAGCAGAAGGTTACGCAGAATAAGACACTAATAAACGCTGAATAAATACTAATTAATCCCTTACATAAATGCAAATTAGCTATCTAAAATGTATTACAAAAATATTTTTTTTGATAGATAGATAGATATAATTTAACAAAACTACAAAACACTGTACAGTATGACAGTGTCTGTTCAGGACCATGGACAGCGCACTACAGTGTGAGCTGAATAGGCAAATACATACACATACATCTCAAAGAAAAGCATTGTTTGGAACACTATTTATCAAATCTGAGGTTTTAAAACACTTTTCACATTTGGGCTGACTTAGGGTCATTGTAACCATAGGGAAATATGTCCTCTGCATTTGACCCATCCCTCAGTCCTGCTGGGGTTAAACGTGTCAGGAGCAGTCCCAGAAAGCCAGAAATGAAATGACTGCAAACGCAAAAAATCTGTTAGTTAGTGGTTATTCAGGTAACAGGTAGAGTTTATAAAGCACTTGTTAATGCTTATTGAGATAATTAGTTAAGCTAATGATGCTAAAGATTGTGATTATTAATGGAAAAAAGGCTATACAGTTGTTAAATTCAAACATACATAACAAACTATGAATATATGGCCTCATCATTCTCCATTTTGTTCATTAAACTACAATATTGAATTAAAAGAGCTTTGTAACAGAAACAGTTTCATTGACTTCACGCTCAAAACTGCAGAACTGATAAGCTCCTCATACTGACATTTCACTGTAACAAGCAGCACATTGTCATTTACATGTTTTTATTTTTGAAAAGAGGCGACGTGACATTTTTGATTTGATACATGTGCCACTCAGTTTTCATTTTTTCAAATAATCACAACTAAGTACAGGATGTGGGCGGGGATAAGGGGTAGGTGAAAACAGGACTTTCCTGAGCACTCGAGCCTCAGTTGCAGGATTAACTCAAACATAAAGGAACCAATCAAATTTGATTTCAAACTCTGAGTAAACTCATGAAGAGGAAACGCTGTTGTGACGCGGCTAAAAGTTCATTCAAGTTTATTTAGCATAATATGTCCCCTTTAAGTACAATTTTATTACCCCACTGGCAGAAAAAGTAGAAACATCAATTCTGAAACACAGCAAAATTTTAAGTTTAACATGCCTGACAATAAAAATAATCTGACTTCAGTCAAAACTACTTCAATCAATCTTCAATTCCAGAAAGTATAACTAACTTTTTAGCGGTGTACAACAAATTAGTTTTTAGTTTAGCGTTTTTGTACTTTTTTTTGTACTTTTGAGAGGCGTGCAGGGCTGTGTGTTGTGCCTGCAGAGCTTTACCCTCTGTGTGGATCACATTAACCACAGGAGAGTTTCTACTGACTGCATTATGTCCACATTATACAGAGCGCTGTGGGAAGTCTGCACATGAGAAGAGGAAGACACAGGTACAAGGATCCACTGTCAAAGATGAACAAACTCCCTCAGACTGATACTGTAGAGTCCTCTTCAGTCGGAGTGGTTTTGTTTACCCTTTGGGCTTTTTGAACATGCTGTGAGTTTAAAATCCATATGATCAATCTTCTACGGTCATTTATTCACTCTGTATTTACTATTTTGAGGTTAATATTAGTTTCTGTGGGTAAAGAAAGAAAGAAATGCTTCATGGACAACTATAGACTGTCAAAAAGTGTGAAAAAGCTTTATATTTAATACGAAAAAATGGTACATGTGTTTATAAAAGGCAGAATAAACTCTCTAATAATTCTGGCAGAAATGAGAAGGCTTTGGGTGAGTTATAACCATAGTCCATATAAATCTTTATTATCAATAAAATGAAATAATCAATAATAAGTCGATCAAAAAAGAAAAAAAAAAAAAAAAAAATTGGTCGAAAGGGGTCATTCGTTTATTCAAAGATGTATTTTGATTGATTCCTGGATGTTTGAGTTAATCCTATGTTGTCCTGCAACTGAGGCTCCAGTGCTCAGAAAATCCGTGTTCACCTGCCCCCTATCCCCGCCCACATCCCTGTACTTAGTTTTTTTTTTGTTTGTTTTTTAGTTTATTTTAAAAATGAAGTGATATGTTCTATAAAATGTATCTGACATCACTTTTCAAAAATGCAAACACATAGATGACAATCCACTGCTTGTTACAGTGAAATGTCTTTATGAAGAGGCGGGGCTTATCAGTTTTGCAGTTTTCAACAATAGAACCAGATTGAAAACCTTTAATTGATGATGTGATGCTTTTAAGTTTTTTTTGTTTTTTTACACCTTCTGTTTTTATTCTGTAGGTGCATGTTTCTTTAGTCCTCGTATATATTTTTTTTGCCTTTTTCAAATTTCGTTATTGTTTTGTGCCTTTATTGGTAGCAGAGCATTCCAAGATTAAAATTGATTGAACTGTGCGTATCGTTACAAAAGAAATGTCTCGCAAACATTTCTATTTGGAGATATCACTGTCATACTTACGCTTTATTTACATCTTCCTGGCAGTGAAACTCTTGGGAACGCCATATATGGTCACGGAGTAGTCTCGGTGATGACACGTGTATTTGTCACTGGTCCTGAAGAGAAAGAAACGTGAGTCAGGCTCCAGCATCACAGCACTGGCATGAATGAACGCAGAGCCACGCGCCATCTACTGGACACCGCCTGTACTACACCAGGACGCTGCCAAACGTGCCTCATGTGCAGAGACAGAAATGGACAGGTCATTCCACTGTTTTATGGATTTTACGTTTTATGGAGGTGGACTTTACTAAACAAGGATTATTAGATTATAGTAAAGTAACAGTAACCTTTAACTGTTTATCTCTTATGAAATATCAGGTAATATTAGATCAGAGTAAAGTTAGTTATACAGTAGTTATTCTTGTTGTTGTTGTAGTAGTAGTAGTACAAGTGAAGAGATTGTAGTATTAGTATTGATAGTAACAATATCGATAGTCACAGCCCAAGAAGTAGTAGTAGTAGTAGTAGTAGTAGTAGTAGTAGTAGTAGTAGTAACTTGTCTTTCCCTCCTTGGTGTTGTGTGTGATGTAAAAACACAACAGTATCTGACATTTCTAGTAGTAGTAGTAGTAGTAGTAGTAGTAGTAGTAGTAGTTGTTCATAATTTAGTTCAGCGATACGGTGCAACCTAAAACACTTCATATTAACAGTGAAATATAAACTAAGATAAATGCATAAATCAGGCATTTAATATAAATATGAAAACAATGCAGTTGCCACGGTACTGTAATAGTACAATAGTACAATAGTACATAGTACAATAGTACAATAGTACATCTACACGTAGAATATAGAGTACATATTATGGGTAATTGTACTGAGTATTTGTTATAGCGCATATAAATCCTTTATAAATCCTTATAAATACGTTGATTTTAACGTAATATGATAAGTACAGTACAAACACATAAAACCACACTCCTGCTCTGAGAATACTGTGCACGGGTCGTGGTTTACTCAGCTTTTAACTGTTTGATCGAACATGTTTGTATACCAGACAGACTGATCTAAAATGTAAAAGGATGGGGACTAACCAGGACTAAACCTGGAACTAAACACGGAGAAGGCCAGGGCTGAACCAGGACCAAAACAACAAAGTAACCAAGTCTAAAAGAGGATTAAACTGGGATCAAACATTATTACATGAAAAAGAAACTAACTACTCTAAGTAATGCATACATTTTTCTTTTACCGTTGCGCAAATTTGCCAGCTGTACTTGTATTTGTAATAAGTATATTTTTTAGTCGTGACTAGCCGTGTACTTTTACTTGAGTACACCTTTTCAGTGCTCTTGTTGCAGCAAAAGCAGTGTTTGTAGCAGCAGTAGGTGTGTAAACTAATAGTCAGGGTGTAATACCTGTTGTTATAGTAGTAGCAACAAATATTTCTTTTTATCTGTGAACAATAATTTTGCCTCAAGCTCAAAATCTTCAGGCACTGGGCTGTAGAACTTCTCTGGTCGTAATGCTGAGGTCTCAAACCACTGGCCTGCGACCCATAACCAGCCCGCAGATCATCCCAAACAAAAAAAGAAGTGTTTATTTTTAATTGTCTACTGGCATTTTCCTATGTTTTACTCTGAAAATAGGGAGTAAGTGAATCTAGTAAACATGAAAAAGAAACACGGGTTAGGAGTTGTGTGTATTTTGCATCGTTTTTACCAGCTACACCCCTTTCCACTGTCCTTGAATACAATTTTAAGTACTTCTTACGAGAAAAATGGTTGTGTTCTGCTGCTGGTGAACTGCACATACAAGCTGGTGCAGTAAAAGGACACGACGATGTAAGGATGAGCCATACCGGAGAGTCCACAGAGGCTGAGAGAGGCTGAGAGAGGCTGAGAGAGGCTGACGGAGGCGGAGTGAGGCTGACGGAGGCGGAGTGAGGCTGACGGAGGCGGATGTGCTGCTGTGGGAGTGAGAGAGTCATTTACACTGTACCAGAGGCAGCAGAGCCTGATGGACAATTAAAGCGTGCAGTCTCTAATCAGGCCTGGTACAGCTGAAGGACAAGGGCACTACACCGCTGGGCTGTGGAGGGGCAAGAGGATGGAGTGGGTAAACCTCACAGCAACAAGGTCCTGGGTCTGATTCCCAGTGAGACCATGAAGGAACTTTCAGTGTTTCCTTTAAATCTAATGTTAATCCCCCACCAGATATTCAAGACCAAGATGTAGTTCAAGATGTGGAAATGGCACTGCTTTGCGGTTGCCAAATGCTCTGATTCCCCAGAGGGTCATTAAATGTACATATTGCAATTCTACCATGGTGAATGTAAAAAAAAAAAAAAAACCTAATTGCAGCAATGAAATATCCAATTCAAATGCATTAAAAGGTTAATATGGTTTTAAAATGTTAATGTTTAATCTTTTACCCGAATAACATTTGCAGGGGTGCCTCATATTCCGGCTTTTTTTTTTTACAGTTGCATTTGCATTTTATAATGTTATATTTGCTTGGACTGTGATGTTTTTAGGCAAAAGGAACACACTGCCAGCAGCATTTCAGTGTGTTTCCACTGATTAACTGCTCTTTATAGGTTTTCATAAAGAGTGAATGAGTTCATCCCCCTTGACTTTAAAACAATTTGTCTATATTTAGGACATAAACTCAATGGAGAATATGAATAAAAATCAATGAAGTAACTTTTGGTGAGCAAATATAACAATTCTTTATCAAAATCACTACATTCAACACTTTAACAGTTGTTAAAATTGGTGTGAAATGCTTTTAATTTTTAATCAGCCATTTAAAATTGTTTAACTATAGTATATTTTTAATGTGAAACTTCTTTACCACCATGTTTTCCCTCTCTGTATCTTTGTTTGTATTTGTTCTTTTTCATACTAAATTTTAATATTTTTTCCCATAAAAATGTATGTACTGTAAGGATTTAGAAGATGACTAATATTTAAGTTCTTGAGTGTTTGCATATTATGTACAACATCACCATTTGAGCTAGATATTGTCTTTCTTCTTTGCATGTCTTTGCACTGGATAGGCTTATGATTGTGTTTTCTGTCAAAATCATTGGTATTTTTGTAACAATGTATTGTAAAAAAAGAAAAAAAAAAAGACATAGACACTCCTATGTATTTGGCACACGTATTTCCCCATTTTTGCGGTTGACAAAAAAAAATGAAAAAAAGTGTGAATGAGGTCATGCTGGATGTCATTTTCACACCCTTCTGCCAAAAACAGCCTCCAAGGGAAACGCACCCCTCTTTTTCACCCCTTTATGATTTAAACTTTTACACATTGCACCTTTCCCACACATCGACGCTCTTATATGTATTTACAATTACCCAGCTGAAGAGCGTACATAATTCCCACTCTTTATGAATCTATTTGGAGATTGTGTGAACCGGTGGACGCGCCTCTCCCGTATCTCCTCCCCACACGCCGCCGCCGTGGCCCTGGGGCTGGCACGGCGCCTCCTCATGATCTCACCTCACCCCTTTGATTACCCCCTCTACCCGTCTCTCTTATATAACACCCCCCGACCGTTTGAAACACTCCCTCAAAAGTGGATTAGAGCGCCTGAGTGCCGTGCGTAAAGGGTAGGTATGGGAAGAGAGTGCGCGGGGCTTGTTGGGATTCCTTCTCTTCCACAATCCGCAGGGGCCCCTTTCTCTCTCTCTCTCTCTGTCATCTCCCTTCGTGTTCCGGGCCCCACAGTCGCGCGACTCGTCTTCTCGGGGCCCGTCTAATCAGAGGAGACAAGCGGCTGATGAAATAACGATGCTTAATTGGCATCGGGAGTCGTGGGAACGCGTAAACAAACAGCTGCCATTTTGCGCATTCTTCACCCCCCCACCCTTTCGGTCTTCTTTGGGATATTAGGGACCGTGGTGGTGGTGGTGGCAGATGCACGCGGAGCATTATGGAAGAGGCCCGTATGAAGGATTAGGCTAATGCTGGTGCCAAAGAAGCATACATATACCTTGAGAACAACGGAATAGATAAATAAAGGGACAGTGGCCAAGGCGTAGTGCGTGAGATTATCCCGGGTTTACCATCATGGATATGGCCTCTGCTTTTGTGGGACGGTCAGGCAGGGGCTTGTGATGTTTTGGGGTGGTACATGTGTGCGTTTGTGCCACACAGAACGGTGAAATAAATGAGAATGCTGGGAAACGTAAATAAAAGATGCTTGCGTGGGCATTTGCGGCGTTTTTGAAAAAGTGGGTTAAAAGACGAGCTCACGGGCATTTATCCAAAGAGGGGCCCCTTCACAGTGTCTTGCATAGGGCCCCAATTGAAAAACAGTCTTAAGAATAAAATTGCAGATTCATTTGTGTGTTTCTGATGCACTTCATTTTTGCAAGACACTATTTGTACATTAAAAATAAATATGCAGTCATGGTCAAATTTGAGGTATTATGACTTGGAGGGCACTTGAATATTACACGTCAGGTTTGGACATCTGAGTATTTCTTGAAGTATAACTCACGTCAGAGTTTCTCAACAAGGGTTTCGGGAACCCATGGGGTACGTGAGCACTTGCCAGGAGTGAGTTGGAATGGTTTCAGATTTCAAAAGAAGGTTGAACTTGAGTATTATAAGAATAGAAAACTTTATTTGAAGTAAATGTTGCACCTTTTTGGACGATTTTCAACATAAATATCATTCAGCAGTGCATATAATAGTAATAACTGACAATATACCGCTAGTAAACCCATTTCTTTGCCTAAATCCCAAGTGAGAGGGTAATCAGAGTGTGAAATTAGGGCAGGCCCATCCAGTTTTCGGGCCAAATCAAATGTTTGGAGGGCCTGATTTGATCTCTCAAATATTAAAACATGTACTTTTCTTGATTACTGGTTTACTGGGTTCATGTTATGTTGGTCCTGGTCCAGACTTGGTTGGTGCAAGTCTAATTTAAATCTATTGTAGTTCAGGGCTGGATTGGCAAATTTGTAGAGCAACGTTGGTAAAGCCTTTTGAGTATAATCTTTATTGATCTAGTGTTGGGGATATTTTGTGCAACCCCAAACTGTCAAAAGCCAAAACACCTGTCCCTTTGGAAATTGTTGTTGAATAGCCTTGGAAAAGGAAGTACTTGAGACTAAAAAGGACTGCACACTGGCTTAAAACAACAACAACAAAAAAATACCTTGAGGTTTTATTTATTGTGCAATTTATTTATACAAAATACTATCTGAGGGCGTAAGGACTGCATCTGCCAGTGCATTGGAGATAGAAGCAGTCTGTGTTAAGCTAAAAACAAGTTTCAAAATTTCAGAGCTACCACCACAAAACTCCATCCACCTACAGATCGTGCCACATCGAGATATTAATATTGAGGTGAACTTCTAAAAGAATGCTAACACTAAGAGAATATTTGAGTTGGCAATGAGAAAATATAGAAATTGTATTTAAAAGTCTGATTTGACCTAGTTTTTGTAATGCAGATAACAATATAGAGAAACGTGAATGAATATGAATCTAGTAAAACATCTTGGTAAGAGGTTCGATATCCGTACCATGTTTGAAGGGCATTTCTGTGTGGAGTTTGCATGTTCTCCCTGTGTCTGGTGGATGATCCTTCAAGCTAAGTGTGTGCTCTTGACGAGTTGTTCCGGTGGTGTTAAAGGACGCATTTCAAAGTCTACCTTATCTTTGCAGGAAAAGCAACAGTTTGGGCAGATTTCATACAGACAACGGCACTGCTTTCTAGAAATACCCCTTGTTTTTCCCCTTTCAAACCTCTACCTACATCTGCCTTTATCTCTATAGCGCTCTTTAATTCCACTAATTAAAAGTCGCGTTGCGCTCGTGGCCATGTGAAATGTTCTTCCTGCGCTCTTCGGCCTCGTCCCTTTGAAGATTCTCACAAACGAAGGTATCCGCGGGGGTCATGTCCTCCTCTTCCCTCGCCCCAAAACTGCATCAGTGGCATTGTGCTGTTGTGTTTTCTGATTACAGCCAAAATGAAAACGCCTAATTTGTGCACAATCGGCCCACTGAAGCATAACGTCGCCATTCTTTTTGCAATGGACACTTCTTCAAAACTTGGTTCCTTTGATTTCTTGGACGGATAATAGACTTGTCCATCACGCAGCCCCTCCCTGTGAGTTAATTGGCGCTGGTTAAAAGGAGGCATGGCGCGGCCGAGGACGGTTCGTCATTAGATCAGTGCATTGGGAGACATCGGTCCACCTGCTCGCCCAGCATGAGAGCAGGAGGGACATGCACGCTACGGGACAGTGAGGACGCAGGGGGAAAGGAAGGCCGTCCATTATGAGTTCAGCGTCGGAAAAGTCGGAAAGTTGACGGCCGCTGGTGGTTGATCGGACTTTAACAGGAATTTATGTATGTTTTTGCAATCTTTATTGAGTGCTCTAATCTTGTCGAGATCGTTGAAATGTTGTTCCTCAAAAACGTACCTGAAGTTGTATTTTGTTTAACATGTTTATGTCATCTCTACAACTGTCTCTGTTCTTTCCTCCGCCTGCGCTTGCTGTCTCTGCCCACTGACCAATCAGATGGCACTCATAAAAGAATTGATCAAAAGTGTAAATGCATACGGGGTACAGTGCCGTACACTAGCTAACAGCTCAACGTTAACAGAGAAATATATTTTTGAAACTAATCCCAGAGTGTCCACAATGTAACACACGCCTAAACTAAATTTTAAAGTCAAAGAAAAGAACGTGGTCAAGCAACGGCACCGAAGGCGGCAGCGTACAGACTTGGTCCTCTTGGCACTCAGCAATGGGCGAAACTAGTTCCGCTTGTCCATGATTCCCCTTCTGCCTTAGTTCTATTCTTAAGGGGTTTTCGCGCTAAAATAATCAACATTTAAAGCTGGGGTACCTGACTTTTTAGGGTGTAAATGAATACATTTTGTGTTTCCCATCAAAGAGTGTCTTGTAGAAGCAGCACTTTGTGGCAAAATTTAGACCTCTGTATGTTGTCTGTATCTAATAATAAAGTATTTTGCCTCAAAGTAAGAGCTAAAGCAGCGCTCTGATTGGCTGCGCTTGGGTGGTCCTCCCTGGTTTCACTTTGGCGTCTGAAAAAAGCTGTTGTAAAGCTGTGCAACGGACCAAAAATGAATGCATGTGAATTTTAATGACATGCCAAAGGGTTGAGGGATGAGTTAGCTAACTTTAAAAACCTACTTCTTCAGTGTTAAAATCAGGTACCGCAGCTTTAATGATTACGCAACTGACGACACGCCACAGGTGGATAATCACAGACAGCCTGGTAAACTCTAACTTATGATGTAACCACTTCACCGGAGGAAAAGTCTGTGTTTATTAAGGTAAGTGTTTGTGTCTCAGTGCAAATGAATGGTCAGAACAATAGTGCAGAACTAGCAGTGCAAAGGGATTTTATATATACTTCTAACAAGGTACCTGGCGTTAAAATGGCAGGTGTGATGCTGCACATGCATTAAGACAAACACTGTGTTGTTTTAGATAGCAGCATTCAACTGGCTGCTGTGATTGGATGAAACTTTGCTGAGAGTCCAACTTCTTTCTGAATGACAGCAACGGGAGCCATTCCTCTAATTGAATAAATGCAAGATGTACAAGTTCATTGCCATCCTGTGGAACATTCTAGGCAACGCAATGACATCTTGGACATGAGCAGGTGGTGGACACTATTCCAGAAAGGTTACTTAGTGCACCTCTACAAAAGAATGAAATTGTCTGCGCTGTGCCATCGACTGCACCAAGTAGATATAATTTTACAAACTTTTTCAAAAATAGGATAATTGTTCCTAAGGCTGTTCAAATATAATGCCATCTTAAAACAGACGAGACACTACTGATTTTTAATGTTTTGTTTCTTTGGTCAGTTTGCTCTCTCAACATATACGCTTTAATGTGGAGACTGCTGTTAAAGACGTTTTATTGTTTGCTTTAATCCACTTCATCCATAGATTTCTCTGGACATTGTAACTTCAAAAGCCATTTTCTTAAAATTCATTTTTCAGACACATAAAGATCAGCCTTAAAGTATCTTCTACAGACACCAAACTTAACAATCTTACCTTAAGATTTTGACGTAACATACAGATGCATTTGTTGATATGCAATTCAAAACCTGATTTATTTAAATTATAAGTCAAAAACATGAAGCGAAATTTGAATTTTTTTGGACAATTTTCAGTCAGCTCTAATTTACTCAAAACCTACAGCTGAAATCCAAAATCCCCTGAGGAAAGTTTTTTATAACTAATATGTGTACAAAATGAACTAAGAAATTTAAACCTGGTTTTGTCAATTTTTCAGATTAAAATGCCCCAAATATGTGCAATTTTGGTTATTTTATACACATCAGATGTCTTATGAAAACATGACATGATGAAAAACGTGTAATACTTTTTTTTCTTACTTTTATGTGAGTAAACTACAGGAGAAGTCTCAAATAGAAATCTTTAAATGTAAGTAATTTTTTTCCTATTCACCTGCAGCGTCTCGCCTTAAGAAAGAAAATGCAATACTGGCAGCTGCAAAAACAAAGACTAAAACATGATTTGACAAAACATGACTACAGTGAACATTCACAGAGGCCTCAGCACAAAACAAATGTGTCTTTTGGGCCAGTGTGTGTGTGCGTTTGTGTGCGTGTGTGTGTGTGTGTGCGTGTGCGTGCGTGTGCGAAATTATGCTGATCCTGGGGTCGCAACACAAAACGTCGCCTCATGCCCGCTGCGCCCCTCCCTCTCTCCTTCCTCCAGCCTGGCACATCCACCCCCCCTCCCCCTGGCACGGCTCCTGACGCGCCCGCCTCCCCCGGCTTCCTGCCTCTTAATGGCCGTCTCTGTGTGCCATCTCGGCGGGCCCTGACATCCCCTCCCAAGGCACCCGGGCGCACCGTTAATGGAAGGCATTGATGGGCAAAGAAAAGCCCTATTGTGGAGGCAGGGGCAGGCATGGGCACCCCAAATTTCATACCCCCCCACTCTTTTTTTTGTGGGTTCGCCGCTCAGAAGTGTGTGCCAGCAGCGGAGATGGAAAGACAAGCGCGGCAAAGTGACCCAAAATGGCAGCAAGAGTGATGGCCGAGCAATGGCGAAGAGGGGAAGGCGGGGGTCCACACAATGAGAGTTGGCAAAGCTAGCCGAAAATGCCCTCCCCGAAAAAAGGAAAAAAAGGCGGGGGGGGGGGAGGCGAATGAGCGTCCAGATTAACGCTTCAAAAAAGAAGAAAATTCAATTGGCGCACAGGAGGAAGGAGAAATTTGAAAGCCGTGCATCGGAAGTGCGGCACAGACCTCGGAATTCCATCCCGAATGGAGGGAAATGGAGAAGCCCAAAACAAAAGCGGGCAAAAGCAAGGATCGCCCACGTTCTCGGAGAAGAAGGGAGACGCTGGGTGGCCTTGGGAGTACAAAGCAGGGTGCAAGAGGTCCCCGGGGTGCCACTGTACGGCCTGTCAACGCCTCCTAAAAAAGTCGAGTCCAATGATTTATAACACCTGAATTGTTCGCCTTGCTCTTGAATGTAAAAAGGAGCTAAAGGGGGGTTTCGGCTGTTATTGATAACCAAACAGATGTGCTAGCTTGAGAATGGACGCGCGGCGCTAAATCTGGGCTAACGGTTTTTGTTGTCAGGGGAATGGCGTACAGTGGCAGCCAGGAGCAGCTCTATGGAGGGAGAGAAAAGTGTAGGCCTTTTCTCTCGCGGTGGGGGATTGTTTTCGCTCATTCACGACCCCAAAATGGTGCCAAGAAAAGTCGGTTTCCTGGTGTCAATCCTGAAGGTTGGCGATTTTCTTTCCAAGACGTGAATGAGGGATTTACTGTTACTTGGAAAACAGTTTTTGGAGTGGCAGCACTTGTGTAAAAGTTTAGTTTACTCCGCTGGGAATAGGTCGGTGTAATCCAAAGTCGTCCAAGAGTTAGCCATTGTAGTTTGAAAGATAGTCGTCTGGACAATGTCAAAGTCTAGTTTCTCAGACCAACTCTTGCAAAAAGAAAATTACTTTTGGATGGACATTGAAACGTCGTGATGTTTTGGTGCAGATGACTACTGTTTAAGCTTCCCCTGAGAATAAGTTGCAAACATTGATTATTATTAGCAGTTTTTTAACCTTACATTCAGCCATGTTTAATTGTATTTATTTATTTATTAGTTCACTTAAAGGTCTATTTTCTAGATGTTACAATATTTCATCACAACATTTCAATCAAAAATAACTCCCAAAATCCATAATTTGCACTGGATTAAATACATACAAATTGATATTAGTATTTACTTCATTTTGATCACTACTTTACTTTACTTTACTTTATGCTTAATCATTGTAACTCTTGTACCGTAACCCTAACCCCAAACAAAGACTTAATTCCTAATGAACAAATGGTATATTAAGATCAGTAACTACTTAATTCATACCCTAACCCATAACTCCAAACCCTAACCCCTTAATTAAGTAGCTTCTGAGCCTTAATCCCTCTTAATAATATTTGTTCATTAAGCATTAAGTCGATGTTCATGCTTTATGAATGACTTAAGCTGTAGTTTTAAAGTGGCACTGCAGTGGGTGATATTTTCAAAGCGTTTCTGGCATTGGTGCACTATTTGGTGTCGAGTTAATTTAAAATCTTGTACAATCTTGTAAACGTATTATTCTTGTATTATGACTGAAGAAGCTGAAATGTGTTGGTTTGATCAGTACAAGAGGCGGCTCAGCACAGACACTGCGTGGGAATCCCAAATGTTCACTCAGCATATTATTGGCACCAAGTGGACTCAGTCTGGCACAAATGTACACGCACTGAAAGGATCTACGATTGAATCACTGATATGCAGTAAGTAGTAAATTAAAATCTGTTTGTTGCTGGCATGTTTGGGAGATTTGTCAAAACATGGACGTTGATTGGATTCTTTTATTGGAAAAATGATAAAAGTTAAACTAATTTGTGTCAAAATGTATTATTTTATTGTTCAGAGACAACACTGTAAACTGAGGCCAAGTGGTTGGATTTGCTGAATATAATACTTTAGAAAAGTAAAATGTCTTCATCATTTTTTAAAAACACAAAATATTGAACAATTGGAGGAAAAAACATTGAAAGAGCAGCATGGATCGATGCCTTTAATTAGGGTTGTGCAATCAATAAATTTTTTATAAAGATTGAGATACAGTCATTTCTAATTGTTGTTCTAATTGTTGTTCAAGAAGTTCAAGATGTTCAAGAAGTCCGAATTCAGACTTTAGAGGAACAAATTTTACCATTTTTTGTGTTAAATTTAAAAGTTTGTCTTGTTCATGTTCAGGAATTTTAATTCGAAAGCCTTTTTATTTGTTTGTCTGTGAGGACAAAAGAAAACCAAATTGAAATGAAAGATTGATTAATCTGAGGAAAATGTCAATTTGTTTTGGTCATATCCTCATAAAAAACAAAAGCAGCTCATAGAGAGCTAAACTTCTTAAGAGTCCTATTCATGTCAAATATTAAAATGCACAGGTAGTACTTCTCACATTGAAGAGAAAGTGTAAGTTTTTTGTTTGACTTTGTCTATTAGTTTAAAAAAACGGACAAACATGTTAGCGAATGTGCTGGTAGGTAATCAGCCTTGTGTGTGAGAAAAAAGTAAGAACATAAGAAAAGCTTTTTTTAATTTATTGCACAAAAATGTCATTGTCATTCAAAGTTTGATTTGAAAAGAAATTAGGTCTAATGAAAGGTTTAGATCTAAACTATCAAGAATATGTGTCACTTTTTAATAACTGCATCTTAATCAGCCTTAATAAAGCACGAACATGGAATATGAACAAACAGTGTATAAAGAATGATTCTTCTTGTTAGTCATGTAGTAAATATTTAATTAAACCATTAGAGTTAGTGTGCCACTCGGTGGTGGAGTGGATGACACATATGCCTGTCATATGGAGCAGGCCGCAGTGTCCTGAGTTTGAATCAGGCTCTGACAAATCACTGCATGTCCTTCCCTAATCAAAAATCAAATCAAAATTTATTTGTATAGCACAATTCATACAAAAGTAACACAAAGTGCTTTACAGTCATAAAAAACACATTAAAACTCACAGTACAATAACAATAAGAGCATAAATAAATACATTAAAATGTACATGACACAATAAAATACGGATCAAATTCCCTTAATCATATGCACAGCTAAACAGAACAGTTTTAAGCCTAGATTTAAATACTGGCAGTGTGGGGGCCTGTCTCACATCTTCAGGGAGACAGTTCCAGATTTTAGCTCCATAAAACTGGAACGCCGATTCCCCATGTTTAGTTCTGACTCTGGGCACCACCAGGAGGCCGGTCCCTGAGGTCCTCAGATTGCGAGATGGTTCGTATGGTACTAACAGTTCAGAGATGTACTTTGGTGCTTGGCCATGGAAGGACTTAAATACAATCAGAGCTGCTTTAAAGTCGATTCTCTGAGCCACAGGAAGCCAGTGCAGAGACCTGAGCACAGGACTAATGTGGTCGTACTTCCTGGTTCTAGTCAGGACTCGAGCAGCAGCATTCTGGATGTACTGCAGCTGTTTTACAGCTCGTTTGGAGAGGCCAGTGAACAGGCCGTTACAGTAGTCTAACCTACTGGAGACAAACGCATGGATAAGTCTCTCCAGGTCTGGGTTAGACACTATATTTTTTATTTTGGCAATGTTCTTCAGATGGTAAAAAGCTGCTGATATTATACTAATCTCATCCTCCTTTGGAGCTGAACTGTCCTGTTCAATAAGTGGCCCAAAGAATTCTTTAAAAAACAATAGATAAATAAATAAAGAATTAGGGTTAAGAGTTAGGATCAGGATAAATTGTTACCAAGCCTGAACAGTACTTCATAAACTATTCGTTGATTATGAGTTAAGTCTTTGTTCATGCTTTATTTAGGCTTTAAAAGTCTAGTTATTATTATTAAGTGTTAACGTCACTAGACATTATACCGATTTTCCGTTGGATGGAGAATCGACTGTATCTCCATTTGAATGTGGTAAAAACGGTGCTGATTGATCGACTCCATTCAGAGGAAATCCCGGCGCACGTTTCAGATTGGCATTGATTAATTACACCACGGCGCTGCTGCTGCTGCTGAATGCACGCCAAAAACAAAAGACGTTTGTGCATCACCTTCCTCCGTCTCACCAGCGCCCCCTCATGGCCGCGCGCTCCCCACTGCTCCGCACACAGCCTGGCACATTGTCGGCCCCGCTCTTTCACCCCCCCTCCCCTCTTTCGCTAATTTCCCCCGTGGCTGGCAGCGTGCCGAGGCCGGAAGTGAGTGGCAGCGTGCACGGCGGCGGCGGCAGAACAGAACCTCCGTGTATCCTTGCGCCGGCGTGGGAGAGGAATGAGAAAGTAGTGCCGCTCCTGTTTGCCCCCGTGTGTGTCATCTGTTTAGCACGCCTGATTGGCTTTCACACCGCAGCCTCCTAATTAATATGCAGCGCCCCCCGACCTCTCCCCGCGTCCCCCAGCCCCACCTTCCCCTCGCCGTGCCGTGCCGTAAGACAAAAGCGTATTGTGTTGGCACCTCCTGGTTTAATTACGCTCAGAAGGCAGGCTGTGCGGAGAGAGAGGTGCGTGTGTGAGGGAATCGGTGAAACCATCTCTCATTTCAACATTTTATTCGTCAAAAAATTACGTCTTGAAGATTTGGTTGACCCCGGCGGTTACGTTAGTCACTTCTGAATGTACAAGATGGAAAATTGAACTTGAATGTGAATGTGATAATGAAAATGTTTGTAAAGTGGATCTTGGGACATTGATGAGGAATAAAAGTTGAAAAGAACCATAAAGGTGCACTGTAGGGCTGCAACTAACAATTATTTTGGTAATCGATTAGTCTACCGATTATTACTTCGATTAATCCGTTAGTGAAAGACCCTTGAGTATGAGTATTTTACTAAATTTTACCCAGATAAAGCTGAAGTGAAGGGGTTTGATGACATCCTGGTGGAGAATATTTATCAATTAAAATATTAACCCCTGAAACCTTTTCAACGATAAAGTATTTTAAGCAAAAACACACAATTTTGCTTGTTTTCTTTCGTCTTCTTTCAGCATACAGAATGTTTTGGAGTCTATGCATAGACCAGTTAACGATTACTTGATTATTTAATTAGTTAACAACCATTTCTATAATCGATTAGTTGCGATTAATCAATTAACTTGTTGCAGCCCTAGTGCACTATGTAACTGGTTAAGGGTACACCACCTGCTTTTTGCACGAATGATCCAGGCATTACACATATCTATCTCCATGGAGACAAGCCCAAAAGACAGGTCAGATCTGTGGACATCTAAGTTGGAATGAATATTTTCATAAATATACATATTTATGGCAATAAAACTCTTATTGCGGATTCTTTCAAGAGGAACTCAAAACTTTCTTTTTTACTCAAGCATTTTAATTTCAGCAGACTTAAAGGGGTCGTACCTCTTTTTTTACAGTTGTAAAACAGGAAAAATTTAACCCGTACATGTTTCGGATTTTTTGCATGTATTAAAGTAAAATTTGTTTTGTCTCAGCACAGATATATTGTAAAAGGATCTATTTGGATAAAAATGAGACCACAATGTTTTCTCTGCATTTATTTATAGAGTTTTATCCTACGAGAGAAGCAGGTAAGTAAGCCGTTAGCTTTACCTGAGACAGTCCGTGACGCTCTGGGCTCAGGGACTCGTGAAAAGTGCTTTTAATTCGTCGCAGTGAATCTTTAGGATGCTGGGACTGCATTAGGAGAGTGAGCGACACACGTGACTGATGTAAAGACTTTAACATGGACTAGTTCTGTTTTAGTTCTGTTTTTCACATTTCAAAACAGTAACAATCAGGTACAGGGCCTTTAAGGGCTGACTGTACTCTATATTGTTGTATGTAATGCCTATTGTAAGTGTGTTTTATTTTCTGTATTAAACTTTTTGTTGTGAAGCACTTTGTCATGTCATTGTCTGTGAAAGGTGCTATACAAATAAAATTTGCTTGCTTGCTTATTATTGGTTAACGCAAGATAGATAAGTTTGAAAGAGTTGTCAAAAGATTGTGAAACATTTCAGGGATAGCAATATTCTATTGGCCAATGAGTAATAACTGTCAAAATCTCTCTCTAATATTAGATAATAATACTTTTCACTTCTCATATATGTTGTTGTCAAACCGTTATGTCTTTGGCGCATCATGTCCAGAATAACATCAGATTTAAGAGATGTTTATTACGAGGTTGTTAACATGTATGCTAATTTAACAATCTACACTTCCGAGGACTCAAGTGTTACTCCCGTGTGTTCGAGTGGTTGTCAGTCGCGAAAACGGCTTTCTATTTTCATGGTTTGGACGCTCACACTAACTCTTCAACTGCAAATGCATTAGTGTTAACTCCCAGGATGGTACCGGGCTAATGGAATGCAGCGTTTTGTTTACAAACACTGGAAGGATCTATTGCCCCTTTAATATACATGTTATGTTGTGCACCTTTAATGAGTTACGTATTGCACCTTTAATCCATATGGTATATTGTGCACCTTTAATGAGTCACGTATTGCCCCTTTAATCTATATCTTATGTCATGCACCTTTAATTAGTTACATATTGCACCTTTAATACATATGTTACGCAGTGCATCTTTAATATGTCCAATCTTTTACAGTGTGACAGTGTGGCCATTTTTTACAGTTAGACAAAGTACAGTTCAGATTAAGCAAAAAATAACCTAAATGATGACGTCAAGGGAAAGTATAAAGACTTGAAAACACAAAATTGAGTTCACTGATTACCACCTCATGACATCATAAGGTGTGACTGAGAATTTAAAGTCCCTGTGTTTGTTTTTCCACCATTTGTCATAATTTAAGTCACAAAGAAACCCAACCCATGCTACATGCAGAGGTAATTTCCCAACATGTAATTTCCCTTTTAGTTCTAATTTGCGTCACACAGTTTTTACCCACCCACAGCTTACTCTTTAAGACTTTATGTTTTCCCTTTATTTTTTGCCAGTGACCTTTAATGTAAAATGTATCAACGTGTCGTAGAACTGTAAACTGTACCTCAATGCTAAAAAACTGAGCTTCTGAAACTGTTGAAAAAGAAAACTCGTCAATTGCCAACTGCTCAAACTGACTACGATTTCCACACTTTTTTCCCACTTAAAAATCTCGTTCCAGAATACAGCCACACACCGCACAATAATACACTTCTGAGCCCTTCTCAACTCCATTGCACTGCTCACTACACGAGACAATGACTAGCAAAGTGGCTATAGTCATTTTGCAGAGAGAATTAATGAGAAATGTCCCCCATATGGAATCCACTCAGCCTAAAATTAGCCTGAAATTAAAGAGGACAAATTTAACAACCGCCATACATTTCCCGGCTAATCTTAACCACATAGGCGCTAAACCTCAAATTCCACTGTACATGCGGCGTCAGAACCGCGGAACCATTTTAGTCTTTACACTAGTTAATCCCTCGCTATGATTTGAAAAGAACCCTAGGGGAATATTTGAAGTAAAGGAGGGAGAAGGGGGAATCTATTCAGCATTACCTCATCATCTAAAAAAAAAAAAGAAGGGAAAAAAAAAACTGCCACTGATAAAAAGCGCAAAGATACTCAACCCAAATCGGACACAATCGCTAAGAGACTGCGTCCGCGAATTAACGAGCGGCTAATCTGCGCCAAATTAATAACCGGGTCGTGGTTGTGCGGACTCTGTCTTTGAAAGGAGCGGAGAACCAGGAAAAGCCGATGGGAATTTAGTGTCCGTCCTATCCCCATAACCCCTCCTAACCTCTCCCATTCGGCGCCGTCACAAGCCCCCTTTGTGGACCCGGGCGAAAAAAGAAAACTGCATCGGATGCCAATTTGCATAAAGGCAACAAGCTCCTCTGTTCCTCTCCCCGGTGGGATTGCAGGCTCCTCCCTTGTTTTTAGGGGGAGCTGACATGACGTGACAATGAGTGCGCGCGTTTTATGGTTCCCCCGGTGCACATACAGTAGCGTCCAGTGCTAGCTAAATGACACAACAGTTAGCACAGCGGGGTTAGAGGGGTTGGCTGATTTTTAGGAGATGCTAGCTAAGTTCTGTTTCCAGGGCAAGCAGCGCTCTAGTTGGGAACAGATGCACAAGGTTAGGAAGTACAAAACATGTACAGAAAGCCTTGTTTCCACTGGGTCGCTTTGGAGTGAATTGGCACGGTCCAAAGAGTCATCACTGTATTAAGGAAGACCTATTATTCTTTTGTCTGCACTAATCTACAACACCCGAGGATCATCAGGCTTTCTTTTGGACACTGATCTAAAACAGCATCATAAAAATAAGTCTGCTTTCTTCTGGGTTGAAAAGCGTGCTGCTGTTTTCTGCCGGCTCTTTACATTACGCCGCCGCGTGGAGAGCTGCAGATCACGAGTTCTAGTGGCAGTGGATTTTTTTTCATTTGTGCCAAAATGGCTACGTAAAGCTTCTAAGTCCTTAAAAAATAAAATTGCATAACAAAGTAAATAAAGAGCAGATTGTGTGTCAGTGGGGAATCTGGGGAGCGCTGAAACTGTCGGACCAATGGCGTCTTGTCCGCAGGAGAATAAAGATTACTCAAATATGCATGAATCGCTCTAAATATAACTTCGAGTGGTTTAATGAGAAGGGAAAACATTTATAATTTGGCTAAAAGCTCCCAAAAGTCTAAGGAGGGCTACACAGATGGATGATTGGACAAGAGAGAACGCAGACTCAGCTCAAAACAAAATGTCAAAAAGCAGATATAAACAGAAAATCATCTTGATCTTGTCATAAATCGCCGTATTTCCAATGATGGTATCCTATATGTTGAGCCGACATGCTTAGCAAAACAAAGCTAGCGTGCGTTAACACACACTCGTGTCATTATAGAAAATATTATACTTCCGGTGTATTATGTAGAACAATATCCAAACCCAATGCATTACATAGAGAGATGTTTAAATGTGGTGTACACATACAGAGAAGTGAAATAAATATAGAAAAAACTGACTATAAACCAGAAGCTGTTTCCTGTTCAGCTTTACACAGCACCAGTATTTACCAGAAGTGACACTTTATCGGCTGTTCCACCACACTGTTTTGTTTCTTGTATCTCTATGGACGTTTTGCACTGATGCCAAAAAAAAAAAAAAAAAAAAAGGCCAATTTTGTCAATTCTGTCACTTTTTGGCTGTGCTATTTGTATTCAAACCACTGGGACAGTGTGTTTTGGCAAAATTGCTGTCAGGTCAAAATGAGTACAGCTTTGCAACATTTTCAGCTTGGATAAATTACTTATACAACACTTAGTCCTTAATGCCTTTTAAATGATGGGAACATAAGCTATAGGCAGAATTTGGCACAAACACATTAAACGTCAGAAGATACACCCAAACATATTTCATACATCTGGTTTAAGGTTTTCTTAAACATCTGTCATGTTTTACAGAAACTGGTCATGGCTAGAATCAAACGGGTCTGTCGGTGGATAGGAGGAGTGCATTTGCTTTGATTGAAGACATTTTGCTTTGATTTTCATCATTATTTCATGCAGGCAGTACATTTTTGCCATGTTTGATCTGACATATGACGTTTATTTTAAGTATTTGAGTAACATGAATTTCTAAATTTCTGTTAGGGACGCTATTTTGAGGACTTTTGATTACCTAAAAATATTTTTATTTGAATTGATATTTGATATGTCATCGGTCTGTATTTTACACCACGAATGGAATAGTTTGGGTAAAAAAAAAAAAAAAAAAGTACTGCTAATAGTAATTTGGGTCAATTCACCAGGAAGCCACATTTGACCTCTAGAACAGGCCTGGCCTAAACTCTCTATGTTTGCATTTGCTTTCTTGCTATCTACTTTTACTTTTAAAATTCAATTTTATATTCAAACCATAAAACAGTTGTCCTCATTTCAGATATTAGAGTAAAGTGTGTTTTTACCATCTATGGTTTAAAATACCAGGCGACCCTCGACCCTTCAGTCTAATCATTCAACTCAAGGGCACCATTTTAGATCAAACAAAACTAAGCTGAGATGTAAAAATTAAAATAATATCCCATCTATGGAGCTTCACAGCCCATTTGGCAGTTAAAGACACGACTTTAATGGATTCCATCGTTCATTAATATCGCAGTGCTCGGCTGCCTCTTCTCTCTTTGACTCAAAAGGTCAGGCAGCCATTGATGTTCCACTATGTAATCCACCCTTCCTCTGTACGCGGCATCGCCCTTTCATTTCGCCTGACATGACTAGGCAAACCCCAAATTAAGACCCTTACATAGAACAAAAAAAAACTGCAAAGATCTAAAGAAATATCATTCAGGCCTGTTGCTTGAATGTGCATTGTGACAGGGTATAGGATCACATTTAGCGACCAGCAGGGGTGGCCTTTAATCCCAGTGGCCCAGCGGCGATGTCCCCCGGCTGGGCACCCCTCGCACTAACAAGCCCCCCCACCAGCGGAGCCATTACAAGAGCCAAAACCAACAAAGACACTTATTACACAGCACTTATAAAGGACGTCAAAGTTGAGGGGGGTAAGGTGGACATCGGACCCGACAATAGGCAGCACTGACCAGGCCCTATTAAGAAAAACTCCCCCTCAATAACCACCATTCCCTTCCACATGACATGGTTGGAGAGGGGGAGTGGGTGGGGGGGAGAGGAGGGTTCCCAGGGTTGTCAGAGGTCGGGGGGTGTTGGTATGGGTAGGGGGGTTCATGGCCTGTTAATTAAATGAGTCCATTCATAGGGTCTGGTGGTGCTGGGGGGGCTCCGGACAGCCCCATGTGAGACGAGGACGGAACGATAGGAAGAGGCCAAAGAGAATCAGTGAGATACAAATGATGAAATGTTATGGGCAGCACAACTGATAAAATGTGTTTCTTTTTCTTTTTTTGCATAATTTGTGTCTGTGTTTCGCTCAAATTGGCTTTATTCAGTGAAATGGAAACTGAAAGTAGTTTCTCTGTTGTTGCTCTGACAGGGCAGAGCTTAGTTAGTTTGTTTGCTAATGATAAGGGAGATTAAGGTCACTTTGATTGCCCTACAACTGTATGAATCCACATTTTGTATGATTTTTTTTTCCAGCGTATTAGATGTCAGGTACAAACATACGGCAACGTGGAGCTGCCAGTATGTCAGAAACATTTTTGCTGATTTGTTGACAAAATATTAAATTAAAACTATGATGAAAAGCAAAGTTTCACGTTTAATGACTTTGATTTCATGTTACAAACTACTGGATTAAGTTTCACATTTTAACGTGATCATGTTTAGCTCATATCCATTGTGGGAGAGCGCAATCTGTAACAATATGCAATGAATAAACCAAGCGCGTTAAGTTTAGCTTCTGTTTTCTGACAGGATAAACATAAACTATCCTGTGTGTCACCAACTTGCAGGCATAGGCTTACAATAATAAGCTCCAGGCCAACCTTTTATACGTTACTATACTATACAAGAGCGCGTCAGTCTCTGAGTGACCATATTGGCATATTGGTGTGGTGGTGCACTTTACACGATGGTTGGTAGCACTGACCATCACCTATAGAGCTGAAAGGGTCCGTGCACACAGACGTGAGGTGTTGCAGTGTCTCATAACCATAATCGGGTCATGCCAACATACGTCACATAGCAAGAATAGAATGAAATCGCGGCATATTGTTTCTACAGAGATCAACGAGTGTTTACTTTTTGTATTTTGCCTTTTTATAAACGAGAATTGGGTCACAATTGTTGCTTAAAAGATGGATTTTTTGCAAACTAACGTCTCATGGGGAAGTCAGCACAGATATCAGAGCTTTTGAACGTTTTTTTCACGACTTTACACAGACTTTTACAAAACACAGGGAACGTTTCAGACACAAGATTTCAAGTCCATTATAATTGGCCAATATGTAAATCACCTATGCTAATCATTTTTTTTTAAGCATTTTACACATAACTTGCTACGGCTAAGCAACATTTTCATCTTATAATGCAGGGGGATACTTACAATGCAATTTGTTGTACAATTGTATAATTGTCAGAACAACAGCTGACAGTAAAGATTGTTCTGATATTCTAGCAGTTTATTCAGATTTTCTTTGGAGTTCACATTTGTTTAGTGACCAGAATCAAGATGGAAACTTTAAAGGGGCTATACCTATTTTTTACTGTTTTCAAACATGAAAAACACAACAAGCTAATTTTAAACTCTTTATAGCAATCACATGTATTATGTATGTATCTCTTACCGGATGTAGTCCCAGCATCCTAAATATTCACCATGAAGAGTTTATAAGCACACGAGTTTCTGACCAAAGAGCGCTACGGACCATCTTTGTAAAGCGAACACACATCAGCATCCTAACGGTGCACGTCCTGCTTCTCTCATTGTTGTCTCATTTTTACCCAAATAGATACTTTTACAATATATCTGCTATATCTGCAAAACAGATTTTACTTTATTACATGCAAAAATATCAGGCACAATTAGTTATAGCCCCTTTAAGTACAATTTTGGGGATAGTACTTATAGTTGAATATGTAACTGTGTACCTTTACTTAAGTAAACCCTCAGAGACTATTACTACAACACCTGTTACGAGTGGGCTCTGTGGTAGATGTCAGTCCCTGATGGAGGCACACCTTTCTGCTCATCAAAAGAACAGTGCCTGGGCTTTTGTTGGTTGTATGTTCACACGGCCTGGAGGATTTGAGGGGAACGTTTAAGTGGACTCCTCCTGGACCATTGGAGGCCATTTTTCCCTCAGTCAAGTGGACCCCAACCTCTCAAACACAACAACTTCCTGCTCCCACCCACACCAGCGCTCTCTCCCTCCATCTCCAGTCACCAGACTGGAGCTCATGTTCACTGCACTGAAATACAGCTGGACAATAAGAGAGCAAATGTGATAGCTGTAACTATAGGTTTAAGATTGTGATTGTTATATTTGAACATACTTTTTGACATAGTTCAGTTAAATAACATGTTAAAATGTTATAATAAAAACTAGACAGAGATGACCCAAACAAGGCTAATTCAAGACAACATCAGAATGTTGACGAGAGATAACATATTTTCTATACTTTTTGAACATGGGTTGAGGGCCAGATCATATCCCTTGGAGGGCATGATTTGGCCCCGGGCCTTATGTTAATGGCCCTGTCTTATAGTATATGTTGCTGCTGCTGCATTTAAAAGAGCTGTACCTGTACCTTTTCCATGTAATAAAGCTGTTTTTCCTTAGTAAAATATATCATAAAAACAGCTCTTAGGGTCAACATGGGACTGCTGTGTTCAGTCTGCATCAAATGATACAGCATTCTGTGCTCACTGGTGCAGTGGTTAAGGGCATTGTACATGTGTGGTTGCTACCACTACGGCATTGTGGGTTCATTTCCTGGCCACAACCATTTTCCGTACGCCTAAACCCTCTTTTTTCATTTCACAGTAGAACTGTCCTGTCAAAGAAAGCCTCCGGGCCAGAAAAATCTTTGTTGTACGTTTAAAAATAAAGTGGGGTTTCTACTCTCCACAAAGCAGGAAGTGTGCTGTTAGCATGCTATTGCTTGTTAGCTTTACCCTTGATGGTAAACTTAGCTCTGGTCTCTGAAAGTTTACCATGGCATTGTGGTAAATCATTTGGATGCTCTGAATGTATTAGGTAAGTGAGCAATACATGTGGACCGCTGCAAAGAGTTTAAAATGAACTCACATTTAAGGACAGTAAAAATCAGATATAACACATTTAAAAGCTAAATGTTTTTTGTAGCCCTCTGCCCTTCAGTGGCACATACCCACTATTGGTGATTCTCATTGAACAAAATTAAGACACAATTTAATACACATAATTATGACGCTGTCATCTCAAACACAAGAACACTACATAAACACTCAACGGGGGTCTGGGGGTGTCACAGAATTACATTTTAAATGCTAGACATTTTTTTCTGATTTCTGTGTTCCAGCTGTCTAAAATTTGCTTACATTTATTAAACCCTATAGGATATAAAATGTCGTTTAATAAATAAAATGTAAATAATAAAATGCAGAGGTTGGTACTTGCAAAATAATACTACTCAAGCAGAATTGCAAAGCAGTGGTCCAAGAAATTATTAAAAATCAGTCAAAGAAAGGACTGGGAAAGTAACTGCTCAAGTAAAAGTAACTGTCAGAACATAACACCTGATTATGTGGTATCTTCAAAGGATACACACAAACATGAGAAAAACAAAATTGTATCTAATAATAAGAAACTCAAGTAAATGAGTTCAAGCCATCTCTGGTAAAACTGTGAGGTCACTAGAATGTTACATTTGCATACATAGACTTAATACTAAGACTGACATGTTTAGCCTCTAAAAAGATCCAGTAAACATATTAGAACTGATAAAAAATAGAAAAGCAAAACATGCCCAATAGATCAGATTTGGATTTATGTCACATTATGGGCGCATCTTGAGTTATAGCCAGCGTTTTATTTTAGGATCACGTTATTTTGTTATATTGTGTGTTATGAAAGCAAATTTGAGTTTGCAATGCAAATTTGCATAAACAATTAGCGGGCATTAGGATAGATGCACATATTAATGAACATTTAGAATGGCATTACCCCTCATTCACAGGTATTTCATTCGACCATCAGATGTTACAAAGAGAAGTTCTGTTCAGCAGCAGACTTTTTACCTTTTATATACTGTAGTCTATAAGTTTAGTGTGAGTGTTAGACACAGCGGAGCCTCTGAAAAGCAGTTTTAAGTGCAAACAATTAAACTGCTTTTCAAGTGCACGAAACTGTCTCCATCAGACTAGAATAGTGATCGCGATGAGTGAAAGGAGCGGTACTCATGTGTCAACACCTTTTCCAGAAAATCACACGTGAAATAAATAAAGCCTACGACAAATCCTGCGCAGATAGATATTCCCGTGGGCCACTGTGTGACACTGGATAATACAAAAAGAAAAGCCAACAAACACTGTGTAACACAGTGTAATAAACAGACTCACCGCGGTGTGTTCATGTCGTTCAGATAAATCCTTTACGCACAACATAGATGTCCTGCGTCACACGTTTACCCTGCAGGTGCATAGCTGTGAGGGTAAGTGCTGCAGTCCTCTCTCAGATGTCCGTCTTCCCCAAAAATCTTCATCTGGCGATCTTAATGCATAATACATTATCCAGCTGTATAATTTTGCTAAACTTTAGTTCACTAACTGTGAGTCTAACTTGTAAAACACCTGCGTCGCTGCGAGCCATAGAACTATAATAAAACCTGGAAGATGAATCCAAAATGGCCGCCCTGTTTATCCCTATGGAGAGTGCTCAGTGGCGCATGACCCCAAAAAAGCTTCTTACTTCCGCATTTACTTCCTGATACTGAGGCTGCCATCTTTGTTTTACTTCCTGATACGGAGGCTGCCATCTTTGTTTTACTTCCTGATACGGAGGCTGCCATCTTTGTTTTACTTCCTGATACGGAGGCTGCCATCTTTGTTTTACTTCCTGATACGGAGGCTGCCATCTTTGTTTTACTTCCTGATACGGAGGCTGCCATCTTTGTTTTACTTCCTGATACGGAGGCTGCCATCTTTGTTTTACTTCCTGATACAGAGGCTGCCATCTTTGTTTTACTTCCTGATACAGAGGCTGCCATCTTTGTTTTACTTCCTGATACGGAGGCTGCCATCTTTGCTTTACTTCCTGATATGGAGGCTGACATCTTTGCTTTAGGGCACCACGTGACGACAATCCTCCACTTCATATAAAAATATATATTTAATTTAAATACCGATAATAATTCAGTACTATCTGCAATTATAATGTGCAATTTGAGAAAAAGGCTGGTTCCAAGAGGATGCAGTACCTCGCACGGCCACTAATCAATCTGGGACCACAGACAGAGGGGGCGTACCTTATCCAGTTCATTTAAAACATCCATGCTGCGAGCTCACCTCGGGGCCCTCGCGGAGGTGTACGTGGAGCTGCCCACATACGTGCCTGATTCAAAAAACAATGTAGGCAGCAGCTAGAGTCTGAACAAACATACTTTTAATCGTTTTATATGGCTATTATAGGCAACTGTAGACACCTGAGCACCGAGTAGTGGCTAATACAACTTTTCAATTATTATATTTAATAAAGAAGCCTCTGCTCTTGCTCTTCCGTCACCAAAAACAACTACCTGGAGTTGCATTTAGCTTCACTCACACTAGTTTGATGAATCCTGGTTAGAAAATCAGGGGTTTGAACTGGTGACCTTCTGATTGTTGGGCAAGACTGCACTACTGTCGACCCACTCATTAAAGTATATTCAGACCTCACTCTCATTCTGAGTTTTAAATTACAGTGAATAACTCTTTGTGGACTTGATTTAGACTTTTTAGCGTGTGTCTGTAAATCTACATAATGTATGCGATGAAACACAAAACCAAAATGTAGCAAAACTGCTGTTGACCAACCTTTTTATGATTCATGTACCCATTATGAAATCATAGGCACTTCATCGATATACATTAGAGTTTACTGATGTCTTCTAATAATCATTCTTACAGTTCTTAGCGTTTCTCAAGTTGATTGGAGAGTTGGCTGCTAGCTGCTAATGACGCTGAAATTAGCGCTGATGAGCCTGCCGTCAGACTGTTGATGTTTGTTAAGGCAGTGATAGCTTAACTGCTAATTTCACAGTGAAGGATCTGATCAGAAACATAAGCAAGTGGATAATTATGCAATCACTTGTGCAAAGACTTCTGAGCTCAACAGCACAAGTTTTGATGAGGCTTTGTTTACATACCATTTTAAATCTATGCAATCATATACTATATTATAACTGTATATCGCATAAACGTAAGAAAATATACATTGGCGTATTACTGGTGTGCCACATAACAAGACGGTCATAGGCTTGATTCCCAGATTTCATGGATCGAGTTTGTTACTTTGTCTGGTTGGGTTTCATTGGTTATGCTAAGTAAACAGGCTAAGACTCCAGCCACGTTTCGACTGGCCCCGACCTCCTGGACCTGATGCTTTAGAGCGGTTTAGAATGGTTCGTTTCATGGCAGAATGCATCTACATCCTAAGGTCTGGTTTGCCTCTGACATCATCAAAACACAGCAAATATTTCTCTAATAAACAAAATCTAAATCATACTTGAATTATACTTTTTGATCGTGACAAATTCGGGTTTATCATCAACTTTCTCTGTATTTATTTCATGTCTCTCCTCCTGTAAACCGCGTTTTCAGTTCTTTTATGTAACGCCGGGTGTAGCTTGACTGCAAGGCGGGTGCCGTTCGGGACTCATGCTGGTCCCTCTAGTCCAGTAAGTGATTCAAACCCATGCACCTCGTTACTGACGTCGTAGCACTGCAGGCGTGGGTCCAGGCGAGGTGCGAGGAGTCTATTTTTCCCGCAGTCTGCAGCAGTCTGGAGTGGTTTTCATTAGGTGTAGGATATGGAATGCTGTGCACAGGCAGTCTTCAACTTAGCTACTCCAATATTATTATCGTTTCAAATTTCGTTGATAGAGTGGAATCCCTTCCGACCTTTGTTGAAGCTCTAGGTGCCTGTCAGCTGAACACGCGCACTTTGATTTCACTAAAAATGACAGTGGCGCTCTATGGGCCAACTCTTTTGGGCTTAGCTTATTCACCAGCGATCAAACTTCAGGACCCTATCCAGACCATATTATAGATCCATGTGTACACTAGTGCTCTTCCTGCGCGTGAGGACAGTGGGATTGTGTAGCACGTGACTGCTCTGACCAATCAGAACGAGAGCCTTGTAGAGAGCAGTTTGTTTTTACATTGCACTCTATGGGAAAATGCTTTCTGGGAATTACTTTTGACTGCAGCGTGGACGGACCATTAGTCCAACTTGTGACAGCTTTGAGCTAGCGATATCCTACCCAGATATTATGCAAGATCCAACGCTTCAACTTGGTGGTTTTGCACTGAGGAACCTACTGCTTCTGAAACACACATATAAAACTTGTCTAAAGCAGTGGTTCTCAAACTTTTCTGGCCGGGACCCCCATAATAGCCATGCAACCAACTCGGGACCCCAAAGCGAAATTAAAATGAATATAGTAATAGTTTTAAGTGTCCCAGCGTGTTCAATCAGGTTTAATGCTGGTTATTTGAATCGTTTATAGTCTTATTGGGCCTTATTTCACAAAAATACTGTTTTTAATATAAAAAATAATTAAAATTAGATCTTGAAATCATCTTGTGACCCCCAGCTCATCCCTCGCGACCCCCCGAGGGGTCCCGACCCCCACTTTGAGAACCACTGGTCTAAAGTAATCTAGAATGTTTGGTAATTGACCGTGGCTTGCCAGTACATACACTGCCATTATGTCTTTGAGCAAGACACGACACCCTCTTTACACAGAGAGGCTGTCCACTCCACTTGTCTGGCTATGAGTCTCCCCTGGGAGCAGTTTGACCTCTGACCTCGCTCACAAATGCTTAGGAAGCGTCTAACCGGATGCACTTGACATTTTTTCAGAAAGTAATTGTTCAAATTCAAGTCTTGGAAATGTTTGAAAGATATGCACAATTTGCATTATAGGCATTTTGTTCTGTTGTTCTGTTCTGTCCTTGAAAACATGCAATATTCAAGGCAGAATCTTATTATAACCAGAGTAAACTGTACAAAAAAAGAAAAAAGAAAGAAAAAAAAACATGTCTTGTCTTAATTGTTGGACAGAAGTGCAGTAAACAGTGAGCAGTCCCAGCAGCGTCAGAGAGAGTCATGTCCCGTCACATGAGAGAGCGCAGAGGAGTCCCGTGGGAGACACTGGGTCCTCAGGGACTCTATTAACCCATTGTGTTCCACTCCAAAGTCTCCAGGGCATAAGAGGTTAAGGCCGAGCCGAGTGTGGCCTCAGGCTCTGCACCAGGACCAGGTTCATGTGGAGATCTTCTGAAACTGGAGCGAAGTGGTTAATTCTCAGATGAGAGTGGAAGATAGAGCTGCACTATTTGTGGAAAAAAATTGAATTGTGACCAGTATTGTGATTGCCATTAGATTTACGATTTGTATTTTAATAATGGCATTCTGTTCAAAGTTCACATTTTAAACAACAAATATACTGTATGAATTGACAAACGACTAAAATAATCACGTGTTTCAGAATGTTTTTGTCTTTTCCAGTGTCATATTTGCCACTTGTAGTCACATTTTTTGTTGGTTTTAGTCACTTTAAGTTGCATTTTTGTCACTTCCTGTCACGTTTTTGGCACTTTTAGTTACGCATTTGTCACTTTTAAGTTGCATTTTTGTCACTTTATAGTCATGTTTTTGTCACTTTTAGTTGCAATTTTGTCTTTCAGTCTTGTTTATGTCACTTTTAGTCACATTTTAGTAACTTTAAGTTGCCTTTCGTGACCCTTTTACCCACCTTTTTGTCACTTGTAGTCACGTTTTTGACTCTTTTAGTGATTGTGGTTTGGGCGGAAGTCAAATAGTCAAACCTAAAAAAACATGGCGGCGCTGACTGACAAACTTTGACCAATTTTAGCCGAGTTACAGACTATTTTGTTCATGAAAACAGGCACATAGAAACTCTTTGTGCGTTTGATGACGGGGAAGAAGTCGGTGTTTTTCTCTCAACTGGATTAAACAACAATTTGATTTCTCGGCTGCAGTCAATCAGCTTCAAATGTTCGTCATGACTTTACGCCTTTTCCCAATGGCTTTCGATCTCAACGAGTGCTACACATATCAATATGGCGCAAACAACAAATTCCCACAAACGTAATAGCAATTCCTCACCACAAACGTAATAATCATAATTAGGTATGAACCCACGAATGTAATAGATATTATTACATTTGGAGGAAAATTGGTTATTACATTTGTGGGAAATGATTTTGTTTTTGGGTTTAATACATGTCATTTTAAAGCATTTGTGGGGCTAACAGGCTTTTGACCTGATTTTGAACCATGAGCGAAGAACATGTTTCTGAATTAACTGTTAAGCCCGCCCACTTTGTCCCTTCTTTCACTCTGGTGTTGAACCATGACGGAGAATCAATGAAATAGGATCGCAACCAATATCTTTGCAGAGAATTAAGGGCAGGAACAACAATGTCAAAAATGTGAAAAACAAAGCAAACACATTTCATTTCTGGTCACGCCTCGGCAAATAACCTTTGTCAGATCATTTCTTTCAGAGGAAACTCATTTGAAAAGTGCAAAAAGAATCCAAATGAGTCCTGCGAAGACGTACTGACACAGAGAAACATGTTACTTACTTGTCTTCCGCATCGTAATGACTGCATTTTACATATTTAGCTCTTCATCCTCTACTTTTAAGATATCAATCTCTGTCAGTTATTTACGTTTTGATATTGGCGTGTGTTGGTGCAAGGCTAGTTTTGGTTTTGTGAAGACATTGTGAAGACGTGACAGTTTTCCCTAAAGCCGCTTTGAGCTCTGGGAAGGAGACAAGCTTACAAATCACTCTGAATGTGGGTGCATCTGGTGAGGGGCAAATAAGGCTAATCTTTTACGAGAACAAGGAGCAGGCTGTGGGTTCGCAGATTGCTAATGGTTTTCTTTTGTTAAGCAGACTAACTTGGCTATTTTGACACTTGATGAAAGTTCGAGCTCTGCGTAACTCTCGGCGGTGCCAAAGCACTAGAACACGCAACTTTGCTGTAGTTTATTACCACTTCGGGCTCTGTTTCTTCAGTTTCTCCTCACGTTTTGGCTCCGTCTTGCTCGTGTTTGCTCGTCTGTGCATGATTGAACGTCTGTCACTTCCTGGATATGGTCCGAACGTTCGCATCGACACTGCACAGGACCAGACCTTGTGCCGAACCACCTTTTTTTTCTCATGAAAGGACCAGCTGTTTGGTCCAGACCGCGGCCTGCTGGAGCTTTCACACCTGGACTTTGGACCAAACCAAACAGGAAAGTCCTTAAGTCTGGACCAAAGGGTGCAAGTGTGAAAGTGTGTTCAGGGGTCGACCTAGGAATTTGGGGTTCCAAGGCAAAATTAAGCACAGGGCCCTCCTCATCGAGTGTGATTTTCTATAACTTTTATGTCATGTCTCTTGAATTGTTCTTGAAAGGAAGCTTGTTTTTGGTTATTTGATTGTTATTATGATGATTTTTTTTATTTTTTAATATAGCTACATGTTCTAAACAGCTTTCAACAGGGGGTTTTGGGGGTCCTTTTTAAAGAATATTTAAGAAATCAGACCATATTTCCTGTTTGTTGGTGCGTTTTACACATGTTCAGCCGATTTAAATACATTGTTTTCATTTGTAATTGTATAATGTTATCTTTTATTTACTATTAAGCTTTATTTTGGGGTGTGGCTTGGACAGAATTAATACATTTGACAATCTCAGACTATTTTGTATATTTATCTCTTTCTTGTTTAAAAGTACACTGCGCTACTTTACTGTGATATTGAGAACTGTTTCAGAGCCGTGTGTCAATTATGATCGTGAAGGGCATCTTATTGGGGGCCCCTTCAGGTCGGGGGCCCAAAGGCAATTGAGACCTGTTGCCTAATGGTAAGTCCGCCACTGTGTGTGTTACCAGCAAGATGGCCTCAGCAAATAAGCGAACTTCTTCTTCCACGTGTTTTCGAAGTACACTAAAGTCAGGTTAGCATGATCTAGAAACTTTAACAGTATCATAAATTGGGCATCATGAGGACAATTCACCCTTTGTGCACTCTTCAATAAGACTTTTGAATCTTTTTACAGCGATTGGCGTTCTGTGCATTCATGGTCGGCTAGCGTAAAACAACGCTCTCTGTTTTTTCTGGGACAATTGAACCACATTCGGCCCCTTCAAAAAGACCTGCAGTGCTTCACATCAATTAAAATGTACACGCTGGTTGAACTGAGCAGGGAACCACGGACTGGAGAATCGTGAAGCGCACTGGAATCACATGAGCTCATTAACAGCGAATGGACGCGCCAAGCAAAATGGACACAAGCCAACAATAATGAGGTGAAGTATTGCAAAATCATAACAGGAATCTCTGTGCATTAATTCACAGAAGACAGCGCCACCTAGTGTTTCAGTTATGTTTGCTGGAGAGGTGATTTATGTTTTCTCATGTAGTCGATGTCCCTCATTTGTCGAGGATCTGGATGCTGTTTTGCAATGTCCCTAAACGTGACTAAAATGTTTACTACTCTTACAAATGGCAGCTGAGTTTTCATGATTAACCAACTGACAAGTGCTTACATTTATTGCATGCTTTCAGTTTTTATCTTAATGCCTCGTCTGTCCAGTGGCTGAGTGGTTAAAACAGCAGCACACATGCCAGGCTCTGTGTGGATGACCTCAGCATTGTGTGAACAATCATCGACTCCTCACTCCAACGTTCTCTCGCACTCATTTCATGCTACAGTTTATTATCTAGAATACAGGCCGGAAAAAAAAGCAGCTATCAGTTTTTTTTCCCTTTTCCTTTTTTATTCACTGACAAGAATAAAGTCGGGTAACCTAGGGTTTTAAACATATGAGGGGTCAAAGTAACAAATAATGAACAGTGTTTACTGTAAAAGCCCACACCTAAAAAAGTAAATGTGTGAATCATTTTGGGCATCATTTGACCTGATCAATTTTTATGTCCTAATCACATAATTGTGATCAAATGTAAAAGTTAATATTGAATTTTGATCTTTCAGCTTTTAATTAGGTTAGAGCTTTCACGTTTTGTCATCATATAAACCAAGATAAAATCCTGATAAGACTACACATTTGACTCAAACATGATTATATTAAAGATTTTACCAAACATTTTGCCCATTTGTCCACAGCTTGACAGTTTGTAAAGTGTATAATGTTATTTCCTGGTTGAACATGAGCAGCAAATATGAAGCAGATAGAGGTAATTCCACGACTGTTACCTAGCAACCATTTTAAAAACAAGGGCCAAAATCCATACAAATGACACAATAGTTATGATTTGACAAATAATAATACCTGATAACTTATTTTGTTGTTTGACAGTTTAAACTGTCAAATTGTGTGTAAATTGTCTCTGTATTTTCAATGGTGCGTCACTTTTTGATGACATCACATCACAAACTAAGTCATAAATAGAATATAATGAGAACAGTCATATGAACTTTTATAATATTTGTGCCCAATTCAAAACAGGGTCAATTTTCAAAAATGTAGGTCAATAGATTTTGTCTTTTTTTTTGTTTTGTTTTTTAAGCATACTCAACCCACATTTACATAACAAAACAATAACAATCAACAAATACTTCCTATAAGCTCAGTTTAACTCCTGTTTTGCCAACACTCGCACATTCATCCTTTAGCTTAGCATCGCACAATTAAAACTATTAGCATAACACGCTACCGCAACAATAGCAGCAGAATGGAAGCGGCCGTCCTGTTTTGGCCCGGCGTTTTAGGCATATTGGAGGATACCCGGCGCGCCCAGGCCCACAAGTCTGAGACAATGCCACAATTAGCATAATCATGATTATTTTTGCCCGCGTTTTAATTAGTCTTATGAAGTTCCATTAAGCTCCATTGAGGAAGCAGCTGCCCACCTGTCTGCCGCTCCTGGGAAAGGGCCGGGGGGGCCGTTCACGCAGCGGAGGTACCATCATGCACCGGGGGCCCCTTACAGCCTGTGAGGGGCCCGGCGGGCACTCAGCAATTAATGCCGTGAGAGGAGCAGGGCTAATCAATCTGGGCAGGGGAGAAGATGACCATTGACTTCATGGAGGACGGAGCGCAAATATTAGAGTGTGGAGACGTCGTTTGCTGAAGTGGGGTCAGAGTTGTGTAAGAAGGAGCAAATGTTGGAGGGGATCGCTTTTGTGGATGAATCAGGTTCTTATTTCGCGATTTATTAACCCTTTATCAATGGGCTGGTTTTTCCCTTTAAAGTCTGTGCCCCAATTCAAACTCAAGCTGTTCCTCAACACTTTGTGAAGCTGAGACTCTGATTTTGGCCTTTCATGTCTGATTTAATACAATTTTAAGTAAGTCTGAACACACTTTTCTCAGAGAAATATCAGGTTTTAAATCCTGCCTACATTTATTTGGGTAAATATAAAGATGATTAAAGGTGCTGTTGTGGATTCTGACTGACAGACTGACAGTAGACTGGGCATTTGTTTGGTTTTGACAATTCTTTTTTCAAAGCTGAAGCTAATTTCACTAAAAAATAGATTTCAAAATGTATAAGTAGAAAGTAAGTATATAAGTGTAAGTAGAAAATATAAATATATGTGTACTGCTGGGTTTCAGGTGACATCACAACATTCTATGGGTCAATAATAGTTAATACTAATGGGGGGCAGCTAAAAGAAATGTTGTTAAAGTTTTTTGTTCTCGGGTGTTGTTACAAATAGAAATGATCAGGTTGAAATTTTGGGAATTTACTGTTAGAAAATGGTATGCCAAAGTTCAATAAAATCAATAGACCCTTTAAAAGTGAGTAAATTCTAAATTCTAGAACGGAGGCAAAAGGGAAGAACATAATGTGATTTCACTGGAGAAACTGGGATTGACCTCAGAATATCACGAAATATGAAAAATCAAGTTGTCAATTGTCTTTTACATTATTTGTTGATTGGATAGAAGATTACAATGAATGTTTCGCGTTTTGATGAAGGAAACGTCTGGATTTTAAGATTATACTGGACAAATACTTCCAGAAATTTTGAGCCCGCAATAGTTTTATATTTTACATCTACATTTATTACATACTTTGCCACAAATTATTCTTTTATTGTGAAGGTCAAATACAATTTTGAGGCAAGAAAATTCTAATTTTTGCACCTTTTGTAATAAAGAAGCAAACTACCAAACATTTCTACACAGCAACTTATTTCATGACAGAAAGATTCAAAACTATTAGAATTTAGGTCCGATGTCAGTTAAATATTAAAAGTTTGTTCTGATCTACTTAAATTTGTCTGCAGTCGCCTCCATTCCAGAATTTTTAACATAAGATTTTAAAGGGTCAACAGTTTTTGTGTGTTCGGAGTACAAACTGGCCCTGATTCTTCCACCGAATGTTTGATTTGACTGAAAAAGAGTGGGTTATAGCTTTTTTTTTTTTTAATCTTTGACATTGCCAGGAGCTTTTTTATCAGAAGGTTGACAAAAGGAAATAAATGAAGTAAACAGCTACAGTACACGCACAAAGTACATCAGAAAAGTGGACAAAAATGACCGAAAACCCATCTGCTTTCATCACTGTCTGACTCGAATTCCTCATTCATTAAGTTTGGAAATCTTCAGTAATGTCTGTTTTCTTAATTTAGAGGTCAGAGAGCAGCAGCGTAACAACAAGAGGCCCCTTAAACCAGGAGTGTAACGTCCCACAGCAGGACACCTTTAGGACAGTCTGCCATTTCCTTTAAGAGCCGCAAACTGTCACTAAACACTGAAACCGAGAGCCAAATGTTCACTTCAGAGAAAGGCCTAAGCTCGTGAGGCTGTAAACAAAGCAAAACTGTCTTATATAATGTGTGTTAGTGTCTAAAAACAGTCCGAACAGGAACAGGAAATGGAAACTGGCACTTGACTGGATTGTGTCTGCCAAATAAATAAATGAATAAATGAAAGAGAAAGCATCGTGAATGATCTGAAAAGGTTCAAATTAAAATGGTATACTACTGATCAAATATACTGATATAAAAGTAATTTTTTAAAACGTTTTTTTAATGTAAATAAGCCAATACTTTTTGATAGTGAACCCCGTTGTATATATTTTACACGGCTTTCTTTAGATACTCAGTGTTTTATAATTGACATGTACTAATTTAATTCATTCAAGCATTTGTTGATAAAGCAGTGGTCTTTATCAGGGTTTGTGTTTCTTTCTTTCTTTTTTTTTGTTCAAAAGTAAACAGTGAAATAAATGACATCATGCAAAACCTTTTTTCTTGTCCTTGTCGTTGTACAAATGCAGATTACGGCACAATTTCAGTTTAGTGGAAAAAGAACTGAGGCAATATGTGAATTGAATACTTTATTTTACTAAAAAAAAAAAAAAAATACATTGAGCTTCAATAAAATGCCACAAATTCAGACTAGAATACATTCTTCTGACTTATAATTGTACATAAATGATAGAGAATCCAATTTTCTTCCACAAACAAACATTTCTTTTGTAGATTTAAAGATATAAACAAGTCCTAAATGTAAAGTCCTGGGCCTGGGGGCGGTTTAGTCTTTGGTTCAAACATGTTTACATTGTGTAACAGTGTGAGGCTCATTGAGCGTGAAGCACCATGTGACTGCAGCTCTGCCCTGCCCTCTAGTGGTCAGAGCACGTCAGGAAAATATCAATTACCCCTTCAAAATACGTGTGGAGTGGGAAAAAAATGGGAAAAACGTGGACAAATGTGTTCAACCCAGACAAATGTGTTCAATCCAGACAGACAACAACACATTTTTACACACAATTTAGCTTTTTACAACAACAAAACAGCAACCGCATCTGAATAAAACCTGATTTTCTGCGTTCTAATAAGACATATCTCCTCAATATCTCATTTACGTTGTATATTTCGCTTGTCACAAAACTTAGAGACACTTTGGGATAAGGATTAGGTCGCGCTCATGCCAAAATGTATCACAATATACTGTACGGTTCACTTTCTCTTGCCTTGATGACACCAAAACCAATCGTTTTTGGGGGATATTTGGGCCCTGTCCCAAAACTCAGCGCTTCGGACGCAGCTTCACGACCGACGAGGATCTGAAGCGTGTCCCGAATCGTTAGCAGTGTTTCCCAGGAGTAAAAGCGACTACGGTGGCCCTACAGAGTCCAAAAACAGCCTGAACGGCAAACTGGAACGGCAAATAATACTTTTTGTGTGTTATATTATTGTGAAAACGTAAGAAAAAGGATATTAATCATTCAAAAAGAAGTGAAATTTACACTCCAACTTTTGTATAAAATTGAAATGAGATCAAATGTGCCACCGTTGTCTCAGTAGAATCCATGACAAACACTGCTTTAAGACGTTTGGACTGACGGCTGTTTTACTCTGTTGGATGTTTTATTTTATACGGACCCAGTTCTTACGTTTACCTCCGTGCTCTTTTGCCGCGCACTTGGGTGAGGAGTGCGGTGCGTCACGTGGGGATTGGGACAGGGTCTGGGTCGTGCGTGTTCACAGATGGAATGTTCAGACCTCGACGGGGCGCTCCCTCGCTCCTTTTACTCCTCCTCTCTCCTTTCACCTTCTCTGCTTTTGCCTCATTTTCTCCTCTATCTCCTTTCACCTTTTTCCTCCTCCTCCTCTCTCCTTTTACATTATCTCCTCCTCTCCTTTCTCCCTTTTCCTTCTCCTCTCTCCTTTGACATCGTCTCCTCCTCTCCTTTCTCCTTCTCCTCTCTCCTCCTCCCCTCTCTCTCCTTCTCCCTCCTCCTCCTCTCTCTCTAGCCGTTGAGTTTCTCCACCTCCTCCGTCCTCACTGCGGTCAGCTGGTTGTCGTGGTGAGGCTCTTCTCCTGGCACCTGCAGACACAGACACACCTTCAGTCCCATCATCTATGGATGGATTTAACCAGGAGAGTGCACTTAAGGCCACGCACTACAGGCAAAACCTTTCTTTTTTTCAATTTTTTGTTTTTGGTCAGTTTGCTCTCTCATATCGGCTTTCATGTCCAAACTAAAAACGTGTCCAATCTGCACCTAAAGATGTTTTATTTTTCCATTTCATCCATAGATTTCTATGGAACTTTGTAAATTCAAAGTCTGTTTACATATAATACATCTTTCTCCCCTCGGGACATAAGGATCACCACTTACAGTAGATCCTGTACACACCAAACTGTACAATCTTGGACTCAACAAGATTTTGACAAAATGTAGTGAAGGATGTTTTGAAATCTAATTCTAAACCTCATTTTTTGAAGTTTTAAGTAAAATAAATTAGGCAAAAATTGAATTTTTAGGCCAATTTTCAGTCAAACTAAACTAAATAAGAAATCCAAAATCCCCTCTGTCCATTTTTTTAACTAATACAAAGAAATTTAAACCTGGTTCTGTCCATTTTTCAGGTTTAAATGTCCCAAATATGTGTATTTTTTGCCGTTTTTACACATAAAATGCCTTACTTCTACATGAAAATATGCCATGATGAAAAACTTGTTTTTTCTTACTGAATAAACTACAGGAAACGTTTCAAACTGATTTCTGACTTTTCATATTTATTATTTATGCATGAAAAAACACCAATTCAAAATCATTTAAATCACCATTGTTTTAATTCTTTAATTCAATTATTTTTGCATTTTTTGCAATGAATTTTAATTTTTCAAATAAATTTCAATATTAACAAAAACGCTCTATACTCAATACCAATTTCAATATCACATTGATGATGTTTTTAGACAATAGAATGTAGTTTCAACACTAAATAATTGTACTTTATGTTAAAACTCAAGATCATTCTGAAACTGTCCATTTTGTTGATGTCATTTATTTTTGTGCTGATACTTGTTCAAATGTTGTTCTATTCAGCTGACTTAATATTCGTTTTCATACTAATATTCATGTTTTACACAGTATTATTATTATTATTATTATTATTATTATTATTATTTATTAATATTATTATTATTATTATTATTATTATTATTATTATTATTATTATTAATATTGTTATTGTTGCATTTTATTATTATCATCAACCTTTTGCCTGAACTCTTGATTTGAAATAAACAAATCACACTGAGGAAAAATAACTGACGTCAAAATGTCTGCACACTTCTCACTTCAACAGGACAAACGATTAGGGTGTCTGTGCGCCACCTGCTGGACACACGTCAGGTCTGGTAGAGGCGTGAGTTATAACTTCTATAGAGCAAGTGCGCCCTCTGCTGCTCCCAGGCAGAATTGCTTTACTAAACAGAGCGCTTGCAGTGTTGCTTTGTGAGAAAGTAAAATTTTCAAAGTATTCACTGTTTTGTTAATGAAGGTGAGCAGCTTTTAATAATTCACGAATTAATTGTTTATAATTAAAACATAATAATGAAATATTTCAACAAATGACATGTGCATGCATTCATTTATGTATAACAAATTACGTTAAAATCTTGGCTCATGTGAACTTTTGGGATTTTTTTCTTGTCTTAACCTTTTTATATTACCTTCAAAATAGATAACATTTTCCATAAAGCACATGTTTTTCAGTGCAATAAAAACAACCAAAATGAAAAAAAACAAAAAAACAAAACAACAACAACATGTTGTTATTATTTTCCACCTAAAAAGTAATATACTTTAAGGCGAGACACTACAGGCAAAACTAATGTTTTTCAAGTTTTTGTGTTTTAGTCAGTTTTCTCTCTCAACACTAACGCTTTCATGAGGAAACACTTCTCCATGTTTATTGTTCCATTTTATCCACTTCATCCACAGATTTCTCTGGGACATTGTAAATTCAAAGGCCATTTTCTTAAAATACATTTTTCTCCCTCGAGACATAAAGATCACCTCCTACAGCAGATTGTACAGTCTGGGACTCAACAAGATTTTTGACAAAACGTACAAAATACAAATACAAAAATACAAAATAATATCTAATTCTTAAAACTGATTTATTGAAATTTTAAGTTTCAAAAAATTAGCCAAAATATTAGGACAATTTTCAGTCCAATCTGGTTTAATAAGAAATCCAAAATTCCCTCTATAATTTTTTTTTTTGTAACTAATATGTGTACAAAATGAACCAAGAAATTTAAACCTGGTTCTGTCCATTTTTCAGGTTTAAAAGTCCCAAATGTATGAGTTTGTATTTGTAGTGTATTTATGGCCATTTTTACACACAAAATGTTTTAGTTCTATATGGAAACTTGACATGATGAAAAACTTGATATATTTTTTTCTTACATTTATGTGAGTAAACTACAGGACAAGTTTACAATTCATATCTTTAAATTTAAGATTTTTTCCTATTCACCTGCGGTGTCTCGCCTCAAATAAACGTTAAAGATAAAAAGTGCCCACCTCCCAGTAGATGCTGTCCTCGTAGCAAATGGCATCAGATGGAGCTCCAAAGATGGGTATCTTCAGAATGAAACCTGTGCCAAGAAAATGTATAAAAACACAATGAGACAAAAGTATTACACACATAAAACCCACAAAAAATATCGCACTGATAGTAAAAACGCACCAACGATGAGTCCTCCGAGCAGCGCGATGCCCAGAGTCACAGCCAGAGAGATGGCCTGACGCCCGCCCTGATCCGAGGCAGTGAAGTCTCCACTGTCGATCAGAGGAAACACGTCTGCCATCCTGCACAACACACACACAACACAGACAGAGCACACACACAACACACAACACAGACAACACAGAGAACACACACAACACACACAAAGAGAACACACGAGTCAGGTTTAAAATGACAGGTTTAACAGTTCACTATTTTTGAATTATTTGGTGTATGAATACCTATTGTACATAAAAATATATAGTTTTTGTAGTGGTTTGTGGCGAAAAGTTGAACAACCTGTTGAAAATGACAGCAAGTAAAAACAGACTGATGACATCACAGACTCATTCCATCCAAAGGTTTTGTATAATTTACCCAAAATAAACAACATTTTTTACCCTTTAAACATTGATTCAACAAAATGATGCTGTATTTTTATTTGTCATTTAAAAATCTGTGACATTAGCTGAGTTTTAGCCCAGTGTACAAAGTCATTTCCTAGTGTGACGTCATTATTTACAACCAGGAAGTGATATTACTAAACAAAATAATTGCTAAACCATGATAAAGTGTATAACTTTTTAAGCAAAATTTTAAATATACTGTATTTATCGTACCCATATTTTAGTTACATGAGTAGTCCATTCTGTCATAGGCATTTTAATCACAGCTGACAATACTGAGTTGTGTTATACCACGGTCTGTGAGAATCCTGATGCTAACTGGATTTAATAGTGATAAAAAAGACATTTAACAGGACTGACCAAGGAATAAAATATGTACAAAAGATGGTCCAAATCGTGCAAACCCAGTCAGGGTTTATTCTAATTCAAAACAGGTCTAAAAACCCAGTGGTAAAAAAGTGACAAAGTACAAAAGTAAAAGTACAGTGCTCAAGTAAATAGGTGCTTAAATAGGGATCTGTACTTTTACTTCACTACATTTGAGATTAGATTCATTTAGACTAGTCCATTAGTCTACCACTCTGCCAAGTATTTAGTTTGTGCCTGATATCTACATAAAGAAAGTACCAGCTGATACAAACCACACACAGTTAAACTCATCCCCTTTCTCTCCTTAAAGGGCCTGTACCTGATTTTTATTTACTCTAGTTAAGATAAATTCTCTTTACATCACACATTGTTTGTTAGAAGCAACTTAATGAAAGACATTGTGTTTGTAATCTATAATCTGTGCATATTATAAACGTACTTTGTTTGGAAAAAACTAGTGCAGAAGAGTTGCCAGGGTCACCTCTTTTCGGCCAATCAGGCACATTGTACACTATGAATCATGGGAAAATAACTGCTTGACACTATCCCAGACATGTGATTCTGTCATGGTGCAGTTTCAAAAGCGTTAAAAGCTAATTGTAAGGAGAGTTAGAGGAACTATATGGAAGCAACTGCATAAGACTATTCCAGACAGAGTCATGGTGCAATTCTGAGAGAAAGGAAGGACTAAGTGGGCGGGGCTAACCGTTCAAACAAAAACATGTTCCTGTCTTACGATTCAAAACCAGGTACAGGCCGTTTAAGTAAGATGTTCCAGAGTCCAGTTGTTCAGGAAGTGAATTGCTATTGGGCATCTGAAATGTCCTAAATCTCCAACTGCCATTAGCAAAAAGCAAGCTAGCATAGCTCTGCACAGTCGGAACAACAACAGAGAAACTACTTTCATTTTATATTTCGTGTAGAAAGTTAACTGGAACGAAACAAAAGATCAACGGACAAAAAATAGGCAAAGGTTTTATCAGTTACTGCTCATAATTCTATCACTTTTAATGTCAACGCATAACCTCTGTTGAACTTTTTTGTTTTGTTTTAGTTTCAACATCGGCCCAGTAATTGCAGAGATATGAATGAACCATAAACCAGGTCAACAAATGACAAAATATCAGAATCTACCTCTCTAGCTGAGTTTTAAACTGTAAGGACTCTAAAATGCTGTGATGTTTTGTGAACGCAAACCCTCGGCTCAGTTTGTGTTCACCGTGGGTCAGTGAACGCCTCATCCCTTAGTGAACATTCCCGGTACTGTGAGCCTCATTTGCTTTACCTGTAATCAGACAGATCACAGGTAGTCAGGAGTCTGCAGGTCGGACCGGGCTGTTTACACCTGCATGTCCAAGAGAACTGCTGCACCGAGCACTCACTGCTGGAGTTATCAATCTTATGAATGCATGCTGTGATTTTATATTCATGCTGTGATATTATATTCTTACTTGTTTTCAGGGGGCCATGTTTTGTATTTGAACTGAAAAGTTGACTTGAAATGTGACAAACAATCTAATCTATCTAGGTTTACAAACTCGAGTTTCTTTTAAGGGTAAAATTCTGTTCTCTTTCCTTCTCCAAATGCTGTGCTCATGTCATCAGAAAAATAAAGAAGACACAATACAATTTCTGACATAAGATAGAAATGCAATTTTCACAATTTTGAATTTCCAGGGTCACCCCTTCGGTAAGTATTTGTGCAGTAAAGCCAAAATGATTTTCCGTCTTTAAGAAAAACATCTAACCATTCACATGTATTTGGGTGGTTTTCATTTGACAAAATCACTTTGATTTTTCACATTTGATGATATTCTGAGGCTAATCCTATTAAATCAGTTGAAATAGGTTTCAACTGATTTGTTTGGTTTGAAGGTTTGAAACAGGATTTCACTGCCCTGGTCCCTCAGAGCGGTTCACTTGGGAGTGCTTCTGTTCATGGCAGACAGTGTTTCTGTGTACGCCAGACCTGACGTGGCCTCATCATGACATCAGAACACTTATTTTCTTAATACATAATATCCAAATCACACCTGATTTATACTTTTTATTCATATGGCAGATCCCAGCAACTCCCAAAAAGAAGTTTATTGAATTCTAAGTTCGTGACGCAGCAAGCCAGCGTAAACAAGAAACAACTTCTGGTTTGTCATCAGCTTTTTCTGCATTAATTGATGCACTTATGCGCCTCTAAACCGTGTTTTCATGTCTCTCTGTGAACTGTGTTGGGTTTGGATAGTGTTGCAAACCCAACGATGCATTATGCACTGGAAATATAACATTTATATATATACATATTGATGCCAACGTATGCTAGCTTTGTTTTGCTAAGTATGTCAGCTGAACATATCAAGTGTCATCATTGGAAATGTAGTGGTTTACCACCAGATCAAGTCAGCGTTTAGTGAGCATTTTATACATTTTTAAAATATCTGCTTTTGCCATTTCATTTTTACCAAAGTCTGTCATTCCTCCTGGCCAATCATCTCGCGCTCAGCGTTCTGGGAGCCAAAGGAGAACCTGCTCCTAGCCCCACTCGCGGACCCCTTTGAACTCCTCACAGTGTGGGTACGGTTCACTTATGGGCAGGAGACACTTTCAGACCATCTGCTCCAAAGTGAGCCGATGGAAACGTGGCTATTATGTTCCACTTTCCTCCATTCTGGATTTTCGAATGTATTTGTTTACAAATAATTAAAGATATACATGGGCTCAGCTTCCTGTTATAAGGAATATTTTGAGGACTTAATAAAAAATATAATATTTTGTTCATTGTTAATCTCTTTAATGACGCTCTTTGATTCTCATCAATCTGAACCCCATGGATATACGCTCCATTGATTATCTGTGTGACTGAACTTTTTAAAATAATGAACAAAAAATAAGAAGGATAGTTGTAATGTGAGTCAGTAGGCCTCTTTCAGTCTGGTCACCACAGACAAACCCTCAGACGGGCTCAGACTGGGCCCAGAGGAGGGATCCTGTCCTCCCTCTGAACAGACGCTCTTTCTCTGATAGAGATCACCTGGCAGGACTGGACCGGGACTCTTACCCCTCTCCGTACACGTCCTTGGTTGCCACGGCAGCAGTGACCGCTCCCACAATAGCTCCCAGCACTCCGGGCATGCCATGCAGGTTATGGACCCCACAAGTGTCCTGGATCTTCAGCTTCTTATCCAGAATGGGCTGCAAAGGCACACACAGGGGGGATTATCACGAGGGTTTTCATTGGAGTAAACAAATAGACTAAAGAAGACTAAAAAAATATTTAACCAAAGGCATATTGTGTTGTTGTTGTGTTGTATTGTTTTTCTTTCAGGTGCTATTTTGAAATAAAGTAGATAATCATTTTACATTTTGTTAATTGTAAACCGCAATATTAATCCAAAACAGTTTTTCTTCAGAGAGATTTCACTGTAACAAGCTGCAGATTTTCATTGACATGTTTTTTGTTTTTTTTTGTGTGTCTACGTGGCATTTTAGTATGAAAGTCATGATAACAAATTTTGAAATGCTACATATTGCTGCAGTAAATATCACGATAAACTACTTTATGCCCCTGACAACAAGAACCCCTCCCCATAAATGTCCAAAATCATTAAAAATACATAAAAAGCACCCTAAAACACTAGTTTACTAGGTGTTAATAATGAGTCATAAAAGTTGCTCATTTCACTCTCACCAGCTCAAATCGTACAGAGAAAATAATGAAAGGTTCCCCCAAAGTGCAAAGAAAATACACAGCCCCAGAAATGTAGTCAATGAAGTCGATATAGAAATTATCGTGACATGTGACATTTTTTAACTCTACATGTATCACTTGGAGTCTTAATTTTTCAAGTAATCACAGCTAAGTACAGTGATGTGGGCGGGGATAGGGGGTAAGTGAAAACAGGAATTTGATTAAACACTTGAGCCTCAAATACAGGGCAATATAGGATTACTCAAATAGGCACGAATAATTCAAAAAGTTTATAAAAATAAACACTGTTATAACAGCATTTTTAAGATTGTTACTAGATTTTAAGTCTGCTCTTGAGTACCTTGTTTGGCATCTCATGTTTTAGAACAAAAAAAAGTTCATAAAAACACAATGACCTGGTTCTGTTTGCCCGGCATTTACTGAATTTAGGCGCCATCTACTGGCTTCATAGCGCCTTCAAAAGGTAAAAACGCAGGAAACGCAAGTGAGCTGGTTTGTAGTGAACGTGTTTAGACGCAGAAAAGCTCTGAACAAGTCTGGTTTGGAGCGGAGTTCGAACTTTAGAGGAACAAATGTGACTATTTTTGTGTTAAATGGCAGTGATTAAAAGTCCTGTTCGTGTTCAGGATATCACCATTGAAAAGCATTTTATCTGTTTTTAATAAGAGAAAGTAAAATCGGCCAATATAAGGCAAACAGAATGTGATTCTTCTTTTAACTTCAAAATCCATTTTCTTAAAATGCATTTTTCTCCCCTATAGGAACATAAGGATTACCACATAAAGTAGATCCCACACACCAAACTGTGAGACTCGACAAGATTTTTTATTTTTTTTTTGTAGAAGTTTTAAGTCAAAAAATTACATAAAATTAGAATTTTTAGGACAATTTTCAGTCAAATCTAGTTTACTCAAAAACTAAATAAGAAATCCAAAATCCCATCTGTAAAGTTTTTTGTAACTAATATGTGTAAAAAATAATCTGAGAAATTTAAACCTGGTTCTGTCATTTTTTCAGATTTATATGCCCCAAATATGTGCAATTTTGGCAGTTTTTACACATAAAATGCCTTAGTTCTCAATGAAAACATAAGAGAAGTTTCAAATTGACATCTTTAAACTGAACATTTTTTCCTATTCACCTGCAGCGTCTGCCCCTTAAACTTCAAACTGCTTCGTCTTTTAAAGCAGAAACATTTGCAAACTCTAACATGGAATTAGAAGTCAGTCTTTTCTGAGTCATTATTCCCGTCAAACTTACGGTGAGGTACTTGAATCCGAGCACGGAGATGATGCCGGCGAGGAAGCCCACGATCATGGAGCCGACCGGAGTGAGCATCATCTCCCCCGCCGTCCCCGCGGCCACGCCCCCTGCCAGGGCCGCGTTCTGGATGTGCACCTGGACACACCCACAGCCGCGTCAACCCAGTGCCTTTGAAAAGCTCCACACAGTAACATTTCAGCAAAGTAACAGACAGTGACAAAAGCATTTATTTAACTGCACGTGTTGTAAACGCTGGTAATTCTTTATTTACAAAAGCTTATGTTCAGACAGTTTTGAAATTTCTTGCACTTTACGCTGAAATGTCACTTTTCTTGTTTTATTTTTTATGCTTTTAGTTCGTAATGATTGTAAATAAATATACAACGACTAAAAAGTAATAGTATCTTCAACAAATACACTTTTACTCTGAATAGTCTAATCTAATTATTGTCTGACCATTCAGCTGTAAGAATTACTCGACTTATTGTGACTAGTCGACTGTAAAACGTAATCATAGTCAGGTTTAGGTAATTGTAATAGCTATCTGGACTATACAGACTCTAAAACACTTAGCAAAATACTTTATTATAACAAAGACAGTGGCAATATTGAACCAAAATGTCAAAAAATATAAATGATTTCCGATTTTCAACAATAATACAATTTATTCCTAAATATTCACAACCTAGAAGCCTTTAATCAGAGTATGTTAACCTTTATTTGGTTGATAATGTACTTTAAACGCCTCAAGGTACAATAGAAATAATACATTGACTAGTCGATTAAAATCATTTTTTGTTGCGTCCCTATAATGACATCTTCCTTCTACAAGTAATATATATCTGAAGTAACATTACACAATCCAATAGCAATGTTTGCATACTTTACTACTTAGTGCTTATAAATGTTGATTGTAGAAAAATGTAAGTAAACTAATGATTTTAGATTCGATTGACATTATTATTATTACATTGACATTAGTGAATATGCCTTTAACCAGGGCTGTCAACAGATATTTGGTGGCCCGGAGCAAGAATTCTTACATGGGGGCCCCTCTAATACAAATGAAAAGGAAGAGGGCCCTGGTCCAGTGATGTTCATTTGATCTAGAGGTCGATATGGGTTTTTCTTTGACCGATGCCGATTTTATCAAAGTTTCTACAGCCGATATTCAAAATTTTACAAATACCAACCCAAAATATCGGCTGGCTGATTTATCGGTTGACCTCTAACTTATTTGAAAGGTACTTTTTTTCAGACAAAAGTTGGTTTTGTTTAGCTGACTATAAATCAGAATCAGGCTTTTTTATTCTCACAAACTATTGTAAAGAAGTGGGACTGCAGATGGCTCTGTTGTCCTGCCTCTACCTGTAGTTAACCGGCGCCAGTCCCTACGTAAATCAGCCGACAAGAAGGGCTGTCGTCGACTAAAGAAATTCTTGGTCGATAAAAGACCTGCCCAACTGATGGATCGACTTAAAAGGGGCGTGGCAAAACTATGAAGTATCTCTGTATCTGACCCAAACTGCACGCAAAAAAACAACAGCACAGGAGTTCATGCAAAAAAAGAACAATTCATACAAAAATGTACTAGGAAACAGTGTATTTACATGTTAGATATATAAAAAATAGATTAAAGTCATGATTCACTTCAAAGTCTTTACCTAACTCACTCCATATCTTCACTTTTTCACTGTTTTTTGTCGTATAAATCCTTTTAATCGAAAAAAAAAAAAAGACTACAGACTACAGCCCTAACGACATGACACGTCACAGCGACATCGAGTGACACTGAAGAAGGGAGCAGTCGAAACTGTCAGGTAAACAAAATACACTTTGGTCGAAAAAAAAAAAGCACATTTAAAAAAAACAAAACAGGAAGAGGGTCTATTTCAGGGTTCCTAAGACTCTGGGGCCTGGGAGAATTGAGCCATTTTTTTTCTCCCCCGTTCATTCTCCCCTGTGTAAACGTCAACATCAGTAAACGCTAAAGGTACAGCGCTTTTTAAATATATCGCTCACGAACATCTCCAGGGACAATTTTTAATGACATTAGAACAGGGGTGTCCAAACTTTTTCCATCGAGGGCCACATATTGAAATATAGATCAAGCGGAGGGCCACAAATCAATGGCGAAACGTTAAAAAAAGCTGCATTTATCTGATAGTTTTAGGCACCACCACGTCTACATTCAGTCTCATTGCCTTAATATCAGGTCTGTATTGCACCAAAATGTTCGTTATTTAGGTTGGAATTGTAGAAAATCTGAAATGTGCTGTTAATAGCACTTATCAGGACAATTTTGGGCCAGTTCACCAGGAAGCCTAAGGGCCAAGAAAAATTGGTCTGAGGGCCGCATTTGGCCCCCGGGCCTGAGTTTGGACATGCCTGCATTAGAAGATAGAAAGTGAATCAGATGTTTGGATTTTGCAGATTTAGGGTGCAATTCACGCAAACTATTCTCTTTGAAATCACACTCGGGTGAGGGAAGTGTTGTCAGCATTGAATCTGGTACGTTTTTGAGCTGTATCGTTATTTCCAGCTTCATTTAAACTTCAAAAGTCCCCATCTTTGCACACTTCTCGTCACAGCAGCTGTTAAACGCAGAGGGGCCCTGCAGACCACCTGAGCGACTCCTCCTGCATGCTCCTGCTTGTCTTACCTCTCCAGTATAGACACGGGCTACTGGGCTGATGCGGTCGGCTGATAACGCTCCAGTATCTTATGGTATGTGCACGTTGACTCTATAAATATTATCTTGTTTTTGTAAATGAAGAAGACACGCCGACTGCTTACGGTGGAGCGAAACTGAATGACGAGTTCAAAAGTGCGTTGAACTGAGCGACAGAGTGCGAGGTGTGTTGCTCAGATGACAGATGAGATCGACAGATGAGGCGTCGCTCAACTATTCCCCCGAGGCCAGCGCGCAAAACGCTTTACTCCAAATGATTTACGGCCAAGCACTGATTAAAAGTATGGATTACATTATCTCTGAGGCAAAGGTGGTTACAGTGGAGTGCGTTTTTATTCAGATCACACTGGCTACAGATAAAAAGAGAGAGGCATAAGTGACAGGTCAATTAGAAACTCACTTATCCACTTTCTCATGTATTTAGTTTCAGCTTGTGGTACAAAACCTGCTGTGGCGTAATAGCTGTGCTGCTAACAAGCTATTTTATGTTTCATTCCCCTTTACTGCCAGTAGAGAAAAAATAAATACATAAAATTAAAGGACTAAGGGCTAATGAAGGGTTGGGTGAAAAGGACAAAAAATATAATCTTGATTTTCACAATGGACCAAGAATGTATGGAAGCCCATTTCTGCTAGTGAATAAAAAAATAAAAATAAAAGCCTAACAAGAACTTATAGTCATCAGTTTCAAAGTCATCATTTTTAGTTTAAAGTCATAATTATGAGTTTAAAAGTAAACTTCTGACTTTATTAATTATGACTTTTGGAGTCATAACTATGACTGTTCAACTAAAAAAAAGCAACAAAAAAAAAAACAACAAAAAACTTTTAAACTCATAATTTTGATTTTTAAACTTGAAATTTTTACTTTTAAACAAAAAAAAAGACTTATTAAACTTCAAGTTTGGCACAGATTTGAATGGACCATAACATTATCCACAAAAGTGGAGGAATATAATTTTATATGTCTCTGACTGATCGTAGAAAGGGGTTCAGAGGTTGTCATCCGGACGCCGTTTAAAGATCGAGACGTTTCGACTTTTATCCAAAAGTCATTGTCAATCAGAGAGCTGGTATGGGAACTCAGGCTTATATGCTACTCTGAGTACTGGGAGTCCTGCCCCCAGGTTTACATCGACGATCTCTGACTGATGTCATTTTTAATAGATGTAATTATATACTGAACTTGATATTCTAATTTGCCAAATCTCCAAAACAACTTATTATAAATTTGTTTACCCTTTATTAAAGTAAATAAATACATAAATATGCTACACACAACCGGATTTTGAGTGCAAAGTCTCAACTAACATTTAAAACAATTTATTTAAAACAAATGCACTAATTTAAATCTAAAATCTAACATCACTTCAAAATGACCAGAATTCAGTGGATGCTCTTCAGTGTATGTGTGTGATCGTGTATAATTGGTCCAAGTTTAGACTTGGTTTAGCCGGCGTTCAGACCAGGTTTAGAATTGGTTTTGCCCCCAAATTATGGAACACCCGGCCTATAACCCAGGGCTATTCAACTTGCGGCCTGGGGGCCAGATTAGGCCCTCCAAACTATCTGATCCGGTCCCCGACGCAGCCTCCAAATATTCAAAGATGTGTTTAGTCTTGTCTCTGGTTTCATTCTGGGTAAGTAGTATTTTATACTTTTCGGGCGTGGTTTAGACCTAGTTTAATTATACATAAATATATAAATACATTTAATTTATTTATATATTTTGTGCAATCTCAAATTTTGTTGTCAATTTTGTCACTTAATGCCGACCTGGAGGCCACGGCCCCCTTAAAAATGTGGCCCTTGGAAAAATGAAGGTGAATAGCCCTGCTATAACCCTTTGTAAAGCAGACTCTGTTGATTCTTTCAAAAAGCAGCTACAGACACTTTTATTTAGACAAGCTTTTAGAGGACTGGGGTTTTTATGTGTCCATTCTGGTCATTTGTCTTTATTGTCTTATTATTGAACAGATTTTTATCTGTGGAAGGTGCTGCTTATAAGGGGCTTTTTGTGCTCTGTGTTGTGCTTGGTTTCAAATGCACAGAGGATAACTGTGTTGGTGCCGTACCATGTCGAGTTTCCCGTCGTGGGCCGTGAGCGAGGACAGGGCGTAGCTGGACAGAGTGCAGGCGGCCAGTGAGTAGTAGGTGTTGAGAGCCGTGCGGTGCTGGTCGTCTCCGTGAGCCGTGATGGCGGAGTTGAAGCTGGGCCAGAACATCCACAAGTATATGGTCCCTAAACACACGCACACATGAAACTTCAAGCTTTTTACACTGTTTAGTATCACTGATGAAAATAAGAAGTTGTTTATTCTTTTTTGACATTTTGTTTTAATAATGCCAAAGTCTATAGTATTTTTGTATTTTTTCTTTTAGAATCTGTATATTTGAGATTACGATATGACTACAATCATGGCTGGCATGTCACTGATCAAGAGAGTTCAGCAGGAAGTACTTTTGAAAGTCAGATTTTCTAATAAACATTCCTCAAAACAGCGTGGATGCAGCTGAATGCTACTTCAGGTGTGTTTTTGATGATGGAGCATTGTTAGAACAGGGTTAAAACCTCAAAAAAGTCACTGCAGCAGAATACAGTGTGTGTATATACATGAATGAAGAAACTAAGCCACTCCAGGACGTTTGAGAGCTGCTAAATATATGCCATGATTATTCAGTTCAGCTAGATAGTGTAAATACCTCACCGATCATAGCGAAGAGGTCGGAGTGGTAGACAGAGCAGTTCTTGTGCTTGCTCTTGTCCAGGTTCGGTCTGTACAGCACACGTGTCACCATCAGGCCGAAGTACGCTCCGAAAGTGTGGATGGTCATGGAGCCGCCGGCATCTTTGGCCTGACAGAGATGGAAAGAGTTAGAAGAGCTAGCATATAGCATTCTTCACTTAGATATACATATTTGTTGCTAACAGTAAACACAGTATATTATGGATGAACGATATATATAGATTTCAGTGTTGGCAGTGGCCCATCAGAGGGTTTCTATCTTTATTGACAAATATTGAAGAAAATAATAATGTGTGTGCTCCTGTGTCAGACTCATGCAAGAGAGTCCAGCTGCAGACGCTGTATGGAGCAGAGGTTTGCCACCGCTGGCAGATGAGAGGAGCTCAACTGCGTCACATCCAGTGGCTAAAAACTATAATTTATCAATTAACAATTTCTACATGGTTAAGCTGGGTAAGTAAAGGTTTGGGTTTGGCATCTTAATACTGATATCACAAACATCGGATATTGGCCAAAGCAGCAAGCCAAATATCATATATCAGTATTGGAACAAAAAAAAAACACCTCTGTATTATATATAATCATGGAACATATATGAACCTAAAATGAAATGGTTGTTCCTTACCCCCAGAGTAGTGAGCAGGATGAACTCATTGACGGCGAAGAGTGTGACCTCAAACATGGCCATGACGAGCAGCTGGACCGGACTGGTCTTACCCAACACTGCCCCGAAGGAGATGAGGACGGAGCCGGTGCAGAAGTCTGCGTTGATCATACTGAGACAAGAGAACATATGTGGTTTATAGTGTATGCTATGCTTGAGCACGGAAGACATTGTCATCATCATCTGAACCACCAAGGAGTTTTAATTGTTGGTATTGTAAAAAGTAAATTTGCAATCACAGTCTTTGAAAATGGCTCAATGACTTTATTGATTTTGTTCTTTTTCATTATTATGTAAATCTAAAATGATTTTTTTTTTATTAGTCGATTTCATAGTAATTCCATATGTACTGAATGGAACAAATGTTTTCTAAATGTTTGATGACTTGGCAATAACAAAGTATGGCAGGGTCTACAATCTAAAAAGTCTGTAAAAGAGATTGGCTTGTTGTTTACTTCAGCTCCTGTAGTTTTAAAATATTAAAGGGGTCATGTAATGCAAAATTTATCTTTACGATGATATGATATAGTTTATTACACAGTTAAATAAAAAAGCAGAAATACGTCCCCCCTTTTAGTATACGTGTTGTCAAATGAATGTGAACGTACCTCTCCACTCCAATGTGGATCTTCCCTTCGTGCATGCCGTGGAAGAAGCCCTGCATGAGCGTGGCCCACTGCAGAGCGAAGGCCGCGATCAGGAAGTTAAAGCCCACACTGCTGAAGCCGTAGCGCTGGAGGAACGTCATGAGGAACCCGAAACCAATGAAGATCATCACGTGCACATCCTGGAAACCTGCACAGTGGAGATGTGACGTTATCAGAACAGAACTGGAACTACAACTTAAATCTAAAAGCAGGCTGTTTCTAGCTCTGTGGAGGTGAAATGCAACACATGGATTAGGGGTCTTCGTACAATGGAGAACAGGGAGGAAGCAGTTGTATAAAACCAGATAAACAGCAGGAACACTGCATCTACACTCAAGTTTATCACTGATACAGACTTTGGGATCACATTCAATTGAATCATTCTTTCCTTAAATAACGTGTTTCTAAGGCAAGTGTGGAGGAAAATAATTGTTCTGGGGCAGTTAAAATGTTCTTAATTGCCGATTACCATTAGCAAACTTGCTAGCTACGGAGAAACTACCGTCAGTTTACATTCTGCCGTATTAAGTTAATTTGAGCCAAACAACAAAAATTAGCCTGAAGATATTTTAATTATTCTGAACATTATATCGTTATTCACAAGATTTCTATACTTTTAAGTTTGAACCCACTTTCTAAGACTTATTTAGTTGGATTGCATAGACCCTTTAAAGATTTGTAAACAAAAACATTGTAAATTCTGGAAAGGGGAGGAAAAAGTGAAATGAAACATAAAGTGATTTCAATAGAAAAACAGGTATTTCCCTCAGAAAATGGAGACAGCAGAAAGTCTCTGGACGCAGTCTGATTCAGAAGACTGAATACAATGTGGTTTGGTCTGTTCGCACAGATCTGATAACTTTGTTTGGTGAGCTGGGTTTAAAGCTGCGAGGTGACAAACTTTTATCATAATCCATGTTGTTGTAAACAAAACATGACATAAACTTGAGATAATATAATATCATTTACTGCCTCAAGTGACATTTCAGCTGGAAAAAGACCAAATTCACAATCATTTGACAAAGGTTATTGACAAAAACCTAAATCCTTTTCTTAGTGTACTGGGTTTTAGCAAGAATTGCAATGAGTTTTCTTTTCTTTTTCTAATTAAAAAATAATAAAAGTTGATTTAATTATCAAAAATATCCTAAAATCCAAAGTCTGAACAGTGCTCGAAACCATATGCTTCAGAGAATCGGCTGTGGACGCAAGATAATTATTTACAATCAAAAACGATTGGATCTCAATTTGATTAAAATTTGAAGAATTTTGCAGCCCTAAATATTACTGTTATTTGTTTATTTGGCGCATTTTTGGGCAATAAAACACCTGGAACATTATAGCCAGAGGAGACAAGCAAGAGATAGACCATCACCAAAAAAATGTCAAAGTGCACCATTAGTGAGCGAGCACACACCCTGATGTAAACTCGCTGGATAGATACAGTCGGCATCTGAAGAAACGCCCACTAACAGGCTTCTGTGGAAGTGATACATTAATTTCAATGTAGAACAGCTGCTCTGTCCCCCAGTGTTCAACAAATGATGACTTTAGGAGGTCAAAGACTAGAAGACATGGTGAAGAATAAAGTGATCCAATGACCCACGTGTGTATAGTTAAGAATGCTAACGATTCATGCAGGTTAAATGCTACTGCGATGCTAGCATTGCTTGCTGTATTTTCACATCCACAGAACCATCCCTTTATAACACCATGTCAACAAACTCCATTACGACTCAATTTTGATTTGACTTGAATTAGTTATACTTAAAATGTACACAATCCAACAGGGAACATCTTAAAAAAGGGAATAAGTTGTGTTTCCCATTGAATTCAAGGTGTTGTACTTGATTTCACTGTTTTGAAATGTGAAAAACAGAACTGTGTTTACATTAGTCACATGTATCGCTCACTTTCCTAATGATGAGCTCATAAGCACTTTTCACCAGTCTCTGAGCCCAGAACAGTAAAATGTACACAAACATTAGCATGCTAACGGTGCACTTACTGCTTCTCGTAGAATAAAATGTTCAATAATTAGACGAAGAATAAGTGCTGTGGTCTCATTTTTACCCAAATAGATGCTTTTACAAAAACAGATTTTACTTTATTACATGCAGAAAATTGGGTACATGAATTTTTCACATCTCATAACAGTAAAAATCAGGTACAGCACCTTTAATGGACAGTTTTCACCCGACTGCCGATTGCATCCATAGCGTAAAATAAATGCTGCCGCTAAATATTTCTACATATCAACTTTTAATGGACAGTTTTCACCCGACTGCCGATTGCATCCATAGCGTAAAATAAATGCTGCCGCTAAATATTTCTACATATCAACTTTTGCAAATAGTTTCAGCTCTCAAATTCAGTTTCTATAGTGACACATTTCTCCGCCCTTTTACCTAGTGTGAAGCATGTGAAGAAAATAATGTAAAGAAGAAAACTAAAGGAAAACTTCATAAGTCCAACGTGCTGTGTCATGAGACGGTCACACGATGTTATCAGCAGACACATGCAGACACACACAGCAGAGCCGGTCTCTTATCTCCAGGGCCCACAGACACTTGTACTTGTATCTGAGCAGGTGTGCGCTGCTCTGTTTAGCACACACTATACAGGTATGCCATCAGGATGTGCCGTGTGTACATACCGGGGCATCTCGTGACAGTAAAGCCGCCAAGTTAACCATTATCTGCACTATTAAATCCAATGGACCGTACACTTGTTTCTTTAACCTCGCAGTCGGCGCTTAAAGGCACTGTATCGGTCTTAAAAGTGTGTAAAGCAGAGCTAGTTTATTTGAAACGGTTTGCAGCAGTCCAAAGTTGTTCCTCACTTTCCTGATCCTAATTATTCAATGAGATTAGTTTATGAGTTTCATATGCAGCTTACAGAGGCCAGAGTGAGTTTTGCTGTCACGGTAAAACAACTAACAACTGGCATGCTAACAGCGCACTTCCTGTTTCTCTGACAATGAAAGCACTGTGAGAGGCTCCACACAACAGTCTCATTTTGATCCCAAGAGCTTATTTTACAATATCTTGTTTATCTTTAACAAATTTTGCACAACTTCATTCAAAAATTGGTATTAAGATTCCTTTTTTGGGGTGTGAAAAATCTCAACATTAAGTGTGTGTGATTTTTTTTCTTTCTTTTTTTTTTTACAAAAAGGATAAATATTATGCATTTGTTTTATTCTAAACTTGTAAAAAACAGAGATAGTTTTTTAAAAAGTCTTTACAGCAGTCATGTATATCTATCTCACTTTCCTAATGCAGTCCTAGTATCCTAAATATTCACCGTGACGCATTTTATACAAGTCTGTGAGCCCAGAGTGAGTTTACCATCACGCTGAAGCTAACAAATATTAGCAACGGTGCACTTCCTGCTTCTCGTAGGATAAAACTGCTCCATAACTTTACATTTAGATGCAGAGAAAGCGCTGTGGTCTCATTTTCACCTGAATAGAAGCATTTGCAATTTAATTGAACTCACATGCAAAAAAGAGGACATATGAACTAGTTCTGTTTTTTATGTTTCAAAACAGTAAAAATCAGGTACAGCCCCTTTAAATATGTACAAAAAGCACACATAATTTCATGTCACTTAAGCATTTTACGACAGGAATGCAAGTTAGAGCTCCATCCACTGGCAGTAAAGGGAATTACTATGGGGAGCTAAACAAAAACTAGCTTGCCCCCGGAATTCTAATGTAAGGATGCAGTTGTAATGAGAGTGATTTGATGCAGAAATGCTCAGAACGAGTCTGGAGATGATTAATGGACTTAAAAACAACGTAGAAGATCTTAGCGTTTGACTTTTGATGTCACAAATCTGGAATATTCTAAATGGAGGGGTTTTTTGAAGCTTAGAGAGGTAGAGGACTTACTAAGCAAGATTCATCAAACAAGTGTCAAGCTAAAGACAACTGCAGGTATGTTTCTGATGCACAAACATGTTTCAACATGGTTTAAAGCTCAAAAAAGTACAATTTGAATAATATATGTCCTTTAAGATTTGATTGGTTGAGGTTTAAACATATATTTCCACTTAATAATTTTAAATATGAATTCATTTCATATAAAATGTTGAATGTTGAATTAAGTGTAATCAGGCAAACCTAAATCTAAAGTATATAATGGGCTGAAGTAGCCACCTTTGCTTTGACCCACCCCTTATTCAAACACAGCCTTTCTATTGCCAAAATGCAGTCTTGCAGTAAACTCAATAGCGATAGATTTCTTTGAATTTGATGTAAGTGAACTGGTCTATCCACATTCTGAAAAGCGCCTGCAAGTAACCCTCAGGCAACAGTAGCACCACAAGGTCTGAGAGATGAGCCATGAAATGATTCACTTTGGATTGTTCAGGTGCATGGATACAACAGGAATTAGAGGCTTATGGTAAATATCAGTATGCATGGACTTCTGTTTAGTAATAATACATGGGCAGTGGTGGAGGAAGTGCTGCATTGTGTTACTTGAGGAAAAGTACAGATACAGGGCCAAAAAACTTACTCAAGTAAAAGTAAATACCTCACATACAATATCTACTTAAAACCCCAGTGCATAACCTTTTAGCAAAAAAAACAAAAACAAAAAACTGCAGCAACCACTGTCCCAGAAGTATTGATGCAGAGGACAAATTATATATATGTGCATATATATATATATAGTATAGTTATTTATTTATTTGATCACTTAATTTCTCTAATCAGTTTTATGAAATACATTTTTGTTGGCAAGAAGTCACCATATAAAACTCATTTCTGCTCGGTCTCAAACCCTGAAGTAAAATACTTTACAGTCCAGTTCAAAAATTAAGTTTAGTTAAAATGAAATACAAACGCAAAAAAAAAATAAAAATTCAGAGTCTGCAACAGATTATTTTCTGATGTTGTTGTGCACAATGTTTTTTACTCCAATACATTATAAAAGACGCTCTTAGGATCAAAATGAGTGTGTGCATTTAACTCTCCAAAACAAGAGGTGGGCAGTTAGCATGCTAGTTTTTTTTTTTTGTAGTAAAATGCTCTAGCCTCTGAAAGTGAAAGTTGTGAAAAATGCTTATATCATGGTGAATAATTAGTTTGCTTTTCTGGATTTTTTTATGACTGTCAAAATCAGGTACAGCACCTTTAAGTGCACTTCTTTTACCTTTGTACTTGTAACTTTCCACCACTGTACTCAGGTTTATTTGGGACACTGAGGACTGGTTGTCTTGTCTTCTAATAAAAGACTATTTAGAAAAGCAGAGGGATGCGGGGCCATGTTTTCCACACAAATTGAATGGAGCGTTTCCCCAGATTGTTCCCGGGGCAGTGGGGTTCACACGAATGATATGCTTATGTAACGAGCGCTGGCCGGTCAAGCTGACAGAGCCAGGATCACATCGGCCCATTTGGAAAGGCATGGATGGTGGTGGTGTGTGTTCATTGTACTACGCTACGCTTTTAGTTTTAAACGCTTTTAAACAACATTCCAAAACATTGCTTCTCGGTTTATTTGTCATTCAGTTACAAGCGTATTTAAAATGTCAATATTTACAGATAGATAAATCATTAATGCACGCCTCTGCTACCTATTTTACTTTAGTGTTAATACTTTTCATGAACTTAGTATTGAACTAGAACATAATCATTTTACATTTTGTTCATTGTAAACCGCAATATTGATCTAAAACAGCGTAATAACAGAAATAGGTCCATTAACTGCCTGTTCAAAACTGCAGATTTCATAAGCTCTGCCTCTTCCTTGTGACATTTCATCATGACAAGCAGCAGATTGTCATTTATGCAGTTTTATTGTTGAAAAGTGGCTATGTAACATTTTAGAACTCTACATTGTGTCAGTGTCAATTGGAGTCAGCGTTTTTTAAATAATCATAACTAAGTACAGGGATGTGGGCGGGGATAGGGGGTAGGAGAAAAGAGGAATTTCCTGAGCACTCAAGCCTCAGGACAATGCTGGATTACTCTTGTTGGAATCTCTTGTGGGAATACAACTGTTTTTTTTTTTTACCTCTGATCTGTTAGTAGGAGATATCTAATTGAGCAATGTTTTTTTTTTTTTTTTTTTTTAACAACACAATACAACTATGAGTCACTACACTGTACTAAAATACTACACTAGTACTTAGTGTAGTATTTTAACTTGACTTCAATAGGTAAAATCCTCCAGCTAAGATAGTCCTGACCTGCCCATAGATCAAGACCTGGGTCTGTGTAGGGCTGGGTACTGTCCACCTCACCATGCAATATGTATCTCAATGCAGGGTCAACAATACTATATGGATCCTGATACTCTGATCCCTATAAAGTTTACAAAAAATATGTTTTGATTGTGTAGAAAATCATGCTGCACTGGAGTCAATGTGTTCCATCGACACTGTGTCACATAATGTCCACATAATGACTACCTTTGAAACTTTTTCTCCAGAATGCATTGGAATTTCATGTTCACAATGGCCTTATGACACTACAATTGTCCCATGAATAAGACTTTGCAGCTCAGCAGGTTAATAAATGTAGAACTTGGCAACTGGGAATGAATTTATGAGGTTTAGAAGTGTCACAATACACATTTCTGTATTGATACATGTTTTGCCAAGAAGTCTGTCACGATGTGTTGCCATATTTTGGTTACAGCCCTAGAGGGATAGGTCAAAAGCAGAGGACAAATTGCCCTACAGGGACAATAGTTCAAAGTTAATTCTGTAAAACGCTTGACAGGTAAAAGTTTGAGCAGGTGTTGACAGTTGTTGACACAGGACTTACTGGGGAATTGGTTGCCTCTTTTACTAGTAATTACTGCAATATTCTTAAAGCTACACTGGACGGTTTTACACTTATCGATCTTGCACTTAATTCAAGTGAAGTTGTGCAACTTTGTGGAGGAGGAAAGTCATCTGGGATTCCATGTGAATAGAAAGTTAAAACCATTCTTTGGAATATTCTCCATGGACGTAAATACTGTGGAATATTATGGCCAAAGGAGTAGCATTTCCACGGAAACAAGCAGGAGGAGGTGGTAAAGACACAGGTTTCTATACATTTTAGTGCAATAAAAACTTTTATTTTGGTATATTCTTTGGTTAAAAAAAAAAAAAAAAGTATAGGTATTTTTATTGCTCAAATAGCTGGAAATACTGTATTTTTAGTGTGAGTGGCTTGTCTCGAGGAAGATGACAAGTTTAATGCCATATTATGGAACATTCCAGGCAAAAATAACACAAACATCTCCCTCCACCAGAAAAGTTGCACAGTGTACACCTGTAACTCTTGCTGTATATTCTACTTTGTGCTCTTTCTATGCTACACTGTATAGCTTGTAAAAGTTGTACAAGTTTGAGCAGGCGTTGTAGTCGTTGCCATGGCACTCACTGGGATAGCGGTAGTAGAATTCGTTGTCGGCGTCGCTGGAGTCGGAGGTGTTGTGGAGATGCTCGTGCCAGTGTTTGGCGTCCGTGTCGTGGTCGTACTGCACCAGCGTCCCAAACAGGATCATGAGGATGATCTCCAGGATGAGGCAGGTGGAGGGCAGCTTCAGGCGCATGTTGGTGGCCGCGTCCGCCATGCTTCAGCCCGGGTACAGTTCCGGTGGAGATAAACGGACGGAGCAGAGTGACAGGGAGCAGCGACAGTGGCAGTGTGGTGAGAGCGGAGCAGAGTGAGGAGCCACATGCACACACTCACACGCGCAGGTTTTGTGCTGCAGGAACAGGACACTCCCATCAGACCTGCCCCCCTCCAGGAACACTAGAGACTGTCAGGAGTAGGACAGGTGGAGGAGTGCTGACTTGTCTGTGCAGCTACTGACAGCACCAGTTTGATGACGTTTGACCTGTGGAGGTAGAAGTCATAGTTACAGTTTAGTTTAAAGGACAGGTGTTATGCAACAGTGACTTGTTTGAGCTTTTAACCATGTTCTAACAATGTTTCGTCATCAACAACATACCTGGAGCTGCATTTAGTTTCATTTCTTTAGTTCTATAAAATGAGATGTCAAACTTGAAGTTTTCAAGAGAATGTTTAAAGGCTAATAACAATGTAAAAATGCATAATATTTTTCCTTTAAAGTCTATATGACAGGTTAGACCAGTGGTTCCGTGAGATTTCAGGGGGTCCCGAGAGCTTTGACTGGTCAAAGTGTCAAGTGGTAATCTGAGCAAATTAAATAGTCAAAACCCCAAAAAAATTATATGAAAGTGGACGTGGGAACAGAAAAAAAAACCAATCGATGTGTATTTGTTAGATAAAAAATATTACAAAGCATTTATTTCAATGTAATGCATTTGTGGGAAAAGCTTTAGACTGGGGGCTGGGGGGCCCAGCTAGTCTCCAGTTCATGCAGGGGGGGCCTCAAGGGAAAAAGGCTGGGAACCACTGGGTTAGACGACACATTTCTCTAAAATGCAGTGAAGATAATTATATTTAAGATTTTACCTTTACCTTCATTTTTCCTATTTATCCCCAGTTTGACAGTTTTCATAATGTTTATAATGTTACTTCCTGGTTGAACATGGGCAGCAAATATGACATAGTTAGAGGTAACTGTCACTTAGCAACCATTTTGAAAACAAGGGCCAAAATCCAAATAAATTGCAATAGTTATGATTTGACAAATATCTTTATTTTGTTGAATGACAATTCTCTTTTATTGTCACAGGTACGTTGCTTTTTGACGACACAGGGAGAAGGCTTCCGTTTTTTAACTCTCACCGCTAACCTGTGGGCCAAGGATGTTCATATTCAGAGAGAGATTCGAACCATCGACCTTTGGATCAGAGAACGACCGCTGTGCTTACTGAGCTTCTGCAGCCCCGCCTTATTGAAGTTACTGCCTGGTCTGGGGCAATACTTACAAAAGCTATTCACAAACACTCCTCTTTTTTGCAAAAAAGGAAATTAGATTAGTGAATCATTTTCAATATGTTGAATACACCAATCCTCTGTTTATAAAGTTCAAAGTAATAAGAGACCACAGATACAGCTTAAGGTGTCTGGGGTCCAATGGAAATGATCTTTATTTTTTTATATATATAATGGTCATTCAAGCGTGAAGGAGTTACTACTTCTGCACTTTAGGATGAGGTTTAGTGTCTTGTGTGCGGGAAGACAGACAGGAGGTGTCGAAGGAGTGTAAAAGAAAAATTATACTGTAAGTTCAGACTTCCAAATAATACTCCAAAAAGCAAACATGTCTGTTTGCCTGTTTGTCATAGTAAGTTATGATTGTAAAAGGTGTTTTAAAGAAGTAAATGCAGTTTCTGAGCATTCGGGTTTTTTCTCAGTTGCATTTTTCTATGCTTTAATCTATTTTTGTTGTAATAAAATGCACTGTGTTTGAGGAAAATCCATGAGAGACAAATACAACTAAAAACTAAATACAACTCTGCATCACATCATCCTTTTTAAAAAGAGGTGAACCGTTGCTCACATTTTAGCAAGTTGTGATTAAAATTTGTCATTAGTGTATTTTCTTATGGTAATAATACGTTTCGAGATGTTTGTGAAATTGGCCTGGTTGTTATTACAAAAACAGACAGTACTGAATCATAATAGAAGCCGGGAGCTACATAATGAATTAGCGAGTAATTGATAAGAGTAACCATCATAAATGTTCTAGTAATTGGGAATTAAATAATAATAACATTTGCTGGGATTAATAAATCAGATAAAAAAATTATTTATTAGGGGCCCACCGAGATGGTTTGTACCTGGGGCCTGGAGTGTGAGAGATGTTAAGAATTGATGCATATTAAGACATTCTGAGAGATTATTTTTAAATATTTATTTTACGTTTATAAATGTATATTGTAAAGAATTTACACACGTTTTTTTCACAGCCAAGATCCAAAATTCCCTCACTTGGATCAGTCGCTAATGCCTCGCTCAGCTCAGTTCACTGTAAACTTTCACTCTAAATTTAGACCGTTGAATTTCAGCGCTTGAAAATGTGTGCATTGAATGTTTGAAAGGTGAAATTTTCTTGAGAAATTTCGATAAAAACACAAAGAAAATGTTATATTCGACAATATGGGGCAGGGCAAAAAGAAATGTATGCGAGGAATTTGCATTTAAAAGTAAAAATCAAATCAAATGGATTATCTTCCATAAACACATGGATAAAAAAAAGCACTCAAATGCGATGAAATAAATGAATATTTTAAGCTACGTCAAAATATATATATTTAAAAAATCTCTGAAAGGAATGATACTTGAGCTACAGATAGTAGTACTATAGAAAGTAGCTCTAATCTCGGTTTATGATCTTAATATCTCAGGCATTTTCTATTTAAATAAAATCTAAAATAAAAGGAATTAATTGCTTTCAGTCACATGGCGTTTTCCTGTTACGGATACCATTTTGAGGACTTTAACACAAAAAGAAAAAAATATATATGCAATGCTAAGTTTTGAATTATTAATGCTATGATTGAAACTCGTAAACTTGGATATTTAGCGAGCGGATTTTGCTGTTACCATTTTGACATTCTGCAGTCCTAATATGCTTTCTTTATTTACATATATTTTGGGATTAGCGTGAGGGTTAAGCGGCTCTGGAGTTGAAGTTTTAACTGCATTTATTTGCTGTGTGCGCGTGTCTGAACTTTTGACGTTTGTACAATAGAAAAACATAAATACCTTGGCTTGTTTTTCCTCCAGGAGCTGAACGTTAGCTCAGAGCATTTGTGCGGCCTCCGGTCCAATCCACTCGCTCTGCAGCTTTAAGAGGACGGTCAATAGCTGCGGGCGACTGTCAGGAAACGCGCTGAGAGAAATAAAAGGGTAGACGTCTCAGAAAGTGTTGCTAGTTGTAAATAAGAACATCAATTTAGCATAATTTTGGCTGTAGTTCTTCTATCTTCTATCAATTTTCCATACATACAGTACATAGAACTATAATAAAACCCGGAAGATGAATCCAAAATGGCGCCCTGTTTATCCCTATGGAGAGTGCTCATTGGCGCATGACCCAAAAAAAAATGTCTTACTTCCGCATTTACTTCCTAATACGGAGGCTGACATCTTTGCTTTACTTCCTGATACGGAGGCTGACATCTTTGCTTTACTTCCTGATATGGAGGCTGCCATCTTTGCTTTAGGGCGCCACGTGACGACAATCCCCCATGATGCTTTGAGCAACGTGAACGACCACGCAGCTGCAAGTTTTTGTGTTAACGTTAGCTTGTGTGATTGTAATTGTATTCTTCATGTTAGACACACGTGAAAGCGTCTGAAATGAAATAAAATACAACTTACAGGTATCGCTAGTCGAGCCTTTTCCACGAGCTTCTGTTTGTATCGTCCGACGTGCTCGCTCACGTGACTCGCACATGTTTGCGGTGATGTCACTTCATATAAAAACGGTCATTTCGATGATTTTAGAAAAGGTAGAAAAGAACGTTTGCTTCTATTTTATTTAAATACCGTTATTAATTCAGTACTGTTTGCAATTACAATGTGCAATTTTAGAAAAAGGCTGGTTCCAAGAGGCTGCAGTACCTCACACGGCCACTAACCAATTTGGGACCACAGACAGAGGGGGCGTACCTTATCCAGTTCATTTAATACATTCATGATACAGTATAAATTAAAGGAGATATGTTATGCAAAATGTACTTTAATGATGTTTAACCTTGTTGCGACAGTGTTTCCTCATCATCTGTTCATCAAAGTTGCGTTATGTTTGATTCCTGCATGTTTGCGTAATCCCGTAACTGAGGCTTGAGCACTTAGAAAATCAGTTTTCACCTAACCCCTATCTCCGCCCACATCCCTGTATTCAGTTGTTAAAATTCAGACTGAGTGATAAAGTACACGTTGAGTTCTCGTTCTTGTCACGTAGCCACTCAAAAATAAAAGCATGTAAATGACAATCTTCTGCTTGTTACGGTGAAATGTCACTATGAGGAGGCGGGGCTTATCAGTTCCACAGTTTTGAACAGGAAGTCAATGGACCTGTTTCTATTACTAAATCGTTTTAGATCAATAGTGCCTTTAATAATGAGCGAAGTGTAAAATGATGATCTACTTATGTTATAGTTCAATATCAAGTACCTGAAAAAAAGCATATTATGTCTCCTTTAACTATTACCATTGACTGCTACTAATGAAGCTTTTTTTGCGATTTCTTTACAGCTCTATATTTTGATCGTGTATTTGAGTTAAAGGTGGACCCGCCACTTGTTTATCTTCATGGAGACGTCATTGCTTTGTCTAGTTTGTTCCGTCATGAAATGTTTTTGTACGTGATTGTACTATCTAATTTCAATAAAAAGGAAGTGGGGAAAAAAATAGCTTTTGGCTTCTTTTCACTGGCAGTGTATTTTCTCAAGAGACCTGCAGGGGGAGCTCTGTCGCTGGAGTTACTTAGTTCTTCTTTAAGTGAACTGTTTAAGCGATCCAGAGTGGGCTGTGAGAGGTCCAGCTTCTAAAGTGGTCTGGACCTGGATCCACTTTAGCGAAGGAGGAGCTACACACCAAAGCGAGATAATGGCCTCTGTGCACGGCATTTCAATTTGGTTGTTTATGTTAAAGGTTTGATGCTTTAGCGTTAGCACTGAGACACAAACACATCCCACAAGTGCCTTTTGATGAAGTATTCACTCTTTTGTACAGTTTTAAACATGTCTGTAATACTGCTCATATAGTATTTATTCATTTTAGACACACTTAGCATAAAACCTCATAGAAATGAATGAAACAGGAAGTACCCAGGTGTACAGTGTGTGACATTTTTGACTGAATGTTGTGACAAACCACAGTAATGGTAAGTTAAATACTGAACTGACAAACTTTGCAAAAGCTACCGCACGTTAGCATCAGCTGTTTCCTCATTATAAACACACAGCACTCACGTAAAACCAAAAGTATTATATTTCCAGTACACAATGCGTTTAACATTATCCAAACGCCAAACCTGAGCTGTTAGTTTGGCAGACTGCAGAACTGAGTTAAAGCGTTTGAGTGAAGTGAGCGTACACATGTCCTTAGACGCCCTCAGCTCCACCATGAGGCCCATGTTATGACGATGTTTCCAACAGTGTGCTCATGTGTTTCTGTGAAGAGGCCAAACTGGAGAGGATGTGGGACATGTTTTGTTTCCAACTATTGTAGCAGTCGGTCTAAAATAACTTTCTCCTCAAATGCAGTTATAACCTTGTGGACTCTACTTTCCATTTTGTTTTTAATGAGCTATAGGAATAAAGTTTGACTTGACTTGTTTAAAGAATCTAATTTTTAGTATACTGCATAAAGATCCATAAAGCTGTGAACAGTATTTGTTGTTTTGTGTGTAGCCTACCAATATTTTGCAGTCCCACAGTCACTCTAATTCTTCACGCTTCTTTCCCTTTCCACCAAACGTACATAATTTAGTTATGTTAGCTATGGTGAGGCTAACAGTAGCAGTTATCGTGTTTAGACGGCAGAATCTGGCAATGATTTAAGGACTTACTCTGCATTCCAAATTATTATGTAAATTATATTTTTTCAGATTTTGCCAAATAGTCAATATGATTGATAGTCAACATAATTTTCAAGTCATCAACCTTTACAGTACAATTCAAATGTTACTGAACAGATGTCCCGATGATAACAGTATTTTTTTCAAAAATAAAATGCATTGTTCCAAATTATTATGCACAACAGAGTTTCAAACTACGTTATTGTTGTAAAGAACTGAAAATGGTCATTTGTTAAATTAGAAGCATTAGCAGGTCATATTTACTGAAATCAAAAGCTATTTCAATCAAAACATCTGAACAGGTCCAGTTACATTTGAACATAGGAGCCCTTATTTGACAGGAGCTTTACAATCCTTGCATCCATTGAACTTGTGAGTTTGTAGAGAGTTTGTGCTTGAATGTCTTTGCAGGATCAGAACAGCCTCAGAGTTGCTGTTTGGATGTGAACTGCCTCCTGCCCTCAAAGATCTTTGGCTTGAGGCTCCAAAGGTTCTCAATAGGGTTGAGGTCAGGGGAAGATGGGGCCACACCATGAGTTTCCCAGAGCAGCCAGTGATGCGGAGGTGTTCCTGCAGCATGAGATGGTACATTGTCATGAAGAGGATTTTGTTACAGAAACCTCGGTTCTTCTTTTTGTACCATGGAAGAAAGTGGTCAGTCAGAAACTCCACATACTTTACAGAGGTCATTTTCACATCTTCAGGGACCCTAAAGGGGCCCACCAGCTCTCTTCCCATGATTCCGACCCAAAACATGACTCCGCCCCCTCCTTGCTGACCGTAGCCTTGTTGGGACATGGTGGCCGTTCACCAACCATTCACCACTCCATCCATCTGGACCATCCAGGGCTGCACTCATCAGTGAACAGGACTGTTTGAAACGAGTCTTCATGTATTTCTGGGCCACTGGAGCCATTTCTGCTGTGAGCACTAGTTAAGGGTGGCCCAATAGAAGGTTTATGCAGAACTGCAGCCTCTGGAGGATCCTACACATTGATGTTCAGGGACTCCAGAGGCACCAGCAGCTTCAAATACCTCTTTGCTGCTTTACAATAGCATTTTAGCAGCTGCTCTCTTAATCAGATGTATTTGTCTGGCAGAAACCTTCCTCGTTGTGCCTTTATCTGCATGAATCTTCGTGTACTCTGAATCAGCTACAAAGCTGTTAATAGTACGATGATCACGCTCAAGGTTTTCATATGTTGTCCAAGGCATTCAACTATTTCACACTTTTCAGCACTAGTAAGATCCTTTGTCTTTCCCATATTGTTTGAAAATGGTGGTCTGCTTAAAAATGTGGAACATCCTAGTAGTTTTTCCTTTAATTGGACTTAACTGGCAAACTAATTGGCTCAGGTGTTTGAGATTGATTTCACTGACCCAAAGAGCCCTGACACCCAGTACCATCCTTGAGTTTCACTGGGAAAAAAAAAAAAAAAAAAACCTTTATGATACTTAAACACAATTTGCATAATAATTTGGAACGCGGAGTAAAACAGCAAAAAATTCTCGGATAAGTGACGTATGAAATCTGAAAATTGTCATTGATCGAGGGAGTTCAGCAGGAAGTGTTTTTGATGGTCGGAGGTGATTTTTTTTTTTTTAATGAACATTCCTCAAAACAGTGTGAATGAAGCTAAATGCAACTTCGGGTATGTTTATGATGATGAAACAGAAAAATAATACTAAAAATATACTATGTGTTTTTTATTATGTAATGTATGTGAAAAACTGCCCAAATTGCACACATTTGGTACAATTCAATCTGATTTCTGAGCCGACATTTTTTGGTCCATTTTGTACACATCTTGAACTAGATGTGAAATTGAATTACTTTTTTTTTTACTTTAAACTAACCCAAACTAATTAATCAGACTTAGAGTTAGATATCAACAAATCCTTATGTCAGTTCTGTCAAAATCTTGTCATGTACAAAATTGTAACGTTAACAGAAGAAGAAGAAAACAGCCTTTGAAATTACATCTCAGAGAAAGTTTGCTGTTTCCACATTAAAACCTATATGCTGAGAGAGTAAGTTGACCAAAAAAGAATAAAAGAAAAGGGTTTTGCCCTGTAAATCGGCGTATGCAGTGTTGCCAGATTGGGCGGTTTTCCGCCCAATTGGGCTCCTTTTGTTGGTTTCGTGCGGAAAAAAATAGAGTTGGGCGGGTGCATATATTTTGGGCTATTTTTGGATGTCTCAGGCGGGAATTTGAAAATGCAAAATAGATTAATATCGTCATAAATATGTGTGTATTATTGATTGAGTTGTTGATATAATATTACATAGAATAGAATAAATTACAGAAATTGAATATTGAATGGTTTGCAATAGTGACATTGGTTGTGCTGGTTGTCAGTCAAAATGTCTAATCGACCTCTGATTGGATGGAAACAATAAACACCGGCTCAGTCTGCGACACTGGTTTGGCGCTGGGTCCTGCTTATAACGTTTAGGGTTTAAGGCGAGGTCAGTTTATCTCACGGCTGGAGAGGAGATACAGGATTTAAAACAAGATTTCCAAATGGGGGAAATACAAGAAAGTACATTGGAAGTAATGGGAGAACCAGGCCGAGCTGAAAATGTGGATTGCCCCAGTTCTGGAGAATGAGTCCAAAGCATGCTACACGTATTAGAATTCTGATATCCAGTTTGCACGGGACTAAAGTCTATATGACAAGTTCTCATTATATTCAAATTATGGCTTAGTTTGGTGGGAGGCACTTGTGGTAAATATTTAGCAGTTTTACATTTTTGAAGTACAGTTCCAGAAGAAATTTTGATAAATAAAAGTTTAAAATTACAGGTGTGTGTCATCAAAATGTGACCTACAGTTGAAAATAAATAGACAGTTAACACTATAAATGTTATGAAGATTGTCAAACAGATGACAAAATAGGCAAAATGTGTAGTAAAATCTTAAATACAATCATATTCAGTATATATTAGTTAAACATGTCTAACCTGTCAACTTTAAACGCACCACACAATCAGAAATTGGTACTGTATAGTTGCCAAATAAGGAGGGCTAAGGGCCCGACTGTGGTCTATATGTTTATCTGGGTGTGTGCCGTTGGTTTGTTCATAATTTTACGGTTGCAACTGTGCTTTGTATGCCATTTAAATAGTAATTTTGGAAAGTTTATAATTTGGGCTGGTTTTCATTGATCTTGGCGGGTTTTATGTGGACTTTGGGCGGGAAACTGTCAGTAAAATCTGGCAACACTGGGCGTATGCTGCGTTTAGGCCACGGTGTCATATTCTGCGTTTTGAGGACAGCTGCTTTAGTCGCGCGACTTGGATGCCTCGCGCGGCTGAAAACACTTTAGCCATCAGCCCCAGCGGCCAATGCACATTTGCATTTACCAAACAATCAAATCCTCTGGCTGACCTTCCTGACCAGGCACCAGGCAGGTCCTTCTTGTTCCTGTCACTGTGTCCCCAGCGTGACATTATAGAGCCCCGGGCGCTGCCACAGAGACTAGTTTGTCATCCATTTTTGCTGTTGTGAGGTTTGTTCTCGTTCTTCTTCCGGATGATGAAATCCGCAGGTACGTGATTGAAGCGTGATCTCTGATTGGTTGGAAAGTTCAGTTTTGTTTATCTCCTGCGGTGTTGGTCCCGCACGAATGAAGTGACCAGAGTGACCGGTGCGACCGCCGCAAAAACGCTCTGGATTTGTGCCGCTCTGGTCGTTCTGGTCGCACAGCAAAAACGCAAGAGGCTTTGGATGCGTGACCATCAGCCTTTACATGTAGAGGGGCCACTTTGGTCGCCGCGGTCTGAACTCAGTATTAAAGGTACAATATGTAACTTTTCTGGTGGAGAGTCTACCACTTGCTTTTCTCCATGGAGATATTGATTGCTTTGCCTGCAGTTTTCCACAGTATATGACATTTTGGCAAGTTACAGTGCACCCTTAAGTACAAGCATTACACATGTTTAGTAAACGTCTCCACTAAAGAAAACTCCGACACAGCTCATTTACTTTGCCCTTTAAAAGCGTAGGACATTACACTAGCAACATTTAGAGGAAGAGACAGGCTAAACGATTCCATATAAACTCGTTTTGGAGGAGGTGCGCCCTTGAGATAAGATGTCACTCAGCGCACTATCATCCCCTTCATCTTCAAACTGACTTTTTCACAATAGTTTGAGAATGCCGTTGTGATTTGGGGAATGTGAACTATGACCACTCGAGACGGCGTCAAAGCAGTCTGTGGGGCATCCTGCGTGTTGTAACTGACGCTATGGCAACGCTCTGCGGCTGTAAAAATGTGGACACATGGTCTGCAGCTCGTTTGATGGTATCTTTAAAAGTATGTACGATAAGATGATTTTGTATAAGATAGTTTTCCAGAGTGTGTTGTATGTTTACTTTGACTCTGAATGTGGTTCAGACATTTCCCAGAAGAAAACTGAGCAGGTGATAATTCTATGGTAGAATTTGCCTTTTAATGATTATATTGGAGAGGTTTTGATCTGGTTTATGGTTACAGTGTCGATACACATGGAACAAAAACAAAGGTAGTATACTGGGTCAATAATAACCACTTCTGTTTAATTTCACTTAATAATATTGCACCAAATTATAACAAAAAAATGCAAAATGTGTTCATTTCTCCAAATTATTGCATTATTGCATTATTGCATTTGTAATATTTAACATGGAATTCTGACCAAAAGTGTACATGAGGACAATACACAAATTCTCTCAAACTTTCTGGCTAAAATTGATTGTTTACAGTTTTTTTTAAATATAGTAACGTAACGTTTATTTTTCCACTTTTCCACTCCACTTTTTAAGGTGAAAATGAAACCACAGTCTGCTGTCTGCATCTATTAATGTGTGTTTTACTCAGGAATTTAGGAATTTAGCCAGATGTCTTTAGCTTATCTGTGACGGTAAACTTTGCTTTGCATCAGGTCACGGAGTAAAACATGCGGACTTCTGCAAAATACAGATACAGCACCTTTAAGGGAGAATCTCTTCTCTTTAAAGGTCCCATATTCTGCTATTTTGCCCTTTACACAGTCTTTTCTAAGGGCTTTGTTGATAAAATTTTGCGTTGTGCAATTTCCATAACATAACAGTTTCCAAAAAACACCCATTTCTTGGACTGGCCCCCCTCCTTGCAAAAGCAAACGGCTGACTCTGAGATCTGACCCCCCCGAACAGAGAGCAGGCTGCTCCCCCGCCCAACTCGCGCGCCTCCCCCGCCCAACTCGTGCCGAAGCCTAGAGCGGAGATAGTGCGCATGTGCCGTGTGCTCCGGTAAACTGCGATACACAAACACGGGAATAAACCTTTTATCCGTCCTGACGGTGCGTCGTGCTGAGTCCTACGTCCTGGATCTGACCTGGAGTTTGACGTGCTCCAGTACCTTGACGACGCACGTTGCCGTTTGGTAAATAACAAGCTAACTCTTCGATTTGTCGTATCCATCGTGTAATTACTGTGTAGCATTAGCTGTGTTTATTCTGCGGCTGCGCGCTTCCCGGAGGCGTGGCTTAAACACAGCGGCATCCTTGTGAGGAGCCCCCGTCTGCTGCTCAGCCGAGGGGGACGGAAAAGACAGTTCTCTAGCGAAAACATGCGGGAATCAATCAAAAAAACATTTTGGTCACACATACGAGGCCCAAATAGCACTGTAGGAAGGCTAAAACCTCTTAAAAGTCGATTTAGCATGTTATGGGACCTTTAAGCTCAGATCACAGATGGCTCATATCTGAAAGTTCAGAGTTGTGGGACTGGGCAGAATGTTTTCAAGTTTCAATTCAAAATGACCTAAAACCACATGATTAATATGGCAAATGTGTGACCCCAATTCCAAAGAAAACAAAAAACCTCGTCGCTAAAACATTATATAAAGTAGATTGCGTTGTCTAAAATGTTTAAAGTGCGCGGGCAACAATAAGACAGAAATGCACTGATTTCCTGGGCGGGCTGAAAACGTTTTTTTTTTGGGTCTGTGTAGAACTTATTTTCTGTTGAGCTCGTCTGCTCCGTGTAAAGTACAACGGAAACAAGATGGCGGCGCCCACGACAACTTCCTGAATAAGATCAATGTAGGGCTGCCCACTTATGACCTTTAGAGGTCCTAGGCCAGTATTATTTATAGAGATTTGGAAACAATTCCGGACAAATAAAAAGAACAAAAATGTAAATGTCTTTATATCGTGTTTTTGACTTTGCAAGCATAGCCATGGGAACGTCATTTTGAGAGGGAGTGCAGTTTTTTTTTCTTGTTTTTTTTTTTTCCGTGCAGTTACATACGTTTATTTAGGGCCAACTAAGGGTACTCACACAAAAATAGCGTCAGGACTCATGTAACGCTTGTAGAATGATCAAGATACACCAGAAAAAGGGCACAAAGAGTAAACTAGATGCTGTTGCAATAGCTGAAGCTATTGCGAGTGACTGCGCAATTGAACTTGTGCGATGTTGGTCTGGTCCGGGATTTGAACCCACAACCTCCTCATTGGGAGGCAGAAGCTCTAGCCGCTCTGCCACCGTGCACCTACCAGAAACAGTTTAAACAGCAAACTTTCATGCAGAGGACCAACATAAAGGCTCCCACTGTAGAAGATAGGGAAAAACTGTTCGGCAAATTATGAAAAAACTACAAAAGGTACATGTACCAAAAGTAATAGCAGACATTAGAAGACTAGGAACTATTGAAAAATGCAAAAAAAATTGAAAGAATTGAAAAACTGTGGCCTGTGAAACGTGCCGAAAAATCGGACAATACAAGAACAACTAGATGCTGTTGCAATAGCTGAAGCTATTGCGAGTGACTGCGCAGTTGAATTCGTGTGACGTTGGTCTGGTCCGGGATTCGTACCCCCGACCTCCTCATTGGGAGGCAGAAGCTCTAGCCTCTCTGCCACCGTGCACCTGCTAATAACAGTTTAAACAGCAAACTTTCCTGTAGAGGACCAACAGAAAGGCTCCTACTGTATTAGATAGGGAAAAATTGCTCGGCAAATTATGAAAAAACTACAAAAGGTACATGTACCAAAAGTAATAGCAGACATTAGAAGACTAGGAACTATTGAAAAATGCAATTTAAAAACTGTGGCCTGTGAAACGTGCTGAAAAAACGGAAAATACAAGAACAAAGTGCCTATAGGCATAGGCAGTCACTCAAATAGTGACTGCCTATGCATAGGCATGTTTCTGTTTAAACCGTGTTTCGCGGGAGCACGGTGGCAGAGCGGCTAGAGCTTCTGCCTCCCAATAAGGAGGTCGTGGGTTCGAATCCCGGACCAGACCAACATCACACGAATTCAATTGCGCAGTCACTCGCAAGAGCTTCAGCTGTTGCAACAGCATCTAGTTGTTCTTGTATTTTCCTCCCAGCGTCTGGCGACTTCATCAGTTCACTCACCGCTCAGGCAGCTCAGATGTCAAACAGCGTGTGGATTTGTGCAGCTGTCTTTCGGCGTAACTCCTTTGAATCTTTTATGCGTCAAAGCGTCAGATTCAAACACGAGTTGTTGCACCGCGCCGCTGTAACTCCAGCAAAGTCCCAAATGATTATAGGGCGTCCTGTGTAGTTTGATCCAGCCTAAAGGTCATTTCTCCTTATGTTTATGTCACATTTAAGAGAATATACAAAACAGCGGTAAACAGCGGTTTGCGCGCGCTCTTCAGGTCAGCATGCCGCGCACCATCACAGGTTCAGTTTTTCTGACTTTAACCTGCAGGCATATAGTTGACTGCAAAAACATTTGATAAAAGTAAAAAATAGCATATATTATTAGGAACAGAACTGGTCGCTTTATAATGCTACCTAGAAAAGATATAGTTTTGCTCAGGGCAAAACCAGCAATGAGCCTGTTCCTACAGTTCCCATTGAGTTTACCATCCAGCCGGGGGTGCTATTGCACCCTCTGCACCCCTAGTTCCCGCGCTATGTTTGCAAGTAAGGGTAACACTACACAAAACCCTTCAAGGCGCTCACATGGGCTTGAGTGGTTGTCACAACAACACAATCAGCACAGTAACTCTGCCTTTGAAAATGCATTTGTGCTAAAACATGGAGTGGTATTGGGCTGATGAAACTTACCTTTTTCTTTTTTTACAAACACTGGAAGGGTCTGTTGGCAAAACCCCCTGCCAATCAAAGCGTCATCTTTAGAACGCTTGTCTTTCATTTCAATTGCTGATATCAGCTTCGATGTCTTTCAAACGTATCAAATGCTCAGACTCGTTTGCTCCTACGGCTAACTTTCACTTCGGTTATACTTTTTAAACTTTGTAAGCAGTCGTGCGGACGTGAACTAATGCACTCAAGTACATTAAAACATCGATCAAGTGCTGCCATATATTCATGTGGGAAAGTGACACAGGCAGTGAAGTATGTCTGGATGGGTTCCATTAGCTCCTGTCGTTTTCTCGTCTTCAGACTGCAGAAGGCCTGTGGGCACCTGCACACGGGCCAGTCCTGTCCTGCCTCTGCTCTTTCTCAGAACTACTACAGTTTGAATTATAACCATCGCCCACGGTAACAGACCTCGCAGCCAAACTGTTTCACTCAATGGGCCAATTAGCAAAGGCCTCTGGTTAAAGATGATATGGGATGAGACTGAAGTGTGGAAAGGCAAACGTAATCTCTACTTTTACCTTTTGGTTCTGTAAAAAATGTTGTGGCCCTGCTGGTTTAAAGGTGCAACTACATGACTTTTCCCTGCCTGCTTGTCTCCATGGAGATGTTATAGCTGTACCTGCAATGTTCCGCAGTTCCAGCATATTAACAATTAAGTTTGATACTTTGCAGTGACATCATGCTGGGGGGAACTGCATGTGTTTTACAGTTACACACAACAATGCACACGTGAGCTAACACGTTTTTAACTGGTCTGAAAAATCAAGAAACAGTGATCAACAACACATTTTTTGAGGAGTCTGTCGGTCCTGTCTGAGAGTTTGCTTTTCAGCATGAGGGGTTTCCGCTGTAGGAACGTAGGAACTAGGGACTGGGGCCACACTTCGGGGACAGGCAGGCAGGTACCTTCTAGTTCATGAACCTTTTGATGACATGTCCAACACTGCCTTATTCTTTTTTGGACTTTGGCAAACCTTCTTGATCCACAAAGAACTTTCTTGGACACAGTGGCCCTCAAAAAGCATTTTTAGTTCATAAGCGGTAACTAAAATTATGATAAACTGAGTTAATGTCACAGTTGGTTTTGATTTTTAAATGCGTCATTCCCCCCCCCAAAATGCAACGTTTGTTTTTAATGAAATGTTCTGCACTACACAGATGCTAATGTTAAAGCCAGTTAGACCCACTTTCAGCCACTGTTGCTGTGTAAACGTGAGACTGGGTGGTTCCTCTGATTAAACAGGGACAAGGGAATTAGAGAGACTTAATTCTTGATACTGGGTGAGGGAGACTAACTGAAAAAAAAGTTGGCCAATGCAAGCTTGAGACAATAATGTTACTTAAAAAAAAAAAAAAAAGAGTAATAGTATAAATCAGCAAAATCAACAGTCTAAGTGTTTTTGTGGTCAGATTGTGTTAAAGTAAATCTCAGCTCAACGTCTAACTTGAGTAACAGAGCTTCAGACAGAGCAGTGCCTTGTGCATTCTTACTGTGAGCAGGGTCACTTTGTTTAACACCAAACTGGGGACAATTTTAAGTAAAGTGATAACGTCTCCACAGAAAAAGAAACAGGTGGCAGTTCCTTCACCAGAAAAGTTACAAAGTGCATCTTTAAACCTTAAATAGTTAACAAAAAGGAGTCTAAAACAGCAAATTAAAACTGCTTGCTTCATACTTAATATGTATTGTGCAAAACTGAGCAAAGCTGAAAATTGCATAGTGTTTTGTGTCATATGCATAGGCCCTCTAATTTTAAGAATCAAAAAAATTTAAATGTCCAAAGTTTACAACCTGTTCCTTTGTTGAGGGAGATAATTGTTATTATGGCTTAAATGTTTAAAATGCCATTACAAATGTAAGGAATGGTTACAGCAGCGATGATGAAACTACATTTTTCAAATACATTCATTCATGTCCGGCTCTTTGAGGAAGATTGAACTGAAGCCTATCCAAGGAACCTAGGACCTTTTGGCAGGTGCAGGTCAGTCACAGGGCAGGGCAGAGACAGAGGGGTGCAGGGACAGACAGACAGTTTGGGTACAGGAGAGAAATGGTTTAACTCACATCCTCCAAACTGAGAGTGACACTGTTTGAACCAAGGCAAACACATTCATCACATATAAATGTCTGCTTGTTGCGCTGGGAAAATGGAATAAATAGTTATGACTGGCAGATGACATTTTATGTTTGATGTCCACTCCATTTAAAATACCGTCATGACATAGACAACACGTCTGATCAGATTGGCCATGTACTACCAGATTCACATGGGACGAGGGTGGTTTAGTACTAGGCTTTATTGCTGAAGTATCACTGGACTCAAGTCCACTTTGGACTTCTTTTTAGAAAGATGTCTGTGTAGACCCTCAGCCATCTCGACCAAAAAAAAAAACAACAACAACAACATTTTAACTGAACTTAAGTTTTAAGGGTGAATATGTCTCACCACTCATCCAAGTAGCTTCTTCATTTCCTCCTACAGGGTTGCAGATACAAAAGAAGCAGTGTGAGCATGCCTTGAAAAATAATAACTGTATGTATGTACTGTAGGGGCCGGGTGCAGAGAGGACTGGGTGGTAGCCGAGGCCGGGTGCCTCGATGATCCGGTCCACGGACACAGCGTCTAGCTGTTGGGACATGGAATGTCACCTCTCTGGCGGGGAAGGAGCCTGAGCTTGTGTGGGAGGTCGAGCGTTATCGACTAGATATAGTCGGCCTCACCTCCACGCACAGCCTGGGCTCTGGAACCCATCTCCTTGAGAGGGGCTGGACGCTCCATTTCTCTGGCGTTGCTCACGGGGAGAGGCGGCGGGCTGGTGTGGGCTTACTCATAGCCCCTCAGCTCAGCCGTCACGTGTTGGAGTTTACCCCAGTAGACGAGAGAGTCGTGTCCCTGCGCCTTCGGGTGGGGGACAGGTCTCTCACTGTTGTAGCGGCCTACGGGCCAAACAACAGTGTAGAGTACCCGGCCTTCTTGGAGTCCCTGGGGGGTGTACTGGACAGTGCACCGCCCAGGGACTCTGTTGTTCTGCTGGGGGACTTCAACGCCCACGTGGGCAACGACAGTGACACCTGGAGAGGGGTGTCGGGAGGAACGGCCCCCTGATCTGAACCCGGTGTTCAGTTATTGGACTTCTGTGCTAGTCACAGTTTGTCCATAACGAACACCATGTTCGAGCACAAGGGTGTCCATCAGTGCACGTGGCACCAGGACACCCTAGGCCGGAGGTCGATGATCGACTTTGTTGTCGTGTCATCTGACCTTCGGTCGCGTGTCTTGGACACTCGGGTGAAGAGAGGGGCGGAGCTGTCAACCGATCACCACCTGGTGGTGAGTTGGATCCGCTGGCGGGGGAGTAAGCCGGACAGACTCGGCAGGCCCAAGCGTATCGTGAGGGTCTGCTGGGAACGTCTGGCAGAGCCCTCTGTCGGCAGGGTCTTCAACTCACACCTCCGGGAGAGCTTCTCCCAGATCCCGGGGGAGGCTGGGGACATTGAGTCCGAGTGGACCATGTTCTCCGCCTCCATTGTCGATGCGGCAGCTCGTAGCTGTGGTCGCAAGGTCTCTGGTGCCTGTCGCGGCGGCAATCCCCGAACCCGGTGGTGGACACCGGAGGTAAGGGATGCCGTCAGGCTGAAGAAGGAGTCCTATCAGGCCTTGTTGGCCTGTGGAATTCCTGAAGCAGCTGACAGGTACTGGCAGGCCAGGCGTACTGCAGCCCGTGCGGTTGCAGAGGCAAAAACTCGGGGCTGGGAGGAGTTCGGGGAGGCCATGGAGGAGGACTATCGGTCGGCCTCAAAGAAATTCTGGCAAACCGTCCGACGCCTCAGGAGGGGGAAGCAGTGCTTCACCAACACCGTTTACGGTGCGGGTGGAGAGCTGTTGACTTCGACAGGGGATGTTGTCGGACGGTGGAAGGAATACTTTGAGGATCTCCTCAATCCCACTGCCACGTCTTCCGAGGAGGAAGCAGAGGCTGGGGACTCGACGGCGGACTCGCTCATCACCCAAGCCGAAGTCACCGAGGTTGTTGGCAAGCTCCTTGGTGGCAAGGCTCCGGGGGTGGATGAGATCCGCCCTGAGTATCTTAAGTCTCTGGATGTTGTGGGACTGTCTTGGTTGACACGTCTCTGCAACATCGCGTGGCGGTCGGGGACGGTACCTCTGGACTGGCAGACCGGGGTGGTGGTCCCTCTGTATAAGAAGGGGGACCGGAGGGTGTGTTCCAATTATAGGGGAATCAGCCTCCCCGGTAAGGTCTATTCCAGGGTACTGGAGAGGAGAATCCCACCGATAGTCGAACCTCGGATTCAGGAGGAGCAGTGTGGTTTTCGTCCCGGTCGTGGAACACTGGACCAGCTCTATACTCTCCATCGGGTGCTCGAGGGTTCATGGGAGTTTGCTCAACCAGTCCACATGTGCTTTGTGGATCTGGAGAAGGCATTCGACCGTGTGCCCCGGGGCGCCTTGTGGGGGGTGCTCGGGGAGTATGGGGTCCGGGGCCCTTTGTTAAGGGCTGTCCGGTCCCTGTACGACCGGAGCAGGAGCTGTGTTCGCATTGCCGGCAGTAAGTCAGACCTGTTCCCAGTGCATGTTGGACTCCGCCAGGGCTGCCCTTTGTCACCGGTTCTGTTCATCATTTTTATGGACAGAATTTCTAGGCGCTGTCAGGGCGTGGAGGGCGTCCGGTTTGGGAACCACAGGATCTCATCTCTGCTGTTTGCAGATGATGTCGTCCTGATGGCTTCCTCAAACCAGGACCTACAGCATGCACTGGGACGGTTTGCAGCCGAGTGTGAAGCGGCTGGGATGAAGATCAGCACCTCCAAATCCGAGGCCATGGTTCTCGACTGGAAAAAGGTGGTTTGCCCTCTCCGGGTGGGTGGAGAGTCCTTGCCTCTAGTGGAGGAGTTTAAGTATCTCGGGGTCTTGTTCACGAGTGAGGGAAGGATGGAGCGTGAGATTGACAGGCGGATCGGTGCAGCGTCTGCAGTGATGCGGGCGCAGTATCGGACCGTTGTGGTGAAGAGAGAGTTGAGTCGAAAGACAAAGCTCTCGATTTACCGGTCAATCTACGTTCCTACCCTCACCTATGGTCATGAGCTTTGGGTAATGACCGAAAGGACAAGATCGCGGATAAAAGCGGTCGAAATGAGCTTCCTCCGCCGGGTGGCTGGGCGCTCCCTTAGAGATAGGGTGAGGAGCTCAGTCACACGGGAGGAGCTCGGAGTAGAGCCGCTGCTCCTCCACGTCGAGAGGAGCCAGCTGAGGTGGCTCGGGCATCTGTTCAGGATGCCTCCTGGACGCCTCCCTAGGGAGGTGTTCTGGGCGTGTCCCATCGGGAGGCGGCCCCGGGGTAGACCCAGAACACGCTGGAGGGACTATGTCTCTCGGCTGGCCTGGGAACGCCTTGGGATCCCACCGGAAGAGCTGGAGGAAGTGTGCGTGGACAGGGAAGTCTGGGCCTCCCTGCTTAGACTGCTGCCCCCGCGACCCGGCCCCGGATAAGCGGAAGAAAATGGATGGATGGATGGATGTATGTACTGTATACACAACTGTATGTAAAAAAACATGTGCCCCCTGGTGGTTGGGTTCCTCCACCTGCAGGTTTAGTGCACTGGTTCACAAGTAGGGTCAAGTACTGTGTCCACTGAGGCAAGAATATATCTATTTGTAAAAGCCTTATTTTTTAAATGAATGTCTTGGTTTTATAAAATACTAATGTTTTTATATCTTGTGTTTTATTTTAACAAACTTTAAACAAACTTTTCTTGGCCAAGCCTGAGAGCTTCAATTTATCTTAAAAAACAAACAAACAAACGAACAAACAAACAAACAAAAACAAAAAACACAAGTTTAAACATTTGAAATTAGATCTGTCCTTTTTTCAGAACCTGAGTGTTGTAAATCTGGAGTTTCTCGGTGTATCACATTTAGTTCATGTGTGTGAAGCATTTATGGAGAAAACTGCAATGTTTGCAAATGTGTGTTACACAAACAACTCATGTCTAAATGCACAATGACCACAGTGCATTTTGCTGACAGTGTGCAGTTTAAACAAGACTTAAGTAAATTCATGTTGTACAGAGGAGCCACAATGACACCTGCTACAAAAGACGTTCAGCAGTGAGAGTAAATTCACAAAAGAATGCTCTGTTGACACAGTACAAACAGCAGGTAAACACCTGACTGTTGACATAAACCCTGACACAGGCTGACGGCGTCTACAGAGCAGCCGCCTGCTACACTAGAGTCACATCACTCATTCTGAACAACAAGCAGTCTAATTAAACTGTAAATCCTAATGCTTTAATGATGCCCTGACTACCGTTGCTCATCAGGTCTGAGTGTGCATGCAGAGCTGCCATGTGGAAGTGGATGTCTCTGTCACTGGCTGTGGGCAGACTGGCTCCAGGGCAGAGCTGATAACACAACTGTATCAGATCAACGCACGAGGACAGCTTCAAGAGGTTTGGCCCCAGATCTGAAAGATATGCACAAGTTTAGACCTGCTTCTTATGTAACCACAGTAACACATATATTCACGATGCACACTACTTTATACATGACATATGATCGTTTCTAATGGGGAAATCTGCCTGTGTGCCTTACATTAAGAAATGTCGATAGAAATGAAAGTGCTGTAGCAAAGTGTTTTGACAGTTGTTTCAGTGCATAGTGAATGAGCTGCAGAGTAAACACCACAAAGGGAATGTGGAATTATCACGCTCCCATCTGTGCTCTGATATGAATCTACCTGTGACTGTCACAAGACTGCACATGTGAACCAAGACAACACCTCCAGGCTCCTGTTACTCAAGACAAGGTCAAAGGGACACACTGCCCAAATGTGCAAAAACAACTGCTTTATGTGAATTACTAATATTAAATAAAGACTATTGAGGCAATTTGTCAAAAGTGAACATTGTTTGAGGATTTTATAACAAAAAGCAACAAATACCTAATGTAAACTTTTTTCTCCCAACAATCTAATCAAAACATCAAACATACAATATTAAGTGAAATGCTATTTTGTTCCCAGTTCCTTTGCAGCATTTGCACACACCATCGTCTTTGTTTTTCTCTTTGTTAAAACGAAACACATGAGTTTACCTCTAATGGTAAACTGTGAAACTGCAATTTAACTGTTTGTCAGTGTCTGATCTGATGCGTGTTAAAATGTTGCAAGAAAAAAAAAAGTGATTGTCATGTGTGGTGTATTAATAAATTTGACTCATTGTTTCCTCAACAGCAATGGTGGGTCACAAAAACTCTCTGTGATTTCATTTCAGACTTATTACTGTGTACTGCACAAGTTATTCAATAGGTTTTCCCAACACAATGTATTAATTGGTTTCAGCTTTCTGTTTATGTGATATATTACTTTCTATTATTATTCAGAATTAGCAACGAATGTGTGAGAATTTGCACAATACGTTTACCATATCATATTCTACTAAAGCTAAACTGTTTTTTAAACTAAAAGTAACGGGCTTTGTTTGTCACTGTACATACCAATGTCTGAACACGTTAAACTAGCTTGTTTTTGGACCAGTATAGTCAGTGACGGACCTAGGAATTTCAGGGCCCAAGGCAAAATTATGTACAGGCCTCTCCTTAACTGATTTGCCATAACTTTTCTGTCGTGTCCCTTGAATTGTTCTTGATAGAAGCTTTTGGTTTTTGAGGGCCCGAGCACAAGGGGGCGAGGGGGGCGAGTCAGCGACTCGTCTGCAGTGTTGAGTAAGTTACTTTGAAAAAGTAATTAGTTACAAATTACTAATTACTTTTAAACAATATAATTAGTTACATTACTTAGTCACTGCCTCAAGTAAGTAACTACTGGGATTACTTTATTTATAATGTTGTATAAATTTATAAAATATGTGCTTTTACGTTTTATTAATGACAATGAAACAGAGGGAAACAACAAATAAGTTAAATGAAAGCAAGCATAAAAAATAGGTCATGTCAGGACATGTAAATAATAGTATTATGACCCCACCCTAAAAAAAATATTTTTTACAAACATTGTCAGATTTGAACGGACCCAATGGAGCGCGAGTGCAGGAGCTGGACGTAATGATATGCTACTTAAGGCTCTATAAAATGGCTCTCTAGCGCCTCTAAATTTCTTTTTTTTTTAATTCATGAAAGCTAATCTGTTTGTCGTGGAGGTGTGAAAATATTTATAGAGTGTTAGTCATGGGGAACAATGCCACCTAATAATGTCACCTAGCATTTATCGTTTGAGCGTAAAATAATGAAGAAAACATTTTTTTTTGTTCTGCTTAATAAATCGCAGTTTTTAAGCCCTAAACATGCACGAAAACTCATGAAAATTGGTAAAAAAATTAGAGCTCGGCTCAAATTTATCAAATGTCGCCAACAATGTCCATTAAAAGACTGCTCAGCGGTGCCCTCTGGACATTACATTGCGAGATAGGAGGGGGCAGAGCCTATTTTTTCATCATGGACACTTCAGAGCATACATAGAGCCTGTTAAGATGGATAAAAAGTATATTATGGCCCCGCCCTAAACACACACACAGGGCGTCAGCCATTTTGGTTCAAAGTTGAGACGTCCAAAATCCAACGCCCGCATTTTAATGAACTTGTCCTAGGGTTTTTATTAGACGGATCCAAACTGAGTAGGTACATTCATGGACACTTCACGTTCTAAACAACTAATCAATTAATTGGCAGAATAATCGCTAGACTAATTAATTACCAATATAACTGTTAGTTGCAGCTCTACTCTAATGCTTGAAGTTGCTGCAATGAAAAGTGACTTACTTCTCATCTTTGTTGCCACACTTCACTACCCCCGTCTGAAATGTAGTGCCTTGCCCATGGACAGCCTTACAGTACAGAAACCTCAAGAAAGATTTGCACCTATTTCTTTGTTGATTCAACATTTGATAAACATATTATTCACATCATCTTATGCTGCTCTGCACCAGATCTTGAATATTTTATATTTTTATTCAGTGCATTTTGATGAATGTTGTTTTATTTTTTAAGGTGAGAGCATTTTTTTTCAATCTACTCTTAAAAAGGTTTTATTCTTCCATTTAATCCACTTCATCCATAGATTCCTCTGGGACATTGTAAATTCAAAGGCTGCTTTCTTAAAATGCACTTTTCTCCCACAGAGACATAAAGATCAGCCTTATAGTAGCTCCTTCACCAAACTGTACAATCTTGGAGCAAGATTTTTACAAAATGTATAGAAGGGTTTTTTTGTTCAATTCTGAGTTATTCATTGAAGTTTTAGGTGAAAAGGGCAACATTTGAATATTTAGGACAAATCTAGTTTACCTAAAAACTAAAAAGAAAAAAAAAAAAAAAATATATAAATATATATATATGTGGTTTATTTGATAAACCACATATGATAAATTTGTGGTTGATGTGGCGATACCAAGTGATGGCAACATCAGGAGAAAGGAACATGAGAAACTGGAGAAATACCAAGGGCTCAGAGAAGAGCTGGAGAAGGCCTGGAAGGTGAAGGCCAAGGTGGTGCCCGTGGTGATCGGAGCACTTGGGGCAGTGACCCCCAAACTGGAGGAGTGGCTACAACAGATCCCTGGAGGAACATCAGACATCTCAGTCCAGAAGAGCGCAGTGCTAGGAACAGCTAAGATACTGCGCCGAACCCTCAAGCTCCCTGGCCTCTGGTAGAGGACCCGAGCTCAGAGATGGATGTGACCACCCGCGGAGGGTGAGCAGGGAATTTTTATATATATATATATATATATATATATATATATAAAATCCCCCAAGTAATTTTTTTGTAACTAATAGCTGTACAAAATGAACTAAGAAATTTGAACCTGGTTCTGTCCATTTTTCAGTTTTATATATCCCAAATATGTGTATTTTTGGGACATTTTTACACATTTAAAACATACACACATTATTTCTACATAGAAATGTGTACATGATGTAAAACTTAAAATACATTTTAGGTGAGTAAACTACAGGAGAAGTTTAGAATTGATATCTTTAAATTTAAGATTTTGTCCTATTCACCTGCAGTGTGTGGCCTGAATTCAGGGGACAAACGTCTGCATGAAGAGACAACAAGGACAACAAGGGGGTCAGATAGACTTTGAAGTGTGACTGTCCCGCACTAAATTACAGGACAACAATACTGTAGAAATTAACTTGAAAAGGCAGGGCAGTGTACGACAATGTGAAATGGCAAATAATATGTGCAGATTTGAGAAACTGCTATTGACCCTTTGCATTTGTCATCACAGAATGCCCACTTTGCCATGACGGCCAAAATGTTTACTTTTGCACATTTCAATAGGCTGCACAATGCATTATAATTTATATACATTTAGATTTAAGAGTTTTATAGTGGATCTGCAAACTTTGATGTATTTTAAAGGACAAATATTATGCAAATTTGACTTTGTTGATCTTTTAGCAATGTTCTAATTTAGTTTCATTCACGATTGTTTGATGAATACTCGTTTGAAAATGCTCTCTTTCTCCAACACTGCCACCTTCGATATGTGACGTAGATGATCGCTGACACATGATTGAAGACACTCAAGACCAGGTGTAAAGGCTAAAAACAATACAAAAAAATGCATAATATTTTTCCTTTAACATTATACATATTCATTTGTGTATATGACGGGTAAAGAGTTAGAGTTTCTGCTCCACCCCTGCATCACACACACTTCACTCTGCTCTGATCTGTGCTGAGGACAGGCTCCTGACAACCACACCTGAAAACTCTTCTGTCTGAACTTATTATGTTTTCTGTTGCATAGAATGTATCACTGCACTTTAGTTTACCGTGACCAGATTTGACTTGGCGCATGCTGCACGGTGCCATGTTTTCGTGGTTTGTATATTAATTGCATGACACGTTGGGCTTTTTTTCCACTTGTTTGTTTCTAAGTGAATATGAGGCTGATAAAATTAAATGAAGTGATATGCTGTATTGTCCTTGGGTTTGGCCAGTGCAATTTGTCACATAAAATGTATTATTTTACAGAAAACCTCGTGAAAATCCTGCATTTCAGTGACAAATCCTCATATCTAAAGCCATCCATGCGCTCTGTAAAATAAATATCTTTAAAATGGAGATTTTTGTTATATAATGAGTTCAGAGGTCTTGCCACTAAGAGAAATCATAAGGTTCAACATTTGTGAATTTACCTTTGAGATATTTCATGGCACCGTCCAATGCAATCAATAGGGAAAGGTGTCTTCTGCCCTCCATCTGAGGTTATGACATCATCACATTCAAGAACGTGAATGGAACCAATAGGAAGCCAGAGTGGCCTTTGCCCTCCAACTGAAGTTATGACATCATCACATTCATCATCACATTCTAGAACATGAACGACTCCAGTTGCCATGACAACAGTGAACAGAACCACTTCAAAGCATAGAAAAGCTTTATAAGACCTAGGTAAGCCTAAAAAGACACAAACAAACACATACTCAGAGGTATAAACTAAGCTACAAAAAACACATTTCAGCTAAAGCTAACAAAGGTCAGTACATTAGCATCGCCAAAACGCAAAGATGGATAGCAAATTTCTTCACACTCAAATGTGCAAGAAAATAGCACATCTGACTAAAATGGTCCATTCGCTCTGTACAAATATTGATAACAATGAGGAGGCCATTGCAGTGCTGAAGGAGGCTCATGAAGAAGATATTCAGAGGATCAACTCAGAGCTCAGAGAAAATATACGCAACTGCCAGAGTATGATCAACAATGAGAGTAAACTTAAGCAACAGGTCCAGTCCCTGGAGGAGTCCCTGAAACTGGAAGAGATGATGAAGAAGAAGACGTTGGCTGAGTTTGACAATTACAAACAGAAGGCAGAGGACATGCAGCGCAGCATTAACGCTGAGCACACGCAAAAGGTGGAGTCCTTGTTGCGGGAGATGGAGGAGATGCGGCAGTCGTTTGAGGCTAAACTTTGCTCTGTAACGTTGATGCAGACTCAGTTGCAGCAGGAGAAGACTCAGTTGCAGCAGGAGAAGACTCAGTTGCAGCAGGAGAAGACTCAGTTGCAGCAGGAGAAGACTGCAGCGCTAGAGGAGCTTAACCACCATAAAGAAGAGCAAGAGAAACTGGTGAAGCTCCATAAAGCAGAGGTGGATTCTATGTCAAAGCAAGTGGAGGAGCTTCAACAAGACAAAAGGACTCAACAGCAGGCCACAGACAACCTCCTGGTTTTGAAACAGCAAGAATCAAAGACCCAGGAAGAGGCTTTTCAAAAAAGTTTGGGAATCCTGCAGTCTGAGCTGGCCAGAGTCACGGACGAAAACCGGGAAAAGTGTAACGAGCTCCAATCTTCACTAAACACTGCAGAGAACATCATCAAAGACCTGAATAAGCAGCTGGCTGTGGTTACCCAAAAGGCTCAGAATGCGGAGATTTGCAAAAAGGAGGCAAAATGTGAGATAAAGGCTGTTAAAATTCGCATTGAGAAGGCTGAGAGTGAGCTAAAGGCCATGGAGCTTTGTAGAAAGAAGGCAGAATGTGAGCTGATGGCTGCTAGAGACCAAGTCCAGCAACAATCCACAGCAATTCTCCGGAAAGATAGTCACATCAGCATGATGCAGGCCTCAAAGATAACCCAGGAGGCTCTCATCCTGGACCTGAATGAAAAGGTGCTGCGTCTAGAGGAGGAGAAAGAGGCCTCTCTCAAAAAAGGACAAACTCTGGAGAAAAAGCAGAAGTGTTGGATCCAGTCTTTAAAGAATGATCTTGAAAAGGAGAGAGCCTCTCACAAGAAAGAACTTGACAATCTCCAAGCGCGGTATGAGGAAGAGGCCAGACAGATGAAGAACAAGATCAAAACTCTGAGGGATGCGTCTAGGAAGCACAGTGTGAACCTGAAGAATGCACTCGACAATGCAGAAAGGGAAAAGACCCGTCAGCTGGCTGAAATGGAGCAACAATTTAAACAGAAGTGTTTGATAAAGGAGGAAAAAAACAGGCTCCTGGAGCAACAGTTCAGCAAGGTCAGAGAAAAGCTCACAACAAAACTGGCCACAGCCAATGAAGAAGTGAACCAGCTGAAGAGAGTTGTGAACCAGGGCAAAGAGGATCTGGCCACAGCAGAGAGTGAGATCTCCACTCTGAAGAAGACCCAAGACAAACTGTTAGAGGAACGGGAGACCATCACTGAGGCCCACCACCAGAGCATCAATACACTGAAACAGCAGTCACTGGGATCTCAACTGGAGGACAATCACGCATTGGCCTTGGAGCGAGAGAGGACAACCCACCAACAGGAGTTGTCTGTGGCAAAAATGGAACTGGAGAGGAGCATCTTGCAGCAGGATAAGATGATGGCCCAGATTTCAGAGCTGCAGAAGGAGGTGTCCCATGAGAAGAGCCAAACCAAGACCCTCAATGAAAACATCAAGACCCTCACGAAAGAGCTTGAACTCATGGGCAAAGAGATACTCAAGGTCCGCAGTGAAGCCAACCATCAAATCAAGGAGCATAAACAGGATCTCTTGAGCAATCATGAGCGACTGTTGTCTGAGCTCAACGTGGCAGAAGAGGTCAAAGATAAGATTTCAGCTCAAATCAAAGCAAGACAATGGCATGAGAGAGCCTGCAACAAACAACTGGAGGAAGAGAAAAGTCAAATGAAGGACAAGTATGAAGGCGTCATCTTGAAACACTCACAGATTAATGTGCTTCAAGCGAAAGCGCAAACATACAAGCCACAGGTGGAAACAAAAAAAGAAATACCTCCCTGGAATAATGTGTTTAAACAAAATGACTCATTTAAATACAAGCCCATGCCACCCATGACCCCCAAACCTAAAATTAATTCCATAGCTCTTCGGAGAACTAGACAATAGTCAGCATGTCTTGCATTACTTCTCCCATACTCAAAGTGTGAAATGCTGAGGTTCTTGAGCATTTGCATATTCAAACTTAGTGCACACTGAGGAAATTTGTAATACGCCACCAAGATTAATGTATATAATAAATATATTAGGCTTGGTGGGAAGACTTTAATCTGGACACCATTTTTAGAAATAAAGATGTTTATCTGAAAGTCATTTTCAATCTCAAGGAAATGATTTGAGAAGCAGCATTTATGTTCACCTGCCCAAACTTACAATTTGCACAAACTTAAGCTGCTGGACATGCTCAGTTAATCAGGGACATCCTCCATTATTCAGATTGCAGTTGAACCCCGTGAGATTTATTGAAACACTTCTTGTATTACTTAAATAAATAAATACATTTATTCCTATGTCGTTTCATTTTAGATGTGACATTAGTGTTTAAAGTACAGTGGGTGAGTTGTCAGCTTGTCATGTCTTCAGGTCAGTATTTCAGATATTACCACCTAAATCCATATGACATGAAGATTTGTACACAGCATTATTGTCCACTATCCTTTAGACAACAATGTTACACCTGAGACAAGGCCATAAAGTTCTCTAAGAAATACAGGGTTATTTCTCAAATATTAGTAGAATTCTGAACATGCCTCACAATTACGCTGATGTTGCTTTACATTCATCTTACACTGACCACATCTTAAAATTTGTCATATTGTCAAAAAATTCTTTGACACTAAATAGGTGGGACAGTTCGATCTCTCTAGCCCCAGTTTTCAAACATGGCTGCCATGTGTTGAGTCAATGGTGGAGCTCATTGGTCAATTTAGCCTTTTACGGCAAGGTATAGCTGTATGGTATGGGGGACCCTGTTTTAGAGTCTTTGTAAAAAACTTTTCTCACGTCTTATTGGCACAAAGAGATGTGAGAGTGTTTTAGATCAGTGGTTCTCAAACATTTCGGCCCTGAGGCACTCACCTTTCCTCAGCCGAGGCACCCCTGTGTTTTATGTCATATTTCATTCTAAATCAACCTCCGTGATAAAATAAATATTATAAAGCGGCAAGGTTATTTTGAGTTCAGCACTTTGGTCACCTTGAGTGTTGAAAATGCCTTTATAAATAAAAGTTGATGGATCTAAATAAATTTAAATCTTGTGTTAGTTTTAAATCACATGCACAGAATTGAATTGAGACAATTGCTGTTTTGTCTCATTATTTTTTTTATTTGACTATTATTTGGAAATACAATGGCAAAACCAAATTCTATTGAAGCCTTAATAACCTCAGAACATTATCTGTATTCCTAAAATGCTGATAAAACTGCAAAACAGAGTCTGATCTGCTCCTGTGACTCTGTCCGGTGTCTGTCCTGTTCTCTCACTCTTTCAGTGGCCTACAGTCATTCGTGAGAAGAAGGCTGTGTGCCTTTTTCTGTTCATATTTCAGGACAAATATCACTGACGTATGTTTAAAACCGTGTGCGTTGTATTAATTGCTCTTGGATTAAAACTACAGCGGGACGTTTCTCTGTGATTCCAGGGCCGTTTTACATGAAATAAAAAGTGTCAAAAACGTTTCAATCTCCTCTGATGTGAGCTCTTGCTCCAACTTCGCCCTCGCGCATCTCTCTGCAGAGAGGGAGAAAGAAACAGAGAATGCGGCTCCACAGCTGTCCGCTGCGTGCATAACGCCACGCCCCCTCTGTAAAAATGCATTTTTCAACAAATTGTTGCATGGATTGCGATTGTTTTCTGTCAAAAACCACATAAATAGCATTCTACCGAAGGTCTTTGCAACGATCATTTCCTGAATCAGTAGTTGCGTATATTCATTTGTCTTCATTCAAAAAATCGAACTTTCGCGGCACCCCTGCCCTCACCCCCCAGCACCCATTTGATAAAGCCTGTTTTAGATGATGTCTTTGGAGTGGAGAAAGACCATGATGAGGGCCAACGAAGACTCACAGGCTAATGCGAACACCACACGGAGTTAAGTGCAAAAAAAAGGAACCTCACAGAAGAATCATCACAGGAACCAGAGGATACAAAGTACAACACAAGGTACAACACTGGTTTCATGTAATAAAAAGTTTGTAGATGTTTACTCTTTTTAGGTATTTTCACAATTTCATCCGCACTTCAGGACTTTACTATTTGGGTTGGCCCAAAGTCCAGATGTGAATGCTCCCGTGGACCATGCATGCATACAAATGAGCTTTACCACACAAACCACACAGCCTACTGCCCTTATTTACATAACTAACCACTTCAAGAATAATCAGTATAGTAATCAATATACAGCCGCTGTCATTTCAGATGCTATGAGAAAAGGAGCGCCCTGCAGGTGGACACTGACAGACTGGATTTTCACCAGTCAGGGCGTGGAGGGTGTCCGGTTTGGGAACCACAGGATCTTATCATCTGTTTGCACATGATGTCGTCTTGATGGCTTCTTCAAACCAGGACCTGCAGCATGCACTGGGACGGTTTGCAGCCGAGTGTGAAGCAGCTGGGATGAAAATCAGCTTCTCCAAACCCGAGGCCATGGTTCTCGACCGGAAAAGGCTCAGTCACACGGGAGGAGCTCTGAGTAGAGCTGCTGCTCCTCCATGTCGAGAGGAGCCAGCTGAGGTCGCTCGGGCATCTGTTAAGGATGCCTCCTGGACGCAGGGAGTCCCTGCTTTGACTGCTGCCCCTGCGACCCGGCCCCAGATTAGCAGAAGAAGATGGATGTATGGATGGAAAATAAACTGGGGTGCACGGCAGCAGAGCGGTTAGAGCTCCTGCCTCCCAGTAAGGAGATTGTGGAGTCAAATCTTGGACGAGCCTAACATCTCTCTGGGTGGAGTCTGCATGTTCTCCCTGTGTTACCAAATCAAATCAAATTTTAATTATAAAGCGCTTTTCGTACATAAAAACATACCACATGTCGCCCATGGCGACAGGACACAGACTCAGTGCCCAGAGGAGAGATGTGGCTCACACCAAACCTTCACCAAGGGGCCCATGAGCCAGGGCCCAGCAGCCACACTCGACCACCGCTCCCGGTACAGAGGGCTCCACTTTGAATAAATAAAAGATTATAGATACATAAATATGGGAAATATATAAATGGGTAGAAAAAGAGTTAAACTAAATAAATATATATACAATAGTAAACCTAAAATAAGTCATCACAATAAATAAATCGATATAAGTAAATGATGATGATCATTTTTATTTATAGAGCGCTTTTCCACCTAACAGGCACTCAAAGCGCTTAACAAACTGTTGAAACTACAGTCGCTGTTACAACATAACATATACAGTTACATTTATAGACAATAAACAGACACAATAAAACAAACACACAATAAACAATAAGATAAGATAAGAGATCCTTTATTTGTCCCACAATGGGGAAATTCCACTGTTGCAACACACAGTTTAGGACAGGAATGAAAGAACTAGGCGCATGCAATAGGATAAATAAACATGGTAATAAAAATACAATATAAAGTATAAGGTATAAAGTGCACACTCTTATTTGCAGTAAAATGGCAACTAAAGTGGCTTAAGTGTCTTGTTATATACAGTAAGTGACCATGGTGAGGTAAAAGTGTATTAATAGTATGTTAAATTATATTGCACATGATTATAACAGGTGAATGACACATGTTACAGTATTGCACATGATTATAGCGGATGACTGACACATGTTCAGGGCTAACAGTGTTCATTGTAAAGTCTGACAGCAGCAGGAAGGAAAGACCTGCCAAACCTCTCCTTCACACAGCGAGGGTGAATCAGTCTGTTACTGAAGCTGCTCAACCAGGACAGACAGAGCGTCCTGCAGGGGGTGGGACTCATGGTCCAGCATAGACGTGAGTTTAGCCAGGACCCTTCTGTCCCCCACCTCGCGCACTGAGTCCAGAGCACAGCCCAGCACGGAGCTGGACTTCTTGATGACCTTGTCCAGCTTCTTCCTCTCCCTCTCTGTGATGCTGCTGCTCCAACAGACCACACCGTACAGGACGGCTGATGCTACCACAGAGTCGTGCCGGTCCCGGGGAAGACGCACCGCGCGCCGCAGCTCCAGCAGCGTCTCCCTGGAGTAAGCCCGCGGGGGCCAACACACATCGTGGCAAAAACACGCAATAAAACAACGAAATAAAGTTGAATCAACGCGGAGTCAACGCGTGTGTGTTAACCCTCACTTCACAGAAAAAGTGTGCAAAAGTGTAAAGTATTTACAATAGAAAGAAAGCGAAAAAGACGGAGCGTGTTGCAACCAGCAGCCGGCTCTCACCAGCACCGGAATTATTTTTTTAGACAATAGACAGTAGACATACATAGCAGGTAGCTGTAGTCTGTAAGTAATCTATTCAAAAGATGCAAGTAACTGTTTTAGAAAGGTGGAAAGTTCAGACTGATGGTAGGTAGGTATTTAAGATGTTTTGGCAAAAATGTTCCTGATGTTTACGAGTTCCGTGCCTTTTACGTGCCTTTTACGCACGTGTGAAACCGAGGTCACGTGTGAAACCAAGGTCACGTGTGGCCAATCTCATTCACTTTTCATTCTGGCTAAATAAAACGTGTGACAAACATGTCCGTTTTATGCGTGCGTAAGGCGTTTTAGGCGTGCAGTGGGGCCGTTTTATCCATCATGACGGTGCGTCGTACTGAGTCCTACGTCTTGGATCTGACCTGGAGCTTGACGTGTTTGACGTACCTCAACGACGGACGTTACCTTTTGGTAAATAACAAGCTAACTCTGTCTGTCGTATCTATTGTGTAATTACTGTGTAGCATTAGCATTAGCTATTTTCATTCGCGTTAGGTGTATTAGCCGAGCTGTTGGACTGTGGCCACAGAAACAGAGAACGTATGCTGTCGAGAAATTCCGAAGGCAAATGTGTGTATTGTGTCATGAATAAGAGTTGCAAACTGGGGGAAAACAGATCATATCTCAGATGTATATGGACAGGCTTATACTTTTCTTACCGTATCTTGCAGTATGTAAGCCATTATGTTACACAGTTGGACTATTTGTCGTTGAACTGGTTCAAAAATAAATTAAACACAATATTTTGAAGTGAACAATGAAGATTTAATAGTTCTGTTCATCCACTTTCCACGTACTTTTTTGTATCTCGGCAAATAAAATAGTCTTGAGATGTATTTACAACCGAACACAGATTTTCTGAAAGACGACATGGCTAGTAACGACCTGTTGTGTTAGCAGTAGCAGCGCTGGAACTAAAGAAGTAGCATTCAAAGCGAAGTGATGCTAAACAGACGCAGTTACGGTAGCGCCAGAGGCGAAGGGCTTGTTTACGGTGCTGAGCCTGCTGTGCGGTTCCTGGAGACGTGGCTTGAGTGCCGCGTCATCCTGGTGAAGCCGCGTCATCTTAGTGAGGAGCACCCGTCTGCCTGCTCAGCCGAGGGGGACTGAAAAGACAGTTCTCTAGCGAAAACATGCGGGAATCAATCAAAAAACCACTTTGGGCACACATACGAGGCCCAAATAGCACTGTAGGAAGGTTAAAACCTCTGAAAAGTCGATTTAGCATTATATGGGACCTTTAAAGCCAGCTGTCTTAGAAATTTTGCCATAGTTTGAGGCAGTACCCAGTTCAATAAGCAGGAACCCCACTATCATGATTACAAAAATAATTAAGCCCTCAACGTCTTCCACGGACAGAACTTCCAGACACAGAACTTGCCCGTTGTTCCAGGCGTCCCGAGTGTAGCCTGCCGCAAAAGCTCCATCAGGGCAAGTGCGTTCTCCCAGTGCACCCTTCTTGTGTGAAAAAATTGTGTCAGTCGTGCTCAGAGACCAGGTATCCTTTTCCAATTTTTAGAAGTCCAGCAAGCAGTGAATCAAAAAAGAGAATAAAAGTAAGACTCCAAACAAATAGATAGCACAGAGGAGCAGAGGAACACGTCCGACTTGTCTGAGAGCAGGAAGATAAAGTTTAAATTATATAAGTAAGATTAAACAAATTAAATAATAAATATTAAACAAAAGCTAAGCTAAAAAGGTGGCTCTTGAGCCTGCTTTTAAAAACCTGAACGTTCTCTGCGGCCCTGAGGTTCTCCGACAAGTCGTTCCACAGACGAGGGCCGTAGTACTGAAAAGACACCTTGCCGTGGATGTGTTGGGGAAGGACTTTGGGCTTTGGGAATGACTAGGAGCCGGCTGCCGGAGGAGCGCAGGGGCCGCGAGGGTTTATACGGCAACAGCAGTTCTGAAAGATAAGAAGGCCCAAGACCAATAAGACATTTACAAACCAGTAAAAAAAAATGTAAAATCGATCCTGAAGCACATGGGGAGCCAATGCAGGGATCTTAAAACTGGTGTAATGTGGTCCTGCCCCCTGGTCTTAGTCAGGACCATAGACTGTAGATATCAGTGGACCATGTTGGCATGCTAGCCGCCGCGTTCCAAATAGGAAGCAGCTATGGAGGCGCTCCTGGCTCCATCAAGCCGAGCTGCCATTCACTTTCTATTGGGACACTGGTGCCCTTTACTCTGTAACTGTTTCTGTCAAGCTCACCATCTTGAAACTAAAATGTCTGTTTTGACACACTCTACATGAATCGGGTGTTTTTTTTTCGTTAGGTTGTTCATAAATCAAGTTATTAGCAATAATAACTGACCAATCAGGTGCTTCCTTTTCCAGGGGCCGTTTTCGCTCGTGTTAGCAACAGCTAGCGCCGCACGTTGCCGCCGTCTCCTCTCACCGAGGGGCGGATACCGTTAGCAACCGCGCTCCTGATTAGTCCGTGTGGTTGCCACGATACGCACTCAGATTTCCAAATATGGAGTCTGGCTCCGCTTTAGCTACTATAACTGCTAGCCGCGATGGGCTTCATTTGGCTGGAGGCAAACGCTATGGGTGACGTCACAATCCCATAGTCCACTGATGTACAATCTATGGTCAGGACACTGTGGATAATTTTGATCTGTTTCTATAATATGTATGTGCTGGCTTTTCTTTAAATGCTCTTGAATGGTTCAAATATAGTGACTTGTCATGTATGCATTATGCCCCAGACTGAACTGTCTGTCAGAATTCTGGGAAATATCACTGTATCAATGTTATTTGTTTAGCCTTACATTTCAGACGTTCAAAGTACAGAAAAAGACCAGAGGTTCATTTTGACTGCCATGTACACAGTATTTTAAACTTGACTGTTGTAACATGTGACGTAAAGGGAACGGTATATAACGCCTCAATGTAAACATGAATTTAGACTCTCCTGTACTGTGCTCAGACCTCTGCATGTCAGTGTACCTTTTAATAAAAGCTAAAATAATGAATCTGTGCCAGTGTCTTCTTCCAGGGAGCAACATCTACAACACGTACTGCTGAGTTTTGTAATAATTGCCAACCTGAAATACTCTTTTTGTGAGGACCAGAGAGCAGGGCATTACAGTGGTCTATATGAATGGTGATAAAAGTATGCATCAGTATGCATCTCCGTGTTGGCCTGAGAGAGAATGGGGCGGACTCTGGCAATGTTCTTTAAGTGAAAAAAAAGAATTTTTGTGATGGTCTTAATGTTTGGAATAAAAGTGAGTCCGGAGTCAAAGATAACACCCAGATTTTTTACTTTTGGTGATGATTGAAAGACTGTGCTTGCAGTTTGGATGAAATTTTCTCTCTCTAGGCCTCAAGAGCGATGACTAAAACTTCAGTTTTGTCCTGGTTAAGCTGGAGAAAGTTTTCGGCTAAATCACAAAGAAAATCTCAATTAGGACATAAGTGATAATAAGTCTTAACTCATTACCCTGGATTATATTTTTTAAAAAGCTTACAAAAATATGGTAAAGCAAAATAGAAAAACAAATATAAAGCAAACTGAACAGATTTATTAAGACTGATTGTTGTCATATGTAAAACTAAAACTCACTTAAAGAAAATACCATTAATATTCGGGTGGGGTGTGTGGGCTTCAGGGTCTCAGTCAGTGGCAGTTTCAAAAGTTTCGGTCAGTGAGTCTGGTTCTTCTTAGCTTCATGTTACCTGGTGAAAATCCAATCTCCAATCTGACGGCATCTGAAAAGGCAGCGGCAGACACAGATGATAAAATAACACACTATATATTTAGTATAATAATAATATAATCTTAGACCTGGCTAGTGGTACATAAACCTGTAATTAACAAGAAAAGTAAGACCGTGGACAAGGCAAATATAAAACTCTATGTAGGACAGAAACAAGTTGATCGCAACGAACGCAACTAATCGATTATTGAGATAATAGTCAACTAATTTAGTAATTGAGTAATTGTTATCTGGATTATGCACAAACTTCAAAGCCTGTCATGTGCTCGGAAAAGAAGTTTAATCACTCAGACAGATCAGGAATTACATCAAAATGACAAAGAAAACAAGACTTTGAAAAACAACTCCCAAGATCCATAAAAAATAAGGCCATTCATTCAACGTCGGTTTTTCCATCATCATCATTAAATCTATTTACATGAAACAGAACTGAATTAAAGAAACACTTTTTTTATGATGTGAAAGTGCTTCTCTGATGCAAGCCAAAAAACCTGCAACCATTGACTCAAAATTAGCAAGCTACTTTATAAAAAAAGAAGCCCAAACTCATTATGAGGAAGCATCAGGACATCATCTTAGTTACATCTGGGTCAAATTTAGCATAAATCTTATATTCATGGACACTTCTAAACAACAAATCGATTAATTGGCAGAATAATCGATCGACTAATTAATTACCAATATAACTGTTAGTTGCAGCTCTACTCTAATGCTTGAAGTTGCTGCAATGAAAAGTGACTTACTTCTCATCTTTGTTGCCACACTTCACTCCCCCCGTCTGAAATGTAGTGCCTTGCCCATGGACAGCCTTACAGTACAGAAACCTCAAGAAAGATTTGCACCTATTTCTTTGTTGATTCAACATTTGATAAACATATTATTCACATCATCTTATGCTGCTCTGCACCAGATCTTGAATATTTTATATTTTTATTCAGTGCATTTTGATGAATGTTGTTTTATTTTTTAAGGTGAGAGCATTTTTTTTTCAATCTACTCTTAAAAAGGTTTTATCCTTCCATTGAATCCACTTCATCCATAGATTCCTCTGGGACATTGTAAATTCAAAGGCTGCTTTCTTAAAATGCACTTTTCTCCCACAGAGACATAAAGATCAGCCTTAAAGTAGCTCCTTCACCAAACTGTACAATCTTGGAGCAAGATTTTTACAAAATGTACAAAAGGGTTTTTTTTTTTCAATTCTGAAAGTTATTCATTGAAGTTTTAAGTGAAAAGGGCAACATTTGAATATTTAGGACAAATCTAGTTAACTTAAAAACTAAATAAAATTATATATATATATATATATATATATATATATATATATATATATATATATATATATATATATATATATATATATATATATATATATATATATATATATATATAGATTAGAGTTATATATATATATATAAAGAATCCCCCCAGTACATTTTTGTAACTAATAGCTGTATAACTGTATAAAATGAACTAAGAAATTTAAAACCTGGTTTCTGTCCATTTTTCAGTTTTATATATTCTAAATATGTGTATTTTTATATCTTTAAATTTAAGATTTTGTCCTTTTCACCTGCAGTGTGTGGCCTGAATTCAGGGAGCAAACGTCTGCATGAAGAGACAACAAGGACAACAAGGGGGTCAGATAGACTTTGAAGTGTGACTGTCCCGCACTAAATTACAGGACAACAATACTGTAGAAATTAACTTGAAAAGGCAGGGCAGTGTACGACAATGTGAAATGGCAAATAATATGTGCAGATTTGAGAAACTGTTATTGACCCTTTGCATTTGTCATCACAGAATGCCCACTTTGCCATGACGGCCAAAATGTTTACTTTTGCACATTTCAATAGGCTGCACAATGCATTATAATTTATATACATTTAGATTTAAGAGTTTTATAGTGGATCTGCAGACTTTGATGTATTTTAAAGGACAAATATTATGCAAATTTGACTTTGTTGATCTTTTAGCAATGTTCTAATTTAGTTTCATTCACGATTGTTTGATGAATACTCGTTTGAAAATGCTCTCTTTCTCCAACACTGCATTCTGAACACCTTCGATATGTGACGTAGATGATCGCTGACACATGATCGAAGACACTCAAGACCAGGTTTAAAGGCTAAAAACAATACAAAAAAATGCAACATTATACATATTCATTTGTGTATATGACGGGTAAAGAGTTAGAGTTTCTTCTCCACCCCTGCATCACACACACTTCACTCTGCTCTGATCTGTGCTGAGGACAGGCTCCTGACAACCACACCTGAAAACTCTTCTGTCTGAACTTATTATGTTTTCTGTTGCATAGAATGTATCACTGCACTTTAGTTTACCGTGACCAGATTTGACTTGGCGCATGCTGCACGGTGCCATGTTTTCGTGGTTTGTATATTAATTGCATGACACGTTGGGCTTTTTTTCCACTTGTTTGTTTCTAAGTGAATATGAGGCTGATAAAATTAAATGAAGTGATATGCTGTATTGTCCTTGGGTTTGGCCAGTGCAATTTGTCACATAAAATGTATTATTTTACAGAAAACCTCGTGAAAATCTTGCATTTCAGTGACAAATCCTCATATCTAAAGCCATCCATGCGCTCTGTAAAATAAATATCTTTAAAATGGAGATTTTTGTTATATAATGAGTTCAGAGGTCTTGCCACTAAGAGAAATCATAAGGTTCAACATTTGTGAATTTACCTTTGAGATATTTCATGGCACCGTCCAATGCAATCAATAGGGAAAGGTGTCTTCTGCCCTCCATCTGAGGTTATGACATCATCACATTCATCATCACATTCTAGAACATGAACGACTCCAGTTGCCATGACAACAGTGAACAGAACCACTTCAAAGCATAGAAAAGCTTTATAAGACCTAGGTAAGCCTAAGAAGACACAAACAAACACATACTCAGAGGTATAAACTAAGCTACAAAAAACACATTTCAGCTAAAGCTAACAAAGGTCAGTACATTAGCATCGCCAAAACGCAAAGATGGATAGCAAATTTCTTCACACTCAAATGTGCAAGAAAATAGCACATCTGACTAAAATGGTCCATTCGCTCTGTACAAATATTGATAACAATGAGGAGGCCATTGCAGTGCTGAAGGAGGCTCATGAAGAAGATATTCAGAGGATCAACTCAGAGCTCAGAGAAAATATACGCAACTGCCAGAGTATGATCAACAATGAGAGTGAACTTAAGCAACAGGTCCAGTCCCTGGAGGAGTCCCTGAAACTGGAAGAGATGATGAAGAAGAAGACGTTGGCTGAGTTTGACAATTACAAACAGAAGGCAGAGGACATGCAGCGCAGCATTAACGCTGAGCACACGCAAAAGGTGGAGTCCTTGTTGCGGGAGATGGAGGAGATGCGGCAGTCGTTTGAGGCTAAACTTTGCTCTGTAACGTTGATGCAGACTCAGTTGCAGCAGGAGAAGACTCAGTTGCAGCAGGAGAAGACTCAGTTGCAGCAGGAGAAGACTCAGTTGCAGCAGGAGAAGACTGCAGCGCTAGAGGAGCTTAACCACCATAAAGAAGAGCAAGAGAAACTGGTGGAGCTCCATAAAGCAGAGGTGGATTCTATGTCAAAGCAAGTGGAGGAGCTTCAACAAGACAAGAGGACTCAACAGCAGGCCACAGACAACCTCCTGGTTTTGAAACAGCAAGAATCAAAGACCCAGGAAGAGGCTTTTCAAAAAAGTTTGGGAATCCTGCAGTCTGAGCTGGCCAGAGTCACGGACGAAAACCGGGAAAAGTCTAACGAGCTCCAGTCTTCACTAAACACTGCAGAGAACATCATCAAAGACCTGAATAAGCAGCTGGCTGTGGTTACCCAAAAGGCTCAGAATGCGGAGATTTGCAAAAAGGAGGCAAAATGTGAGATAAAGGCTGTTAAAATTCGCATTGAGAAGGCTGAGAGTGAGCTAAAGGCCATGGAGCTTTGTAGAAAGAAGGCAGAATGTGAGCTGATGGCTGCTAGAGACCAAGTCCAGCAACAATCCACAGCAATTCTCCGGAAAGATAGTCACATCAGCATGATGCAGGCCTCAAAGATAACCCAGGAGGCTCTCATCCTGGACCTGAATGAAAAGGTGCTGCGTCTAGAGGAGGAGAAAGAGGCCTCTCTCAAAAAAGGACAAACTCTGGAGAAAAAGCAGAAGTGTTGGATCCAGTCTTTAAAGAATGATCTTGAAAAGGAGAGAGCCTCTCACAAGAAAGAACTTGACAATCTCCAAGCGCGGTATGAGGAAGAGGCCAGACAGATGAAGAACAAGATCAAAACTCTGAGGGATGCATCTAGGAAGCACAGCGTGAACCTGAAGAATGCACTCGACAATGCAGAAAGGGAAAAGACCCGTCAGCTGGCTGAAATGGAGCAACAATTTAAACAGAAGTGTTTGATAAAGGAGGAAAAAAACAGGCTCCTGGAGCAACAGTTCAGCAAGGTCAGAGAAAAGCTCACAACAAAACTGGCCACAGCCAATGAAGAAGTGAACCAGCTGAAGAGAGTTGTGTGCCAGGGCAAAGAGGATCTGGCCACAGCAGAGAGCGAGATCTCCACTCTGAAGAAGACCCAAGACAAATTGTTAGAGGAACGGGAGACCATCACTGAGGCCCACCACCAGAGCATCAATACACTGAAACAGCAGTCACTGGGATCTCAACTGGAGGACAATCACGCATTGGCCTTGGAGCGAGAGAGGACAACCCACCAACAGGAGTTGTCTGTGGCAAAAATGGAACTGGAGAGGAGCATCTTGCAGCAGGATAAGATGATGGCCCAGATTTCAGAGCTGCAGAAGGAGGTGTCTCATGAGAAGAGCCAAACCAAGACCCTCAACGAAAACATCAAGACCCTCACGAAAGAGCTTGAACTCATGGGCAAAGAGATACTCAAGGTCCGCAGTGAAGCCAACCATCAAATCAAGGAGCATAAACAGGATCTCTTGAGCAATCATGAGCGACTGTTGTCTGAGCTCAACGTGGCAGAAGAGGTCAAAGATAAGATTTCAGCTCAAATCAAAGCAAGACAATGGCATGAGAGAGCCTGCAACAAACAACTGGAGGAAGAGAAAAGTCAAATGAAGGACAAGTATGAAGGCGTCATCTTGAAACACTCACAGATTAATGTGCTTCAAGCGAAAGCGCAAACATACAAGCCACAGGTGGAAACAAAAAAAGAAATACCTCCCTGGAATAATGTGTTTAAACAAAATGACTCATTTAAATACAAGCCCATGCCACCCATGACCCCCAAACCTAAAATTAATTCCATAGCTCTTCGGAGAACTAGACAATAGTCAGCATGTCTTGCATTACTTCTCCCATACTCAAAGTGTGAAATGCTGAGGTTCTTGTGCATTTGCATATTCAAACTTAGTGCACACTGAGGAAATTTGTAATACGCCACCAAGATTAATGTATATAATAAATATATTAGGCTTGGTGGGAAGACTTTAATCTGGACACCATTTTTAGAAATAAAGATGTTTATCTGAAAGTCATTTTCAATCTCAAGGAAATGATTTGAGAAGCAGCATTTATGTTCACCTGCCCAAACTTACAATTTGCACAAACTTAAGCTGCTGGACATGCTCAGTTAATCAGGGACATCCTCCATTATTCAGATTGCAGTTGAACCCCGTGAGATTTATTGAAACACTTCTTGTATTACTTAAATAAATAAATACATTTATTCCTATGTCGTTTCATTTTAGATGTGACATTAGTGTTTAAAGTACAGTGGGTGAGTTGTCAGCTTGTCATGTCTTCAGGTCAGTATTTCAGATATTACCACCTAAATCCATATGACATGAAGATTTGTACACAGCATTATTGTCCACTATCCTTTAGACAACAGTGTTACACCTGAGACAAGACCATAAAGTTCTCTAAGAAATACAGGGTTATTTCTCAAATATTAGTAGAACTCTGAACATGCCTCACAATTACGCTGATGTTGCTTTACATTCATCTTACACTGACCACATCTTAAAATTTGTCATATTGTCAAAAAATTCTTTGATACTAAATAGGTGGGACAGTTCGATCTCTCTAGCCCCAGTTTTCAAACATGGCCGCCATGTGTTGAGTCAATGGTGGAGCTCATTGGTCAATTTAGTCTTTTACGGCAAGGTATAGCTGTATGGTATGGGGGACCCTGTTTTAGAGTCTTTGTAAAAAACTTTTCTCACGTCTTATTGGCACAAAGAGATGTGAGAGTGTTTTAGATCAGTGGTTCTCAAACATTTCGGCCCTGAGGCTCCCCTACACTCACCTTTCCTCAGCCGAGGCACCCCTGTGTTTTATGTCATATTTCATTCTAAATAAACCTCCGTGATAAAATAAATATTATAAAGCGGCAAGGTTATTTTGAGTTCAGCACTTTGGTCACCTTGAGTGTTGAAAATGCCTTTATAAATAAAAGTTGATGGATCTAAATACATTTGAATCTTGTGTTAGTTTTAAATCACATGCACAGAATTGAATTGAGACAAATGCTGTTTTGTTTTTTTTATTTGACTATTATTTGGAAATACAATGGCAATACCAAATTCTATTGAAGCCTTAATAACCTCAGAACATTATCTGTATTCCTAAAATGCTGATAAAACTGCAAAGCAGAGTCTGATCTGCTCCTGTGACTCTGTCCGGTGTCTGTCCTGTTCTCTCACTCTTTCAGTGGCCTACAGTCATTCGTTCGCTTTCTCTGTGGCAGGTCCCAGACTCTGGAACAGTCTTTCTCTGGACATTAGAACAGCCCAATCTCTGAATATTTTTAAGACTTTGTTGAAAACCCATTTGTTTGCACGGGCTTTTAACACGAGCTGAGCAGAACATTTGTATTGCTTTTTTTTTAGCTTGTTTTTGTCTGTTTTTGTCTTATTGTATTTTATATTGTGTCTGTACAGCACTTTGGGCCATTGTGGTTATTTTTAAATGTGCTTTATAAATAAATTTGACTTGACTTGACTTGACTTAAACAGCACATAAATCTCATTCTGTAAAACGGCTTGCAACGCTAACATAACCTTTCTGACATTACAAGAAAGTTTAACGTTTTTACTACAGCGCCTAGAGTTCAAATTCGAGTTCACAAAGTTCAACCTCGAATCCATCATGTAAAGGAATGCACCCACAGTGAGAGCACCCGTATGTCTTCAGTGTGGGACCCTCACTGAAGACAGGGGCGCCTCCAGTCTGTCACGAAAACCATACAGGACCAAATCAGTCACATTCACCAACTGTCACTCACGGCTGGCTCCAGGACAAGGGCCACTGCAGGAATGTACAGCTTGTTTTTGGGACGGAAGCGTGTCTCCACAACGAAGGAGAAAGAATACAGTTGAAAAAGTAGATCCTGTCCGCCTTGTTCACGCCGCCATGTTTTCATCGGGAAAGTCACGCACTGCTGCATCGCACGGACACGGGGCCCGCTCCTGTATCCACACATCAGTCACTAGTGCAGGTTCATGTTGTTTTAAGACATATTTTTGATGCCTGTGTTAATGATAATGATTGATGTTTAAAGGGGACATGGTATGCAAAATCAACATTAGCTTTTAAAATTTGACACTATTTCCTCATCATTAGTTTATTCAAAGTTGTGTTTGTGTGTTTCGATTGACAGGGGCTTCAGACTGAGGGGTAAAGGGTATTGGTTTCCCCGGGGCCCAGGGCAGGGAGGGGCCCTGGGTTTTGTTTTTTTCAAATTTTTCTACGTTAAATTGCATTGTTGTTATTAAAAGCCTTGAGAGACTAAATACAATTATGCATGAGATCTGAGGGCCCCATCACCTGTTTAAAAAGACCAGTAATTTTAATTTGCAGTTGGTGTATTTTCTTATTGTAATAATACGTTTCGAGATGTTTGTGAAATTGGCCGGGCTGTTATTGCAAAAATGAACAGTACTGTATCATAATAAAAACTGGGAGCTACACAGGATATTGATAAATTAGTGAGTTATTGTTAGGCGTATGTAGAAACCATAGGGTGTATATTCTAGTGATAATGAAAAAAACCCAAAACATTAATAACAAATTTGCTGGAATAAATAGATTATATACAACATTATGTTAGGGGCCCACTGTGCCTGGGACCCAGAATTTGGTGCTACGCCCCTGTTGAATGATTCCTGCATGTTAAGTCAATAATAATAATAATAATAATAATACATTTTATTTATAAGCGCCTTTCAAAACACCCAAGGACACTGTACAGGACAACAAGTAATAAAAACAACAGAATAAAACCCACAAACAGAACTGGATGATGGTGTTGGAGTGACTGAGTTATGTGGTGTAGGATTGTCTGAACAGGTGAGTTTTGAGTCTGGATTTGAAAAGTGGAAGGGTGTCTATGTTGCGGAGGTCAGGAGGGAGAGAGTTCCAGAGCTGAGGAGCAGAGCGGCTGAAGGCTCTGCCCCCCATTGAAACAGACTGAAAAGAGGGGACAGAGAGCTGGAGAGAAGAGGAGGACCGGAGGGAGCGAGAGGGAGTGGAGATGTGGAGGAGGTCAGAGATGTACGGTGGAGCCAGGTTATGGATAGCTTTGAAAGTGGTAAGGAGAATTTTGAAGTGAATCTGTTGTTTTATGGGGAGCCAGTGAAGTTGTTGGAGGATGGGGGTGATGTGATGGTGGGAGGGCGTCCTGGTGATGATGCGGGCTGCAGAGTTTTGGAGAAGCTGCAGTTTCTGGAGGGATTTATTGGGGAGACCAAAGAGGAGAGAGTTACAATAATCGATCCGGGAGGTGACTAGACTGTGGACAAGTATGGCTGTGGTGTGAGGAGTGAGAGAAGGGCGGAGACGAGAGATGTTGCGAAGGTGGAAGTAGGCAGAACGGGTGATGTTGTTGATGTGGGAGTGGAAAGAAAGGGTGCTGTCGAGGATGACACCCAGACTCTTGACTTGAGGGGAGGGGAGGACGGTGGAGTCATTGATAGAAATTGTTAAACTGTTTGATTTTGAAGGGATGCCGACCAGTAAGAGTTCGGTTTTTGAGCTGTTAAGTTTGAGGAAATTTGAAGAGAACCAGGAATTGATTTCCTGCAGACAGAGGGTAAGAGAGGCTGGTGGAAGTGATGCAGTGGGTTTAGAGGAGAGGTAGAGCTGGGTGTCATCAGAGAGATAGGAAGTGAACCAAGAGAGAGGAGTGTGGGAGATGCCAATAGATTTAAGCCTGTGGATGAGAGTGCTGTGTGAGATGGTGTCAAATGCTGCTGTTAGATCGAGGAGGATGAGAATAGATAGTAAATTAGAGTCAGAAGCTATGAGGAGATCGTTTGTAATTTTAAGAAGTGCAGTTTCTGTGCTGTGGAGTGGGCGAAAACCAGATTGAAAATGTTCATAGAGACTGTTTGAAATGAGATGGGTGTGAAGTTGAGAGGCGACTGTTTTTTCAAGAATTTTGGATATGAAAGGTAAATTAGAGATGGGGCGCAGATTATTGAAGTTGTTGGGATCTAATCCAGGTTTTTTCAGAATAGGGGTAACAGAGGCAGTTTTGAGTGATAATGGAACAGTTCCGGAGGTCAAGGATGAGTGGATGATATTAGTAATGAAGGGGGCAAGCGAATTGTCCTGAAAACTGAGGATGGACTTCAGTTTTCACCTACCCCCTGACCCCACCCACATTCCTGTACTTAGTTGTGATTATTTAAAAGTAGTGCTGTCAATCGTTAAAATAGTGAATACGATTAATCACACTTTTGAAATATGACGCTTTTACGTTAATGTCAGTCTCTATACGTAACATAAAAGTTTCAAGTATATTTGCACATTTTCTCAGAGATTGTTTGTTTCATAAATCTAAATACAGCAGCCTATCGCAGGTGTAACTGGCTCCTGTGGTGACAGAAGTAAGCTGCTGGAATTGGTCTAGCGCTGGCATGTCCAAGTTCAGGCCCGGGGGCCAAATGCGGCCCTCAGACCAATTTTTCTTGGCCCTTAGGCTTCCTGGTGAACTGGCCCACATTGTCCTGATAAGTACTATTTACAGCACATTTGAGATTTTCTACAATTCTAACCTAAATAACTAACATTTTGGTGCAATGCAGACCTGATATTAAGGCAATGAGACTGAATGTAGATGTGGTGGCGCCTAAAACGTCAGAGAAATGCAGCTTTTTTAAATGTTTTGTGATTGATTTGTGGCCCTCCGCTTGGTCTATATTTCAATATGTGGCCCTTGATGGAAAAAGTTTGGACACCCCTGGTCTAGTGTTTACCGGTGCTTTATGGGTAGGTCCATTTGACTAATTGAAGCACTCACACACCTGTATTTTCTTCGTGGAGTGCACTGTGTCCAACTCGAGATCTCCGCGGTCTCATCATCTTGGTCAAATCGGATCACATGATTAATCTGCGTCAATTCATGATCAATTTGTTCATTTTATATGATTAATCACAGGAGTTAACGAGATGACTTTGACAGCCCTAAGTATAAATACTTCAAGTGGTATATTAGGCTTCTAAACTATCAAGTACTTTTCAAAAATAAAAGCATGTAAATGACAATCTGCCGCTTGTTACAGTTAAATGTCACTATGAAGAGCTTATCAGATCTGCAGTTTTGAACAGGAAGTGTATTCACCTTATTCTGCCCCGCCCACTTTTTGCCAGATACGGACTTTTGTCGTAAACGCACTTCCGTTTGACGAGAACTCCGTTAAAGCTAATGACGAATGAGGGAAAAGTCTTGCCGCTAAAATGTTACATAAAGTAGATTGATTTGTGTACAATGTTTAATGAACACGAGCAACAACAAGTCAACAACGCACTGAATTCCTGGGCGGCCTGAAAACGGCTTTTTAGTCCATGTAGAACTTATTTTCTGTTGAGCTCGTCTGCTCCATGTAAACTAATACAACGGAAACAAGATAGCAGTGTGTATGGCAACTTCCGGAATAAGGTGAATACAACACATGATAACATGATGATCTACTTATGCTGGAGCTCAAAACAATATACCTGAAAAAAAATGCTCAATATGTCTCCTTTAATGCTAAAAGAAGTCCTCCATCCATCAGTGGTGGAGGGAAATACCAGAGCAGAGTTGACCTGCAGGCAGAAATAACTAACAGTGCTCTGTCAGCTGCACGGAACTTAACTGTCAGAAGAAGCAGGTTGACAAGCTTGTTAAGTGAACAAGGAGGCACAAGGAAGGCACATTGTCTTTGTGGTGATTTACAGCAGAGGGCAATGTTTGTCCAGACAAACAGCAGCTGTGGTTGTATGCCGGAGTTAATGACTATTAGATCATAACTATTTGAAGACTTCCTTTGCAAAAATAAGTATCTGTTTTGAAAATGTGTTTTCCTTTCTTTTCTTTTTTTTATACCATCTTCTACACATATTATTAATAACAGATGGGATTTGTTCTGGAAAGATTGGAATAATACATGTATTGCATTAAAATAGATTTAGCTTTTGAAAACTCAGCTTTTCAGTAAGCCTTTGACACTTGTGCAAATGAACTCTTTGAAACTTCCTCAGTGCTGCAGAGATACAAAACAAGGAAAAAAACAAGAAAAGGATCTTACTTGTGCTAAAACAATACAATCAGTAAAGTTTAATCAAAATAAAACCATAAAATAGCAATAAATAAGTAAATAAGTAAGACATTTTAAGAAAACACACGCACGCACGCACACACACACACACACACACACACACACACACACACAAAAACCAATACAATATTAAAATCTACTCTAAAACAAACTGTGCAAAGAGGATAAATCTGATCTCTTGTTTTTTGCAGCAGAATTTTGGACCAACTATAAGTGTGAAAGTCTATGGTGACTGATGGCAGACAAAAGTAAAAAAGTGCTTGAAGTCTAAATGAGATGACATAAAAGTGCGACTTCATGGGCATTTGGAACCATTATTCATTCACTGCTCTGGGGTTGGCTGTCAATCTGCACCATTAATCCCTCACACTCCACATTCATACACAGACAGGGTGGACAGTGCACAGTAATTATTATCAAATGGGGTCAAAATGACGACCTTCAGGTTGTTGGGTAAACATAGCCACTGCCACTCAAAATGACAATAAATGAAAGATTGATGCATTACCTAATTGCATTCTAATATTGTTTGAACAACAGAGTAAAGCCAATTTTATCTCGATTTATTCCCCAACTTAAGTAATTTAAATGAATGGATTGTGTGTGTGTGTGTGTGTGTGTGTGTGTGTGTGTGTGTGTGTGCGTGCGTGCGTGCGTGCGTGCGTGTGTGTGCGCGCGTGTGTGCGTGTGTCCTTGCTTCTTATGAATCTATGTGTGTGATGATTGTTGGTGGTCGATGTGGCCGACGGCACAGATTTGCAGGGCAGCTGTGGCTACAGTAATGAATTACCACCATCAAGTCTGGAGTGAATGGACAATGTAATGTGAAGCACTTTAAGTGTCTTGAAAGGCACTGTATAAATCCAATGATTAATGGGGGCCTGTACTTGATTGTTGCTGTTGTGAAATGAGAAAAACAGAACCAGTCCATGTTCAAGATATTTTGCATGTAATAAAGTAAAATCTGTGTTGCCCCTGCACACTGCATCATATTCACCTTATTCCGGAAGTTTCCGTACGCGCTGCCGTCTTGTTTCCGTTGTAGTTTACATGGAGCAAACGAGCTCAACAGAAAATAAGTTCTACATGGACTAAAAAGCCGTTTTCAGACTGACCAGGAAATCTGTGCGTTGTTGACTTGTTGTTGCTCGTGTTCATTAAACATTTTACACAAATCAACCTATTCTATGTAATATTTTAGCGGCAAGACTTTTCCCTCGTTCGTCATTAGCTTTAACAGAGTTCTCGTCAAACGGAATTGCGTTTACAACAAAAGTGCGTATCTGTGGCAAAAAATACGAGAGAAGCAGGAAGTGCGCTGTTAGTAGTATGATGTTTGTTAGCTTTACTCATCAAGATATGTGCCGCTCTGGACTAATGAAAAGTGCTCATAAACTCAATGCAGTGAATCTTTAGGATGCTGGGACTACACATGGATGTATTAAATGAACTGGATAAGGTACGCCCCCTCTGTCTGTGGTCCCAGATTGATTTGTGGCCGTGCGAGGTACTGCAGCCTCTTGGAACCAGCCTTTTTCTAAAATTGCTCATTATAATTGCAGACAGGACTGAATTATTATCGGTATTTAAATAAAATAGAAGGAAATGTTCTTTTCTACCGTTTCTAAAATCACCGAAAATACCGTTTTTATATGACGTGGGGGATTGTCGTCACGTGGCGCCCTAAAACAAAGATGGCAGCCTCCGTTTCAGGAAGTAAAACAAAGATGGCAGCCATCGTATCAGGAAGTAAAACAAAAGATGTCAGCCTCCGTATCAGGAAGTAAATGAGGAAGTAAGAAACTTTTTTGGGGTCATGCGCCAATGAGCACACTCCATAGGGATAAACAGGACGGCCATCTTGCATTCATTGTCCAGGTTTTATAATAGTTCTATGGGACTACATTAGGAAAGTGAGCGATACATGTCACTGAAGTAACGACTTTAACATGGACTAGTTCTGTTTTTCACGTTTCAAAACAGTAAAAGTCAGGTACTGGGCCTTCAATTAGAGAGTAATGTAGTCCTCAGTGCGCTCTTTGCTTTATGTACATCCTTCAGTCTAGTCCAGCCCACTTTTGTTTCTTTTTGCCACATATCTGCACTTCACGCATGAATGTACTTCCGGTTTGGCACCAACTCCGTTTACGCGAGTGGCAAGCGAGGAAAAAGTCTCACTGCGAAAATATCATTTAAAGTCAATTGATTTGTGTAAAATATTCAACGTACGCGAGCAGCAACAAGTCAGAAATGCACCGATATCCTGGGCGGACTGAAAACAGCTTTGCAGTCCGTGTAGATCTGATTTTCTGTTGAGCTCGTATGTAAACTAATACAACGGAAACAAGATGGCGGCGCCCACAACAACTTCCAGAATAAGGTGAATAGGTCGGCCTGTGCTAGAAAAAAAAGCTCAAATATCCGCCTGCTTTCATACTTTGACAGTCAAGATGTAGAGGTACAAAGTATGTCTTGAGTTAACGGCTTCTTTTACTCAAATAAAACTCGCAACAAGATCCAAATAGACCGAAAAAATGATATGCAAATGGCTTCCTGAAATCCTACAGTGGTCCAGTCCCCTCTTTCAGGACACTTCTCCCGGGAGGACAGTTCGCCGTTGTCCCCCATAGGTGTTTGGGTGAATGCTAATTGGCGAGCAGAAAGAGCTCCATTGATGTCTGCGGACAATGGGGAGGCGGCGCGGGCACAAGCTGAGCGCGGCTATTATTTCATGTTTATTCCGCATTGGCCGCTGTTTGTGTGACCGCTGGCTCTTGTCACCGCTCACAATGCGGCCCTTGTGCCCCTGGAAACTGGAGCTTCCTCTCCCCGATGCCCCCCAGCGCGGTGTGGGTGCTGCGCGGGCATCGGCGGGCAAGGCTGAATGCTCGCTATGGTGCGTATTGGCAACAGCGCTCCATGGGAAAGGGCAGCACACAGAGGCTTGTTGTGCGCCAGGCGGAAAAAGAGAAAAAAAAGCTTGTCACTGTATCGTACAATATTGCGAGTGGAAGTTATGTACTATTGTGGAATGTGCAGGAAAAGATTGAATGCAGCTGAGGTTTGTGAAAGTTTGAAGCTTGAAGTGAATTTGCTTGGTGTTGACTAATAATTGTGATTTTACAAATGATATTATCTGATATAAAAGTTTTTTTTATTTGTTAAAGAGACTGTATCCAATCAGTTTATGCCAATGGACGTCACATATCAATATTAGATTTCTTGTCAGTGACATATTGTTTCTAAGGGAAGTGGCAAGTGTTTGTATAGTGTGTAGTGTATATATAGTGTGTGTATGTGTGTTTCTCTTGGTATTTTGGTTTTTCATAAACCCAAAAATGGTTGATAAATGCTGGTTTGCCACAAACTCAAACATCAGTGAGTGAAGATATTGGGGATTTTGAATGGCTTTTTGACGACGTTACACACTCAAAGAAAAATACATTTTAAAAAAGACGAGTGAAAAAAAGAAAGAAAGAAAAAGACAAAAAAGGCAATCAATATTTAGTGTGGCATTGTTACCGCACACAGGGACTGTTTCAGACACTTAAAAGCCATGTTTCAGCTGTCAGAAGATTTCTTGGAGTCTTATGAATATTATGTTTGACCTGTGTGCTAATCACCAATGCTAATAAGTTATTAGCATTCTTTACATAACTTGCAGCAATGAAGCCGACTTTGTATTTTTAAATGCAGATGTACTTTTGCAGAATTTAACTTATCTAGTATAAATATATAAGTAAAGATTATGGCTGTTCTGATATTTGAGCAGTTTATGCAGATTTCCTTTGTTGTTTACATTTGCTTACATTAGGGCTGGAACCAACATTTCCTTCATGTAATGATATTTAATAGAATAAAATTACTGCACCGCTGTGTGCTGTCTGCATGTAATTATAAATAATGTTACCAGCCGCGAGGAGAAGTAACGATGGTCGAAAAGATATTGTTGTTGAAAGCATGTTGTTGGTCGTTAGTTTTGTTAGCAATGTTGTTAGCAGCTAGTTTTTGTTAGCAGCGTTTTGCACAAACTTCACTCCTGAAAGTTGTGAAAAGCGCTTATAAACTTGGTGCATAACTGGGATGGATAGAATATGTTAGGACAGTGAAGAATAGGTTGTAAAAGGAATGGACTGCTGCAAATAAAGTAAAAAGTAGTTCTGGTTTTCTTAGAGTCCATTATGTTTGAATTGAATGCAAATCACAAAGACTTCATCATTGATCGCTGCAATTAAGCCAAAGTTATCTATTAAAATTCTGCTATTCTTCTGCACAATGTGATTTGTTGTTGTATAAATATTGGCACCATAACTGACAGTAAAGATTAGGACTGTTCGAATTGGAGCCGTTTTATTTATTTTTTTTAATTTCCTTTGGAGTTTATATTAACGACTAGAACCAATACGGCCCCAGGTGTTGAACAGGTCACAGACATGTCTGCTATGAACCGACTGGTATAATTAAAATAAATTCTAAAAGGAATGTTCATGTTGACATATATTTTAATTCAAATTTGACAGTAGCTTTAAAAAAACCCTTTATGTATAAATAAACTAGGAGCATGTAGTAAGTCTGCATTAAGTGGATGTAGATCTGCTGTAGAAACACTTGTCTGTTGAAAGTGCTGTGTTTTCGTGTGCATATTAATGTTTACATACGCATTCCCACTGTCTATAAATGTGTTCAAGAAAATAATTTAAATTGAATCAAATTGTATAGTTGTAAAAAGACCAATGGTGTGCAGCGGGACGGCAGAGAGTCGGAGCTATTTCCATGTTGTTTACAAGCAGTGCACCATATGACCCGGTAGCAGGGGCAGTGAGCAGAGGGCGTGGGACTTGTGCTCGTGCAGATGGACCCAGAATGACAGATGATGGTCCTGGATCAAGAGCCAAAAATAGTTTGTTGTTTTCAACTTCAAAATGATGGCCCGCTCAAGAGGATGTTACAGGGCTTCTTCAAAAGACAAAAGCAGCCAATGAATCGTGCAGGTAATACTATATTTTGTTCGATGTTTGATTATATGTGAACTGTTGCAAGTTGTTTTTCTTCCAGCAGCGGAAGATCTGCTCTTATGATGAGGTCTGTCGGGGTGTTTCTCCTCATATCAAACTGGTCATGGGCCATATCTGCGCCTCTTCAAACAGGTACAGTTGTGTTCACAGTTTACTTAGAAGTAGTGTTTGTGGTTAGACAGATTTGGGCTGGTACTAATGCACCATTTATGTCAAAATGTTTATAATTGCCCATTAGACTGCATGCATATCATGTGTTACTTTTTTGTTAGTCCAGCTCCGGTTAAATGCAGTAAAAAGTAACGAAAGTGTTGCAGTTTATGCTATGTTCATCAGGTAATCTGATATAACACATTGTACAGTGCACATATTTCAAAAGTGATGCATTTCAAAGTTCACAAGATCAGTTTTATATTTGATGAGAAACTGTGCTGAGCCAGAAGATGTACAATTAATATTAAGATATCAAGAAATATATTCTTGATCATCAAATGTGCCAGCGTTGCTCCAGTTAACTATGTAACTGTTCTGCAAGAATTGTTTAATATGTTAATGCTTGCTTCACTATGAGGTGAAATGGTGACATTTAAATAAATAATTTTGTACTGTTCTTGTAATGTTTTACCTTTTGTGCGCACATGTTGTCTACATGGTCCTGACAAATAAAAAATAAAATAAACTGATACATCTGTGCAAACTTTATTATGACATGTATTATGTGAAATACATTTAAAGTTATGGAACTCCATTATAGTTCTGCATGTGTTTTTGTGTGCTTTTAAACGTTTAGTATTAGACTAGTATTTAAACTTTTAGTATGTACAGAATGCATTTTGTATCATTGCTGTAATTTTATAGCTGTAGCTGCATTATGTATGTCTTCTGTGCAAAGGTTTGTTGGGAATGTTCCACAGTACCGTATTCCAAGTAAAGCAATAATGCCTACATGGAGAAGAAAAGGTTTTGGAACAGCCCTTTAGTTTATGTGAACAAAGAAGTAATTTCAAATTCCCTCACTTGCTTTCAGAAACCAAAGAACTGCAGTACCTCATTGAGCCTCCTGTTTATGCTGAAGTAACAGGTCGCAGAGGAGACAACGTCACCTTGCCATGTTTACTGAGGAACAAACCTAAACATTACAAAGTGAAATGGACTAAACTGGACCCGGAGCAGATGGGAGTACAGAATATAGTCCTGATACTCAGCGCTCATGGCTTTAAACCTTACGGTCGCGTGGGAGAACGTGCTTCACCCAGGAACGCTCACGCCATGGATGTGTCCTTGCAGCTCAGCCTCCTGACGCTGGAGGACGGCGGCAGGTACAGCTGTGAGCTCATCGACGGCATTGAAGATGAGAATGTGGTCATCACTTTGAGTATTGAAGGTATGTGGATATATTTAGCTGCAGCAAGAGCGTTTAGTATAGACAAAACGTGATCAAGACCAAGATTTGAAAAGGACTGGAAGGCAGGCAAAGGTAAGACGAGGACTTTTAGAGAGCACAAGGTCAAAAGAAAATCTAGACGTTTAGGTGTCAAAACCAAGTTATACGGCTTTTTGTTTATGTTTTGTTTGTATGTGCACTTTTATTCAAACTTCTATGTGAAGTTTTAAAAATGAGACCTGGATTTTAGGGATTAGGACCAGATTGACCAGAATGATGTGACGTTCTTGGTGCAAGACTGTAGACATCATAGTTAAGACAGAAAACTTACACTAAACAGAGATTATGCCCAGAACTAAACCTGGACTTGATCAGGACTAGACTAGGATTAGAAGAAGACCAAGCCAAGGACAAATTAGGAAAAAAATTGGCCACTACAAGGACCAAATTGGGTCAAGGGAATTTTTGGGGATGAGACCCTTAGCTGAGACAATTGTCTGGACTCAGTCATGTCCAATATTTTCACGGATCAAGACAAAGTGAACTCTTAGGGGCCAAAACTTTCAGGGGAATGGGTCAAGATCAAAGTTCATGATCATTAAGAGCGAAAGCCAGGTCAAGAACCAGACTTTTAGAATACCAGATCAAGTTCGACCATGGCATTCATGGAACTTGACCCATGGTCTAACCAAAACTACAAGAGATGAGACCATCAGCTGAGACATTCAATTGTCAAGACTCATGTCCAAGACTTTCATGGCTCAAGACCAAATGAAAAATGAAACTCTTGGGGACTAAAACTTTCAGGATAAAACAAGATTTTCAAGGGTCAAGGTCATGCCAAGAGTCAGACTTTTAGAAAACGAGACCAAGCTTGACTAAGACAATAATGGGTCCAGTCCAAGTGAAAACCAGAATTTTTAGTTGACAAAAATACATGTATACTTTCATGAATCACTTTCAACCATATAAAGATTGTAAGATTATTAGGAGTCACAACCAACTCAACACCTATAATTAAATAAAAAAAAAAAACAAGATTTGGTCAGAAGAAGACAGAAACAATGAAGTTTTCTTGTTATTTAGTTAGAGGTTAGAGACAAGAAACAATGTAAAGACAGCAAAAAACATTACTAACTTGTTAACAAACTGCTTTTAGGACTGGTCTTCCCATATCAGAGCAAACATGGGCGATACAAGTTCACTTTCCATGAGGCAAAGGAAGCGTGTGCGACGAATGATGCCACTTTAGCCACATTTGACCAGCTGTACAGAGGCAAGTCAACTCTACATCAACGTTAACTTACATTTCTAAATAAACGGTCACACTAACTATTATGTTGTGCAGCCTGGACAGATGGCTTGGATTGGTGTAATGCCGGTTGGCTTCATGATGGGACTGTGCACTACCCGATCATCCAGCCTCGAGCGGCCTGCGGGGGAGGGCTGCAGCCGGGCATCCGCAGCTACGGACCCAAGGACAAGAAGCGCGATCACTTCGATGCTTTTTGCTTCACCTCATTAGCAGCTGGTGAGTTGCTTGTCAAATATTAATAGTGGTTTGGTGGTTGCAAGCAGTGTATGTAGTCTGTCTCGTTCACCAGGGATGCCAGGCCACACAGCTTTGATACTGAAATAGGCAAGGCAAGACAAGTTTATTTGAAGGGCGCAATTTGTACAGAAAGTATTTCAAAGTGCTTTACATAATATGTTTAGTCCTGACTTTACCACCAGCAGGAGGCCGGTCCCTGAGGTCCTCAGAGTGCGAGATGGTTCATGTGGCACTGACATGTCAGAGATGTACTTTAGTGTTTGGCCGTGGAGAGATTGAACACAAGCAGAGCTGCTTTAAAGTCTATTCTTTGAGCCACAGGAAGCCAGTGCAGAGACCTGAGCACAGACTAATGTGGTCAAGTCTGAGTCCATTATTATCTTTAGATTTCTAACATGATTTGTAGTTTTTAGACGGAGAGACTGGAGTTTTATGAAATCTGTTATATTACTAACCTTTATTGTTGCTGTTCAGAAATTTGTCTTATGCATTTGACCCATCCTTCAATGCCTCTGGGTAACCTGTTAAAAGCAGCGGTCGCTGGAGTGTAGAGTGTAGTTTTTGGGTTGATGGGGAACCCAGAGCACCCAGAGGAAACCCTGCATGCAAACTCCACAAAGAAAGCCCCGGTCCAGACCGTGAATCAAACTCACACCCTTCTTACTGTAATGCGACTCTGCCTCTGTGCCACTATTGTGCCTTACAAGTCTGACAAGCTTCTCGAGGTTCTTTACAGTAGTTTATTAATGATGCTTCTGAGCCCTGAGGTAGGACTGATAGTGACCTGGCTCATATTCTGCGCCAACGAGAACCCTTCCATTTTATACATCATTGTAAGTTATACTACAATATGTACTCATTTGAATACTTCTTTTCTTTCTCAGGGTCTGTCTTCTACGTGCGGGGCTCCTTCTCCTATAAGCAGGCAGAGCTGGCTTGTGCAGAAGAAGGAGCAGAGCTGGCCGTAGTTGGACAGTTGTACTCTGCCTGGCATTTCCACCAGTACGACCAGTGTGACGGTGGGTGGCTGAGGGACGGCAGTGTGCGCTTCCCCATCAGCAACCCCAGGGGGCGCTGTGGAGGTCTGTCAGAGGCTGGTGTGCGCTCATTTGGTTTCCCGGACAAAAGGGCTCACCTCTATGGAGCTTACTGTTATAGGTAACAAGTAGATAACTGTACTTTTGAGTCTGCGCTTCTGAATGTCAATCTTATATTGCTGCTTTAATGTTTTGAATATGCTTTTGTCTGTCATCATTAAGTATGAAATAATGTGTGCTTTGTCTAAATTATATTATATTTCAAACTCAATACTATCTGTGAGTGAATATATATATACACACTACAGTATTCTGCATTATAAGACATTATGAAAATGTATGACAACATGTCACAGATGGACTTCCCTTTATCTTTTATTTATTGCTAATAAATCAACTACTAGAACATTCAGTTGGATCCTTCCATTATCTTGTCAGGCATTAAGTTAAAGTTTCCCATGCATAGTTGTGGTTTCAAGGCACTGTGTTTTTCACTTTGATATATGTCGACATTAAAAAATGTACCAATACCAATACCAATGTAACTGAAAATTTGACAATTTTATACACTGCAGCAATGATGTTCTATGTGCTATTTCACTAAAAAGTAATTTGGTTCAGCACAAACTTTGGAGCTACGTCTGAGCCAGCTCTAAATTGTAAAAGTGATCAAGCACTGGTTTAATGCTCAAGAAAATCTAGGGAAATACAACCAATATGTTCCATAACAAAACTGCATTTTATTTATTACATGCTATATACATGAAGCTGAATGTACCAATGATATTTTCCACAAATCAATAAAAATCCAATTATTAGGATTTATTATTTCTCCATTTCTTCATTTTATTTTTATTAAAATCGCCAGTGTCTGGATCTAATCTCCAAAAAGATATGTAATATCCTAAAGACATTTCAACAAATAACAAAACAGATTTTTTAGAAGTGAATATTATCAATTCATTCTCAAGTGTAGAAGATGTTTAGGGTGTGTTCACACTTGTCCTGGTTTGGTTCTGGTTTGAACCCAGTTTAAGTCCTGATGTAGATTTGGTTTGGTCCGGTCCTAGTCCTGGATTTGTCTTAATCTAGTCTAGGTTTAGTTCTGAATTTAGTCCCACTTTTGATGTGGTGAAAGTAAAGTGTGAACACGCCCATAGTCTTGAGAGAGCATTTGACTCACATGATCGAGTATATGTGCTAATGTATGTACATTGTGCAATGTGCAAAATATACAGTTTCAGCTTTCCCAAAGTCCAATAGGTCATCTTAACTGCCTCAAAACAACACTCACACTTTAAGTACAGACATTTAAAGCCACATATAACACACTGAAATTTCTTAGAGTCCGCATTTTCTGTTACTGCAAGAGGACCAGAATTCATTTCTCAAGATTGTCCATTGAGGTTTATAACAGGTATAATTAAGCATTTCATGATGTATCTAATCTTCATCTCGATTTAGATTCAGTGCAGGGGTTATTACATTCATTTATAGAAGATAATTAACAAGATTAATGATTGCCTGATTTGTGCCTAGACGCCCCACTTGATGTACTGAAACTGTGGAGCAGGTTTGTGTGTGGCCGCGCTCTCAGCAGGACGCGTGGTGACGGAGGCCTCTTTCATCAAGTGTGCCAAAGCTAAAAAGCAAAGAGAGTCATGAAATAAATCAACATTTTATAGACGTTTTAATGCTGGGCAAAGGGAGCTGAACTCACTTGGGATGCATGTGACTTGGGGGTGCTCCCAGTGGCCGCTCGGCAGACATTTGACGATGGGGTTGAGTTTCTGAATGAAGCCGTCCTCGCAGTAGTATCTCACCATAGAGTTGGTCTCATAACGCGGTCGCTTCCTACCGAAGACTTTAGCGTGTGCGACCTTTGGAGGCTCACCACATGAAGCTTGTGAAAGTATAGACAAAGAGTGAGTGATGTCGGAAAGGTCATTTTAACCACTACACAACCACAAACTAACTACAAGAGTTAGTTTGTGGATTGTTCAAGTATAAAGTAAATGACGATTGGTGAAAAAAAATACAAATTAATCGAGTTCTAGATGTAACAATTCTATTTCAATATCTGTAAACACAATTTCAAATGTGTAAGCACTGCTCTAAATACATACATTCTTGCAGTACAAAGTAAATATTCAAATGCACTGTAACAACCTGCATAAACGTGTTAATACATTGTACATAGATTAGGTATTAGTATTAGATACTTATTATTGTTTTAATTGAGTTTTTACGCAAGAATGTACATTTTACTTAATCATATTGTTACAATGCAATAATAATAAGGCATTAGCCTTCTATATAGTGCTATTCCAGACAGTTTAAACTGATTTACAGATTGGTGCATAATACGTTTCATATTCATACAATTTTCATACAATTTTCATGAATTTATGAATTTCTCTGACGTGTGCAAAATCTGCTAAAAGAACAGCAACATATCAGAGTCTTCTGCGTTATTTGATGCAATTAGATGCAGACGGTGCACAGTGATGTGATTTTGACAAACACGTCTGGGTTTTTTATGGATGAAAAAATGTTACTAATTGAAACAAAACTAAAAAAGCATAAATAATACAATTTCAAATTATTACAGTCTGTGTTGGGAAGAATACTTAAATGCATTTAGTTACAGAATACATGTATTTTGTAACGTAGTCAGATACAAGGTCCAATTATAGAATTGTATTCAGAATACTTGAATTGAATTTCTGGCATGAACCAATTGACAGTTATTACTCATTAGCAAACGTGATGAACAAATAAACAACTATGTGTTTGCGTTGTCTACAAATGATAAAACTACCTTTTTTATTTCATTTGCTGCTTCGTTAAAATGAATTAATACAATGTAAACTCGCTCCTGGAAGGGTCTATTAGTATTCATTGTTTGTATTTACACTTCCATTTAGCAGGGTGACAGCTAAGCATGGCAAAGATGAAGCAGTGGAGTAAATTGGCAGGAAAGATGAGCGTGTTACTCATAATAAAATAAAGTGAGACATGTTTTTGTGACTGCTGGCTAAAGCGCTGGCTGCAGTGCACTCACAGACTCCCTTCTTGCAGGTGTAGGACAGGTGGTAGTTGCAGGGCACGTCGCTCCAGTGGCCCTGCTCGTGCCACACCATCACAGCACAGTCCTCTCCAGACAGGAAGTAGCTGTCCGGCTGACCTTTGAACCAGTTCTCATACAGCTGACACAAAAGAGAACGAGCAGGTTTTTAAGAAGAATATCCAGTGTAAACGTACAATGATGTTGGGTCGCTAACTACGTGGAAACATGTATATAAAACTGAAATTTGGAAGTGTGTAATACTGACCAGTGGGTTTCCGTCTGACCAGCGGAAGTCTCCCTCAATCGTTCTGTCATTCAGTCCAATCCACTGATATTCTTTAAATTTATCTACAAATGTGGAGGGAGAAAAAAAAGGAAAAATCATACTCTATTCTTTGATATTACTATACTACATTATTAAACACATTGACAAAAGAATTCAATACAAATCATCATGCTACAAGTAGATTTTTATTTACTTATTGATGCTGATGCATTGCCTAAAACTAGCCCAGGACTAACAAAAATAACCATCCAGCCCAATTTTCTATACAGTGATCCCTCGCTATATCGCGTTTCATCTTTCACGGCTTCGCTGCTTCACGGATTTTTTTTTACAGTGCTGATATTTTTACAGTGCGGATATTTTTACAGTGCGGATATTTTTACAGTGCATCCACTGAACTTCAGCGCACGCACAAGAACGGGACCCTTTGACGAGTCGTTCATTGCAGTTCTCAAATATAATCGAAGGTGGCATATCCGTTTATAAAAATCTTCTTGCTCAGAAAAAGAAAGAGCGCCAACAACTACCCATAACAATGAAAAAGAAGAGAAAGACTCCGAGACTGCGCCTTCAGTAGAAACAGACGCTGCAGCGGAGCGGAGTCAGGACGAAGAGGCACAGACTGTGAAATACACCAGTGACAATGTTTACAACCTTGTATTACTATATTAAAATTATTATTTTAAACAAATTTTGGGCTTTAAAACAGGTTTTGATTTTTGGTTTCATTCCATAGTTCAGTATTGCACTGTAAAATAATAAAAAATAAAGCTGACTACTTCACAGATTTCACTTTTCGCGTGTTATTTTTGGAACGCAACTCCCGCGATAAACGAGGGATCACATACAATTTATTTACTCTTGTTTAATGGTTTGTCCTGGTTTAGTTCTGGGTCAGTAATAGGTCCTGGTCCTGGTTTGGTCCTGGTTTAATTCTGGTTTAGTGATGGATGATTCAGTTTCTTGGTTTAGTCCTGATTTATTTCTGATTTAGTTCTGGTTTGGTCTTTTTTGGTTTGGTCCTGGTTTAATCCTGGGTTAGTCTTGGTTCAGACCTGATTTCTCAATGTGATGTTGGAAATGCCTTTTGTACGGTATATATTTTTGTCTATTTCTTTTTTTTTCTTTGTTGTTTTTTCCCCACAAAAATCTACTGTAGCAGTTGTTGTCATAGTTGATAACATCATTACTGAAACAGCTCTTGTGTTGGGGATATTTTGGGTTGTGCACATCTGGACAGTTGAATAACACTGGTGTAGAACCTGATCTTAGTTTGGATATGCCAACAAAATGATATACAGATTATCATTCTGTGTGGTACATTTATATACATTTAGATAACACAATGCATGTCTTAAAGGTTTCCATTGGCAGCCGTTCAAAGTAGAGCTAACCAGTGATTGTTAGATTTGCGATTTATGTTTTAAAGGTCCCATATTCTGCTATTTTGCCCTTTACACAGTCTATTCTAAGGGCTTTGTTGATAAAATTTTGCTTTGTGCAATATCCATAACATAACAGTTTCCAAAAAACACCCATTTCTTGGACTGGCCCCCCTCCTTGCAAAAGCAAACGGCTCACTCAGAGATCTGACCCCCCCGAACAGAGAGCAGTCTGCCTCCCCCGCCCAACCCGCGCATATCCCCGCGACAAAGCCTAGAGTGGAGATGGTGCGCATGCGCCGTGTGCTCCGGTAAACAGTGATACACAAACACAGGAATAAACCTTTTATCCGTCCTGACGGTGCGTCGTGCTACGTCCTGGATCTGACCTGGAGTTTGACGATCATGCAGTACCTCGACGACGGACGTTGCCGTTTGGTAAATAACAAGCTAACTCTTCGATCTGTCGTATCCATCGTGTAATTACTGTGTAGCATTAGCATTAGCTGTTTTTATTCTGCGGCTGCGCGCTTCCCGGAGGCGTGGCTTAAACACCGCGTCATCCATGGGAAGCCGCGTCATCCATGGGATGAGCCCCCGTCTGCCTGCTCAGCCGAGGGGGACAAAAAAGACAGTTCTCTAGCGAAAGCATGCGGGAATCAATCAAAAAACCACTTTGGGCACACATACGAGGCCCAAATAGCACTGTAGGAAGGTTAAAACCTCTGAAAAGTCGATTTTGCATGTTATGGGACCTTTAATGAGATTCTGTTGAAAGTTCACATTTTAAACATAACCAGGAGAACTGAAAAAACAATTAAAATAATTGATGTTTTTTGTTAATTTAAGTCACGTTACTGTCGTATCTTGTTGTTTGTGGAGATTATTGCAGCCTTGCTAATTGCCTCCGTTCCAATTTTGATTTGATTCGATTAATTTTGCAGCCCTAGTGCAGAGGATTCCACAGCTCCAGCAGCCGTCTTTGTGATGACTGTCCCAGAGCTGATACCAACCGGAACAGGAGCATGAGGGAGGGACATCAAGGAGTCTGTTGTGTCTTTCCTAGTAATATCTCACACAAAATCAAAATGTTGTTTCATGATAAGCTGCACCTAAAATTCCTGAAGACTTAAGAGTGTTGAAGTGTATGTTCAAATGAAAGGCTTTGGACTTGTGTGATTCCAGGTCCCTACGACAACAAGGAAACAAGAAACTTCTATTGTAAAGGCATATGTTGAGTCATACCAATAAAACAAACCTAAATAAATAGAGTAGTTAATGCTTTTTACTTGATTATATTAATTTCTGGGCATAACATTATCAGCACAATCCTAAGACTTTAAAATGAGCAGCAGTCCTAGCAGCAGGGATAGACAATACCCAAGACAATCTGGCTCCATCTTGTGGTCTAAAATGGCATGTCATGCAGTTAGTAAATGCCACAACTCTCTTGTGTTTGAAGCATTTATATTTTTGGTTTATTTTGTATTATGCATTGAATATGAATTTAACTTGTTTAGGTTTTTTCATGCAGATGTCCTCTATATGGTTGTTATGGTTAAAGATCACTGCACAAGGTTTGAAATACGCTGCATGTGAGACTGCTGTTATATTAAAGGCACTGTACCCGACTTTTACTTTTTCAAAAGTAAAAAAACACAATTAGTTCATGTTTAACTCTTTACAGCAATCACATTTATCGCTCACTTACCCAATGCAGCCCACCATCTTAAATATTCACCTCCGTGAGTTTATAAGCACTTTTCTCGAGTCTCTGAGCCCAGAGCCTCATGTAGCGTCACATTAAAGCTAACAGACGTTAGCATGCTAACAGATTGCTTACTGCTTTTCGCAGGATTAAACACTGAATAAATTGATGCAGAGAAAGTTTTTACAATATATCTGCACAACACTGATTTTACTTTATTATATGCAAAAAAAAAAATTTTCACGTTGTAAAACAGTAAAAATCAGGTACAGCGCCTTTACTGTTATATTGACAGTTACATTAAACAGAAATGCATATGCCTTAATTTATTTTTTAAACTGAGTTAACATTAAAATTTCAATGTAGGCCTTTACATTACATTACATTTCTGTCAAAGTTGGTGTTATTATGATATATTTAGTTTGCTGCGATATCAATGATTCCGACACATATCATGATATCGATACTTGCAGTATATTGTGCAGCCCTGTACTAGTCTGAATGTATTAAAGCCTTCTCTGGCCTCACCGTTGATGTAGTGCTGCTCCTCTGGGGTCATGACTGACACCAGGTGCCCTCCACACAGACGGCAGTGCTGTTCAGCAGTGTCCCAGCTCTGGCGACTGGAGAAATGACGGTAACAGAAGCCATGGAACTTATCCCAGCCTGGCTCACACTGCTCCAGGTCTGGATCAAACAGAAGAAGAAGAGAAATGCTAAAACACTATACTTCATAAATGTTTTCAGTTAAAATTGAAGTGGACAGGTACTCCACCTGACTGGCACAAGTCTCCAGTGTACCCAGGCAAACAGATGCATCTGTAGTCACCAGAGTCTTCCTCAATGCATGTTCCTCCATTCAAACAAGGACTCACTAAGCAGGTGTCTGAGAAGAACAATGTTTAGAGAGGAGACGGTTTTTATTTGAGTTTTCCACAGTGGTATATTCATCAAGGTATATTCATTCTATTCACAATGTCCACACGTGTTACTTGCGTGACACACAGCAGAAAAGCGGTTATAATGAAAGGATGGTCCGGGGTTTTATAACCACCGTATTTCCAGTGATTAACCCAGAGTTAACTTAAAATTTAAATTAAAAATCAACATTGCCTGCTAATATCCTTGCTGTGTTTTCAAGTTCCTGTACCAGATCCAAGGTTTTCTGCCAAAATTCTTAGAATGATGTTTCATTGTAGAAAAGGTTTCAAAGGTACCGTAGTAATCTGGACAAGATTTTGAAAATTCCTGTATATCGCCGTAATGCACTCAGGTCAAAAACGAAAATATTATATTTCCAGTGCATAATACCTTATGCATCATTCATACAGAGGTTAAAATACGGTGTAGAGCAGTGGTTCCTAACCTTTTTTGTCTCACGTACCCCTTAAGCTCTTTGTTTTACACTCAGAGTACCCCTTAACTTAAGTTTTACTGGTGTAGAGGCACAGAGAAGTGAGAAAGCTGACGATAAACCAGAAACACTTTCTTGCTTGTCTCAAACTTGGACTTACTAAACATCTTTTTGTAAATTGCTTAGATCGGCCTTATGATAAAAATTTATAAAATGGACACAATTTACATGCTATGTATAAGAAAACATTTGTCATGTTTGGGTGACGTCAGCTACATACATTTTGGACACTCAAAGCATTTTTGAACCATTCCAAAGTCCTCTAAAGTGAACTGATCTGAGGGACCAGGGTCAGTTGAAACGTGACTATTATGTTCTCCTGGAATGTACCTGTCAAACCTGCAGCTGACATCCTGACCTCCGGCACAGAGGCAGCCAAAGCAGGGTGCTCCTCCACATCTTCTATCACATCCTCTGTCACATCCTGGGGGGCGAGAGTGAACGGGGGCCGGTCTTGGCCGTCTGTGGTGACAGAAACATCTGATGTTTCCTCATAAGGATGCCATGGACAGCTTTCTCCTGACGACATCGAATGGTCCTCTTCAGGCCAGGGTTCTGTCAATACAACACATCATATATCAGGGTCAGGAATATATCTGCATCTCATGGCTCGATTAACCATTCAGAAGAAAACACATCAATTACACTATTTGGTTTATATCTATTCAAAATTCTTTGACATATGACTGAATTGACCTGCCTCAAGTTCACGTATCTCAGGGTCATATTCATGAGTAAGGGAAGGATGGAGCGTGAGATTATTGTGGTAAAGGAGCTGAGTCAAAAGGCAAAGCTTTAAGATTTACCGCTCCTACTCTCACCTATAATCATGAGCTTTGGGTAATGACCAAAAGGACAAGATTGCGGATGCGGCTGGGCGCTCCCTTAGGGATCGGGTGAGGAGCTCTCTCACACAGGAGGAACTCTGAGTAGACCCACTGCTCCTCCACGTGGAGAGAAGCCAGCTGTGGTGGCTCGGGCATCTTATCCAGATGCCTCCTGGACGCCTTACTGCGACTGGCACCGAATTAGTACAAGAGATTGGATGGATAAAATTACCTTTAATTTATCAAACATTGTATGTTTGAAACAATATTTTCAGTGATTCTGTGTCAGGCACAACTTCTAATGATTTCTATAAGTTCAGATTATGAGCTTTTCTATTCACAAATATTATTTATAAAGCGTTCACTATATCAAGTGTTATTAACCTGTTTTAGACCTTTTTAGATGAAGGACAAGCATGTTGAAACTCACCATTAATGTTCCTGTCAGTGGCCTCTGTCAGGTGCTCTGGCTCTTCCTCAGCCTCTCCTGTGACAGTGGTGATCGGGCTGTAGAGCACCTCAGACCTGGACTCTTGGGGTGGCTCTGAGGACTCCAGCTCCCACCCAAGTGTCACGCCCTCAGACCAAACCAGGGTTATCTGCTCGTTGATGTCTGAGTCTACTGTTGTACTGTCGGCTGTGGGTTCTGGCGTAACATCATGTCCATTCACATCAGCTTCTTCACCAGAGAGCTCCTCTGAACCGCCTTCAAAAGTCGTGGTGTTCAGAATCTCAGCAGGGCTCTCTCCTATTAACCCTTCGTCTGATTCCTCCGTGTGTTTGTGAATGAGAGAGATTTGCGAGCTGAGTTCTTCCTCCCTGGGAGTAGGGTGCAGTGTCACAGATGTGGATGAAATGAAAGTAACAGCGTGTAGGAGGGAATGGGATGTGTCAGAGTGGTCATAGCCTGTATATGGTTCAGGCGTAGGCTCCTCAGAAGGTGTAGCTGAACTCTGGAGTGTGGGTAAGTCATCAGGAGACTCTTCTGTGGTGGCGTCAAACTCTTCAGTCGAGGGATAATCTGTTGTGAAAAAAAAAAAATAAAGACTAGTTATTCATAATTATCACAGCGTCTAGTTAGTGCTTAGGCAATGAACTTGCACTGTGTAACTTTTCTGGGTGCCTGTCTCTATGTAGATGTTACTGCAGTGCTTTGCCAGAAATGTGCAAAAGTATGGCATTAAACGTATCTGTCTTGAATCTCTAAGTTTCTCCTTTGGATTTAACATTCCACAGTATGACATATGACAGTTCTCCAAAGACAACTCTTGGTTGTAACCTTCTAATTCCATGGAAGTAAGCAGGTGAAATGCCACCTCCAGAAATTGACGTAATGTGCCTTTAAGAGAGATCTAAACTAATACATGTTGTACTTCCACAACTTTAGAAAAGTATTATTATTTTTTTTTCTCCAACGTTTGCTTTGCAGCCATTCAAAGTGTACTTCATATTTGTTCTCTAATGCTGAAGTTCTGCTTGGAAAATATTCTTTTAGCTCTAATCTCGTGCAGCACATGTGTGCTTTTTTGTGAACTTAATGTCTCGGTACATTGTCCCTTCAAATACAGACTAAACTATACTAATATTTCCTGTGACACAAACCTTTTAAGTAAAAATGTATATATTTTATAATGTTCAATTAAAGCATCATATTTTGCGTTTGAGTTGCTATTTCTCAGAGATTTGTGGTTAAAACAAAACAAAATAATAACACATTGTGTTTACATTCTTTGACCATGGGCTTTGTGCAGTTGTACTTCTGGTCACTAGAACAGTAATCATAATCATTTTCACATCAATTCTATCTCTATGGGGTTTTCCCCGAGTCACACTAAAATCAATAAATCCTGACAGATCACACAGTGAACAGCAAACTGCCGGTGGATGACACTGACAACACGTTAAAGGCAAATTCTTCACCGGAGGACACTTCTCTGTTTAGGAAGGGAAATGTTGGTGTTTTGACACTAAAGCTAATGCTAATTTACAAATCATCAGGTTCAACATTTGTGAATTTACCTTTGAGACATTTCATGACAAAGTCAAATGTTACCAATAGGGAAAAGTGGGTCTTGTCCTCCATCTGAGGTTATGACATGTGAACATAAGCCATAGGTTGGTAAATTCAAAGATGTTGACCCTAATGAGTTCTTTTTGAACTCAATGCATTACAAAAACAAACAAACAAACAAACAAACAAACAAACAAACAAACAGCATTTTAACAATGTTAATTTAACTACCCACCATCTGTATCAGATATTATTGGCTGATGGAATGTTGTGATGTCAAGTGAACGCAGCCTTTTTGAGTGTATGAAACTAGGCATGTTTAAAGCTATTATTTTAGAGCTTTTAGCGAATCATAATTTCACCACATTTACAAACCTGACGTGATAGTGGCACGATGAGCACCAGCCACATCCTGAGTGAGGAGACTTTCAGGAGCGGGGTTTGTGCCCTCCTGCCAGGGCTCCTCGGTCGCTGCACTGTGTTCTGATTCAGATGCTTCTCCTGAGTCTTCCTCTGCTGTTGGAAAAGTCGCCTCGGACACCTCATCACAGATTGTAGTCTGCTCCTCTGGCTCAAGGAACAAGGTTGAATTGTTCATTTCAGATTCCTCTACCAACTGCAAGCTGTCCGTGGGGTTTTCATGTGAATCGGCAACATCACTTTCTGTATGAGGACTGAAGGAGGAATTTTGTGTTTCATTTGTGTCCGTCAAAGTATTATTTTCGGTCATGTTATGGTTAAAGCGTTCAACACTTTCTACATTTGGTGAGGTGGATTCTACAACCTCGCCTCTGTCGTTTGGTGTCGTTGTGTATTCATTTGCTGGACTTAAAGGAACTGGTTGAAATGACTCAGGATAACGACTCTTTTCTATTATATCATCATTATGGACTGTGGTTAAGTGGTCTTCGGGCGCGGTAGTCAGATCATGATTCTCCGCAGTGTAGTCTTCAGACGGAGCGGCAGAGTGATTTTCCGTGGGCTCCTCGGTGTGTCGGACCATAGTGCTGTCTTGAAATGTCACCTGGCCCACGTCTTCTTCCTCCTTGAATGTATGAGTGAGGAAAATGATGAGGTGGTCCGTGTCCTCCGGCTGTGTGGCAGGCTCGCCCTGAGGGGAGTCTGTGTAAGCACCATTTTCACCTAAAATAGAAAGAAACATGGACGCAAAGTACTAGTTAGCAAAGTAAAAACTGTGGAAACTTTTCTCCTGACCAATGGTATATTTGAGGAGATGAGGAGATGAGCAATTGAATCTAAAATAAATATTGTTAAAGTAGAAATAAAAATTTTTTGTGTACTTACTATTGAACTACAACATAAGTAGATCATAATTTTACATTTTGTTTATAGTCAGCTACAACATTGAACTAAAACGGCTTAGTAATAAAAATGGGTCCACTGACTTCATGTTCGAAACTGCAGATCTGATAAGCCCCGCCTCTTTATAGTGACATTTCACAGTACCAAGCAGCAGGTTTTACATTTTTCTTTTGTTGAAAAGTGGATATGTGACATTTTAGAAACTGCATGTATCTTGAATGAGTCTTCATTTTTCACATAATCACAACTAAGTACAGAGATGTGGGCGGGGATAAGGGGCAGGTGAAAACAAGACTTTTTTAAGCCGTTGAGCCTCAGTTGCAGGACAATACAGGATTACTCAAACATGCAAGAATCAATCAAAATACAACTTTGTGTCAACTAATGATGAAGAAACACATTAAAGTTGATTTTGCATAATATGTCTCCTTTAATATTTAAATGCCAAATGCCCCCATGCTCTATTGCAGTGTTTTACAGCAATTCCGTCAATAGGGCTGAAACCTTTAGTTGATTAAACGATAGAGGGAAAACCAACATTTTCATTAGTCAACTAATTCTTTTATTGGCCCAGGAATCGATGCGATGTTGACTTGTGTGTGCACGTGAACATTTTATGCAAATCAACCTACTTTTCTCTCATTTACCACTTGAGTGAACTGATTTACCAGTCAACCGGAAGTTTAAAAACTACAGAAATGTGGACAAAGATGTATATGCACAAGAGCAGAAAGAACAAGGCATGGAGTGAGTTGAGATTTGGGAGTGAACTGTGTCGATGCACTGAGCATTCTTTAGTCAAGTGTTTGTCAACCTTTTTTGAGTCACAGCACAGGTCGAAGAAATACAACGGCACACCACATTACTAAAATATTACCAAATTCGACCTATTGTCTAAAATTATGGCAAATAATCTCTGACATCATTTAATAATAGTAGTTTTGCTTTCTTAATTGGTACAAAGGTATGTTCAAGACACAAATTATTCAATTAAAATCCATGTGTGAATCCAAAGTGAACATTTTTTCCAGGCACACTAGTGTTCCTCGGCACACTGGAAAATCAAGGCTTTAGTCAGCCAAGAATGTCTTAAACAGACCCTAACCCCAGTGAAAGAAACTGTTTTATTATCATGTTTGCTAGTAGGATTAAACACTTTTGGACAAATATCTCACGGCTATTTTTCTGACAAGCATTGCGATTCTAGTTTTAATAGTAGCATTCAATTGGAAGTTCACATTTTACACATGTCCAGGAGTACTGAAGAAGATAGAAATATGTAAGGCTGTAGTCGACAAAATAAATTGTTGGTGTCTCTTTTGAAACTATTAAGTATTCCTATGATTTTGACCAAGATCTGACCCAAACTGCACCCACAAGAACACGAGACTTGAAGAGATCACGCAATTACAACATTTACAAAGACAACTACTAGTGAACAGTGATTCCGTTTCATCAGTATACATCCTTTCATAGATTCATAGGGCCGTAGTTCCATTCATAACTTTCGATTTATGAGTAAAATGGCAGATCAGACTTATAATTCACTCCCAAATCTCAAGATAACCCACTCCATGCCAAGTTTCCATCGCCAAAGAATAGCTCAAATGTACATTGCATTTATGCCTATTTGTATGTCTAATCTGCGATGTCACCAGCAAGAATAATCACAATCCAATCACAATTTGAATGGTGGCAGTACGTAAATCTTAAACAAATACCATCATTTCCACCACATTTTCTAAAAACTGCTAACTCTGTAGTATAAACCTCAAGGTATACTGTATGTAGGGATCCCAAAGTACATTTTAAAACCTTTTCAAGACCTTTATGGAAATCTTTAAGACTTTATCGCAACACATCTAGCAATTTTTGGAATTACAACCACACCCCATATTTAGGAAAAGATTACATATTTTAGAAATATTAAATAAATGGTATTCAATATCAACAGCATATTTAACTGTGTGGTCTTAGTCTTTACAATTTGAACTAAAAGTGAATGTACAAAACTAGGGCGAATAAAGAAATAAGAGTTACGTCTGATCGAAAGGTCCATCACAAATTCAGACTTTTTAATACTTTTTAAAGGCCTTAATTTGACAGAAATGTATATATGGACATTTAAGACTTTTGAAGACCCCGTGGATAACCTGAATCTGTACAATGTTTTGAAATACATCGGCCTATGTCAGTTCTCCTGGACACGTTTATAATGTGAACTTTGAGTAGAATGCTATTGTTAAAACATAAATAGCACATAATCTCAATTGCAGTACTTGCCAGAAAAAAAAAAACACAATTCGATATTTTACTAATTTGTGTTATTCTGCAACGTCTTCACCTCTTACCTCTGAAGCAGTACACATCATGCTGAGTGTGCGGCTCTGGAAATCCAGTCTGGTTACTGAAGCGGTACACCGTCCTGACCCCGGGCTCTCCTCCTCCACAGCGCTCTCTGGGGGTGACGATGGGGTAGCGCACACTGCCGTCTGCCAGCCACCCGGGGCTGCAGTGGTTCAGGCCGTCGTTCCAGGCGGCGTACAGCTGGGCGGTGGAGGCCAGCTCTGCTCCCAGGCCCTGACAGAAGGACTTGGCCTCCCAGAATGTGAAGCGCTCGGGGGCCGTGCCGTGGAACACCTCACCTGTCAAGACAAGACCACCGTGTAAAGTTGGGAGACAGGGCTGCAAAATGAATCAAAAGCAAATCGAAATTGGAATTTGAACGGACACAATTAGCAAATCGCAAAAGCTGCAGTTTTGGAAGTGTAATAATTTCCTCCACAAACAAGAAAATATTTATTCTGCATAAAAACTGCTAACCATGCAGTTTAGATTTGTTAAAACATGTTCTGAAACAAGCAACAAAATGACTAAAAGTAAAAAATAAAACGCATCCTAAAGTGACAAAAATGTGACTAAAAGTGACTTAAAATGGCAAAAACATGTCTAAAAGCATCAAAGCTTAACTCAAAGTGTAAAGAACATGACTAATAGCAACAAAAGTGACCACAAACGTGACTAGAAGAGACAAGAACGCAAATTATTTTATTAGTTTGTTAGCTCATATTTCAGGCTTTGTGTCAATTCTCCCGGTTATGTTTAAAATGAACATTGAACAGAATCCCATTGTTAAAACGTAAATCACAAATCTGAGCTGCATGATTATTTCCAAATCATGCATCTCTGTTGGGGGAGATAAAAATTGCATGCAAAAAGACCAAATATTCTGCATTATTTGTTTCATTATTGGCCTTTAAACATGTTCTTGAGCACCTCTGCTGGGGCATTTCATGTTTTAGAAGTTGAAATAATGTCTACGAAAAGCATACGCGACTTTCTGTCAGTCAAGCGTTTCCCACGTCAGGACTGGAGTAAGAGCTCCATCTACTGGCAACAGAGAGAATTACAATAGCGAGATAAACAAATCTAGCTTGCCCTCGCAGTTAGAATGAATGTGTTTGTGTGTTTTCTGCTGAAGATTTCTTGACTTGAAACCAGCGTATGTAGATCTCAAAATGGTGTCTACTGTATGATGTCACAAAAAAGTTGGAAATTTAGAACCAAACGTTTTTGTGGGGCTCAGAGGGTTACACAGATCATGATCAAATAGTTAAACAGCGTCAATCATTTTTATATTATCTTAAACGTATGCTGCCCACCCGCCACCTCTACTTTTAATAAAACACTGATTGAATTCATTTCTAAACTGTCTTCACTTCACTGATCATATACAAACGATGCCGCTCACCTCTGATGTTTTCTACATAGCAGTAGACGTCATACAGTTCATCTGGCTCCAAGAAGCCGTAGTTCCTGACGCCGGGAAGTCCATCCAAATCTCCAGAACAGCCTTCTCGGGGCATCTGAATGGGATATCTGTCAACAGAGATCAACATTTGTGTAAAAGTGTTGTTTTTTTGTCTTCTAACACAAAAGCCCAAGCATTTTAACATTTATTTTTAATCATAGACTTCAGACTTCAGATCAGTTTTTCAAATCTAACAGACCCATTCCAACAAACACAATTTTACATAAAATTTTAACATTTGAATAACTTTCCCTATTTGTGGTATGCATCTTTGTTCTACCTAGCTCCATTTATTAGTGACAACCAATAATTTTCAAACGATTTAGGCAAAGGTCCTGATTCATAATGTATTTATTATTTTAATTGTTAAAATGGCCACCTAATTAGAACATTCTGAGCATTGTCAAAAATGTCTGAGGACCACTGACATCTGCAGTACGATGCTCAGGACATTCAGAGTCTATGGTGGCCAGTGACATCATGTACGCTGTGGTCTGAGCGTGAGGGTCACTCGCAGACTCAATAAGATCATCAAAAAGGGCACGTTGTGGGGGAGGAGATGGACTCTATGACTGTCGTGTCATAGAGGAGGACGTCCAAAATCAGGACTATTCTGGACTTTCACTCCACAATGTGCTGGTAGCTGCAAGAGCTCATTCCACAACAGACTGTTACTGCCGCTGCTCCACTGAGAGACACAGGAAAACATTCACACTGCTCAACTCTGTGCTGACAAATCCTCTTTGTTAAGTCATTATGCAATATTTAGTTCACTTGTAAGACAGGAAAATATAAATATGCAAAATGTTGTGCGGTACAAGTTAAAAAGTGAATTAATTCTATTTATACCAGGGCTTTAGAAATACATTTGTAGTATTTTATTCTTATTGTGATACCAATATTTAATATTCTATTCTAAATTCTTTAATTTTGTTTAATTTTGATAAATCTATTTCTTCTTGTGGTTGGCTGCATATGTCTGTAACAAGAAGAATTTCCCCTTTGAGATTAACTAAAACAGGGCAATTCAACTTTTTTCACCGAGGGACAGATTTTTCAGACGGTTTTGTCCTGAAATACGAAAAAAAGGTAACACGAAAGGCTTTAACAACATCTGCAGAACTGAACCAGGACTAAATCAGAACTAAACCAGACTAAACCAGGTCCAAACCAGACTAAACCAGGACTAAACCAGGAATAAACCAGGATTAAACCAGGTCTAAACCAGGAATAAACCAGGACTAAATCAGGTCTAAATCAGGTCCAAGCCAGGAATAAACCAGGAATAGTCCAATAACATGAGGTAATATATTTTAGAGGATGGGTTGAGGGCTGGCTCATATCCCTTGGAGGGCCTGATTTGGCCCCCAGGCCTTAAGTTGAATAGCCTTGAACTAAAGTAAGTCTGATTCTGAAATTGTATAGTTCCTCCACCCTTCACTAGAGGGCACCACAGCTACTTTTCATGAATCAATCAATGCTTCATTCACTGACAAATACATTCTTGAAGCCTTTATTTTTTCCTTAAATAGTTGTGATTTTCCACATTTTAATTTTGAAGACTCATTATAAATCGACTAAAGCCCGTAATGTGTGGTTATGTCACCTGACTGAGTGGTCGGACAGCCAGCCTGCGTCACACTGCTCGTATCCGCTGGAATAGGCTGCAAACAGCTGCTCTGGAGAGGCCATCTCAGCTCCTATGTCCTCACAGGCGTCGTGGGCCTGCTCAAAGGTGAAGGCGTATCTGCTGGAGGCGTCGCGGTAGTGAAAAACAACACCTGGGAAACAAAGATGGGTTTCTATCAGGGCAAGACCAAAATCAAAGTGCATTTTAAACTCAATATCTTGGGTTTTGCTGGGTTTCTTATGGCATTGTAACAATCTATAGGGCAATTTTTTTTTTTAAATTTATTTTACTGACAGATATTTTTGTGTTAAATAAACAAACACAACAAAATCAGAGAGCAAAAAGATAAACTAAAGAAGAAGTAGAGCACCCAGAAAACTATATGTATCGGCCCAATCCCAGAGTCTAGATATTTACAAAATGGATATATTGCCTACTTTGAACTTGAGTATGGACAGACTTACCAAATGTATTTCACTCAAGTCAACAAAAGTACATTCCACAGGTATCCATCAATATTGTTGGTGTTTTCTGGTCTTGATATATAGTTTTGAAATCAAACGGAATGTCAATGTTGAAGACAGTTTGCAGATGGGAACAGCTAAAATACGTATGTTAAAAGGCAACATGGCGAGTTTCAGGGTTTAGTCTGATCAGGTTCAATATATGTGGACTTGCCATTAGAATATTTCATATATTATTCAGATAATTGAGTATTGAATCAAACTAGCATTGTGCACACATTTAATGCCACAGAGAAAACTATATTCAAAATGTGAAATATTAGGGCCCAAATGTGTGTGGTCAGGTTATCCATAATCTGCAGTGGATGAGAAGAAAACCATCCATCATAGCTCCATTTGCACAAAGAAGGGACCCAAAGGTTGTTGTTTTTTTTTTTGCTTTACTTTAAGGGATCCCCCAAAGCAATAAGCATCTCAAAGCCGCATTCTGTGACTGTTTCACTGTTCTAAATATTAACAATGTGGGTTTGTGAGAGCTAGGAACTAGTTTGAAAGATTTAAGTACCTACTTCCTCCTTGCGCAGTTTGAAAAATGTGTAATGCAGATTAAGATAGCGTAATCAGAATCATAAAACTCCTATTGCCATTGTCACTGAACAAAATCACAAACAAGGAGCTTGCTTTGGCGTAAAGTGCACCATAAAACAGTGAATATTAACAGTATTTGAGTTGAATATGTATTGGCCAAAATATGCAGCTGTGCGGAGCTACCTCCTGACTATATCAAAGTTAACCAGTGGTGGAAGAAACACTCAATGTTGTTACTCAAGTAAAAGTACAGATACATGTGCAAAAAATTACTCAAGTAAAACATTAACAATCTACTTAAGTAAACGCGTTGAAGTACTCATTTGTAAAGAGTAAAAGGTAAAAGTTCTTTGTGCAGTTTTATATATTAAATGTCGTAATTTTGGTAAAGAATTGTGCTTAATTTTGGTCTATTCTAAATAATGTATTCAATTTTATGTGTATATTTTTGTTTGCTTGTTGTTGAGTTAGAACTCAAAACCTTCAGGCAGAATGTCACCATCAACATGATAAGAATAACTCCTCAAATAAAATGAAAAGTACTTTCTACTTTTCAGCCCAGTTAAAAAAAATGTAGTGGAGTAAAAAGTACAGACACTTGGTCACAAATGTAGTAAAGTAAAAGTAAAAAGAATCCACAGTAAAACGACTTAAGTAAAGTACAGGTCTTTACTTTCCACCACCGAAGTTAACACTAGTGAGACGAGGGATAAGATAAAGATGATTCAGGACTGTTTATTTTATCTTATTACGTATTAGCCTTATTTAACTTTCATTAAAATGATCCAGTTAAAATGTAGTAAATGTAGTAAAGAGTACCTGATGTTTTTATTCATATCTTGCAGTTTGTTATTTTAATTTTTATTTTATATAAATTTTTTAATAGTTATTACCCCTTGAAATTAGCATTGACTCACAAATACTTCATTGACAGCTAAGTGGAACTCATCCAATGGCAAAAAAATGAATACATTAAAAACAGGGATAGTTCATTAATTTACAAAAGCTACAAAGTCAAGATGGGTAGGTCAGAGCCCGCCCGTGAAGTATTTCCATTTGTAAGGGCTTTAAATTGTTGTCAGTGACATCCACCCACAACTCACTGTTCACTGACTGATCTTGAAGTATTTATTCATTTTGGTGTTACTCAGCATAAATATAGAATTGGACAGGGAATAGGGACGTCAATACTGAGCTCGCCAGGCCTGAGGTACGACATATGTGCAAAACGATTTGTGGCCCTAGTATTGAGACATAACTCAAGTATTCAATAGTAAAAGCATCAACCTTACAGCAACAATTGAATGTTTGTGCAGTTTGATAAAAGTGTATTACCCTTGACTTTGACCAGCACCACGTCATGCGCGTCCTCCAGGCCCTGCTGCACCTCACAGCGGTAGAAGCCTGCGTCACTGTGCCGCAGCCGCTCCAGCCTCAGAGTCAGGTCTGCGGGGGACGAGGCGTAGTTCAGGAGGGATGCACGCTCCTTGTATGCCTCGCTCACCTTCACTCTATCCCCGCTGGCCACCAGGATCTCTGTCTCACTGCCTTGCCTCAGGACCGACCACTTGACCCGGGGCAGGGACAGTACGGCCAGGCGACCGTTGGAGGAGGGCGAGGGAGGCGGGTGGGCGAGGGACACCAGGCAGGGTAGTGTCAGAGCGCCCCCCAGCACAGTCAGAACAGGCGGGTTTATGGGGATGGTCACCTGCAGCAGACTGGAGTCATCTGGAAGCACACGCACACATGTATGTTTGTATGTTTAAGACATTTAGACCATGGGTTCCCAAGTGGGGGTCGCAGGGCACTGAGCTGGGGGTCACGAGATGGTTTCAAGATCACTTTTGACTTGAATGCTAATTATTGCCAAGCATTTTATACAAAACTTGCAATGAAGCCAATTTTTTCTAAAATGCAGCAATATTTTTTATTGAAAATTATATATTTTTTTAGAGAATCTAGGTCAAATAACTCAAACGACAATAAATGTCATTAAACCAGTCTGAAGATGTGTCAGTAGAAGGTATAATTTGTGTCTATTTCAGTTTGCAGTGGGGGTTCTGAGTTTGTTACATGTTAATTTTGGGGGTCCCAGTCTGAAAAGTTTGGGAACCCCAACATTTAGACAACTAATCATTAATTATTTCATTAACTAAGTCACAGATGTAGTAGTAGAAAAATGACTTAATATATGACAGTTTTTTTTTTTAATCTGTCTTATAGCTTAAAGCAACATACTTCAATTGTTTTACTTGCATTGTTATTTCAAATTAAATTAGAATCTCAATATAGAGTACTGTATAAAGTCAGTATATGAGGTTGCCAATTGGGTGACCAGTAGTTAAAGGGCCTATATTACGCAACAATGACTCCTGTGAGTTAATAGCCATGTTAGAATGTTACCTCATCAAAAACATACACAATAATGTGTGTTTTGTTTCATTCATACGTGTTTGTCCTGCATTATTAGGTTGTCTACATCTCCAAAGATTAAACTGCTCTGTTCCACCTTGTGATGTCCTTAAGTTGTGGTTTTAAAGTTTCAGCAGCTCTTTTTAGCCTCAATTGTTGTTTGATTTCAAAATCCAAAGGTCACTTTATAGTGATGTAATGTGAGTCAGTTACCAGCCTCATGGTGGGAGGTGCAGCTCGAAGGCAGAACCAGCAGACACATGGTGCACCAGAGCACGGACACAGGAGCTCCAAGCCTGGGAACACAAAAGAAAAAAACACATGTCAAGATCTGTTATGAGTTGATGGATTTTGGATTTGACAGATCTAAAATTTGATCAAGAAATAAGTTGTCTGTGTTACAGGCAAATAAGGAAGTCTGTTTTGCTTTTCTGTTATGCTGCTCCCACAGCCTGGAACACTTTTCAAAGATTTAAAAAAAAAACAAGGTTCATAAGATTCTTGTTCTCCATCTATGCTTTTGAATGCAATCCTGTTTTAATCTCTTCCCATTTTTTTTTTTTTTTTAATTTTAGTTCAAACGTGTAATTCTTTATGATATTTGGTCAGGTTCACTTTTAAGCCTTGTCACACTTCAAAAAGAAGTTTCAGCAGTCCCCCATTTAATCCGGTTTAACCCTGATTGTGATTTTGGGCATTATAAAAATAAATTGATTTGATTTGATTTGATCTGATTAGCTTCCAAAATCAGAGGAGATCGAGTATTGACAAGGCAAATACTGCCACATTGTAGTAACAAATTATTATTTCTATTGCACTCAACCAATCACAATAGACAATAGCCTTTTGCCTCTCAAAAAAAAAAAAAATTACCTCTTGAAGTGTCATGTTTTTCTAATTATCACTTAGTTTGGATAAATAGTAACTGTGGTTAATATTTATCAGTTTTACATCAGTTAAGTTGCAGTTTGTGAAGAAAAAATGTAAAAATCAACCATGACGTCATGAATAAGCAACATTTCATCCAAAATGCAGGGACAATTTATAGTTAACAGACACATTTTTCAGACAATCTAAACTATCATTAACAAAAAAGTGTTTGTCGATGTAAACCCTCATTCGTCAGGTGTGGTCCATCGTAGAAGAGGGTTTCAGAGGTTGTCATCCGGACGCCCGTTTAAAGATCGAGACGTTTCGACTTTTATCCAAAAGTCATATAAGCCCAAGTTCCCATACCAGCTCTCTGATTGACAATGACTTTTGGATAAAAGTCGAAACGTCTCGATCTTTAAACGCGTCGGATGACAACCTCTGAACCCCTTTCTACGATGAAAAAAGTGTTATCAGGCATTATATTTGACAAATTAGAACTATTTTGTAATTTAGATAGATTTGGGTCTTTGTTTACATCATGGTTACTAGGTTACGGTTACTGTCAATCTTCTTTAAGTCACATCTGCTGCTCACATCCAATCCAACCAGTACCAATATAATTATAAACTTCCCTCAAATTGTAAAACTGGGGGAAAATAGGCGACAATTTAATAAAATCTTGAATATAATCAAGTTCAGTACGTTTTAATAAAATGTGTAATCTAACCTGTCATATGCACTTTAAGCTTTCCACATTCACGCCTGATGCACACCGACTCCGGTCCGGCTCCGGTCCGTTCGCCTGGGTCACTTGAGTCCACTTGGGACTTAGAAGTGCTTAAAATCAATGCGCCCTGTCACACCCGACCTCCGGAAAGCTCTGCGGCGCGGGTCCGGCAGCCGCGCGGGTCTCGGAAAGAATCCATGAAGAGTCTATTTTTGCCAGACGCCTTGCGGTCTGGTGCTGCTTTCATGTCATTTGACGAGTGCTCTTGCGCCAAACCACGTGAATCTACGTGGCTTTCGTCAAAAACGGACCGCAGTTAACCGGAGCTGGTGTGACAGGCGTCTGCAAGTGACCCGTGTGGGTCCCGGACCGCGACCGGACTGGACTCAGTGTACACTAGGCGTTAGTCTCTCTCCTTTGCCGTTCTATTTACGTGTTACTGGCAGCTCCCTCATCCACCTTGACTTCACCGCAGCAGCAGAACCGACAGCCTCTTCATTTCCTCCTCACATCTGTGCGTTTAAACAATCCACAATATGCGCACGGGCGAAACAATTGTGCATAATGTAGCTGGTCTAGTTGAGAGAAATCAAAATTCTGCTCACTCTCCACTGCTCCTCAAGTGCGACTCAAAGACACCACAAAGGCCCAAGGACACAGCGGAGCCTCTGTCCATCTGCTGCGCTCTCACACAGGGGAGGGGGACACAGTCAACGTGGACAAGTGGTGGATGACGACAACAGCAACATAACAATACCCGCCATATCAATATTAAAATGATATGTAAATGTCCCGCACGGAGAACAGGGAGTGACCTTGGACAATGCCACTACAGACATACAACATACAAGAGAGGCAGTGGGTGTGTTTTCCTGGAGAGGTAGACAAAGTAAATGGTCCCAGAGCTGAGGCAGTGGAGGCCTGGACATCTGACCGGAGCCGAGGCCAGTGGAGGTCATGTGAGGCTGCTGGAGGAGACACAAGCCCATTGGACTGGCCCACTGATCTGTTCAATTACGTAAGAAATAGCACACATTCTGAGAGGGGCTTTCATGTTCAACGAGATCAGACTTTAAATTCAAGTAAGGAATCTATGGTTTTGTTACTGTTAAAAGTTCAATTTAATTCAAGTATAGTTTTTAATAATCACTGGTCCTCTCAATGGAAACAGGACGAGGAGTGAATGGAAGAAACAGTACTAATCTAATCACAGGAAAGGCCACACAAAAGCATTACAATAGTAAAAGCACTGGACAGTGGCTTAGACCAGGGTTATTCAATTTAAGACCCAGGGGACAGATCAAACCCTCCACAAAATTTGATCAGGCCCATGACCCATCTACCAAATATATAAGGTTTAATTCTGGGTTAGTTCTAGTTTAGACCTGGTTTGGTCTTGGTTTAGTCCTTGTTTAATTCTGCTTTAGACCTGGTTTGATTCTGGTTTAGTCCTGGTTCAGACCCGGTCTCCAAGTCTTGTCCTAGTTTAATTCTGGTTCAGTACTGGATTGGTAATTTTGCAGAATAATGAAATGTATGTTTAATATAGCAGTAGTTAAATGAGTCCACATCCCTACAAAAAATCTCGCTCTCGGGAAAATGAAGTTGAATAGCTCTGTCTTAGAGGTTACCTGTCACAGACAAGCAGCCATGTTGAATTCCTCTGCCTCATGAGATTGGTTCCAACCATTAGGCAAAGTTCTTTCCAGGGCTCTGCAATTAATGGTGTATACTGTATAACCGTGATTTCAGTTATTACTCTTTTCAGTTATAAAAATGTTGTAATCAAAAATTAAATGAATTGCCTTCTGTTCAGAGTTGTAGGTGCACTCCTTTTGCCTCAAAACCTGGAGCAAAGGCACCTTTCTAAAACATCACTAATAAAATATATTCAGGCTATACTAGTAAATGTTTGGAAATAATCGTGATTTAAATTATGAGCCAAATAATTGTTACATGATCATTTTTGCCATAATCGAGCAGCCCTAGAGTCCTTACCATTTTCATGTTAAACTGCTGATAATAGGCTCAAAGTTTCAGATATTTACTCTCTCAAATTACAGTTTGGTATCAGCGTGACCTGTATCCATATGTTTATTCATTTATTTATCAATGTATGTATGAAGCAGTGGTCTGAAGGCCAAGACCCATTTCATCTGACTGTTTCATTAAAATGCAGCAGATGCCACATCTTTTGTTCTGAAGGAGGCGGGGACTGACCAGATCAAATAAAAACAAGTGTGCCAGGAAACAACAGTGAATCTACAAAGTGTCAAGAAAAGTTCAATTACAACTTGTACAAGTACAACTTGTGGGCCAAGCCAAAATATGACGTGGATTGCAATAGTCTAAGTTGTCGTTATGTTTGTTATTTTTCCCATTGCACAGAATACAGACCACCACTCACTGTTGGCCCAGCACCAGTGCCACATCACGCCACCTCGAATGACTTGGTCTGTCCATCTCCGGGCAACCTCCGTCCCCCGCCTGGCCTAACAGGAAGGAAGGAGTAGCCAAAGGAGGGCAGGGGAAGGAAGAGGGAGGTGCCTGGACCCTCACAAGTTGATATTCAAGAAGCATTGGAACTGT